>OY294068.1:92406925-93079425 GCA_958510875.1 Endomychus coccineus
ACACCATTTTACGAGATCTGAGTTTTACTTGATAAATGTATGTGATATATTATCCAATTCATGTATATATTTTTCACAGTTCCTATGTTTGGGCAGATTAGTGGGATTCAAGTGAATCAAGCCCCGCATTCAAATAATACGAATAGCTGCGAAAAAGTAAATTAAAATAATAATGAAATGAATTTCTTTAGTTAGATAATTATTATACTATTAGTGAGTTAGTTATTTTACAATTAAAGGCTGCTTTCATTAGAAAAAGTAGTTAGTGCTTACCCGTATTTTGCAAATCAACTTCCTCCGATAACGTATGCCTTATTTTGTCATATTCTATGATTTCTCGCTTTTTGTATATATGATATTTCTCAAAGAAGTAACTTCTCTTTCTCCTCAAGATTGGAATCGTTTCCTGCCCAATTATGAAACCGTCTTTGACATGCAAAAATTGTGGACATGTGACTCGTGGTGAAAAATCTTCGCCATTCAAATCGTGTTCAATTTTATCGAGCAATGCATCAATTACACAGAAACAGCGATCAGCATTCTCAAAATCTTCTGACGTACAGCCGTTAATTATATAATTAGATGGATATGACTTTTCTTCCTTTTCATCAGCTGTACGTACTTCTTCAGTAATGGCCTCTGTTGGGAAGGTAGCTCCTTCGCTATATGGTACAGTTATTTTTTCATTTGTTGCAAGTTGTGATTCCGGCTCTGTTGGCTTCAGCTGTCTCTCCGTGACTCCACTTTCCTTCTCTTCCGGTCCATATTTTCCTGAAGGTATCCATCTGGTGCCATTTAAACCATGCGGAAAGTTGTAATTATTAGCGCTGAAGAACATTACTAAACATTTTGGTGATGGTTCTTGACCGTTTACTATTGATATTTCAGTAGTTCCAAAAACTAGTGGAAACAACAGAAATGTACTGAAAAACGTTTTTGGTATTGCGGAAGTCTTGAATTTCTTCTCCACAATCGGTTCTGTTAGATGTAGGAGTTCTGGAGGAATCACTCCAGTTTCTTTTTTCTCTTCTACGGTTACAGTTGTGCTGCCCAACTCTCCAAAATTTCTGAGCGTTTCTTCTATTCCTTCATGTGCAGTTGGCGCGCTAAATGTTGAAATTTCCCCTTCTTCCTCTTCAGTTTCACTTGTACCTTCCTCTCCTCTAGGGATCGTGGAAAATCTCAAAATATTCATACTTTTTCCACTTTCTTCAGATTCAGTTGGCCAGGTTGATTTGTATTCAAGCTCTGCAGCAGCGATTTCTTCTGTTCCTTCTTTCGTTATTCTAGTAGGTTCTTTTGCAACAGTTGTGCTGCCCGACTCTTCTAGATTTGTGATCGTTTCTTCTACTCCTTCATGTCCAGTTGACCAGCTGAATGTTCGGATTGTATTTGCAATTTCCCCTTCTTCCTCTTCAGTTTCACTCACACTTTCCTCCCCTCTAGGAATCGTGGATGGGAATCTGAAAATATTTATACTTTTTCCAGCTTCTTCAGATTCAGTTGGCCAAGTTGATTTGTATTCAATCCCTGGAGCAGTGATTTTTCCTGTTCCTTCATTCGTTCTACTAGTAGGTTGTCTTGCAACAATTGTGCTGCCCAACTCTTCAAGATTTGTGAGCGTTTCTTCTACTCGTTCATGTACAGTTGGCCAGCTAAATGTTGGGATTGTATTTGCAATTTTTCCTTCTTCCTCTTCAGTTTCACTTGTACTTTCCTCTTCTCTAGGAATAGTGGATGGTAATTTCGGAATAATAATACTTTTTCCAGCTTCTTTAGATTCAGTTGGCCAGGTTGATTTGTATCCAAGCTCTGCAGCAGTCATTTCTTCTGTTCCTTCTCTCGTTCTACTTGTGGGTTGTCTTGCAACATCTGTGCGGCCCAACTCTTCAAGATTTGTGAACGTTTCTTCTACCCCTTCATGTCCTGTATGCCAGCTAAATGTTGGGATTGTAATTGCAATTTGCTCTTCTTCCTCTTCAGTTTCACTTGTACTTTCCTCTCCTCTAGGGATCGTGGATGTAAATCTCAAAATATTCATACTTTTCCCTGTTTCTTCAGATTCAGTTGGCCAGGTTGATTTGTATCCAAGCTCTGTACCACTGATTTCTTCTGTTCCTTCTTTAGTTCTACTAGTAGGTTGTTTTGCAACATTTGTGCTGCCTAATTCTACAAGATTTGTGAGCGTTTCTTCTACTCCTTCATGTCCTGTTTGCCAGCTAAATGTTGGGATTGTATTCGCAATTTCCTCTTCTTCATCTTCAGTTCCACTTGTACTTTCCTCTCCTCCAGGGATCGTGGATGTAAATTTCAAAATATTCATACTTTTCCCAGTTTCTTCAGATTCAGTTGGCCAGGTTGATTTGTATCCAAGCTCTGCACCACTGATTTCTTCTGTTCCTTCTTTAGTTCTACCAGTAGGTTGTTTCGCAACAGCTGTGCTGTTCAACTCTTGAAGATTCGTGAACGTTTGTTCTACTCCTTCATGTGTAGTTGGCGATCTAAATGTTGAGATTGTATTTGTAATTTCCTCTTCTTCCTCTTCAGTTTCATTTGTACTTTCCTCTCCTCTAGGGATGGTGGATGGGAATCTGAAAATATTTATATTTTTTCCAGCTTCTCCAGATTCAGTTGGCCAGGTTGATTTGTATCCAACCTCTGCAGCATTAATTTCTTCTGTTCCTTCTTTCGTTCTACTAGTAGGTTGTTTTACAAATTTACCAGTTGCAGTTACTTTTTCATATTCAGGTTGCCAGATTATTTTCGGGATGATGCTTGATTTTTCTTCTTTTTCTTGAATTTCAGCAACTCCCTTTTCTGTGAGGGTGGTGGATGACACGCTCATGGCTGCTACAGTTGTTTGAATTATCTCAGATGCAGTTGGCCAGGTTGATTTGTATCTAAGCTCTGCAGCATTGATTTCTTCTGTTCCTTCTCTCGTTCTACTGGTAGGTTGTTCTACAAATTTCCCAGTTGCAGTTACTTTACCATACTCAGGGGGCCAGACTATTTTCGGGATAATACTTGTTCCTCTTTCTTTCTCTTGAATTTCAGCTACTCCTGTCTCTGTGAGGGTGGTAGATGAGACGCTCGTGTATGCTATATTTGTTTGAATTCTCTCAGATGCAATGCTTGCTTTCGTTTCCTCATATTCAATGAGTTTGGTTTGTTGGTACTCGATCTCCGAGGTAGTGTTGATGATTTCCTCTCCTTCCTTTTCGATTGCGGTCTCATCTTCTGTCTGTTCAGCTCTTGTTGCAGGGATCTTTGTGGTTGTTCCTTCTTCTTCTCCTTCTTCTTCTACAATTTCAGTTTTAGGCTCTACTTGTTCAATGGTAGGAAGGATTCCTTCTTCCGTACTAGTTGTTCCTACTTTTTCATATTCACTGGACCTGAAACCAACTTCTGAGTAAGACTTTGTTGCAGCATCTTCTGTATTGCTGGTGCTGACAGGTCGGTGTATAGATTCTGTTGTAGGAAAATATAAGTCGCTAACAGAAAATGTGCTGTACATTTCTATAATTCTCTGTATTTCCCAGAGATTTATTCCATGCTCCTTATCTTCTAAATTTTCAGGTACCGCCGCAGTTACTATGATTGTTTTTTTGGAACTCTGTGATGTTCCTTCATATTTTTTCGTGGACGTCTCTAAATTAGGAAAAATTGTCGAAGGTGCTAGTTCATCAAACTGTTCAGTAACTTTATTAACAATTTTGAACCGGTGAGTTGTAGGTTCAGGTGGAATTTCAGTAACTCCTACTTTTTTTTTGGAATTCTTTGATGTTGCTTCATATATTTTTGTGGACTTCTCTAAATTAGGAAACATTGTTAAAGGTACTATTTTATCAAACTGTTCAATAACTTTATCAACAATTTTGAAGCGGTGAGTTGTACGTTTGGCTGGAATTTCAGTAATTTTCTGCTCAATCGGTTCTGTGAGCTGCTTTAAAGTTCCATATTCTTCAATTTCAAGTTGTTCTAACGGTTTCACAGTTTGAATAATTTGTACTATTCTGGACGTAGATTCGTACTCTGTTTCATACACTTCTGATGTTTTCTGCTCTTCTTCCAGTCCTCCTCCAGTTCCGGTACTTTTCATTATTTCGGGAGTATATTCGTAATCTTCCTTCTCATATTCAATGTCCGGTGTTTGTTCTATCTGTTTTTCTACCGGTTCATACTCTTTTTGTTGTTCATGTTCTGTTCCTTTCATATTGTGATCATATTCTTGAATGGATTCAGTTACTCCTTCAGGGGCGTGTTCTGCTACAGAAAAATATTTTAATTGTCAAATATATCACATGCAAGTTTAGAGCATTTTGGAGCAAAGGAGTCAACATTTTTGAAGATGAGATCGTATCTCATTTATTGTTCTCATGATGACTTAATGATATAATATATTTGATCAAGCAAAACGAGAAACAATTTTCATTCTACCAATCATTGAATTTTATTGTATAGTGTTCCATTGAAATCCTCGAATTACATTCTAATATCATGTTATGATACCATAAAATGCAACAATTCTTAGGTGTTGTCGGTAGCTGCCAATCAGTTTCGGCAGTATATGTGAATTTATTACGGATAAAATAATAATACATTATCGGAATAAAAGAAAAAAATTCACATTAAACATTAAAATGGGGATAGATTAGAAATTTACACTTAGAAAATAATATATCGGGATGAGTTGTATATAACTAAGTTGTAATATCTTAAATACCAGCACATACTCGTAAGAATATAATCAGGGGTGATACCATAGACCTATCATTCTAAGGAGACAGAATTGCTTACATTTAAACACGATCAGACATTGTCAAATTTCGGGCCACTCAGACCGCTGTATATTACAAGTATGGCCGTATGGAATGAGCTGTTGCCGGATTAGTTGTTTTGTGTGCCGGATTGAGATTTGTGATTATTATAAGAACTTCCATAGCATTATTTATCCGTTATATTAGAAGCAATATTGTTGAAATGTCGTTTTCTCTGAAAAATATTCCATAATTTATGGTAACCTGGAATATACAATCGAATTATAGAATATTCAAATTTTAAGATATAGAACTATGCCATTCTATTGCATCATTTGTTAAGAAAGCGACAACGTCGTTAATTTTGGATGTTGGCGCAATTATAACATCTGTTCAAAATTACATGAACTACATCATATCAAAAATTCAGAAATATCCACCGAAACCCAATTCTCGCAAGGAATTTGCGGGGGCCTTTATGTCCATTCAATCTCTCATCGATGTATTTGGAAGATTGACCGATGTATACTTTCTCGCAATCTTTAAAAGGGATGGCATTTACAGAATAAGATATTTGTGAAGGTATTCTGCTTTTCAACTTTGAAAAAAGATTCTTCTGTTCCAAAGAACTCTCATGGCATATACCTATTTATAAGGTTTTACTGTATTACTCAATTTTTCCGAAAGACCCTCAACATATGGTAACAATACGTAATATTTTTCCTCTGAGTATTCACTGGGTTTAATTGTAGTGGAGGAGGAGCTATAAAATTCTTCAATTTCACCCTCAGTTATAGAATTGATCAGATAAATAGGATTCTTCACTAAAGCTTCTTCTGTTTTTTCAATCGATATAGCTCTTAGCTTAGGATAACTTAGTTTGATAACTCTACTTATCAAATTTATGATAACGTTATTTTCCCGAGTACTGAGAACTCAGAGGGAAAATATTGCATGTCGTTACCATATATTGATGGTCTTTCGGGACAGTTGAGTAATATGGTAAAACCTTATGATTTGAATATATGCAACAATAATTATTTAAACCAGAAAACTATTTTCACAAAATTGGAATGCAGCATACCTTCCAATAACAATAACACCTATTCTGTGTATTCCATCCCTTGTGAAGATTGCGACAAAGTATACATCGGCCAGTCTTCAAAACATATCGATGAAAGACACTGATTTCAATAAACATATAAAGGACAGAAAGTATTCATTTGACTACTACAATACAGAGCAATTTTACTATTGCGGAGAACAATGATGGACGTTTGATATACAAAACTATCCAAATCAAGAAAAACCGAGTAAAACAGCTTATACGTCAGGACGGTCATTATTAACGAAGACCAACTTCTAGAAGATTTGAACCTTATAGGAGATAACCACCAAGGTGGAACATCAACGGCCACAATGTAAAATTCTATCAAAACAGTATTCTGAATGAATATCATAGTTTCGGAGCCAGAGCAATATTGATGGTCTGAACATTAACCCGATGGCACTATGGTTTATCGTTAGAGGACGGTTCAATGATCAATTCATCTCACAGACCGAATTTTCTCCAGGTGCTAGATCTCGAGATACAGCATCCGCATTTTTTTTTACTAGAGGTTAACCCTTTCCAAGTTGCGGTTACTTGAAAAGCATGCAATTCTTATACACTTCCACCATGTGCCATCTTGTCCGTTTATCAGACTGACCAGTTAAAATTGGACCAAAAATGGACTGCAAGTTAACCCTCCCAAACCTGGTGGAAAATGTTCATTGGTGTTGGCAATTGTTGAGATACCCTATGCATCAAAAGTTATCGGTCCATTTCCGAGTAATTGGCAATTATTTGGACCAACAATGGTTTATTCCCTCATTTCGTGGCTAACCCTTGCGCATTACAAGGTAGCATGATGGCACCATGTTAAATAGCTGTATTGAACGTCAAATTAAGATTTAAAATTATTGCCATCACTCCTTGCCTATTTGAACCCCCCAAAACCCCCTGAAACCACCCCCCAAAAAAGAAGTTAATATGGATAATATGACCAATTTTATGATAAATTAGTCAATTATTGAGACTCTGGCTGGGTTTAAAATCGAAACGGCTCTTTTTAATTTATTTTTATTTTGTCAGATGACTTTAGGGATTTTTGGGGGGTTGAAATAGGCAAGGAGTGATGACAATAATTTTAAATCTTTATTTGACCTTCAACAAAGTTATTTAACAAGGTGCCATCATGTTACCTTGTAACCCGCAAGTTTTATCCACATAATGAAAAAAAGAAACGTTTTTGGTCCAAATAATGGCTAATTACTCGGAAATGAACCGACAAATTTTGATGGCATAGGGTATGTTAACAAGTGCCAACACCAATGAAAATTTTCCACCAAGTTTGGGGGGGTTAACTTGCAGTTCATTTTCGGTTCAATTTTAATTGGTCGGCCTGATAAACGGACACTAAAAATGATGGCACATGGTGGAAGTGTATAAGAATGGCATGCTTTTCAAGTAACCGCAACTTGGGGAGGGTCAACCTCCAGTCAAAAAAAAATGCGGATGCTTCATTTCGAGATCTAGCAGCCGGGGAAAATCCGGTCTGTGAGATGAATTGGTCATTGAACCGTCCTCTAACGATAAACCATAGTGCCATCGGAATGTTCAGACCATCAATATCGCTCTAGCTCCTAGACCATCACCTTAATATTCGTAACATAAGATAACATTTCGATAACTTTTTAGCTCGTCTAGTTATTTATGATCTCAATTATGATGCAATAATATTAATTGAATGTTTTTTGGTTGAATCCACTGATCAGATCCATATTTCCAGTTATTACACGTCTTACCATAATGACAGTTCTAATAAAAACGATGGAGCTTGTATTTTCACAAGATCTATTCTAAATATCAAATGTAACAATGCATAGTGGAATATAAACTTCAAACAGATTTCCTGCTGAGAAGCAAGTAGATAACATGCTGAAAAATGACATCATAGAAGAAGCCAGTAGCGAGTGGTCTTCTCCAACTGCTGATCGTACCCAATAAAATAGATCAAAATGGACAGAAAAAATTGCGTGTTGTGATTGATCACAGGTTACTTAATCAGAGAATTCAAGATGGCAAATTTCCTTTTGCCAAATATAACAGAAAGATTAGATTTACCTTCAGGTGCCATTTACACTAGCCTTCTTGAATTGAGTTAAGAATACTATCAGGTAACATTAGACCGTACAAGTAACCTTATACATTATTCACCACACATCGGGGGCAGTATCAAATGGAACGGTTACCAGTATTTTTTTATTTTTAATGACTATAGCTATGTCCGGGAATCAATCACGAGTCTTGTTTTGTATATCTCGACGATTCAATTGTATTTGTGAAGAATTTACATCATCATAACGCGAACTTGATGAAAATATTCAACAGACTAAGAAAGTTGAATTTGAAACTCTATCCCAATAAATGCGTATTTTTAAAGAAACAGATACTTTATCTCGGTAACATTATTTCAGCCGAAGGGAAGAAGATAAAGGTTTACGAAATTATCTAGTCTCTAAAAACCCAGAAGAAGTTAAAAGATTCATAGCATTTGGAAATGACTATATAACACATTAGGAAATTCGCTGAAATAACAATACCTGTAACATTCCGCCGAGCGTTGGGTTTTTGTAATAATGAATTGAACTTAAATTAAATTAGATTTAATATTCCCAGATAAGTGAATAGGTTCGGAATCCTATCTCACTGCTTGTGTAGCACTTGAACTTGTAACAGTCGGCTGGGTATTATTTCAGGTAGCGTTAATACCTCATCGACGTGTTATATGAATTTTAAAATTATTTGTTCGAACCTGTTCGGGTATCAGAGATCTTAGTTGATCCGTGTACTTTTAAGGTTCTTTTTTCCTGCCACTCAGGCTATTTTGAGTGTCTATACAAGTTCCGCTTATCGGAGATTACTTAGGGGAAATTAGCATCAATGTCGTTAGGTTTATCCCAGCTTACCAGAAAGGGAGGAATTCTTTAATTTTTTTAACATTATTTATCAATCATCGGCGTGATCGAGCGCGAAACCGATCACTGTTCCGTGTGTGCTAATTGGTCTCTCACTTGATTCAAACTCTCCAGAGATCCTGGCAGGAACTCGCTCGCTGGCGAAAGGGGTAGAACTAGCGACATTGTTAACGGTTTTACAGGTTCCCATTTTGGGGTGAACCTGAATTAGACGTTTTTAGATCTATGCTATCATTCCTTCAACCAAATTTTGGATTAATGTTATAATCGTTCGTCGTTGGTTAATGTATCAAATTTTTTGTTAATTTTGTTTTATTCAATATATATCAATTTTTTAATTTGATTTATGAGTTTAACTGGTAATTCCTAATCCCCTATCAGCATATGCGACCATCAGAATTTACGCTTGAATAGATATGAAGATATAAGTATGAGTAATTGTACGAGGCGGTCCCTTGAAAGAGATCAAGGGATCAAAGTAGTTAAAAACAGATTCTAGGTGGGCTGAAATATACGCCTAGTGGTGGCAGCTCAAAAGAACCTTGAGGGTTCACGGATCAACTAAGATCTCTGATACCCGAACGGGTTCCAACAAACAATTTTAAAATCCATATAACACGTCGATGAGGTATTAACGCTACCTGAAATAATACCCAGCCGACTGTTACAAGTTCAAGTGTTACAAGCAGTGAGATAGGATTCCGAACCTATTCACTTATCTGGGAATATTAAATCTAATTTAATTTAAGTTCAGATTTATTATTACAAAAACCCAACGCTCTGCGGAATGTTACATATGGTGCCAGCTAAGGGATTGTAAATTGAAGTGAAAATCCAGAAATTTGGGATCCACACATCAAATTCTACAAAAAAGAATTCACGCCGTTTTGAAGAAATAGAAGTTATTAAAATAAGTGTGTTATTCAAGCGTAAGAAAATGATTACAGGGTAATTGAACTAAGTTGAAAGGTGATATAGGACAATCAACTGGCGTTGTTGAACCCAAGTGAATTAAAGTCGGGTTACATATGCGGAATCAGTTGCATACATGAATATAAGTATTTACGCACGAAAGGAATTTTCGCAGTCAGCATACAGATCGTAGTAAATCTGAATTGTATAATCTATACTGTGCAACTGTGAAATGAATAACCATTCCGAGTTGAAGTCAAAGATAGGTGCTTTAGTTCTGCTTGATGATGTTTTCGCGTCACAGGAATTATATATTTTTTTTGTATATTGAACTGAACTAACGATTCAGGCGAAGACATCGGAACCAGCTATTCTAGGACCAGGAGAATAATTGTGTTTTTGCAGTTTGTTTATGAAATTCCTTTTTAGCTAGTATAGTTACAGTCAGGACTGGAGTACGAGTTTTGTGTTAAAAAACATTCGCGTATAGTATCCAGATGATACGAATTATGTTGGTCCTAGGTAGAAACGAAGTAAAGCATATCTAAGAAACAGGACATGTTAGGAAACACTGATATAGCAAAAGGTTTCCATTTATAGTAGATTTCGAAATTTTATGTTTATATGTTCATGTTTTATTACTGCTTTTGAACTGAAACTGGGTTTAATTTAAACGGACTGTACCCATTATTTTCAATTCAAAACCCATGTTCAGGGTCGGGACGAGCGAGCGTTCGGCTGAGGTATTAAGGGAGATATGGGCACAGCAGACACGAGGGACGTGTATGTGCATGGATTTGTGAGTACACTGTGTTTAGTGAGGGATATGGAATGGTTATTCCGGTGTACGGATTCAGAGTGGATAATCCTTGGGATGGAAGGGATACTCTATGGAACACCCCACAGATTTGGAAGGTCGATGACCAGGAAGAGCAAGCACCCTGACGATAGTCCAGGCTTGATCTCTTCCTCGCATAGTATTCGCAAGTTGGCCCAGAGGGAAAAAATTTGTGTAACGCCATCCATCTAGGGGGTAGTTCGCGGGAATCTGCCGCACCAGCGCGAAGCAGAGGTCAGGGCCGTTATAACGCACGAAGCTCTCCCCTGCTTAGATAATTGATGAAGTCACGTGGGGTCCCTTTAAATTGAAATACAGGATTCAAGTAGATTCAGGTCTGGCGGTCTAGCGCGCCATGACATTGTATGAGGTCAATGACCTAACAGGCTGATGAGATTCAGATGGCGTATGCCGCTATTATTTTTTTTCGCTCTTATCCTATTAGAATCTAAAATAAAGCAGTAATTCGTGATTCAATGTTGGAAAGGTTAGTGTCAGTAGGTGAGGTCCAAGGTATTTGAACGGACTTTTGTTTTTTGTGTATTGCAATCAATGGATTGGCATTGTGTTCACCTACTAGAGATAAAGTGGAATGGAATCATTGGATGTCGAATAATATTGAGATATTAGTAGACCTTTACACGCCTATACAGTGGGCAACCAGTCCCTGAATTTTGAATGTTCAATCTATATAAGTATAGTTTTGTTTATGTCGCCAAATCAGTGAATGTTCAAGCTTATCTAGTCTTCAAGAGATTAATAATCTACGCAAAATATTAGCAAATAACTAACCGAATAGAGAAAGTGGTATGTGAGATCGTAGAACTCACCCCTGTACCATTCCCAGGCAACTGTAGAATTGGATGGTAGCCGAATCCATGGCTGAGAGGTAAGAACCCCCCAAAAAGCAGCGACTGGGCCAATGGGCGTATGCTGTCTCTAGTTAAAATAGGGACCATATATTCCTATTGACCAGGTTGGAAGGGTAGTTGTACCCCGTAGTGGGAATGAGGTCACTGTATTGGACTGTCTAAAATCCTGATAGAGATGGAAAGGTAGCTTAGGGAAATTTATATTTCTGCACCGGAGTGGTCCAGTACAATGATTCCTCATTCCAGTGTGTGGATGGTGTGCGAATGTAGGTGTTAGAGGTATTCGCGCACTTCATCGAGATGCCAGAAGGAGCATCGAGTGCTAAGGACATTGGGTATGACGCGGGGCAATGTGTAGACCTTATCTGGTAATGAAGGAGCAAGGATCGGCTCCGACTGGCCTAAGCATATCGATATCGAGATGTCCCATACTTCGAACAACGCGAATCCTGGCGATAGCCAGTCGTTGTGGAAGATCTCTACCCAGCATCTCAAAACTGGTTGTAGAGCATAAATCTTCAAGGAGGTATTAGGCTGAATCGTAATATACGTCCGTCGGAGATGTCCCATATTTCGAACAACGTGAATCCTGGCGACAGCCGGTCGTTGTGGAAGATCTCTACCCAGCATCTCAAAACTGGTTGTAGAGCATAAATATTCAAGGAGGTATTGGGCTGAATCGTAATATGCGTCCGATGCTGTGGAGAAAGGTCCACAAGGTCAGTAAAGGTCATACCCAAGAGGGCTGTCAGCACAAGAGTGTCCAGTAGGGACAAAGAGGCCAGATTGGTTAGTTAGGGGTCTGGCATGAGGAGGGCAAACTGGAAGTGGATGGGCTAGAGAGGCCAGAGAAGTTTTTGTTTCTGGGAGAAAGTCCAGGTTGTGCCACTGGAGAAGGACGGGAAATAAGTCCGGAGTTTGGGAAGTGAGTTTTGGGTCCAGGATGGACAGGAAGGCCAGGTAGGCCAATTGTGAATCTGGCTGGTAGAATTCGCCAGTAGGGGTAGTCGACCAGGATTTTGGGGTAGATACCTTATTGTGACGTACCAAGCGCAGGTACAGGGTTTGATTGTTTGGTAAGACCCATGAGTGATGTGGGCAGATAGGCATCCTGCATGAGCAGCAAGACGCGAAGTCGTCAGTAAGGCCGGGAAATTGGTGGGAGGAAGTGCGCGGGGCGGGTGAGAGAATACCGCCCAGAGAATGAATGAGTCGATAGATCGAGTGACGTCATAGCAGAACCAAGTAGCTTATATGCAGTGTCAAGTTAGTTCTCTTCTGTGAGTCTTGGCCTTGGTTCCCTATGAACAAAGTAGAGTCAGTAAATTCGGGACCTCTGACTCTTCAAGTCACCGCGTTCCGTTTAAATTATTTTCATTTTGTTGAAAAGAAGAGCCCTCGAGCTCAGGTTAAGTAAATTCAGTGAACAATAGCTCTGACCCTCGAGTCACGAATGTAGAAAGATGCTGGGGTAAGTATGTAGGGACACGCGGATGGCAGTCCAGAACGAGAGAGACGTTTAACCCGCAGGAGGCGAGATGATAGAGGCGCTTAAGAGAATGAACGGTGCCCTCGAGCACTTGGTCCGGAAATGTTTTTGTTTGAATTATGTTCGACACTCCCCTGTTCTTTTTATGGTAACCTATGCCATCGATAACGAATATAGTTAGCGCAAAGAGAAAGGGAGGTGATCTGGATAAACATGTTTGAGTGGTAGCCTCTGGTAGAGTTTTTTTTTCAGACTACGACATTTTTAGAATTTTTCAAGGAAATTCATTCATGGAGAGAGCCTGATTATACCTAATGTTTTTTTTGTGTAATGTTGCATGTGAATTCTAGTGTGGCAGCTTGTAAATACCTGCATGAATTTATTGTTATCTTTTTTTTTATGTGCGAAATAAGTGTTAGGGTAACATGTTAGATATTAAGTAACTTTAGAGTAACCTCGCTTCCATGTTACGAGGAAGGAAGTCGAATTTAATTTATTTTCATGTAAACCTGCTATAATGAAGGGAACAGTTATTTTAATTTTTTTTTTGTGATTAGAAAACTTAGCTTGTTTTGTTCGGGAGTATTACGGCCGCAACACTGTGCTGGCTGGTAGTAGCTTTCCTTCTACGTGTATAGACATGTCATCGCTTAGGGTTACGAACGGAACAATTTTCTTTTTGGTTGTGCGATATTATGGGTTCATGGAAGTTAACGCCGGGGCCCATCAGCATGTTACGGAACACCCGGTTCGCAGTAATGTTTTTTTTTTGAATTGATCGACACAGATAACGAAGGATCACCACGAACGAGTCTAGATCCAGGTAAATTACGGGTACTAGTTTCACCAAAGATGGTTAAGTGGTGGATATGATCTGAAGGGTTTTGAAAACAATAAACCAGAGGCGGAGAAAGGAGTGGGTTCTTTCAGAACCGCACTCTTTCTTGGAAGAAGGGGGTGATGTAGTAATCCGACGGATTATTACTTTTTGTTCTGGGGCCTTTGAATAATATTGATTCAAATTCAAATTGAAAATTTTATAAATTATTATATCTTGAACACGATATACCAGACAGACCTAGCGACGGTAATCTGAGTCCTCTTTCCTGTATCATTGGCCGGTCAGCCATGAACCATGTTTCACAAACGTAAGCACGGCACAAGGTCAATGGTACTTTTTTCCCTGAGTCAGGAAAAGTTTACGTGGAGTTAAACAGAGCAATTCTTTCGCCTAGTTAGATTCCTATTGTTTGTTATATTTCATGGGCGTGTTTTGATCCCGGAATTCGAAATTGAACATATTTTCTAAGATTGAGCGTGGGGTGGCCCCCCGCTTCAATGATTTCATGAAAACTGATCACTTTGAGGAAAAAAGGCAGTTCTCAACCACCTTCTGATAGTTCTTAATTAGCTTCTTGTTCGGTAAGTCAGCTTGCTTTATGTCCACAGGGATGCATTGAATCTAATCAATTAATACCATGTTGTCAAGATTTAGACAAACTAAACTCCAGAAATGTATAGAGATTAAATTAATTCATCAATTTGTGTTCATTGCAACAAGGATTATGCATCCCTGGGGGCTAAAAGCAGCGCTGGACTTGTAAGCGTCTTCCGCGTCACGCGTAAAGTGTTTGTTCCCTTATTTGAAATCATTTTCCTTTTGGTGCCAATTCCACATCATACCAAATTTAATTCGACGTAAAAATCGAGTGTTTAAATTATTTGTGACTTATCACTACAAGGGGGTTCGAGAGGCAATTGGGTTCTTAGACCAACAGGGTAAGTGCATTTTGATTGCCAAAGAACAACTGTTATATTGATAAGGCACAAATAATTTAAACACTCGATTTTTACGTCGAATTAAATTTGGTATGATGTGGAATTGGCACAAAAAAAAATGATTTTAAATAAGGGAACAAACACTTTACTCGTGACGCGGAAGACGCGTACAAGTTCAGCGCTGCTTTAAGCCCCCAGGGATGCATAACCCTTGTTGCAATGAACACAAATTGATGAATTGATTTAATCTCTATAAATTTCTGGAGTTTAGTTCATCTAAATCTTGACAACATGGTATTAATTGCTTAGATCCAATGTATCCCTGTGGACATAAATCAAGCTGACTTACCGAACAAGTAGGTAATTAAGAACTATCAGAAGGTGGTTGAGAACTGCCTTTTTTCCTCAAAGTAATAAGTTTTCATGAAATCATTGAAGCGGGGGGCCACCCCACGCTCGATCTTAGAAAATATGTTCAATTTCGAATTCCGGGATCAAAACACGCCCATGAAATATAACAACAGCCAATAGGAATCTAACTAGGGGAAAGAATTGCTCTGTTTAACTCCACGTAAACTTTTCCTGACTCAGGGAAAAAAGTACCATTGACCTTGTGCCGTGCTTACGTTTGTGAAACATGGTTCATGGCTGACCGGCCAATGATACAGGAAAGAGGACTCAGATTACCGTCGCTAGGTCTGTCTGGTATATCGTGTTCAAGATATAGTAATTTATAAAATTTTCAATTTGAATTTAAATCAATATTATTCAAAGGCCCCAGAACAAAAAGTAATAATCCGTCGGATTATTACATACCATCAAACAAATTAACTAGGAGGAATGCCAAATTCGAATGGTCAAACGAGTGTCAAAATTCCTTCATAGACTTTACAAACGCTCCTAATAACTCAAGGGTACTTGAGTATCCAGATTTTTCAGAAGATAACGAGTTTATATTACAGACATGTGTTATCAGTTTTGCAGTAGGATCAGTTGAATAAAAAGAGCAAAAAAATCGCTTACACAAGTAGACCTTTGAATAAAGCTGAAATTAACTACGCTGTCATTAAGAAAGAGCTTACTGTAATTATCTGGTTAGTGATGTTTATTTGCCCATATTTATTTGGAAGACATTTTCGTCCTCGAAGAATATGTGATAATGAAAAGAAATCCATCAAATTTAATATCCTAACTAGAAAATTTTGGTTGGTAACATCAATATTGAGAATAGATAAATAGTGTGCGTGGCTAACTCAATCTCGGCAAATCATTTTATTTACCTACTCATTCTCATACAATTATTTCACATTCTATAAGATACTCTTCGCATTTGTATGAATATAGTTTTCATTATCTTTACACAACTAAATAATTTTCAAATTAATAATATTTTTAAGGAAAGGTACGACAATAAATCTCCTACCTCTGAGAATCGAACCCGATACTACTCGGAGGAAGTAAGGTGCTCTAGCCTCTAGACCACACCGTCTATTATAACTTTGGAAAATAAAGGATTGAAGAAACTCAAACCTTGGATTACTGAAGGTCTAAGTAGATTTATAGTCACCAGAGATAAAATGAGGAACCAATTGACCCACATCCAGAACAACAATATAAAAGTTTCTGAAATCATCTTAAAAAGCTATTAAAAAATCATAACATGACTGTTACAAATATTTAATGATGAATAATCAAACCAGCATGAAAAAATATGTCAGATAGTATCTGAGACAACAAATGAAAAGTGTAAGCGAAAACATGCTCTTCCCAATATTGTTGATATGAATGATGAAGCTTTTCAAAATAATGAAGATATGGCAAATTTTGCAAATAGAATTTCAGCAAGATGATTAAAGAAATGAAATAACCATTCAATATTTCTAACAACTCCTACTAATGAAAACAAAGTTCCAAGTTATGTAAATTCGTTGAGTAATAATACGGTCCCGGGGATTGACGGTATTACCACAATGCTCATAAATATTTCGCTCACCACATAACCTATTGTTATGATTTCATTTCATAAACAATAAAAATGTAAAAATAATAACTTACCGAACTTTGAAAATCAGAAAAGATCAAATAAAAGATATTTATATGGAATTAAAAACAATAGTAAAAGCTAAATAATAGTTAGGATATTAATTTTAACAATGTAAAACATAATAAACAACAATGTAATAGAATAAGAAGTGATAAACAAGAACTTCAGTGAAAGTGAAGAAACGTACTGTGTAACGAAGGCAGAAATCATAATTAAAGTGATTACAAAACTATCATGTGATAGTACAAAACATTGAATAATGTAATAGATATAAGTTAGGATTAGTATATTTGAGTTATGTAATGTTAAAAGAATGTTATTGATATAATATGATATGTATTAGATTTAAGAATAAGTAACTGTCAAGAAAACCATAAATATGGGAATAATCATATTAATAATAACCCAATCATAGGTTATATTATACCAAAGTGTGGGTAAAAATGTAGGCAATATTAATTTAAAAAGAAGTAATCACTATCAATTGAAATAAGTTGGAAATCTCCAAGAATTCAAAAATTAAAGCATACTAAATTCTGATTGGTCGAGACGAATTTCTAGTGTCAGTCTAGTAACAATGAGAACTTCTGTCAGTTCACAACAATTAACTTGGCATGCTTGATATGAAAAGAAAGCATCTGATAGGTAGAAAATGACATCAAGTAGCGTCGGTTTTGGAGGCCTATAAAAGGGTCTGAAAGGAAATCCAAATTGAGTTTGCATTAATATCCAAGCAGAGACTGTTCTTCTCTGGCAACTCACCAAAATTTTCTAACCTAAGTTTATATAAAATAAACATCAGAGAACGCAAGTGTTCCAAACTTCGATAGGTTACAAGTAACCAAAGTTAATAAGTTTTATTAAAAGTCAACGAGTATCCCAAGTATCTAAACCAAATAAAAGGTAGTAATAACCTCCAATTTATAAGAAGTATCCAACGATTGCCATTCTTCAACATAATTTCAATAAAGCATCGAAAGGTTTTATATCTTATCTAAAAAGAATAAAACGAAGTATTATCAACAGTTCCTGATCCTCAAGAAGAAGTAACCTGAATTAGTTACCTGTGATCATCGTGAAATAGCATAGTGTTGTGTAAAAGGTGAATCAACGAAATTATAAAAGGAAGTAAATTGAAAATTGCCCACATTGTTAAACACACTTTTGGATATTATCTAAACGTAAGTTTGTTTATAATTTCTACATAATATTATCCGTATTATCTGTAAAGAAAAAAGAAGATTGTTGACAATAACAATATAAACAAATATTAGTTGAAAAAGTGTCTTGAGGTTATGTCATAGATTTTGTAAACATAAAACTGAATTGAACAAGATAATAAGAGTCATAGAAATTAAATATTGTGAAATCAAAGAACATTGTGTTTAATTCCATATAAAAATTATTCTATAGATGAACTTCAAAACTTCATAAACATTAATTTAAAAATTCAAATATAATCAAATCAAAAGATAAAAAGCTAGCCGGTAGAATCAAAGATTATAATTATTAAATAAATAAAAACTCAATAAGAGTATTCTTAACAATTGTCACTACAAAGTGGGGCAAAAATAAAAACAGTAAGAATAATAATTATTAACAAATTGTCACTACAAAGTGGGGCAAATAATAATATATTAATAATTGTCGCTCAAACGTGAGGCCATTTGAAAAAAAGGAATAGAACCGCGTATCAAAATAATTTAAAGAACTAAATTAATAAGAAAGTAAAAAAAAAAAAAATGGAAGGAGATAGACAGAGTACTCCAGAATTGATAGGATTTAATCAAGAGGGTGAAATGATTAGTGCAGAAAGACCATAAATAATAGCTAGTCAATCACAAATAATGAAATTGCTTGAAAGTTTAAATTTAAAAGCTAATGAAACGAATGAAACTAATGCTAGAATTGAACAAGGAATGAGTGATATAAGAGATGAAATTAAGAGAGTGAATGATAAATTTGATGAAAGAACTGAGGAAATTATGAGAATAGTTGAAACTGAAAAAAAGGAAATAAGACAACATGTTGAAGAAAGTATAGATAATAAATTAGAAGAATATAATAGTTTTGTAAATAGAAAGTTTAATAATGTAGAGAAAGAAATAGATATTATGGAAAATAGAATGAATGATATGGGGAAGAATATTGAAGAGAATGTGAATGTGAATGTACAAAGTATGAAAGAAAATCAGAAAAAAATGATAAATGAACAAGATGAAAGAATAAAAAGAATTGAGAATAGATCCGAAGAGAGGATGAATATAGAATACAGAAAAGTAGGTCATGAGAATATAATAAAGTTTAATGGAAACATAAAATTATTACATCCATGCATTTTTGTTAAAGATTTAAAAAATGAAATACAGTATGGAAGGAATATAGAGAGAATGAAAAAATTAATAAGAGAACGATTGGTTGATGAGCCATCGTTATGGTTCAATTGCAAAGAAAGGGAATTAAATAGTTTAGATGAATTTATAGATGAATTTTTAAATAATTTTTGGGGTGAAAATGAGCAGTCGAAATGTCGAGAAAGGTTATATTTTAGGAAGTATATAGAAGGGACTAGAAAAAGCATGAATGCTTATGCACTTAGCCTATATAATGAAGCGCAATATTTAGAACCAAAAATGAGAGAGGAAGAGATAGTTTTATACATTTCAAGACAGTATCGAAGTCAAATATCTGAGTCAATAGCCATTGCAAATATTAAAAATATGAATCAACTACTATCATACTTAAACCGAATTGATAATAAGAATAACATAGGAACTAGGCAACAAAATGGATATAATGATAACAGGAATAATTACAGGGGAAATCAAAATTATAATAATAGATTCCAAAATAATGATTATCAAAACAATTTTAGAAATAGGGATAATAGAAACCAAAATTATTATAATAGGGAAAATAGATATCATGGAAATAATGCTAATCAAAATAGAAATAGATATAGGGATTATAGAAGTCATAATAATAATAATAATAGAAATAATAGTAGAAATGAAAATAATCAAAGGGAAGTAAACTGTAATAGGATTGAAAGTAATATGGAAAGGGAAGACTCTTCAAGTCAAAATAATCAACAAAATCAGGATTTTTAAGAAAGCACGAATACCACGTTAATGTATTATATGAACATCAGAGGGAATACATTGACTACGAACAGCAAAGGGAAGAAAATGAAAGTATAGGTTAAATTAAATTAAAAGGTTTTTTAAAAGGGAAAGAAGTAGAAATTATGTGTGATACAGGATCAGAACTATCATTAATAAGGGAAGAACTATTGTCTGAAGTATAATTAACAAATCAATTAAAAATACCAAAAGTAGAATTAGTAAATATTAGTGGAAAGAAAATTACTGAAGTATCAAAAATGATTACTAAGCATGTTATAATAGGGAAGTCAAGTCTAGAGATGCAATTATTTGTAGTGCCGAATATGAAATTGGATATTGATAGACCAAATGAAGGTTGCAATATAATAAATGCGGTCGAAAGAAAAGACTCAAGCAGAAATTTAAATGAAATAATCTCGCAGATGAAAGTATCCGAGAAGTATAGGGGAATAATATCAGAAATAATTTCACAACATAAAGGTTTAATAATTAATGAAACTCGTATAGCTAGTAATAATATTCATAAATTCCAAGTCAAAGAAATTGAAAATTTTAAATCCAAGAACTATCCAATCCCATACAAGTACATAGAAGATGTTAGGAAAAAAATCGGTGAAATGCTAGAACAAGACATAATAGAAAGAAGTAAAACAAAATATATAAACCCTATTGTTATAGCAAAAAAGTCAAATGGTGATATTAGGTTATGTTTAGATGCTCGAACATTGAATAGATTGTCAGTACCACAATATGAAGCTCCTAAAAATATAGAGTCAGGTTTTGGTAGAATAATAAAGGCACAAGTTTTAAGTAAAGTTGATTTAAGACATAGTTTCTGGTTGATTCCTTTAAATGAAAGTTGTAGAGATTACACTGGTTTTATGATAGATGGAGAAGTGTATCGTTTTAAAGTTACGCCTTTTGGTATTCAAAGTGCATGCAGTGCGTTAGTTAGAAGTATGAATCAGATATTAAATAGATTTGAAATTTTTGTAGTTCATTATATAGATGACATATTAATATTTTCTAGAACAGTAGAAGAACATAAAGATCACATAAAATTAGTTTTGAACGAATTAGATATAGCAGGTTTAAAAATAAATATTGAGAAATGTGAATTCTATAAAACAGAAGTTAAATTTTTGGGTTATAAATTAACGAGGGAAGGATTAGAAATGGATGAAGATAGATTAGATGTAATTAAAAATTTCAAAAGACCCACCAATCTTAAAACTTTAAGGGGATTCTTAGGTCTAATAAATTATTTCAAAAGGATCATTCCTGATTTAAGTCAGAAGGAGTTTCCATTAGTAGAATTACTCAAGAAAGGGGTAAAATGGAAATGGGATAATGAAAGACACGAAGCTTTCCAAAATTTAAAAGATATTTTCATTGAAAAATTAAAAGTCTATCATGCACAATATGATAAACCTTTCATATTAAGAACAGATGCTTCTAAACAAAGATTCAGTGGTGTTTTATTACAGAAACAAAATAATGAAGAAGTGCCCATAAGTTTTGTGTCAAGAATGACAAAAGTTCATGAAAAAAATTACAGTGTTACTGAATTAGAATTAGCAAGTATAGTTTTTTGTGTAAAGAAATTAAGATTTTATTTGTTAGGGAATAAAGTAAGGGTAGAAACTGATCATAGTGCATTAACAAGTATATTTAAAAACAAGTTTGTAAACAGTAGGATTCAAAGATGGATTTTGTTATTGCAGGAATATGATTTTGAAATGAAACATATTCCAGGAAAATGAAATATAATAGCTGATACTTTAACAAGAGAAGAGGGAAATTTAAAAATTGATGAAAGGAATTAGTAATAGTAAGAGCAATGAAAGTAACTAATAATAAAAAGAATATATGTGGAAAATTATGTTTTGCTTTTGAAGGTCCATATGTAGTCATGAATGAAAATGCTGAAAATAGTTATGAATTAATGAATCCTGAAAATGGAAAAATAAGGGGAATATTTAATATTGATCAAATATACAAGTATAATTATTAATAAATTTAGTTCATAAAAATAAAAATCAAAAGATAAATAAATTTTAAATATTAATGTGATTAATATGTTAAAACTTATTTAGGGGAATTTGTTATGATTTCATTTCATAAACAATAAAAATGTAAAAATAATAACTTACCGAACTTTGAAAATCAGAAAAGATCAAATAAAAGATATTTATATGGAATTAAAAACAATAGTAAAAGCTAAATAATAGTTAGGATATTAATATTAACAATGTAAAACATAATAAACAACAATGTAATAGAATAAGAAGTGATAAACAAGAACTTCAGTGAAAGTGAAGAAACGTACTGTGTAACGAAGGCAGAAATCATAATTAAAGTGATTACAAAACTATCATGTGATAGTACAAAACATTGAATAATGTAATAGATATAAGTTAGGATTAGTATATTTGAGTTATGTAATGTTAAAAGAATGTTATTGATATAATATGATATGTATTAGATTTAAGAATAAGTAACTGTCAAGAAAACCATAAATATGGGAATAATCATATTAATAATAACCCAATCATAGGTTATATTATACCAAAGTGTGGGTAAAAATGTAGGCAATATTAATTTAAAAAGAAGGAATCACTATCAATTAAAATAAGTTGGAAATCTCCAAGAATTCAAAAATTAAAGCATACTAAATTCTGATTGGTCGAGACGAATTTCTAGTGTCAGTCTAGTAACAATGAGAACTTCTGTCAGTTCACAACAATTAACTTGGCATGCTTGATATGAAAAGAAAGCATCTGATAGGTAGAAAATGACATCAAGTAGCGTCGGTTTTGGAGGCCTATAAAAGGGTCTGAAAGGAAATCCAAATTGAGTTTGCATTAATATCCAAGCAGAGACTGTTCTTCTCTGGCAACTCACCAAAATTTTCTAACCTAAGTTTATATAAAATAAACATCAGAGAACGCAAGTGTTCCAAACTTCGATAGGTTACAAATAACCAAAGTTAATAAGTTTTATTAAAAGTCAACGAGTATCCCAAGTATCTAAACCAAATAAAAGGTAGTAATAACCTCCAATTTATAAGAAGTATCCAACGATTGCCATTCTTCAACATAATTTCAATAAAGCATCGAAAGGTTTTATATCTTATCTAAAAAGAATAAAACAAAGTATTATCAACAGTTCCTGATCCTCAAGAAGAAGTAACCTGAATTAGTTACCTGTGATCATCGTGAAATAGCATAGTGTTGTGTAAAAGGTGAATCAACGAAATTATAAAAGGAAGTAAATTGAAAATTGCCCACATTGTTAAACACACTTTTGGATATTATCTAAACGTAAGTTTGTTTATAATTTCTACATAATATTATCCGTATTATCTGTAAAGAAAAAGGAAGATTGTTGACAATAACAATATAAACAAATATTAGTTGAAAAAGTGTCTTAAGGTTATGTCATAGATTTTGTAAACATAAAACTGAATTGAACAAGATAATAAGAGTCACAGAAATTAAATATTGTGAAATCAAAGAACATTGTGTTTAATTCCATATAAAAATTATTCTATAGATAAACTTCAAAACTTCATAAACATTAATTTAAAAATTCAAATATAATCAAATCAAAAGATAAAAAGCTAGCCGGTAGAATCAAAGATTATAATTATTAAATAAATAAAAACTCAATAAGAGTATTCTTAACAATTGTCACTACAAAGTGGGGCAAAAATAAAAACATTAAGAATAATAATTATTAACAAATTGTCACTACAAAGTGGGGCAAATAATAATTATTAATACTATATTATCAATCAAATCTTTAGTATAGGCAAAATACCTCTAAAATTGAACACTTCCGTCATAACTCCAGTATTCAGAGCTGGTGATAAAACAAAAATTATCGAACAATAAGTTCCATAAATAATTTCAGTGATATATTGGAAAATTGACTGAAAACATTAGAATAACAATAAAAAAAAGATTAATATGGTTAACCCACATTAGTTTGAATTTCAGGAAGGAAAATACACATCAGATGATACGTATCAGGCAATTGGAAAAATTACAGATAATCTAGATTCTAGTAAGATATGTACAGCTGAATTTAGATAGATAAAGCATTCGACCCAGTTTAACACGAATAGCTCTTGTGATGTGGTAATGTTTTGAATATATCTTCATGTTTCTTATTCTCAGGAACACCTTTTTAAAAAGTTTGTTAATATTTATTAAATAAATTTCACAATATAAAATATACGTGTTCGTTGTTACAAGTCTATGTCGAGTCTAATCCTGTTGCTGTCTCTTGCCAGTGGATTCCAAGATTTATTATAATAACGCTGATGCTGCAATCAGCGGAATATCGTGGGAACGGGAATAGCCTTACATGACTCCTCCATTTCTAAGAGGAACTCGAGGTTGGAATAACTTGAGTTTCGTCGAGGGCCAACCTATGGATTTTTTGAGTTTCCGCTCTATTCAATCGTTTTGCGATTTCTCTCCTGAATTTGTAGAATTAGTAGACCAGAATGCATGTAGTTAACTTCGCAATGCTTCCTAAAGACAACTTATTTTTATTCTTATGATTATGAAGATTCAAATTTTCGAGGGGCTCTTCTTCTTCATTTTGTGATTGCAATTGATGTAATTTGTCAAGGGAGGTCCTTCACTAATAGTAATTTCTCAACGTGGAGAGTTGGTAACTTAACCAGTCTTATATCTTCTAGGATTATGTTACGTTACCACGATGATGCCTTTTTCATTCGTATAACTGAAAGTCGGTGTTGCAATGGAACATCCTGGTGGGATGGAGAATAAATAGGTTCCTTCCAGTATAGCCACGTTGTCCTCTTGACAATCTTTCTTGAGATTTGAGATTCTAGCCGATGTAATGTGCTGCGTTCATTCCTTCTATAATTTGTTGCTTCACGTGAACTGGAACTTGATGGCAGTTGGTTAAAGTTGTTTCGGTTGACAATAGCGATGTTATGCAGTGTAGGTTTTGCCGAAGAGGTAGCAGGTGGTTTCTTTTGCACAAGTAGTTTGGCATAAGATCGATGCACTGTTTGTCGTGGTACTGGTACTTCATGTTGCTCAGGGTAAGTTTACGGATAAGGTGAAATTATGATGAATCGATTTTTGTTCAGTATTGAGTAGTGTTGATAATGGTCAAAAATTTTCGGCTAAACCACAGGAAAATCAAGTGAAAATATTATTTTATCGTTAGACATAAAGACATATGCTTCTACTATACTGTAATAATTTAGATATTTTTCTTCGTGGAAGAGTGATTGTGAATTGTCATGAGATTTATGCGAATCATTTATGATTTCTTTTAAATCGCTGGGAGTAAAATACTATGATGTAAAGTTTTCAAATAAGCAAAACTTACTGCATTTCCAATTTCAGAAATAAAATCCAATAGTGACCCTGAATTGAATATCTGGTGTGATATGTTATATATTTCTAAATAATGAGGATAGGATGATTCATTAACGGCCTTTCTCAGTTCAACGATTTTTTTCAGAATAGATTCTGATTGTGTGTAATAGTTATCATTGTTTCATTGATATTGTTCATTAATTTTGAAGTCAGCGATACATGTTTATTTAACTTGTTTATAATTTTATTCTGACTGGCCTCAAATTTGGAAATACTACCATACACTTTTTTCGCGTGTCCTTGATCTAAATTTCCTGTGAAGAATTCTATCAGAGAGTCAGCAGGATTGATTAGGCCTCTCTTTGCTCTTCTTTTTGGAAAGAGGGAATTACTTTTTTTATTAACCGTATTTACTTAATTTTTCAAATGTGTGTAAACGTTATACAAGTCGTCTATGGTGGAATTTGTTCTATTGATCAATTCACCCACTTGATCATAACGTGTAGTTATTAATCGGACTTGGCATCTCAAATGGTCAATTTGAATGTAACGGAGAAAAGTATAGGATGCAATTTTGATTCTACCAGTTCCAAGTTTGAAGGGAAAGGATACCAAGGTGATCTTTGAGGTTATGAATCTGAACTTTCTGTGCCGTTATAGGTATCATCAACCTGTAAACGTGGATTATCATTTTTCTTGGTGGTGTGAATACCGGTTTGTGGTAGGTATTTTGAGTGGTAATAGCAGTTAGTTCATTAGATGTCAATAAATGTTCGGGTCGATAAGGTGTTTTTCTTTTTCACTGCCTGTTTCTTAATTTCCGTGAACCCTTTCGACCGGGTTCGATATCAGGAGGATCGTTACGTTTTTTGTTAATTTTTTAAATTAGGTTAGATTTTTGTTGGGTCATGTTTCCATTAACTTTTTAATATAAATCGGACTTCTTGTGATCATCGACACCTTGACGAATGGAATTCTTTAACAATATCTATTGCGTCTTTCTATTCTAAATGACCTGATATTAGATCAACTGATTTTTTCTTAGTGGCTGTGTGAATGGAATTTTTGTATCCAAGAACAGCATACATCAATTTTTCAAAGGAATTTATTTTTATATTTTGGAAAAATCCTGTAATGGGGTCTGTTTGAATCCAGTTCCGTCATCAGATACTGAATTTTCTCGAATTTTATAGGTTGTAATAAACTGTAGGAGAGACATGTAGTCCAGATAGGCTTGGTAAGATATACACTTGTCCAAATCGTGATAAACTATTACAGATTGTCAAAGCTATTGAATTTTCAAATTTGGACGTGTCTATATGAATAGTTTTAAATGGTTTTTTGGGGGTAGGAGTCAATTGGATCATTATCAGAGGTGGATGACATTGATATTTGACTGGTTGGCAATGTATTTTCTGATGTCGTCATTTAATTTAGGCCAATAATATTTTCTTTTGATTTCATTGATGGTTTCATGGATACCTCTATGATTGGAATACCTCCATGGATAGACTTTATTAGATTTTTTTGCCTATTTTCCGTAGTAACGTCAACTAAGAGTTTGTTGAATTTTAAAATTTTGAAGGCCGCATTATTGGGAATCTGTGGAAGGAAAGTACACATCTCTTTATATAAAGTCTGATTTTCATCATCCTGGAGCTAAACAGAATATTGTTTTTTAGGGCTACCGAATTCTTTCAAGAACTCTATTACTTCTTTTTGAAAACTTTCTTTTGTTACATAAAGGTACCATTTTGTTCAATTCACAGGATCTTTGAATACCCTTGTTGTTCCTAATCTAGAATTTTCATGATCTTAAATAATAAATAATTGTCAGAGAAAATAGTTTACTGGCTGGCTTATCGGTAATTTTAATTTCAAATATGAGATTTTCCGCAATAGTGTGGATTGTTTGGTCGTCATTATTCTAATCCAGATCTACTTGTCTGATCATTGAAATATTGTCAGGTTCGTTACTTGTCGACGGTTCATTAGTATTGTCGAGGATTGGATTTTTATCTGTGCCCCAAACGATAGTACAGATTTCTTTCTCTATAGCTCAATAGTTACGTTTCGAGTCGTTTAGAGTTCGTGATACAAAGGTAATAGGTTTATCGGCCCCTGTAGGAGAGAGGATTGCGCCTATATCAACGTTGCTAGCGTCTGATGTCAAATTAAAGTCCTTGGTGAAGTCAGGATATTGAAGGATCGGGTCATTAGTTAATGAAGATTTGCAGTCTTCGAATGTTTTGATATGAAGAGGAACGTTCTTATTTATCTGGGTTCCTTTTTCAAACATGTAGTGAATGGCTTTGTGATTTTAGTGAAATTTTGAATGAATTTCCTGTAATAACCCAGGAGTTCGAGAAATCCTGAAAATATAATTGTTCACTATAATTGTCTATTCATAATCAATACTGGATTCCCTGATATCTGACCCATGTGAGTTCTTCATTCATGATAGTTTGAAGCTAATCCTTGATTTTCACAATAAATCATCATTGATTGTAGAATTGAGAGGTAAAATGCTGATATTACTAGACTATATTATGTTAAACCATATCGAAAATAATTTTGTGAATGCGAATTATTTTTTCATAAATGTCACGAGTAAGTATTTTTCATACCTTCAGTTTCCTCAAATGTTTCTTCTTCTTTTTCTTCCTGATCTTCCTCCTCCTCTCCCTTCTCATCCTTTTCTTCTTCTTCTTCTTCACACACTTCGCATATAGTTGATGTTTCCTGTTTATCGGTGAAACCTAATAGCTGCTTATCATCGAATTCTTCAACAATATTGGTTTTGCCTTGAGTCGTCTGCATTTCTGGAAATATCACTACATGTGATTTCATAATATATACAGTATTATATTCAAATAAAAATTAGTCGACAAGAATGTTGATGATGAACTAGTTGAGGCAGCTACATGAATATGTATATTCTCCAATGGTGATTTGATGATCATCTGCTTCCTGGTTTTGATATACCTACAAAAAAGTAATCAAAGAAGGAATAAGATTTGGAATGAGAAAATTTCAGTCCAAATAAATATCTTATTTGTCCGTTCGCGATTTTGGTGAGTCGACTTCAATAATAGGTCCAATTCCGAAAAAGTTTAAACTAAATTTAGTATCATATATAGTATTCCAGTAGTGGACAAGACCTCACTTTGGTTATTACTTGAATATTTATTTGATGAAGAGGAAGCAAAGTAAATTACAGTAAGTATGATATAATATTTTAATGTTCAATATCTATTGTTAATGATTGAACCATTTATCATGTAGGCGTTACCATATCATTCCTGCTTCTATTTTTGGGATTGGTATTATCACTACATATTTTTGTCAATTTGCATTGTAATGTAATCACGTATGAATTAGTTTTACAATTTTACAGAACGGACCGATCTTATCGATACACGTATTGTCAAATGCTTTTCATGGATTAGACGTTATAATCATCGGTTCTATCCGTTCAACCTGGTCTTATTAATTGATAATTTTACATGTTTTTACCTAAGCAGCAACATCGCGAAACATATTTTTCATTTATATGGCGTTCTTAATTTCTTCTAAAATGTTATATGTCCACAATGACAATGAGAAGAGCAATCATCCAATACGTGTTTCAACTTCCAGACTGTTGTTTTGACACGTGTGTGGAACGTGTTTTTGACAGAGAGCCACATGCTTCGAACTTGAGTCACGTGCTACAACATTCAGTAACTCGCTTCGACATGTGTGTGTGTGACGTGCATCACCTCGTGCTCCTACATCGAAAAGATCTATACATAGAGTAGACAACTTAGCCTTTCACTGGAAACTTGACCGACTTGTATTCTTATACTCTTGTGATAGAAGGGGAGACCGTGCGAGTGAGAGCGCACTACGAGCACACTACATGTGCGAGAAGGACAGAATGTCCGACTAGTTAACAGCGCTTTCCTATTCTTAACACACTACTTGTCTACTCTATACATAGACCTCTTTGTCCTACATGGACACTGTAACATCATCACCTGGTATATAATCGAATGATTATTAACATAAGTTTTCACCTTGTAACGCTTTCCACGTTACTTCCTTACAGATCGCTGTAATGATAAGAATAACGATTTCCGCTCGGAATTTTAGATTCAAACTTGTGATAACTGAGTGTCATCTATCTTCCAATAGTCGATCGATGATTAATCTTACGCGAAAACAAGCGTAATGTCATGCGAGTGGCGAAGACGGGTTGAAGGGAGAACGGAAACGGAAGGCTCCCATTCGTGTTCTGAACATAAGCTGAGTAAGTTGATTCTTAATATATTCTTTTTGTCATATCAATTTGCTTTATTGAAATTTATTGTCGTCAGGGATCATTCAATTTGTAGTCCGTTAGCTTTAAACCTAATTAAAGATATGTCGATTCCCTGAATGACAGTACACTTCATTGAAAATATAACCAACTTGCTCAGGTGTCCATACCGTCCATTTGCTTGATTATATTCATCTTAAATAATCATTTACATCATTAGATTTTCTCTCATCTTTCAGAATGAATTTGTCAAGTTTGTAGACAGATAGTTTATTGTTGATTTTGATGGCTCGTTTAACCTAGCAATAATACACGTGCCTACGTAGTACCTAGTATTCCGTATCACCTTTCTTTAACCTTGGTATATACATTTTTAATGGTTATGTCGTTGTAGACTAGTGGGTGATTCAATGGAACAATTGTTGATCTGGGCGAACGATAATATATCGAAAATCTCATTTACCGCTTTATGAGGACTCCAAGTGAAACCTCTGTTACTTTCGTTCAGATTATCCATTAGGATTTCACGATCTCAATTTCATTGTTCATTTCATGTATATTATTATGTAATTGTTCTTTGCCAATTTTCAAATTAGTTCAATCATAATTTCGAAGTCTTCCTTAATCTTTCTCAACTGATACTATAAATCGTTATAATTTCAATAAGTAATTTGATATCTAAATATTCTTTCAGATTTGAGTAAGAATCTCTTCAAGATTTCAATTTTTGTAATACGTTTTGTATAATTTGGGAAGATAGCATAATCAGTCATGGAATTGAATTAGTTGTTCCTACTGATTCAGTTATTTGTCCCTCGAACTCGTGCCAAGGTATTGCTAGTATTGTTATATTACAGGGTTCGAACGATCGAGACGTCTCCATCCTTTTTCCCGTGACGTGTGTAGAGGGTATTTCATGGCAGAGCTCATCCAAGTTCAAAGAACGGTAACATTATTTTAGTTGTAATAACCAAATTTTCATTTTCGTTGGTTCATGTTATCTGACCAAAATTGTTTGTTTTCTGTTATCTTCACTTCAAATTCTGAATTCGAACCTGTAGGTCCACAATTTATATTCTTTTTACAATTAATCATATCCATTTTTTGTAGGTTTATCAAGGATTATAACTGACTTACCTTCAAATTTTTCGTATAATATATTCAATTTGTTCTGACAATGATTGTATTTGCTTTAAAATAATTTTGCTAAAACTCAAATTCCTTAATCCCTTAATCAAATTGTTAGGTTTGAACTTATCTTTTTTTCTTTGAAATATTCATCAACATTTATCCACCTGAAATGCTTGATTGTGGATTCCATCCTGTCTTTTTGTGCTGAAGCAGTTTACGCTCAGGGTAAATCATTCAATCACGAATCTAAGGACACGTTTCACTACGAGCCCTGAGAGTAAATAGTCCTAGTGAGCTAGTTGAGGTCATTAAACATTACAGATCCTCATGGAGCCTGCAGAACCTCACACTGGCACCTTTTTAACGTGGTCTATAACTTTATTGATGGTACTCAAGAGAAATACATGAAGATTAAGTGAAAAGTTAATTATTTCTATAATTTTTCTCATCTAATATCGAATAATTCACTTGAGTATTACACTGAAGTTATCTGATATTATCGTATTAAATATTACCGAATTTTTCGAATTTTGTGTTAACTTTTTGAAAACTAGAGTTATATTATGAATTGGCTATTAGGGGTGAATCAACTGACGGTGACGCTAATACGAAACACAAACTCTTAAGGGATTAATTATATAGGGAACAACGTGACAGGAGTTTAACTTCGATTAATGATGAATTTCAATTCGGAGAAGGTGTTCCGGGAATATCTGTATTTCTCAAATATATCGAAGACATTATTAAGTACCTATCAAGGAGAATCGGGTGACAATGCTGATAGAATTGAAACTAGACTTAATCACTTATCCTCCCGCAAAGACAGGCTTATTCCTGAATCTTTAAGTGATACAATTCTTAAAGATTGGCAGCTGATGTTCTTTCTCTTGAAGGATACTTTGTTATTAAACTTCGTCCTGTTGGGCAATCTCAACATACTTCTACTCCGACTCGTCCAGTTAACTTTGGAATGCCTTCGTATCGTCCCAAAGTACCAGTTTACAAATGAGATTAATTTTTTGTTGGATCTGGGGATCATCAAAAAGTTTATGATTTTCTGGATAGGTAAGAATAATTACGAGAGTCTCTAGGCCCATCAGGAAAGATCTTTTCCTTCACCAGTTGATCTCTTCCAGATGCCCTGGATTGGTTTAGATCCATTAGATCTTCTTTTTATTCTTGGATACAATTGATTCAAGTTTTGAGATCTGAAGTCTTACCTAAATATCTTGATTTTGGTATCTGGAATCAGATTCAAAATCGCATACAAGGTTCGGGAGAGAAATGTAGTTTGTACATTGCTTCGGTTGAAAAACTATTCTCCAGGCTGAAAGTTTGTCCTAACTAGGAAACGAGATTAGAACAAGCTATGTCTAATTTACAACCTATTTTGAATTAATTCACCTTACATAACATCACATCTATGAATGATTTAGGAGTGATTTGTAGACGAATCGAAGATTGCGAATTCATTCTTAAAAGTCAAAGCATTGTACAAGTATATATGTATCTAGAATTAAATTTAGACCTACAGTCAATGCTTCACAAACTTTCTCTCCAGTTGTTTGTTAGAATTGTCGTTCTCAAGGACACAGGCGTACCTCTTGCTCGGCCCCTAGAAAAACTTTCTGTTTTGGGTGCGGAATACCTAACATAGAGAAGTCATCCTGTAAGAAATGCGGGTTGAAAACGGGTCGACGAAGTCCACAGGCATGACTCTGGCGTCGACGTCAAAACATAAACCAGGTACTTTCACAAATCAAAACAACCGAAAGTAAAAGAAACCTTCGACAGGGTTGAATGGGAGAAGTGGTTGGTTACGATTAAAAAGAATTGTTCACCTTAAACTATTTCTCCAGTTTTTCTAAATTTACCCAATAACGATAACCTTATTTGAACATTAATATTTTTGAGGATTCTTTCCCTGCACTGTTAGACCATGGTTCTAACATTAACGTTATCGGTTGACAGGGTAATTTCATTATTAAATTACTGACGATAGTTGAACGTGACAACGTCATAAGAAAATACTGATGGAATGGTTTCATGTTTCGAAAGAAAATTTTAATTTTATTTGTTTGATAGATATTTTGTATGGATATAGAGAAGGAGGTAAATGGAAATCACAATTGAATTGATCAAGTTACATTTATTTGTACGCATGAATACAATTATGTCAATTTAGCTTTTGAAAAGCCCGCCTCAATGTGTTTGATATAGGAGAAAATTGTTCCCTTTGACGGCTGGCTGGTCCTACCTGTCATTTCAGACACGTTGTTATGATATGTGGAAGATTTAACATTTATGTTTTAATTTTTTGAAATCATAGCTACGCTCGATAATTATTTCGATCGAATAGTAAAGCAATTGATTTTTTACTCATAGTGAAACAGTTCTGTTAACTTATTGTTATAGTTTTGTCAATTATAGCATAACCTACAATCGCTGCACTAGCGGCCGGGTGCTATTTATTTTAATGATGAAAGCACGAATATTCAACAATATATCACTGAACATATATTTAATATCGAAAGAATCATTACCTTTATCGCCGCAGTTATCGTTGCTATAAACAATTGACACCACATTCACTTTTCACTGCACTTACGAAAACATGTAAATGTATTATTGTATAGCAGCTATCCACGCGCATCGCATCGGTCACTCAAGTAGGAGAGCTCGCTTGCACTTCAAGCCTTAAATGGAACGCCTCAGAGCGAGGTAACGCACAGCCGGTCAGAGCGAGGTAACGGCAAATGAGTCATGTTTTCTCGTGCGTGCAGACGGCTCTATCGAATTGTAAGACGTTGTCACGTCAAAAATATAAATTATCAATATCTAAGGGTAACAATATGAATGTAGTAACAACCGCTGATGGTTTACATCAACCTGTCTAAGGAATAGTTGACTTTCCTATATCATTTAGTAACATTCGAACTTCCGTCAAATTCAACGTTATTCTGATTATACATCAAGCAGTAATACTGAGTACAGAATTTTGTGGATATCACAATATTAAGGTCGACTTGGGTAATTTTATCTGGGACATTGAACCTACCATAAGTGCAAATAACATTACTGCAATTTATAGTTATGATTCGTTGAACGCATCACAAAAAGCGAAACTTGAGTCAAAAATCTAACTTTTTGAACAACTATCCTTATCAGAAATAGGACGTTCTTCATTAATTGAACATACCATCCTTATAACAGAATCAGAACCGTTTAGGAAAAGACAATTTCTTTTTTCTCCTGCTTTACGAAACCATTTAAATTAGGAAATTGATGAGATATTAAGGCTTGGTGTTATCCAACCTTCATCTTATAAGAGCCCTTTGCATTACTTTACTTTTGGTAAAGAAGAAGGATAACTTTTATCGGGCTTGTTTGGATAGTAGTTTCAACAAGTTAACTACGAGGGATACATATCCCTTACCCTCAATAGACACCATTTTGAGCAAATTGCAAGGCGCTAATTATCTTAAAACATTAGATTTCAAAAAAGCTTTTTGGAAAATTCCTTTGGAGGAAAATTCACGTAAATTCACTGCTTTCAGTATTCCGGAATTTTGCGTAATTCCATTTGGATTAACTAATGCTCCGGCAACTATGCAACGCCTTATGGATTTTTTGATTGATGATAGTATTAGCCATCTTATTTTTCCATATATAGATGATTTAATCATCGCTACCACTACTTTCGAAGAGCATATTCAGGTATTGCATGAAATTTATGAGAAAACCAAACATGCTAACCTTGCAATTGATGCTGAAAAATGTGAATTTTGCAGATCTTCTCTCAAATTTGTGGGTTTTATCGTTGATAGGGAGGGATTGAGTTCAAGTAGCGAACTTGTTGAAGCCGTCTCTCATCTTACTTCTCCACGAACATCCTCTCAGGTACGTAGGCCGTTAGGATTGATATCGTTTTATCGTAGGTTTATTGAAGATTGTTACACTCTGACAGCCCCTATCACTGAACTTATTAGATGTAAGAAAAAAACCAATTACTGAACTCCTGAAGCTGAGTCTTGTTTTCAAGAGTTGAAACGACGCCTAACGTCAATACCAGCGCTCAGAAGCCCAGATTTTTCTGAATCATTTTCTATTCAAAGCGACGCTGGTGACGTCGGATTAGGGAGCGTGCTTTCTCAAAAACATAATGGTCTACAACATCCAGTAGCTTATGCCAGTCGAATATTAAGTTAACCAGAAATAAAATATACGGTTTCTGAAATAGAATTATTAGCTGTTCTGTTTTCATTATCTAAATTTCGTTGTTTTGTCGAAGATACAATGATATTAGTTTGTTACACTGATCATTCCAGGATGGTTTGTTACACTGATCACGCAAGTCTAGTTTGGCTGCATAATTTGGAAGATCCAATGGGTCGCTTAGGTAGATGAGCTTTAAGATTATCTCAGTTCGATTTAGATATTCGCCATAGACCAGGATTACAAATGAATGTACCAGACTACCTGTCTAGAGACGTACCTAATGTTATTGTAATTAGTGTTCTAAAATCATTCCAGATAGATGTTATGAAGACATGTTAAATAAAGTAACTAATAAGCCCGAACATTATCCACATTTTGAAGTAGTCGAAAATACTTTATGTAAACACTATAACAAATCATATTTACTCATCCCTGAGAAAAGTATATTATCAAATTATCTGGCCATCTATGAGAGGAGTGGGGACGACGTATGAGAGAATTAATAAAATTACGACTGTCAAGTCAATATTATGTGTTTTCTGAATTTGTAACTGCTGATTCATTATATTTTAAAATTCCAACCCTCCACAGTGTTTTCTATGAAATCCAATTATTAAACTTATAATATCCTTTTATAGTGGCGCCCAACGTGGGGCTGGAAAACTTGAAGGATTTGTTGGATTTGCTTAGTGGATCGTATCGGTTATTGTTTCTCGTGTCGGTTACAAAATTGTTTCATTGGGCTCCCGGTTTACCGATTGATGGACGTGGAACATTTTGTCAACATTTGAGAATTAAAAACACTTAACCTACTTCTGAAACTCAATTTAAGGATTCTGATAACTTATTTCTCGTGGACTAATTCGAACTTTTCTTAATGTCAGTGTGTGTTTCAAGACTGTTGAATCAAGTTCGACAAAGGAGAGATTTGGTAAGAAACTCATGGTCGCTGGAAAACTGTAGGTACATTGTTTTTTTTAACTGCCTGAACTTTTTGAAAATCAAGTCCAATTGAAAACCTGGCTGGTCACAAGTACTTTACTTACTTTAAGTTCGTGTATACAAATACAGACGGTTGAACAGGATAATAGTCTAGAAAGTGACAATATGGCAAACGTAGTTTTAACTAACGAACAATTCACGGAACTTATATCTCGAATAACAACAGTAGGTACTATTACACAGGGTGTTTTTGTAAGTGGGAACTTTAAGAAGTGTTCATCTCGTTTTGACTGTTCTAAAGACTCAGATGTCAATGTTTTTATTGATGCCTTTGTTGTATATAAGGATTGTACTCAAGTATCTGACTCAAATGCTCTCAAAGGACTACCGATGTTGTTGGATGGGTTCGCGGCAAGATGGTATCAAGGTGTGAAGAGAACAGTACAAACATGGGATGAGGCGTTAGTTCTCTTGAGAATCACAGTTGGTCCACAAAAACAGCTTATAAAGTTTATCGTGAACTGTTCGCAACTGAACAGGACTTTAATACGCCTACGGATATTTTCATTTGCAAAATGCGTTCGATATTAGCACAACTTCCTACCTGCACTTCAACAGAAGAAGTTCAATTGGACATGGTTTACGGACTATTGAATTGTAGAATTGGAGAGAAAGTTCCATGTGATAAAGTAAAAAATTTCAATTAACTTTTAACAAAATCTAGATAAGTTGAAGAAACCTTTCATGGTAGTGATAAAGTAGTGAGGAAAGATACTAAAAATATTCAAAACCGCATACGCTGTCAATATTGTAAAAATCCGGGACACACTAAAGACGAATGTAGGAAACTTATGCATAGGAATTCTAAGGAAAACGAGAAGTTCGAAACATAAGCAAGTGCTAAGGAATCCTTACGTGATTCAATTTCCTCTAGACCTAGCTCATCTAATTCAATGCCACCTAACACGTCGGGTGTATTGTCAGTTCTCCAATTACATGCTATGGTTGCGACAAACCAGGGTATATTCGTTCAAACTGTTCTTCTTGTAACAAAATTGAGATGGCTCCAATGGAATTTTTCACTATCAATACACTCAATGCGTCTCGTTCACGGCCAATTATGGAAGTCAATATATAAGGTCATCAAGGTCTAGGTCTGTTAGACGCAGCGGGGAAACAGAGTGTTGCTGGTAAAGTACTGTATGATATTTTGAAACGAGGAGTTCAAACGTTTCATAAGGAGCATATTACGGTGAAGTTTGCTGTCGGCCAAAGTAGATTGGAAGATGTTTTCGTCACCAGTGTTGACGTTAAGGTTAAAGACAAGATCATACCTACCAAATTCATTATTTTTCCAGATGCTCTCAACAAAACCCTTTTTTGTATAGATTTCATACAGGATGCAGAACTCATCTTAGATGTTCATAATAAAAAGTGGTACTTCTCTGATGATCAATCCGCTCGCTATGAATTGATCTATGAATCTGAGAATAATATTTCCGATATTTCGTTTTACTCAATTCCTGAAAGTAATAACATTGATAACTTGCGTTAGGAAGAAAGAACCATGCTTACAGATGAACAACGTTCTCGGTTCAATGATTTTTGAATCAGCACGAGAATATTTTCAGTCTGGGGGGAGAACCAACTATGCAGAACATCATATCATCACAGAGAATTATCCTCCGATTGCGTTGCCTCCGCATCGAATGTCTCCAGCTAGGAAATCATTGTTGAAGACTGAATTAGATCGACTGTTAGCTGAAGGAATAACAGAAGAGTGTGAGAGTCCGTGGTTGGCACCGGTAATACTCGTCCCAAAGAAAGATGTTGAAATTCGGTTGTGTTGATTATCAAAGGTTGAATGCCATAACGATTAGTGATTCGTATCCGCTACCACGTACTTACTTCATGCAGCTAAAAGAACGTTATATATGACCAAGGTTGATTTACGATCAAGTTATCATCAGGTTAAAGTAGCTAAGAAAGACAAAGATGAGACTGCTTTTGTTACGCCTTTTGGAACTTTTCGTTATTTATTTATGCCGTTCGGTTTGAAAGGAGCTCCTGGAACATTTCAGCGGCTAATGGATCAAATTCGACGTGGTCTTGGCAATGTTGTGGTTCTTAGTTACTTAGATGATATCATTGTTTTTTCCAGTACATTTGAAGAACATTTATATGATTTGAAACTAGTATTCGATAGACTTGAACAATTCAAACTTCGCGCTAACCGTAAGAAGTGTGTTTTTGCGTGTGCGAAGGTTGAATACTTGGGACATTACATTACTTCGGATGGTATTTCGGTTGATCCTGAAAAAACTTCTGCGATAAGGGAACGCTTGCCACCGCGTAATGTTAAAGAAGAGCAATCTTTTCTCCAAACTGCTAGTTGGTACAGACGCTTTATACAAATTTTTGCTGAAGTCTCTCGACCGCTTAGCGATTCAACCAAAAAGAAAGCTGTTTGGCAATGGACTTCTGAATGCCAATCAGTGTTCGAGAAGTTAAAGAATTTATTAATGTCAGCTCCGATATTGAATCAAATAGACGAGAGTAAACCGTACATTATACGTACTGATTCTAGTAGTTATGCTCTAGGTGCTGTATTCTTGCAAGGTGAAAAAGGAGATGAGTATCCTGTAGAATATGCAAGTCGGTTATTGAATGTAGCAGAACGGAATTATTCCACTTCAGAGAGGGAGGCCTTAGCTGTTGTATGGGCTCTGGGTAAATTTAGAGGCTATGTCGAAGGTTCTCCGATAATCGTGCAAACTGATCGTCAACCTTACGATGGTTACTCGAATATCTTTCAGACACAGAGTTTACCAAGTGGACTGATCGAGGTTATATTTTGTCTCAGGGAGTATTGTACCGCTATTCACCAGAAGAGGATGGAGAAGAAGCACAATTGGTGTTGCCTGCTCACGAAAGAGATAGAATTCTCAGAGAATATCATGATGCACCAGAAGCGGGTCATTATGGTGTAGAACGCACGCTTCAGCGCATTGCGAAAAGATATTACTTCTTTATCACCCATCAGCTAACATGGTGGGGCGGAAAAATCGTGACCTGAAACCACGACTCAATATTCTAGTAGGGAATGATCATCGATTATGGCCTGAGAAACTTGTTATCACTCGTTTTGCCATGAACTCCGTATGGTGTGAATCTACAGGAAGGACTGCTGCTTACTTGACATTCGGACGTGAGTTACGAACACCGGATGATGTCAAACATGATTTCAGGACTGTAACGGAAACCGAAAACTTCCTCCCACAAATAACCCCTTATCTGAAGGAAATTCCAACTACTTGGCAAGAGGTTAAGACATTGAATGAAGAAAATCAAGATCGCCATAAGATTTACGCTGATAAAAAAAGGAATGATGTAGATCCATTCAAAATTGGAGATTTAGTATGGGTTCACACGCACGCTTCAAGCAACGCCATAAAAGGACTAACTACGAAGTTTCACCCAAAACGAGATGGTCCTTAAAAAATACTGACACAAGTATCTCCAGTCAGCTACGAGGTTGCTAGCTCTGATAATCCGAAAGTATCACTTTGGAATTTATCACATTTCTTCCCTCACTCGCGCCAGAGCTAGCGAAGAAGAAAAATCTATACTTGTTTCGAGAAGAAGGGGTCGGCCCTTGAAAAAGAAAAAGGAAGCATCCCCTGAAACTGGTCCCTCCTCGAGGCGAGTTCGAGGCCAGGGGGGAAGACTATAACAAATCATATTTACTCATCCCTGAGAAAAGTATATTATTAAATTATATGGCCACCTATGAGAGGAGTAGGGGATGACGTATTAGAGAATTAATAAAATTACGACTGTCAAGTCAATATTATGTGTTTTCTGAATTTGTAACTGCTGATTCATTATATTTTAAAATTCCAACCCTTCACAGTGTTTTCTATGGAATCCAATTATTAAACTCATAGTATCCTTTTATAACACGTCAAACTTCCTTCTAACTAAACGGAATGGAAATTAGTGGTTCCGCCAGCAAACAGAACTAAGATATTTGAACAGTTCATTGTATTTCTAGAGCCGCTCAATTTGGCATTTCAAAAACACTTCACCGTATATTTGAACAGTATTATTAGCCTCGAATGCGGCAGGATACAATTCGATATGTGAAGAATTGTAAAATTTGCGCTCCTCACAAGAGTCCCAATGTACGAAAGCACGGCTTAATGAGACAAATGAAAAATATTGAATTTCCTATACAATTAGGTATAGCTTATCTAGGTCATTTTAGTCCAGACTGTGAACCGGGATTTTAGCTATAATAAAAAAAAAACATGTAGTTTCGAATCAAAAATTTTCCTTTGCATTAGCTTCAAGAGGTTCTCAGGATCATTCATACACCTTAAAACCTCTTAAGAACCCCAACCCCACCCATTGGGGGCGAAAATAGTCCGAAATCTCCCTCAAATTTGCAACATGCCAAGTCTTGAATTGTATTTTCTACAAAAAAAAGTATTTTGGCATTTCGAGTACACCTAGTAGGTATTTTGGGTCGCTGAACACGAATCCGTAGCCAGATTTACTTGCAATACATCGTAGGGGTGGTCAAATTGACAAAATTGGCCAATTTCGCACTCCTAATATGTTATTTTGCAATTTACGTGTTTTTGGCATTTTGAATGCATCAAGGAGGTTTTTTGGGTCGCTGAACACGAATCCGGTGACAGATTTACTTTCAATCCATTGTGAGGGTAGTGAAATCGAAAAAAGTGGCCAATTTTGCACCCCTAATATGTTATTTTGCAATTTACGTGTTTTAGGCATTTAGATTGCACCAAGGGGGTTTTTTGGGTCGCTGAATACTATTCCGAAGCCAGATTTACTTAAAATTCATCGTTGGGGTGATGAAATAGACAAAATTGGTCAATTTTGCACCCCTAATATGTTATTTTGCAATTTACGTGTTTCAGGCATTTAGATTGCACCAAGGAGGTTTTTTGGGTCGCTGAATACAATTCCGGAGCCAGATTTACTTGAATTTTATCGTTGGGGTGGGGAAATAGACAAAATTGGTCAATTTTGCACCCCTAATATGTTATTTTGCAATTTACGTGCTTAGGCATTTAGATTGCACCAAGGAGGTTTTTTGGGTCGCTGAATACGATTCCGAAGCCAGATTTACTTAAAATTCATCTTTGGGGTGGTGAAATAGACAAAATTGGTCACCAACAGCAAAATATTGGTATCTTGAAATAGAATAAAACGGTTTTCAAAATACATTTTTTTCCTTTTTACGTTTCTTTAGGCATAGGTATACAAAATCTCTACGCCAGGTATAGTATATAGTATACCTATAGGTATTAATATACAGGCATCTATCTTTATACCGGCAGGTGCACTATTTTGTAAGTAACGTACCCAAATATAATGTAAGAAAGGTAGATATAAGAAGGTGTGTTGTGTTGTACTCATCATAATAATTGTTAAAGTTCTTCTTTTTTCAATCCGTTGGGCCCCTTTGTATACATATTTAATATACAGAAAACCAAAGACTGTATCCTTCTAAACTTATATCATTCTACAGCCCTGAGATCGTTACACAGGTTATATCCACATACATGTGCATGTGTTAAAATGTCGCATCTGTTTATGACGTGGTCCACTGCTTGAAATGAGAGATTTTTTTTTCACATCCTTATGTCGGACATAACAATCTGTTCAGTTTCTTTATAGACGACAAGGAACAACATTCTCTCTTGTAGCTACATTTGTTTCACAGCGTTGATATTATTTCAGTTGAATATTTGTATTTTATATAGTTCAATTTATATTTCATTTTGTATTTTATGGTTCAAGAACCAACAAGAACGCAGAAGCGTGTGTCAGTGTATGAAAGTTGTTGCATTTAAGTGTTATCAATCAAGTGTTTTTTGAACATGAAAGTGTAGTTATTAAATATTTGTGTTCTTTTTCAAACAATTACTAATATTCCTATCCTCTTAATATTGAAAAAGGAGAAAACTCCGAAATAATTTTAAAATGCAAAAGTAATAAAAATTTAGAAGCGTGTCAAATTAGCCATTTTTGTAAATTCTCCTCTCCTACGATGATATTCGAGTAAATCTGGCTTTGGAATCGTATTCAACGACTCAAAAACCCCTTTGGTGCACTCGAAATGATAGAAACACGTAAATTGAAAAACAACATATTAAGGGTGCAAAATTGGCCATTTATGTCAATTTCATCACCTCAACGATGGATTGCAAGTAAATCTGCTTCGGATTCGTGTTCAGCGACCCAAAAAACCTCCTTGGTGCACTCGAATTGACAAAAACACGTAAATTGCAGAATAGCATATAGGGGGTGCAAAATTGGCCAATTTTGTCGATTTCACCACCCCAACGATGAATTTCAAGTAAATCTGGTTTCGGAATCCCAAAAAACCTCCTCGGTGCATTCGAAATGCCTAAAACACGTAAATTGCAGAATAACATATAAGGGGTGCGAAATTGGCCAATTTTGTCGATTTGACCACCCCTACGATGGATTGAAAGTAAATCTGGCTATGGATTCGTGTTCAGCGACCCAAAAAACTCCTCAGGTGCACTCGAAATGCCAAAATACCTTTTCTTGTAGAAAATACAATTCAAGACTTGGCATGTTGCAAATGTCGCACCCAATGGGTGGAGTTGGGGTTCCCAAGAGGTTTCAAGGTGAATGAATGATCCTGAAAACCTCCTAAAGCTAATGCAACAAAAATTTTTCGATTTGAACCTACATGTTTTTTTTTTAATTTTTCGGTTCACAGCCTGGACTATTTACTTCATTCCAAACGTATTAATCGATATATTTTGGTTGCAGTTGACTAGTTCACTGGAACTAATCCACTAAAATATGTCTTCACCTTTATTTGTGCGGAAACTACTTCAGCTTGTGTTATTAAACTTTTGGAAAATCAAGATTTCCATACTTCTAGGGTATGCCAGATTTTATTATCAGATAGTGCAAGCCAATTTACATACAGGCAATTTTTGAAACTCCTTTCTGAATACAAAGTTCAGAAACATTGGTTGAATGCTCGTTATCATCCACAAGTCAATAATAGTAAAAAAGTGAATCCAATTATAATTACCGCCAATCCTTCGTTTATTCACGGTAATCATAGGAATTGGGACGAAAACATTTCGGAATTAACACAAACATTACGCTCAACAAAGCACAATTGTACTGGATTTACTCCTGCATTTCTGATGTTTGCGCGTCAAATTCCTATCTCTGAAGATTTCTATGGCAAAGTTTGAGATAACGACATTCTTAATGTTTCTAACAAAAAATTCATGCATAATCAGACATTGAATCGTCACCCAATGACTTCAATAAAGTAAGACAAGACATCGTGACTGCATATAAGGGATACAAAAAGTATTATGATTTGAGAAAACTCCCAATATCATTCACAGTGTGTGTTATAAAGTTCGGAAAAGAAATTTCGTTCAATCTAACGCTGCGAATTTCTTTTCAGCCAAACTGGCTCCTGAATTTATACCTTTTGTCGTAACCAGAATAATTTATAATCTAGTCTACGATTTGCAGAATGACCTTTTGTCGTAACCAGAATAATTTATAATCTAGTCTACGATTTGCAGAATGACAAAATTTGGAAAACTGGCATGTAAAGGATATAAAAGAAGACCTGTACAATGACGATTCGGAAGAGGAAGATGAGAGTCTCATTAATGAGGAATAGGACCCCGAAAAGTTGCTTATTCTGCAGTGGATATTGAGGTTCGCATTTATGACTGATAGTTTTGGGAACGAATGAATTTCCTCTCAATTGTCACAGTAGATGAATAATGTTATGGAAGGTATCGTGATATTGTAATTGTTCAACCAGTATCTATGTGAAGACCACAAACCTATCTGGGTATCGTGTTTCTGGAATTGGTCAACCACTCCCTATGTAATGATCAACATACGTTTCTCTCTTAAGAAAACGTTTTGAAGCTTCACTTCATACAAAATTTTTCGTGGTAGAGGGGGAATGTTGCGCTTCCCACGTTAGATAGCTGTAATGATTTGAATAACGATTTCAGCTCGGAATTTTAGATTCAAACTTATAATGACTGAGTCTCATCTATCTTTCAATAGTCGATCGATAATCAATCTTACGCGGAAACACTTGTGATGTCACGCGAGTTGCGAAGAGGGGTTGGAGGGAAAACGGAAACAAAAAGCTCCCATCCGTGTTATCAACATAAGCTGAGTAAGTTGGTTCTCAATATATTTCTTTTTGTCATATTAATTTGCTTCATTGAAATTTATTGTCGTCAGGGATCGTTTAGTTTGTTGTCTGTTAGCTTTAAACCCAATCGAAGATATGTCGATTCCCGGAATGACAGTATAATTCAATGAAAATATAACCAACTTGCTAAAGCGTCCATATCGAATCAATTTGCTGAATTATATTCATCCTAAATAATCCTTTACATCATCAGATTTTTTCTTATCTACCTTCGATATGAATTTGTCAAGTTTGTAGACAGATAGGTTATCGTCAATTTTTATCGCTCGTTCAACCTAGCAATAATCTACGTGCCTACGTAGCAGTAGCATTTCGTATCACCTTTCTTTGACCTTGGTATATAAATTTGTAATGGTTATGTCGTTGTAGACTAGTGGGTGATTTAATGGAATAATTGCTGATCTAGGTGAACGATAATATAGCCGTGTTCATTTCATGTAAGCAATTATCCAATTAGATCAATCATAATTTTTAAGACTACCTTCATATTTTTTTACCTGATATTATGAAATGTTATAACTACAATAAGTAATTTAATATCCAAACATTCTTTCAGATTTAATTAAGTATTGTATTCATTGTTCTCTTCAAGATTTCCAACTTTTCAATACATTTTGTATTTACAATTTGGGTAGATAGCATAATCAGTCATGGAATTAGATTGGTTGTTCCTGCTGATTTCGTTATTTGTCCCTCGAACTTGAACGGTATTGCTCGTATTGTTATTTTACAGGATTCAAACGATAGATACGTCTCCATTATTTTTCCTGTGACCTGGGTAGAGAGAATTCCTTGGCCAAGCCCTATATCCAGCTTATCCAAGTTCAAAGGACGGTAGCAATATTTTAGTTGGAATAACCACATTTTCATTTTCGTTGGTTCATGTCATCTGACCAGAATTGTTTGTTTTTTGTTATCTTCACTTCAAATTCTGAATTACAACCTGAAGGTTCAGAATCTATATTCTTTTCACAATTATTCATATAAATATTCTTGTAGGTAATTCACCAACAATTATAATTGATTTACCTCCAATTCTTCCATATGTTATATTCATTTTGTTCTGACAATAATTGTATTTGTTTTTGGATAATTTTGTTGAAATTCAAATTCCTTACAAGGAATAGAATCAAATTGTTAAGTTTAAGCTCGTCTCTATCCCTTTGAAATATCCATCAACATTCATCCAACTCGTGGTGCCTGAAATTATTAATTGTGGATTCTATCTTATATTTTCTGTGCTAAAGCAGTTGGCGCTCAGGGTAATTCATTCAATCCCGGATCTAAGGACACGTTTGACTACCAGCCCTGAGAGTTAATAATCCTATTGAGATAGTTGGGGCTATTAAACATTACAGATCCAAGCGGATCGTGCAGAACCTTACAACCTTCAGGCACAACGAGAATTGTTAAGAAAAAAGTCTCGTTAGGTATTATGAATCGAGGATCAGGCATTGGAAATTTCGAACAACCACAACTTCACAGCTATTTGTTTACAAATACTCTACGAATCATTGTCTGTGATCTGTGTAATTGTGGAAACACAAATGTGATGTTATCTCTATTGTTAGATGCAAACGGCCTGAAGTTTGAAAACGTGTATATTCATTCCAAATCTTAAGGCGACCAAAATATCAGTTACTGAAGAAAATTTTGAAGGAAATTGGTGGACTTGGATAGGTTCAATATACTGAGTGTGATGACCCCACAGAAGCAAATCCTGATTCGGTTATCATATTCGACGATGTAATGAATGAGAAAGAGGAGAAAATTCGTGTTCATTGACGGAGACACCTCGATTGGCAGTTCATATCTTTGTCAGTCTTTTTTTACTAAATCTCCAAAACATCGATTGCACGACAATGCAGATTGCTTGATTATTTTGAAACAGTATGAACCCATTTTGATGCACATATTCACATAAGTACCGACATTCCACTTAGGATATTCAGGGAGATATGTAATGTATGTTGGAAGGATAAATGTATTTTCTTTATGATAAACAAAGATAGCGATATGAATAAACGTCGTTATCGCAAGTGTTTTGATAGTTATATAAACATGTGAAACATTGAAACTTTCATTCGATACATATAAACCACTCAGCATGGACGTGCCTAACAAGTTGAATCTTACACGGAAACACGCGTGATGTCACGCGAGTTGCGAAGAGGGGTTGGAGGGAGAACGGAAACGAAAGGCTCCCATTCGTGTTATCAACATAAGCTGAGTAAGTTGAATCTCAATATATTTCTTTTTGTCATATTAATTCGCTTCATTGAAATTTATTGTCGTCAGAGATCATCTTTTACATATAAACCACTCAGCATGGACGTGTCTAACAAGTTGAAGAACAACAATTGAAGAAAAATGTTTGGGAGTTAGCTGAATATGATGCAATTCTAGTCAATGTTCAAGAACGTATCTAAACTTCTGGGGAAAATAGCGAAAGATGGTGGAATAATTCTCTTAGTTAACCTAAAAATGTTGTTTCCACGGCAACACATAGAGAGCGTGCGAATTCCAACTATTGTTACTAAATGAGGTATGTTTGTCCCCTGAGCTACTATCGTTCAGATACGTGAATAGTTCAAAAAATTCAAGCAAGATAATGCAGCAGCTACAGAACGATTTTTGCAACAATATCCACATTAGTGCGTTATTACTTGGAAGGATTTCTATTGGACGATGATCTCAAGAGAAACGAGATAAAATGGGTCTGCAATATAATTCAATTTTGAATGAATGGTTCATGGGTGATCAACCTATAGAAATTGATGACAAGAGTGGTATAATTATCGAGGGTACCCCGTTCGAAGGTACTACAGGATTTTGTATATTTCGATATTTTACAGAGATGTTCTACCGAACACTTGCACCGTGGAAAATGGGAAGAATTCAAGTCATCTGATGGAAAAATGACTAGTGTCCTTAGACGTAATAACGATCCAGCTAATCGAATATGAAACACTGTAAGATACAAACATGTACTGAAACCTTTGAATAAATCCATGAAAAGACCTAGATCTGAAACATACACTGGAAATGCATATATCAAAAATGATATACTCGACTATAACAAGATACCAATCGAATACATTTATTGGAATGACTTAATGAATCTATATAATAGAAGAATTGATAAAGGTTCATGTAATTGAACAAAAACTATATGTAGAAACAAATTCATCACAGTTATAAAGATGACTTCAATGAGCAAGTTCGGCAGAATCTCCTCTTCCATGTGGATATATGATACAAATATATGCAGTAACACTTTCAAACAAGTTCACGGACATGATTCCTAATGAGCGATGGAAGTTATGATATGGAAAATCGTAGATTGTGCAATGTAAGACCACCGAATGTATTGAAGATGCTGCAAGAGTGTATGTAAATGAATTAACACACGAACTGAATCTGAAAACAGACACCAGTCTCAAAGATACCTTCAATGTTAGGGTTGATAATTTGATCAAAGATCAACTAGAATCTGGATGAATATAAATTAAAGAACGAGGAGGTTATTCCCACCATGAATGAATCATTCTCTCAACAGTTGACGGACATTCGAAATAAATATGAAGGAATGGAGACCCATATGAAATCACAGTATAAAACAATCAGTGATAGTGTGAGGGAAAGCAGAAATGATTTAAGAGAGATAAATAAGATATTTAACGGTCTGGACATGCGTTTTGATGATATAAGTATGAAAGTGGAGGTGTAGGAACGGCGGATGACATCTGAAGAGCGTTTTAAGAAGAGACCTTCATCATCCACAACAACGACAAGAGAGCAGGTCTCAGTGACACGAATAACTTCAAATGATATAAATAAACCAAAACAATTAATTCTAGACTAGATTTTTGCCATCTCGGCTAGATAGATCAATTTTCAAATGTAAAGAGGCATCATGATGATGGAAAAAAATATAAATCTTGATACGATGAGTAGAGAACCACTTCTCGATGAGTAGGGAGAATTTCAAACTCTCTACAAACTCAGTCTGAGCGAGAAATCCAAATGATAAACATGAAGAAAATACGGCAAATATTATAAACGTAAGCATAGAACGATAAATATGGCTCCGTGAAGCGTGACGAAGCAGAATGAAAGTGAGATATTGAAGCGATCCTACACACACAATAGCTTAGCTCTGCTTCACAGATACAACGTTGGAGATTGGGTGCGAATCAGTAGAGAAAAAACATATATTTGGAAAAGGATACACACCCAATTGGTTGACGGGATTGTCCAAAATTATAGAAGTTAACTAAACAGTTCCAGTCTCGTATATTTTCCAAGATGTTTTGGGAAAAATGATGATGGAAGGATTCTACGTGAAGGAATTACAGGGAATGGAACAACCCTTATGTGTGTTCAAACGAAAAGATAATACTTGAGAAGAGGGCTCAACATGTCAAGATGTTGGGTCTAGATAATAATCACAATGGTTGGATCGAAAATTCAGATTTCGTTCAATGAACACACCATTGACAATTAGGAGATTATCAGAAGCAAACAAATAGCTGGAACTTTCCCGACTCAAGAACAAAATTCTACTACTACGAGGGCGAATCATGAGTGAAGATTATAATATTCGAAAAACATACGTGTCACGATTCTACTAACGTCTTTTGTATGGGGAAAATTTTGAAAGTGATTAAAATAATGATTTCGAGATCTTTGATCTTCCCTCCGTCCTTACTTTCATCTTTGAATAAAGATTCAATTTTTTATTCTCATCAGTCTGTATGGGAGGATACGTAGGAGAACCATCATGAGCAAACTCCTGTTTGAACTTTATATTCCTGGTTATCAATACTGTGGTCTCTGTAAGAAATTAGAAGAACGGATAGGAAGAGGAGTTCCTGGTATCAATCCACTCGATGAATGGATGACTTTAGTTGTGAAGGACGTCACGTGGCGGATAAATATTAGAGAAACATGTTAAATCTGAAACAAAAATTCGGGACGATTGCGGCTTTCGGCGTGAATCAACTTAAGGAGGCAAAGAAAAAATTGGGAATAATGTGAGAAAGAAGGTTGGATTTAGTAGTGCGATTGTTGATGGTGTGAGGAAAATTATGGAAAATAAGATCCAATCTGAAGAAAACATCTCAAACATCTATGAAAGTTGTACGAAAATATTCAAAAGAGCAGGTGGTCGGTGAAATGTTCGATTACCTGAAACGGGTAGATCTCCACCATTTTTTATGCCTTCGATTGTCTGATCATCTGCTGCTGGAGCATTTGCGAGAGATTGTGCAGGGGAATACCGCAGAGGTCTCATATTTCAAATAAACATCCAAAACTCAGTAAACCTACTCTGAAGACCTCTGACTGATCTCGATCTGCGAAAAATCGTTAATACTATGGAATTTTCCCATTTCAGAGGAGTATTCATGCCTGATCAACTGTCATCTAACGGAGAGTGGAAAAACAAGTGTGGAATAGTTAATTTAGATAGCTCGGTCAATGGAGGCACTCAATGGGTTGGGTTCAAGAAAGTCGGTGTAACAGTTTTCTATTCTCAATGTTCTGCCAATTTACTCACGAACAATTTAGAAAAATATAAATACTCATAATTGTGGTCAGCCTTGTTTGGAATTACTCTATAACTCTTCAGTTGCAGTCGATTATAAGAAGGAATGTTAATCAGATGTATTAGTATATGAACACATTGCCAATAAAATTTGCATCAATTATATCTCAGACTGTCACTATCGGGTATAAGAGTTCCCGCTTGTCTGTAGATTTTCATCCGTCAATAGAATTTGATTCAGATCATTCTATTGCACTTATTTGCTTAAATTTCATTATAAAATTGGGAAGGTTGAGGAGGAAGTAGTAACTGTACCTACGAGGTCCTATGAGTTGACAGACATTGCAGATTTCATACAAAGTGCAGTTCGTATGAAATTATCCTTCAAATCTAACAACATTATACATACAGACCTGAAGTGTGATTTTCAAGTGAACTTTTTTGCGAGTGATAGTATAAGCGAACTATTGTGATTCGTAGAAATAAAATTGTCGCCTGATGAACTGCATGTACCTGACTAAGTTATTTAAAAGTACAAAGCCTATTCTTGATATGCTAGAAGCTAATAAGACTAATGAAATAGCAAGATAAAATTACGACTTCAAGTAGTGATGTAGCATAAGTCGTTAGATTGTAGTAAGATATTTAGATTTAGCACGTTTCGCTCGAGTTTCTAGTTTACACGATGCATTTCATACGGGATTTCATATAGATAGCTTGATTCTTAGTTTGCCAATGCATTCAACTTATACAGACAATATAAAAACAGTCACGAACTCGATTTCGGTAAGAATGGATTTAACACGTTTTGCATGCTTGGTTCTCTAAGATATATGAGTGAATCATCATTGTTTTTGATTATTGTCTTTTTATTTCCAATGTCTGTTAAGATTTTAGGAATGTAGTTACTATAATTTATAAATTCTCTAAGCATTTATTACTGCTTTCTTTTGAATCATTTATTGTGCATGTTATATGAAGTCATTCACATCGTATAGTACTATGAACTGATTCTGAACTAGCCAGCAGTGTCAGCGTTATTATATTTCGTTTACTATTTATTTCTAGGTACACTATTGTAACATGTTAAACATTCATTCATACTTCTGACTTTGATTAAATAAGAAGCTCTTGATTCTCATTGTGATATTCAATAAATTTATTTTCAAAAACAAATTTGTGAAGCGTGTTTCCGTTTCTGGCGCAATCGGTAGGGTACTGGAAGAATTTCACAGAGTAAATCTTCTGTTTCTACAGTTAATACAGTATTCCAAAAGAAAACATCTCCCAGGACCAAGTTGGCATCCCAAACATTGGATAACCACACCTATTGAGAGCGGATCACCTGGAAACTGCATTCGATGAATCGTATCCTAACTAGGTTGATAGGGTCAGAAAAATTTTGGATAATTTTACATGTCTGATGTCGATAATCTAATTGACGCATTCGAAATCCTTACTCTTTCTAAATCCATATCTCCTAGTACCGAAATATATCCTATAGTTGATAATATTAATAATATTCCAGAAATGGCTACTCTAGCATTTAAACCTGAATTTTTATCATGTGTGCCACAATACGATGGCAATCCCAATGATTTAAATGAATTTATTAATAGTGCAGAAAGTATTATAAATACATTTGTGAATAACAATCCAAATAATTTTGTAAACAATTTCATATTGAAATCAATCACCAACAAATTAACAGGAAATGCTAAAATTGCTGTTAATATATAGGCTGTCAATACTTGAACGGACCTGAAGAGTACATTAATAAGAAATTTCAGCGATCAAAGAGATGAAATTTGTTTAATTAAAAATCTCGTCATTTTGAAACAAAATAACGAAAATGCTCTACAGTTTTACGATAAAGTTATTAGTCTGCTCAATTCACTTTGCTCCTATGTAAAAACACACGAGGGAACAGATGTTGGTAAAACTATAAAACAAAATCTTTTCAATAAATTAGCATTGAAAACCTTCTTAGCTGGTTTAAAAGAACCACTTGGTAGTTCAATTCGCGCTGTGCGACCTATAGACATGCAAACTGCCTTATTTTATATTAATGAGGAAAATAATGTTAGATACTATCAAAAACCCATATCGGGTCCTCAAAATGTTCTGACTAATAAAAATTTCAGATTACCAAATCAACCATTAAATGTACCACCAAGGGTATCAAATAATAATTTTCCCTTCTCAAGCTATAAATATACAACCAAAGCAAATGAACAATCGGAAATTTTTAACAAAAGCACAGGTTTTCAAAAGTCCTAATAGACCTCCACAAAACAATACATTCACACAAAAAAAAACAAGTTTCCGAGCCGAATCCTCATTATAAACCGTCGGTACAAACTCCAATGAGTGTAAGCACCAGACAAACATTCACAAAACCTGCCAACAATTTTGCCCAAACTCCTCAAAATCGCTATACATCTGAAGAGTTATTTAACAACGAAACGTTTGAAATTGATGAAACTGATAGCGAAGAGATTTTATTATCCGATCAAAATTCAGTTCAATTTGAAGAATACGAGGAAAATTTTCAGACACTTGCCTCGGAACCAGAAATCAATGAATGATACCATTCAATCATAATGAAGAATATACGAGTAAATTACCGTATACGATATTTCCAAATTTAGACAATTTAAAATTTCTTATTGGTACCGGAGCTACAAAATCATTTATTCATTCCGATATAGCTGAAACAAATAATTCCTCATACAATACAGTATGATCCGTTAATTGTATCAAATACTTTCTCAACTTCTGCTCACCAATATAGTGGATGGAGTATCATTTTCAAAAAACCTGATGAACATATGAAATTTCATTTGTTCAAGTTTCATAATATCTTCAAAGGATTAATAGGGTTAGATAATTTAGAATTCTTAAACGCTACCTTAGATTTTAAGAATCATCTTTTAATAACGCCTAGTGCAAAACTGAAAATTCACTTTTAGTACGGTGTTTTTAGGAAAAACTTAAGCAAAACGTTACGTGGATTGATAGAGCTTAGCGGTTCTTTGCATTCTCTTAAATAATGTATTTGTGAACTTTGTTACTTATGCTTGACCGGGCGATTTGATGCATAAATTTTTTAAGTGCATTTTAGTGCACTTTTTAATGAACTTCCTGAATATTGCTTGTGAGTGCTTGAAAACTTGTAGTTGGAGGGTTTCAAGGTTCCTGATTGTGAATCTGACATCAAAATGATTAAAAAATATCTATCTTACATTAATATGCATTTGAAGATGCATTTTATTATACACTTTTTTCTTCATTTCTTTAATATAGTCTGAAATCAGTTGAAAATAGCTACTCGGGGGTTTTCGAGGTCGCTGATTACGAATCCGATGTCAAAGTTATAAGAAAATTGATAGATTGCATAATTAAATGCAATTTAACCTCGTCGTTATACCGGACCTCGAGTGACACCGGGATTCGGATTAGTAAAGATAAAGCATTTCATAAGCAAACACAAAGATTTTCATATTTTTACAACAATTTGTACATGGTACATGTCACTCATTTTTATCTGGATTAAAAACATCATTTGAATCTGACAGCTCAGCAATTTCATCATCATTATCTTCATGTCTGGTATCGGATAATTCAACATTTGTTCAGTTGATCCCCTTGCATTTTTTGCATGCCATTGTGCAGGTAAATCCACTTTTTCTACAATTTGTGCATCAAATCCCCCGGTCAAACATGAGTAACAAAGTTTACAAATACATTTCTCAAGAGAATGCAGAAAACCGCTAAGCTCTATCAATCCACGTAACGTTTTTCCTAAGTTCTGTGAAAATCGGCCTAAATACTCCGTATTATTTCAAAACATTCCACAAAAGCGAATTGGTTCTTATTCGCTACAACCTTGTTGCGGACAAGTAATTAAAATCATAACTTCAGTTAACAATGGAGATATTATCGTACCATACATTACATCACATGGTTGTGAATTACCGTCATGTATTACGACAAGTAAAAATCATGAAGCGTACGTAATGATAATTGGTAATACTGAAAAAATTGCAAAATTTGATTTTTCAGAACCTCTTCATGCTGAACCACTGAAATGTTAACTGTTTTCTCCTACAGAATATCAAATCCAATTTTGTTAAGATTCTGACTTTAATAATTTTGAACGCAATCAAATTGAATCACCAAAAATTAGAACTGAACATATGAATTTAGAAGAGAAGAAAATGATTCCTAAATTAATTAAAGAATACTCCGACATTTTCCTCAACGAAAATGAACCACTTAGTTTCACTAACACAGTTAAGCATCAGATAAAAACTACAGATGAAATTCCTGTATATTTCAAAACATATCGATACCCGTTTATACATAAACAGGAAGTTCAGTCCCAAATAAAGAAAATGTTAGACCAAGAAATAATCAGACCTAGTAACTCAGCTTGGAATTCCCCAATTGGGAAAGTTCCTAAAAACAAGATGCTAGAGGTAGACAAAAATGGAGAGTAGTTGTCGATTATCGAAATCTTAATGCGAAAACTCTCTCAGATGAATATCCGTTACCCAATATAAATGACATCTTAGATAAATTAGGTCGTTCCCAAAATTTTACATAGATCTGGCATTTGGATTTCACCAGATCGGAATGGACGAGGCAGATATTCGAAAAACTGCCTTTAGCGTCGAGGATGGCCATTACGAATACGTAAGAATGCCATTTGGACTTAAAAATGCCCCGGCGACCGTCCAAAGAGTTATGGACAATATCTTACGAGGCATACAAAACGAGCTTTGTTTAGTTTACTTGGACGATATTATAATTTTCAACGTTTCTCTTCAAGAACATATTGACAATCTTAAACAAGTGTACGGAAGACTTAACTTAAAAATGCAGTTAGATAAATCAGAGTTTCTTAGGGAAGAAGTTAATTACTTATATGTTATAACTTCACAAGGCATTAAGCCAAACCCTGAAAAAATGTCAGCAATAAAAAATTTTCCAATTTCAAAAACACAAAAACAATTCAAAGACTTCTTAGGACTTTTAAGATATTACCGAAAATTCATAAACAACTTTGCTAAACTGACGAAATGTTTAAAACAGAATGCCACCATAACTCATAACGAAGAATATGTTTCTTGTTTTAATAACTGTGAACATTTATTAATGAACGAACCCATTTTACAATATCCAGACTTCACGCAAACTTTTAATTTAACTACTGACGCGAGCAATGTAGCCGTTGGTGCCGTTTTATCGCAAGGACCTATCGGTAAAGATTTACCAATAGCATGTTTTCAGCGAACTCTCAACGAATCGGAACAACATTACTCTACGATCGAAAAAGAATTGTTAGCAATTGTTACTGCCGTGAAATACTCCAGACCATACCTTTCCGGACGAAAATTTGACATAATAACTGATCACAAACCTCTAAAATGGCTTTTTTCACTAAAAGAACCACATTCAAAATTAGTTACATGGCATTTGAAGCTCGCAGAATACGGTTACAATATCTATATATATATATATATATATATATATATATATATATATATATATATATATATATATATATATATATATATATATATATATATATATTTGTATGTTTTCTTGGTATATTGGTTCGTATATATACTGATAATGAAATAGAAATTCTGTTTTGACGTTTCGACAATGTTTATTGCCTTTATCAAAATTGTTAATTGCATTAGTGTTTCCATGTAATTTAGAAAAGAATAGATGATTTCGATTAACGAAATGCGTCTGCAGCCGACTTGTGTTTTAAGATCCAATTAAAACTGCAGAAAACATTGGATCGGTTGTGTGTGAAAGAGTAATGTATGGCTAACTACAATTTGAAATAGATTGAATTTGATTAAATACAAGACATTCCAATATTGTACAATTATAAATATCTATGAATTATCGTATGAATTAGTTATTCTATGATAAGCATTTCAGATCTATCATAACTATTCAAGTTTAAGATAATTCTATCGAATTTAACCTCGAAATTGTTACTCTATAGTGTCATAGTTAAATAATACTTCATCTTTTTTAGGTTGAATTTTAAATAGACAATGGAAAGTGGCACTTCAAATTAATAAAATTTTGTTAAGTTTGAATTAGATTATTGTACAGTTTCGAAAGATTGGAATCTATTTTGTCATTTACACAATTGTTCTTTTTAATTTGAATATACCAAAAATTCATCAACTGCGCTTAATAAACATGTGAAAGACACTAACCATACTTTCGACTACAACAATACAAAAATTTTAAATATTGAAACAAACGACAACAAACGTTTGATATTAGAATCTATCCAAATTGAAAAGAACAATTGTGTAAATGAAAAAATAGATTCCAATCTTTCGAAACTGTACAATAATCTAATTCAAACTTAACAAAATTTTATTAATTTGAAGTGCCACTTTCCATTGTCTATTTAAAATTCAACCTAAAAAAGATGAAGTATTATTTAACTATGACACTATAGAGTAACAATTTTGAGGTTAAATTCCATAGAATTATCTTAAACTTGAATAGTTATGATAGATCTGAAATGCTCATCATAGAATAACTAATTCATACAATAATTCGTAGATATTTATAATTGTACAATATTGGAATGTCTTGTATTTATATATACATATATATATATATATATATATATATATATATATATATATATATATATATATACTATGTATATCATCGAATTCTCCGCTCCGGCAGAGAAGAACATAGTCTTGAAAGAGGAGGAAAAATGGACAAAATATCAAGATCTCCTGTTCGAGCTCCGCACGCTATACCCAGGCCACAAGATCGTATTAGTGGTTCTGATCATCGGTGTCTTGGGCGGAATTCGGTCTTCGCTGCGTTCAAACTTGAAGATCATTCCGGCCTGTAGGAACTCGGCGCAGATCTTGATAGACCGGATGCAAAAGGCAGTCATTCTGGGTTCAATTAGAATACTTAGGGCACACGATTTAGGAACCTGAAGCTACTTACCGGCCGGTGGGGAGGAGTAGCTTCGGTTAACCGCCTTTTAGGTTTTTCTGGCGCGACTGCTGCGATGTCGTCGGAGCTCGCAGCAGCCCCGACCAGGTTTGAATGTAAAAAAAAAAAAAAAAAAAAAAAAAAAGTATATATATATATATATATATATATATATATATATATATATATATATATATATATATATTGTTATAAAACTCTTACTGGTTTTATTTTGTTTTTAATAATTATAATTTTTGATTCTACCGGCTAGCTTTTTATCTTTCTAATTTGATTATATTTGAACTTTGAATTTAATGTTTATGAAGTTTTGAAGTTTATCTATAGAATAATTTTATATGGAATTAAACACAATGCTCTTTGATTTCACAATATTTAATTTCTATGACTCTTATTATCTTGGGTAATTCAACTTTATGTTTACAAAATCTATGACATAACCTTATAATCACTTTTTCAATTAATATTTGTTTATATTGTTATAGTCAACAATCTTCCTTTTCTTTACAGATAATACGGATATGGTGTAGAAATTATAAGCAAACTTACGTTTAGACAATATCCAAAAGTGTGTTTAACAATGTGGGCAAATTTCAATTTACTTCCTTTTGTTATTTCGTTGATTCACCTTTTACACAACACTATGCTTTTTCACGATAATCACAGGTAACTAATTTAGGTTACTTCTTCTTGAGGATCAGGAACTGTTGATAATACTTTGTTTTATTCTTTTAGATAAGACATAAAACTTTTCGATGCTTTATTGAAATTATGTTGAAGAATGGCAATCGTTGGATACTTCTTATAAATTTGAGGTTATTACTACCCTTTATTTGGTTTGGATACTTGGGATACTCGTTGACTTTTAATAAAACTTATTAACTTTGGTTACTTTGAACCTATCGAAGTTTGGAACACTTGCGTTCTCTGATGTTTAATTTTTATAAACTTAGGTTAGAAAATTTTGGTGAGTTGCCAGAGGAGAACAGTCTCTGCTTGGATATTAATGCAAACTGAACTTGGCTTTACTTTCAGACCTTTTTATAGGCCTCCAAAACCGACACTAAGCATTTTCAAAATTAACCAATGAGGTGTTTACTTTTCATATCAAGAATGCCAAGTTAATTGTTGTTAAACTGACAGAAGTACTCATTGTTACCAGACTGACACTAGAAATTCTTCTCAACCAATCAGAATGTAGTATTCTTTAATTTTTGAATTATTGGAGATTTTCAACTTATTTTAATTGATAGTGATTCCTTCTTTTTAAATTAATATTGCCTACATTTTTCCCCACACTTTGGTATAATATAACCTATGATTGGGTTATTATTAATATGATTATTCCCATATTTATGGTTTTCTTGACAGTTACTTATTCTTAAATCTAATACATACCATATTATATTAATAACATTCTTTTAACATTACATAACTCAAATATACTAATCCTAACTTATATCTATTATATTATTCAATGTTTTGTACTATCTCATGATAGTTTTGTAATCACTTTAATTATGATTTCTGCCTTCGTTACACAGTTTTTTCACTTTCACTGAAGTTCTTGTTTATCACTTCTTATTCTATTACATTGTTGTTTATTATGTTTTTACATTGTTAATATTAATATCCTAAGTATTATTTAGCTTTTACTATTGTTTTTAATTCCATATAAATATCTTTTATTTGATCTTTTCTGATTTTCAAAGTTCGGTAAGTTATTATTTTTACATTTTTATTGTTTATGAAATGAAATCATAACAAATTCCCCTAAATCAATTTTAACATATTAATCACATTAATATTTAAAATTTATTTATCTTTTGATTTTATTTTCATGAACTAAATTTATTAATAATTATACTTGTATATTTGATCAATATTAAATATTCCCCTTATCTTTCCATTTTCAGGATTCATTAATTCATAACTATTTTCAGCATTTTCATTCATGACTACATATGGACCTTCAAAAGCAAAACATAATTTTCCACATATATTCTTTTTATTATTAGTTACTCTCATTGCTCTTACTATTACTAATTCACCTATTTCAAATTTAATTAACCTTCCTCTTTTTTCTCATTTCCCTATTCATATACTTTCTTGCATTTTTTTCTAACCTATTTCTTGTAAATAAATTCCCTCTTTGATTTTACATTTCTTTTTATCTTTTTCTGATAATTCTGTTTTCCCTTTTCTAATTCTATCTAATGAAATATTTGTTCCTACTTTATATTTGAACATTCTATATGCACTTCGAATACCAACAGGTTTATCTTTAAATCTATACACTTTTTCTTTTAAAATAATGCTAGTGTAATCTCTACAACTTTCATGTAAAGGAATCAACCAGAAACTATGTCTTAAATCAACTTTACTAAAAATTTGTGCCTTTATTATTCTACCAAAAATTGACTCTATATTTTTAGGAGCTTCATATTGTGGTACTGACAATCTATTCAATGTTCGAGCATCTAAACATAATCTAATATCACCATTTGACTTTTTTGCTATAACATTAAGGTTTATATATTTTGTTTTACTTCTTTCTATTATGTCTTGTTCTAGCATTTCACCGATTTTTTTCCCAACATCTTCTATGTACTTGTATGGGATTGGATAGTTCTTGGATTTAAAATTTTCAATTTCTTTGACTTGGAATTTATGAATATAATTACTAGCTATACGAGTTTCATCAATTATTAAACCTTTATGTTGTGAAATTATTTCTGATATTTTTCCCCTATACTTCTCGGATATTTTCATCTGCGAGATTATTTCATTTAAATTTCTGCTTGAGTCTTTTCTTTCGACCGCATTTATTATATTGCAACCTTCATTTGGTCTGTCAATATTTTCATTTTCCCCTTTCCCTATCTTTATAATTTCATCTAACAACTTTATTTCCTTTTCCTCGTAATCTATAATAATTCCATGCTTTTCTAATTCATCAGTTCTCATAACAATATCCAATTTCATATTCGGCACTACAAATAATTGCATCTCTAGATTTGACTTCCCTATTATAACATGCTCAGTAATCATTTTTGATACTTCAGTAATTTTCTTTCCACTAATATTTACTAACTCTACTTTTGGTATTTTCAATTGATTTGTTAATTTTACTTCAGACAATAGTTCTTCCCTTATTAATGATAGTTCTGATCCTGTATCACACATAATTTCTACTTCTTTCCCTTTTAAAAAACCTTTTAATTTAACTAAACCTATACTTTCATTTTCTTCCCTTTGCTGTTCGTAGTCAATGTATTCCCTCTGATGTTCATATAATACATTAACATGGTATTCGTGCTTTCTTGAAAATCCTGATTTTGTTGATTATTTTGACTTGAAGAGTCTTCCCTTTCCATATTACTTTCAATCCTATTACAGTTTACATCCCTTTGATTATTTTCATTTCTACTATTATTTCTATTATTATTATTATTATGACTTCTATAATCCCTATGTCTATTTCTATTTTGATTAGCATTATTTCCATTATATCTATTTTCCCTATTATAATAATTTTGGTTTCTATTATCCCTATTTCTAAAATTGTTTTGATAATCATTATTTTGGAATCTATTATTATAATTTTGATTTCCCCTGTAATTGTTCCTGTTATCATTATATCCATTTTGTTGCCTAGTTCCTATGTTATTCTTATTATCAATTCGGTTTAAGTATGATAGTAGTTGATTCATGTTTTTAATATTTGCAATGGCTATTGCCTCAGATATTTGACTTCGATACTGTCTTGAAATGTATAAAACTATCTCTTCCTCTCTCATTTTAGGTTCTAAATATTGCGCTTCATTATATAGGCTAAGTGCATAAGCACTCATGCTTTTTCTAGTCCCTTCTATATACTTCCTAAAATATAACCTTTCTCGACATTTCGACTGCTCATTTTCACCCCAAAAATTATTTAAAAATTCATCTATAAACTTATCTAAACTATTTAATTCCCTTTCTTTGCAACTGAACCACAACAATGGTTCATCAACCAATCGTTCTCTTATTAATTTTTTCATCCTCTCTATATTCCTTTCATACTGTATTTCATTTTTTAAATCTTTAACAAAAATGCATGGATGTAATAATTTTATGTTTCCATTAAACTTTATTGTATTTTCATGACCTACATTTCTGTATTCTATATTCATTCTCTCTTCGGATCTATTCTCAATTCTTTTTATTCTTTCATCTTGTTCATTTATCATTTTTTCCTGATTTTCTTTCATACTTTGTACATTCACATTCACATTCTCTCCAATATTCCTCCCTATATCATTCATTCTATTTTCCATAATATCTATTTCTTTCTCTTCATTATTAAACTTTCTATTTACAAAGCTATTATATTCTTCTAATTTATTATCTATACTTTCTTCAACATGTTGTCTTATTTCCTTTTTTTCAGTTTCAACTATTCTCATAATTTCCTCAGTTCTTTTATCAAATTTATCATTCACTCTCTTAATTTCATCTCTTATATCACTCATACCTTGTTCAATTTTAGCATTTGTTTCATTAGCTTTTAAATTTAAACTTTCAAGCAATTTCATTATTTGTGATTGACTATCTATTATTGGTGGTCTTTCTGCACTAATTATATCACCATCTTCATCAAATCCTATTAATTCTGGAGTCCTCTGTCTATCTCCTTCCATTTTTACTTTCTTATTAATTAATCTAGTTCTTTAAATTATTTTGATACGCGGTTCTATTTGAATTTCCTTTTCAGAATGACTTTTTATTTCCCTTTTTCAAATGGCCTCACGTTTGAGCGACAATTGTTATATAACTCTTACTGTTTTTATTTTGTTTTTAATAATTATAATTTTTGATTCTACCGGCTAGCTTTTTATCTTTCTAATTTGATTATATTTGAACTTTGAATTTAATGTTTATGAAGTTTTGAAGTTTATCTATAGAATAATTTTATATGGAATTAAACACAATGCTCTTTGATTTCACAATATTTAATTTCTATGACTCTTATTATCTTGGGTAATTCAACTTTATGTTTACAAAATCTATGACATAACCTTATAATCACTTTTTCAATTAATATTTGTTTATATTGTTATAGTCAACAATCTTCCTTTTCTTTACAGATAATACGGATATGGTGTAGAAATTATAAACAAACTTACGTTCAGACAATATCCAAAAGTGTGTTTAACAATGTGGGCAAATTTCAATTTACTTCCTTTTGTTATTTCGTTGATTCACCTTTTACAAAAAACACTATGCTTTTTCACGATAATCACAGGTAACTAATTTAGGTTACTTCTTCTTGAGGATCAGGAACTGTTGATAATACTTTGTTTTATTCTTTTAGATAAGACATAAAACTTTTCGATGCTTTATTGAAATTATGTTGAAGAATGGCAATCGTTGGATACTTCTTATAAATTTGAGGTTATTACTACCCTTTATTTGGTTTGGATACTTGGGATACTCGTTGACTTTTAATAAAACTTATTAACTTTGGTTACTTTGAACCTATCGAAGTTTGGAACACTTGCGTTCTCTGATGTTTAATTTTTATAAACTTAGGTTAGAAAATTTTGGTGAGTTGCCAGAGGAGAACAGTCTCTGCTTGGATATTAATGCAAACTGAACTTGGCTTTACTTTCAGACCTTTTTATAGGCCTCCAAAACCGACGCTAAGCATTTTCAAAATCAACCTAATAGGTGTTTACTTTTCATATCAAGAATGCCAAGTTAATTGTTGGTAAACTGACAGAAGTACTCATTGTTACCAGACTGACACTAGAAATTCCTCTCAACCAATCAGAATGTAGTATTCTTTAATTTTTGAATTATTGGAGATTTTCAACTTATTTTAATTGATAGTGATTCCTTCTTTTTAAATTAATATTGCCTACATTTTTCCCCACACTTTGGTATAATATAACCTATGATTGGGTTATTATTAATATGATTATTCCCATATTTATGGTTTTCTTGACAGTTACTTATTCTTAAATCTAATACATACCATATTATATCAATAACATTCTTTTAACATTACATAACTCAAATATACTAATCCTAACTTATATCTATTATATTATTCAATGTTTTGTACTATCTCATGATAGTTTTGTAATCACTTTAATTATGATTTCTGCCTTCATTACACAGTATTTTTTTTCACTTTCACTGAAGTTCTTGTTTATCACTTCTTATTCTATTACATTGTTGTTTATTATGTTTTTACATTGTTAATATTAATATCCTAAGTATTATTTAGCTTTTACTATTGTTTTTAATTCCATATAAATATCTTTTATTTGATCTTTTCTGATTTTCAAAGTTCGGTAAGTTATTATTTTTACATTTTTATTGTTTATGAAATGAAATCATAACAATATATATATATATATATATATATATATATATATATATATATATATATATATATATATTTGTATGTTTTCTTGGTATATTGGTTCGTATATATACTGATAATGGAATAAAAATTCTGTTTTATTTCATTATCAGTATATATACGAACCAATATACCAAGAAAACATACAAATATTACAAATGGTTCAAGAATATCAACAAAAGAATATATATATATATATATATATATATATATATATATATATATTTGTATGTTTTCTTGGTATATTGGTTCGTATATATACTGATAATGAAATAAAAATTCTGTTTTGACGTTTCGACAATGTTTATTGCCTTTATCAAAATTGTTAATTGAATTAGTGTTTCCACGTAATTTAGAAAAGAATAGATGATTTCGATTAATGAAATGCGTCTGCAGCCGACTTGTGTTTTAAGATCCAATTAAAACTGCAGAAAACATTGGATCGGTTGTGTGTGAAAGAGTAATGTATGGCTAACTACAATTTGAAATAGATTGAATTTGATTAAATACAAGACATTCCAATATTGTACAATTAAAAATATTGTATGAATTAGTTATTCTATGATAAGCATTTCAGATCTATCATAACTATTCAAGTTTAAGATAATTCTATGGAATTTAACCTCAAAATTGTTACTCTATAGTGTCATAGTTAAATAATACTTCATCTTTTTTAGGTTGAATTTTAAATAGACAATGGAAAGTGGCACTTCAAATTAATAAAATTTTGCTAAGTTTGAATTAGATTATTGTACAGTTTCGAAAGATTGGAATCTATTTTGTCATTTACACAATTGTTCTTTTTAATTTGAATATACCAAAAATTCATCAACTGCGCTCAATAAACATGTGAAAGACACTAACCATAACATAGATTCCAATCTTTCGAAACTGTACAATAATCTAATTCAAACTTAACAAAATTTTATTAATTTGAAGTGCCACTTTCCATTGTCTATTTAAAATTCAACCTAAAAAGATGAAGTATTATTCAACTATGACACTATAGAGTAACAATTTTGAGGTTAAATTCCATAGAATTATCTTAAACTTGAATAGTTATGATAGAAATACTTATCATAGAGTAACTAATTCATACAATAATTCATAGATATTTATAATTGTACAATCTTAAAATGTCTTGTATTTAATCAAATTCAATCTATTTCAAATTGTAATCAGCCATACATTACTCTTTCACACACAACCGATCCAATGTTTTCTGCAGTTTTAATTGGATCTTAAAACACAAGTCGGCTGCAAACGCATTTCATTAATCGAAATCATCTATTCTTTTCTAAATTACATGGAAACACTAATTCAATTAACAATTTTGATAAAGGCAATAAACATTGTCGAAACGTCAAAACAGAATTTTTATTTCATTATCAGTATATATATATGAACCAATATACCAAGAAAACATACAAATATATATATATATATATTTGTATGTTTTCTTGGTATATTGGTTCGTATATATACTGAAAATGAAATAAAAATTCTGTTCGACGTTTCGACAATGCTTGTCTTTTTTCTTTTTTTTTAATTCTGTTTGACGTTTCGACAACGTTTATTCAAACAGAATTTTTATTTCATTTTCAGTATATATACGAACCAATATACCAAGAAAACATACAAATATTACAAATAGTTCATGAATATCAATAAAACAATATATATATGTATATATATATATATATATATTTGTATGTTTTCTTGGTATATTGGTTCGTATATATACTGATAATGAAATAAAAATTCTGTTTTGACCTTTCGACAATGTTTATTGCCTTTATCAAAATTGTTAATTGAATTAGTGTTTCCATGTAATTTAGAAAAGAATAGATGATTTCGATTAATGAAATGCGTCTGCAGCCGACTTGTGTTTTAAGATCCAATTAAAACTGCAGAAAACATTGAATCGGTTGTGTGTGAAAGAGTAATGTATGGCTAACTACAATTTGAAATAGATTGAATTTGATTAAATACAAGACATTCTCAAATACTTGCGCTCCCGCCTCCCGCTGCTAGAAGAATGCGGTTAGTTGTTGTTTTTATTCCACGAGGCGTAGTAAGGTTAAGTAGTTAATCTTTAAGTTATAATTTATCTAATCGGAATCGGTGAACGTTAGAATTATGAGTGACTTAGTTGCAGAGTTCTTAGAAAAAATCCATTTAGTGGATTAACATATGATAGAAAAGTGTTCTTCAAAAACAAATGGCCTTTACCGGATTTGAAAGGATTAGTGATGGCAGGCAAGTATCAAAATCGATCGTTTAATACTGATAATTATGAAAAATATGTATGGTTAACGGGATCTGATGTACACAATAAATTATATTGCTGGTATTGTTTGCTATTCACATCAGATACAACTTCATGTTGGGGGCACTTGGGTTATAATGATTTGAAAAATTTAGCTCGTGGCCTAGAAAGACATGAAAAATCGCAGGAACATATTACATCATGTATTAAGTTCAAATTAACCGGTAAACAGAATATTGTTAATGCGATTGATTCTACACGAACACGCGAAATCGAAAATCATAATAATACAGTTGAAGAAAACCGCGAAGTTTTAAAAAAAAATCATTGATTTCTTATTGTATTTATCATTTCAAGATTTGGCTTTTAGAGGGCATGATGAAACTGAAAATTCAGTTAATAAAGGTAATTTTAGGGAATTGTTAGATTTGTTTTGTAAATACGACAGTAAGCTTCGCGATTTTATGACTAACGCGTCAGTATTTGCAGGCATTTGTTTTGTTTTATGCGGGTATAATGGTTGAGTGACACCACGCGAAATAAGGTTAGATTAGAATTCATCTGTTCGGTAAATTATTAATTGTAAAAATGGACAACTAGTGGAAAGATTTTTAGGGTTCTACGATGTTAGTTCGGGAAGAACAGCGGTCAATTTATTCAATTTTTCAATGGAAACATTTCAACGATTCGACTTTGCGAATAAATCAGACTTACGACGGCATCTGTAATGGCGGGACATTTAAACGGTCTTCAAACAAACGTAAGTTTTAAATAACATAGTAGGAAACAGAATTCCCTGTAATGCTCGAACTCGATGGAATTTTACATCACATGCAATGTTTAGTTTACCATCCATAAAAATAAAGACAAATTAATTGAAATATTTGATTTTATATTAAACAGTGATGACTTTTCAACAGATCAGGTTTCATTGAATGCTGCTGTTGGTTTAAAATCTTATTTAGAAAATGAAGAATTTTTGTTATTTCTTGATACTTTTAAATTAATATTTGAACAAACTGATCTTATTTTTCGAATTTTACAACATAAATTCACTAATATAATTCATTCAAGAGATCGTTTAACACATCTCATTGATAAAATTCAAGTTTCCGTTATACAGAATTTCATTTTAATATTTTATTTGGAAATTATTCAACTGATGAGGCTTCTCTCGTGAAAAGGAGGAAAACATATAATTTGGTAGACAAGAAATTACATTATAAACAACTTTTTTATGAAATTTTAGATACTATTAAAGGTCAAATATTGAGATTCGATTTTCCGATTTACATGAATTGAAGTTTTTCGATTTGACGAATAGAAGATTTTTCGAATCTTTTTCAAAAGAGTTTCTCAATACACTTTCAGATAACTTAGTTCTAAAATATAATTTTTTTGATAAAATAGCGCTGCACAATGAATTATGCGTTGTATACTGGGATAAAGATATTTTACTCCAGTACGACAGTCACGCCGATATGATAAAATATATGATAGATAATGATTTGCAACAAGTCTTACCTCAGTCTTATAAACTACTTTGTTTGACAGTCACCATTCCTGTCACGTCGGCATCGGTGGAGAGATCATTTTCTACTCTCAAACGAATTAAAATATACATGCGAAATACAATGGGCCAAAATCGTTTATACAATGTTAGTTTAATATCTATTGAAAAAGATTTAGTAAAACACTTAAAACATAATGATACATTTTATGATAATATTATTGATCATTTTTCGTAAATTAAAAACCGTAGAATTTCGTTAATATATAGAAAAGTTGATGAATTTAATAACATAAAACAAAATATGAAAAATTCCAAAAAAAAGAAAAGAAATTAAAAATCCAAAAAAAAATAAAAAACAGAAAACGAACGAAAAAAAAATTTGTGGGCAAGAGAAACTCTATACCTCCACGTTGGTTCAAGGTTGAATTAATTGGCTGAATAGAGTATATTTTTACAAAAACGTTTTATATCCAGCCTCCTCTCTCAAAAAGTTCACGAGCCGCCACTGCAGTCGAACGGTTTGATTGCAAGATTGCATAGCACTCTTTTAGAACATATAAGATTACTGAACGAACAATTCCCTACAGACAGTTTAAAAAATAAGACACTATATGCTATATCAGCTTACAATAATACCATCCACTCCTCTTTTGGTAAAAAACCAATAGATGTCATCTCTGGACACTTAGAACTAGACGATCCATCCGATCTAAACTGCCAAAATTAATAATGACTAACTACGTTCAAAACCACAAAGAACAGACCCAGTAATTATATAAGGAATTGAATAAACAATTGATTAAAAAAAAGAGAAAATTGTTTCAAAATTCAACAAAGACAAAGCTATCATAGAAATCGAACCAGATCAACCAATATAACCAAAAGAAGTCAGACGAGTCACTGAAGTACAAAACAAGTTTAGACCTAAGGTCATTCCCACAAAAGTAGACACTGAAAAGCAAACAATTAAATCCAATAAACGCACTCATCACTTAAGAAATATCAAAAGACCACCGAAAATTGACGAAAAGCAATTGTTGCAGGTTCGCCCTGACCATACTCTGTCTAACGTTGTAATGAAGCATTCTTCATTACTTACAAATAAATTTGAATATCTCAGTAGAATCGAATTACATAGGCAAAGTTAAGAGATCAAACTTCGTGCACATCTATGTATAAAAACTGGTGAACAGAATTCGCCAGCCGGTCACCTGTTCACGTTACGTCACACGCCGCGATCTGTATAAAAGCAAGCCCATTTCATAGCGAAAGGGACTGACTTGCCAGACCAGCACCGAGATTGACCTGCCGTAATCTAAACAACCCGAAGCCGTTGCTATTGTGCAAATCCGAGAAATAGAGAGTGAGTATTAATTGCCGTTTAAAATCCATTCAAGTCATTGAATTAACATTCCAGGATATAAGTCCGATTTCAAATTCGAACTTTGTTTATAAATTCAATAGTCTACAAAACAATCCTGATAGCTTGGACGAATACGATTCAGCTTCTGCGAATTGTTTTTCTAGAGACTAAGTTAGGATTTTGTCCGAGACCGATTTGTAGAATTGTGAATAAACACACAGCCGAAACCGCTGGGAAAAACAATCCTTATAGCTTGGACGAATACGATCCAGCTTCTGCGAATTGTTTTTCTAGAGAATTAACATTCCAGTATATAAGTCCGATTTCAAATTCGAACTTTGTTTATAAATTCAATAGTCTACAAAACAATCCTGATAGCTTGGACGAATACGATCCAGCTTCTGCGAATTGTTTTTCTAGAGACTACGTTAGGATATTGTCCGAGACCGATTTGTAGAATTGTTAATAAAGTCACAGCCGAAACCGCTGGAAAAATCAAGCCTTATAGCTTGGACGAATACGATCCAGCTTCTGCGAATTGATTTCAGGGGCTACGTGGTGATTCTCTCCGAGACCGACTTGTGAAATTATTAAGTCAGTCATAGCCGATAGCTGACAAATCAACCTAGTCCGTTATACCCCGTTCCGTAAGAAATTACGTCTGAAATACAGGTCAGAGCGAATACACGACCCACGCTCCGTCGAAGTTAACAGTGTACTAAATATTTAGATTGTCGCGATTCATTTCATTTCTAGACCTAGGGACAAAAACTTGTTTACCATCTCACGCAGATGGTGGAGACTCCCGACGATAGGAAAACATCTAATTAGCGCGTTATTTTATACACGGAGAACGAACACATTAAAACGGCCTGTTCCTAGCAACATTTTGTGAATAGATTGTACATAGCTGGTGTAAATGTAAATAGAGATAATTAATGAACTTAGTTAAGCAAGAAATATCTGTTTTATTTGGCAATCCACACGAAAGAGAAACAGCAATTTTAAAACCTATATAAAAAGGGAACCTGGACCCTCAAGAAACCCGAGCAGGTCAGTTACTGTCATAAGAGGACAGTAAGTGACAACCTCCCCACTTGTAATTAACCATTCAAGCGGAAGGAGGTTACAACGTAAGCTCAAGTGGAAATCTTAAACCTGAAAAATAACCCAGGACTTCTACCAATACACCTTGGTCCTGCCAAAATTCAAGAATATCATCATAAAATCATACATTACTATAACATATCTTTGATTTTTCAATATTTAAGAAATATCAATAATCAATCCGAAACATTCATCAATAAGATAAGAAGATAAGAAAATAAATATTATAATTCTAAAGAGTTTGTAAGCTATTTCAAATTAATTAATAATACTAGACTCAATATTTATGAAACCATTAATGAAATAATGCCAAAAACTAACAGACAAAAACGCGGTATAATTAACAGCCTTGGTTCGATATTTAAAAGCATTACGGGAAATTTGGATAATGAAGATGGAGAACATTTTGATAATAAAATTAAACAGTTAGAACAAAATCAAATTTTATTAAGTGATGATGTTAGAAAACAATACTCTCTTTCCTCCAGTGTAGTTAATAGGTTTAACCAAACAATTTCAGACCTTTATCAGAACGAGAAAGCATTAGAAAAACGTTTAGTCCAGACCGACGATTTATTAAATCAATATTCATCTGCAATTAATATTCATAATATCGCCGATACTTTGAACCAATTCCAACTAATATACCAAGCTATTCAAAAAATCCTAGATAACCTAGTCACCGCAATAACTTTCACAAAATTAACACTTATGCACCCCAGTATAATATCAACAAATGGACTTTATAATTATTTGATGCATTTTAGACTAACAACAGATTCAGAACAATTACCATTTGGAATAAAATACGAAAATCTAGTTTACTATTCAAAACTAATAAAAGTAGATTCATATGTTTATGACGACAAACTCGTGTTTATTCTTAACGTTCCTACATAACACAATATAATATTCAACATTTATAAATTATACCCAATCCCCATATGGCATGAATCAACTACTTTTCGATTGTTAGTCCCTGATGCCAGATATGTATTATTATCAAGAAATTACCTGGCCTACGAAACTGAAGATTGTGATAATATTAACAGTACCTTTTTCTGCAAAGCAACAATTATGGAAAATGCTAATAAGGATAAATGCGAACCCAATATTATTCTGAATCAAAATGTGGCCAACTGTACTCATCATACATAAGAAATTTCACACACCCAAATTCAAGAGATCGAAGGAACCAAATACTGGTTACGCTTATCTCCTATTCCCGTCGAAGTTACAGTCAATTGCCCATCGAGACAAGAAATTAGAACACTACAAGGAAGCTATTCATTTCACCTTACCAAAGTTTGTCTCTCACAAATAAATCGGGAAAAAATCCGTTTAGCAACCGTAGAAGCCACGGGTCAACCCTTATTGTTTGAATTTCCGAAAATCAACCATATATGGAAAATTTCCAATCACTCAAAGCAATCAATTTGAAGGACATCAGTGACTCAAAAAATCAAATTAAATAGTCTCAACCGAAGCAGCTGCCGACAAATCAATCTCAGCATAGTTACATTCTATATTTTATTGTGGCAATCATAATTATATTCATCTGTTTAAAAGGACGTATAATTTCAATATTGAAGAATCTGAGATTCCGAGAAGAACCAGCCCAAGAAAGAACATTGGATATACAGCTTCCTCGAGACGTACTTTCCGGACCTGGAACTGTGAAGGGAGGTATTATATTACTGTGGCCACAGTACAGCAAATTATCTATTTGTCACTGATAACTATGACAAACGCTAGTTTTGTTTTCCGTGCTCACTTTCTTCCCAGATTACTATCGATGTGTATTTTCTGTTTTAGAGAAAAATTTGTTCCAAATTAGTTGAGCATGTCTATACTCACCATTAGTAGTTTCACCAGTCTCTTCGCACTCTTCACATATGGTTGACGTTTCATGCTTTTCCGGAATTCCTATCAGCTGTTTGTCATCAAATTCTTCAACGTGAATTTTATTTTGCTCACGTTCTTCGGTATCTGGTTTTACTAGAATTTGATTTATCTTATGATAGTATGGAATAGAAAGATGATGTAGATACATACCCGTCTGATCTGAGTCAGTAGATTCTCCATATTCTTCAACATCTTCACACTCCTCGCATATGGTGGACGTTCTGTGCTTTTCTGGGATCTTGAACAGCTGTTTGTCTTCGAATTCTTCAAATAGAGTTTGTTTGTCTCCTTGTTCATTTACTGGTTTCTCTGGAATAATTTTTCTATTACGATAAATTCGAAGTGGCACATGATAATAGAGTTAACGCCCCAATATCGAACTTTTCGCTAAAGATACAATAGTATCGTCAATAATAGTGTATTATTCGATGAGCATATGATGATAGCTATCACCACACGATCCAATGGATTGTGCTGCACTCATCAAAATGGATAATAACCGTTGTATTTGAGTTGAATACTATACTTCATCTACAACTTTTTTGTATAATGAAGCGCTTTTCGATCAAAAATTCAAAATCATACAGCTGACTATTATCTTTAGAGATATAACTGTGGTCGTCCAATGTTGACAGAAAACAATTTCAATGTATCTTCAACAACTTCAAGTAAATGTTGTTATGAGGTTTTTGTTCATCCAATTTTTGATAACATCACTCATGTCCCCGTTCGACAAAACACACAACGATTCAGTTTCCCCACCGCCCACAAAAGTCATTATGAAGTAATTTGAGAATGTTTCAAGTTATCTATCGTTGGCCATGATGACAGTACCAATCAATCGCCTGAGATAGCATTTCTCCTCAAGCACAGTTGATGATGGATCCCGAAGATGCAATGAAGCTGTGATAACCAACAGAAGACTGCTCTTGGACGTCATTAGATAACCAGAAAGACTGTATATATACGAACCAATATACCAAGAAAACATACAAATATTACAAATGGTTCAAGAATATCAACAAAAGAATATATACATATATATATATATGTAGAACTGGATTCTCGGGTATTGATCCGCGTTGTGTGGTTTCGGTCCTCAAAAGGACCAATTTCACGACGTTTCGGCAAAGTCGCATTTGCCATCTTCAGGTGATTCGACCGTAGAGTCTGGAAAATCTAGGCGAACTGACGCTTACTTGGAGGGACAGGTATTTATATCCCCCGTTATGCTTGACCTTTGGACTTTCGAACTATTTCACGCTTGGTTGATTTCTACGTGTTTGGCTCCGAGTGACACGTTTGGATGACGTCATTGCGACGCTGGAATCAGCCGGAAAGTTTCCGTGACCTGTTGCACGTGCACTGGATACCACGCTCTCTCTTGTTTTTGGTTGTATCTTCCGACTCTCTAAAGCGGGTTTCCATGTTGCTGGTAATCTTAGTCCGTCATCTCGTTTCGAAAAACGAAACCACGTCTTCACTAGCTGAACATGTAAGAAGTACGGGCCATATGATCAACTTTAGCGGCACAAAGACTCTAGCCAACATTGAACACTTCTACACCAGAATAACCAGGGAGGCAATAGAGATCGAGAAACGTCCACATAGTCTTAACAAACGAGATGACGGACTAAGATTACCAGCAACATGGAAACCCGCTTTAGAAAGTCGGAAGATACAAACAAAAACAAGAGAGAACGTGGTATCCAGTGCACGTGCAACAGGTCACGGAAACTTTCCGGCTGATTCCAGCGTCGCAATGACGTCATCCAAACGTGTCACTCGGAGCCAAACACGTAGAAATCAACCAAGCGTGAAATAGTTCGAAAGTCCAAAGGTCAAGCATAACGGAGGATATAAATACCCCTCCAAGTAAGCGTCAGTTCGCCTAGATTTTCCAGACTCTACGGTCGAATCACCTGAAGATGGCAAATGCGACTTTGCCGAAACGTCGTGAAATTGGTCCTTTTGAGGACCGAAATCACACAACGCGGATCAATACCCGAGAATCCAGTTCTACATATATATATATATATATATATATTTGTTAATATTATAGCGGTGCGTACCCCGTTGCAGGGTTTAATTTCAGTATTGTTTGGATTGATGATTAATTTGAATAAATTAATCAGGATGAGTCAGGCCCTGACATCGATATATATAATTGCGACAGCTGCACAGTCATCGCCATATGTCATCGTTCTACTTGAATATACTGAATGTGTCGTTCTGTAGGGATTGATGATCTTTTGGCATGGAGATCGATTTGGTATTGTGTGTGGGAACGTTGAAGCAGGTATGTCGTATCTTATAATTTTCTGCCATCTTGGGCATTTTATACATCGGCCAAAAATCTAGTTAACGACAACTTTGTAGTCTTAAAATTTAGTTTCATTCTCTTCGAATCAATTATACTCTAATCAGATATCAGACGTATTTTCGTAATAGATTTTCCAACCTGGGATTTGTGCTCCTCGTGGTACGGGAAGCATATTCTTTGTAGCCAGAGATATGGGTTGAGGAGGCAAGTTGTTCGAGGTGAACTGGTAAATCTTCTTCGATCCCGATTAATTGTCGAGTTGCAGAATAAGAATCGTGTTTTTATCAGGTTGGAATTGTAAAATTGTTCAAATCCTTTTTACAGCTTTCAGGATTGAGATTCTGATCATTAGATTGAACGAGTAATTTATCTCAGCTTACATTTACCTTTCATCGGATTTCATACAATATAACTTCTTTAAAATATTGATTTGTAACTAGTAATATTTGTAAACATCGGATTTTCAATTACTCATTACCGATAATTATCTGAACTTGGATTAGTTATTTCCTAGTTAAGCAATGCAATTTTATCTGAGTATTGATGTCGTCGTTGGTCTTTATCAATCTGTTCAGTCGTTACCTGATTATAATGTTGCCTTATGCCTTTATGAACCAACTTAGTTGCTCAACTATTTTCAAAATTACATCCTGTTATAATATCTACTATCGTAATTGATCCATGAGTCTGTTATCTAAATGTCTAGTTATCTAATCTTTGTATTATCGAATCGTTCATAAGAATTTTTCGTTATTATTCAAAACTATTGTCTGAATTTAAATTATCTATCTCCCAATTGTCAATATTTTCATCTGAATTCAATTTATCTACTCAATTCTTTGATTATCTTACTGGCGGAATTCGATTGTTTGTCTCGAATTCTACTTCCTTTTGTTTTCTGCTTAGAACTAGTAACTTCTTGTCATTCGTTATGGTTGGTTTTTCTCATTGAATTTGTTGAAGGTAAAGCATACATTGACAATGTTGATTTGTTGTTTTGCTGAGTGTTTCCCACGCTCGTATAGTATTGTTAGAGTTGAACGGATGATACATTTCTCTCCTTTTTTCCGTACGTGTGTACATAATTATCTGACCGAGCTATATAGTATGCAGTTCCAAGCTACAACAAATACAAAGGAAGTTAACGTTTCTGGCAGAATTAATCAAATTTTCAAATAGTTATCTGTTGCTGATCCATACAAATTTTTGCATCTTTTTCAATTATTAATTTATCTAGATTCAATTTTCTCATCATTCATTGCTCATCTCAATCCCAAATTTTATTTGTAATCTATATAATTGTTTATTAATTATTCAATTGGTGACCAAAACCATTGTCTTGTTAAATTGAACTATTTCTTTTATTTTCTCAATTTAACAACATCTATCCAGCACCATCGTAATGCTAGAGATTCTTGATTGAAGTTATTTTCTTATCTTATAAATAAAGCTGTTGGCCCTTCGGGTACAACTGTCAATCAGGAATCGGAGGGTACGTTTCATTACGATAGACCCTGAGATATTCCCATAACGAGCTAGTTGGACAATTAAACGGTTGAAACTGACTAGTCAATGACTTTTAAACCCGGAACCTTACAATATTCAGAACAACTGCACAGCCTTTTTGTGAATTGTTCTAGTTACGAACTATACTCATACTATTGTGAGTATACTCACAATACTCCATCATAATTAATGCAACCAATGATTGACATGAATGGGTCGACTTTACTACATCTGCAGTTTACTTTATATCAACATAAGAAAGAATGTATATGAACTTGGGCGACTCGAGGTAAACTCAAACATATACATCCCTGCTGCGATGATCAATAATGAAAAGTAGATGTTTACTTATGTGATTTATGATTACAGGATTTGAGTGAATGGAGTATATCTATGTAATTATTACAACTGCGAGGAAAAGTGTCAATCGCCAGATTAATACTTTTCTCTTATGAGCAATTACCTTATTTTCACCTCACAAAAAAAATTCTTACATTCTTATAATATATCAGTCATTATTAAGATGTATATTTCTCATTTAGCAGGAATAATTTTGACCTGCTCGCTGTATTTGATAATCTAAATCTCAATTAACATTCCATATTATATATTAATGTGTTCAATCATTATTGCTATTTATATTGTACTATTACGTCTTTGAAACAAAATTCGATTTGAATTGTTTGTGTTGCGAATAGTGTTCTCTCACAAGCACTCGCATACGCATACTCACACGCACACGTACACGTATACGTACACGTACACATACTAAAATGTACACGTGCATGTACTAAAATCCCCTAAACTATTTATCTCCCTTTCTTTGCAATTATACCAAATAAAAGGATTTCCTTCACACTCTTAATTCTAAGGTTAACATATATGTTAATAGTTGTCCTCTCATATAAGAGAGTTGCATGTCTTATAAATCCACCTATTCAAAGCCCCTAATAGGTGTGCTTATCAAAGAACAACAACACTTTCCTGTGATTCTTATATAACCTGGGAAATGTTTGGCGAACGCAACATCATCTGTCGGTAAGTAGATGTCTCTCTCAGAATGCAATTCACAAAGCCACGCATTGTTGATACAGCTCTTGCGATCCAGAGAATCGACGGGGAACAGTTGAAAATACTACTGCCAGATGACGGCTTCGACACTATGGATAGTGAATTAACACATATCGTTATGATTAAATGGAAGAAAAATCACTTTGTTATCATACCACTCTTAATGATAACATGAAAACGTTATTATAATTTCAACACAGATGTGCCATTATCAAACAGATACAAAATTTAATTAAAATATAATTCTGTATCTGCTTGATAATTGTAACGTTCCGCCGAGCGTTGTGTTTTTGTAATAGTAAATCTGAACTTACTCCAGATTGCTCTAGATTTAATATTTCCCAAATAAGTGAATAGGTTCATAATCCTATCTCACTGCTTGCAACACTTGAACTTGTAATAGTCGGCTGGGTAATATTTCAGGTAGCGTTAATACCTCATCGACGTGTTATGTGAATTAAGATTTGTTTGTTGGAACCTGCTCGGGTATCGAAGATCTTAGTTGATCCGTGTACCCTTGAGGTTCTTTTAAAGCTGCCACCACTAGGCGTATATTTCAGCCCACCTAGAAGCTGTTTTTGACCATGAGGCCGAGATCCCTTCCAAGGGACCGGCTCGTACAATTACCTATACTTATATCTTTATATCTATTCAAGCGTAAATTCTGAAGGTCGTATTCGCTGAGAGGTGATTAGGGATTTCCAGTTAAACTCGTAAATCAAATTGAATAATAAATGTATATTGAATAAAACAAAATTAACAAAAAAAATGATACATTAACCAACAACGAACGTTTATAAAATTAATCCAAAATCTGGTTATAGGAATGATAGCATAGATTTAAAAAGATGTCAAGTTCAGGTTGACCCCAAGTGGGAACCTGAGAAATTATTATTGTCGTTAGATCTACCCAGCGAGCAAGTTCTTGTCCATGTTCTCTTTAGAGAGTTGAAATAAATTAAGAACTAATTAGCACAACCCCGAACAGTGATCGGTTTCGCGCTCGATCACGCCAATGATTGATAAATAATGTTCAAGATTAAAGGATTCCTCCCTTTCTGGTAAGCTGTGATCTAACGACATGATACTCTATTATCTCCCAGTAATCTCCGATAAGCAGAATTACAATTGATCACTACTTAGTCTGAATGGCAGGATAAAAATATATTAACATATAAAACAGTGGCGGGTGGAACATGATCTGAAGTTTAAATAACCACCTTATATTATATCGTCGTTTCCGAGGTTGAAGACAATATAACAGTTGTTCTTTGGCAATCAAAATGCACTTACCCTGTTGGTCTAATAACACCATTTCATCTCGACCCCTTGTAGAAATACGCACAAAGGATTTAAACACTCGGTTTCTACATCGGAATAAATTTAGTATGATAGAAAATTGTCACAAAATGATTTTTAAATGAGGGAACAAACACTTTACGCGTGACGCGGAAGACGCGTACAAGTCCAGCTTTGCTTTAGTCTCAGGGAACACCCATTGTTGCACAAAATTCTACGCCTAATTTGCTATACAACTGAGTTCTAACTATGAGCCAATTCAATGCTCCAAACTACCCTATGCGAGCTACCTACAGCTCCGGGAGTAGATTAAGTCCGCGCGTTCTGCGCCAGGAAGTGACGTCATCGACCGGATGTTGCGCGCGCAACTTCGGATGTAACGTTACTAACCCGCTAAATTCAAACGTGTCCATAGAGCTTACAATGATCACCGAACTTCCGACCATAGAGGTCTGGATGTGAGGTTAGTTGGACGTAACGTTACTAACCCGCGAAATTCAAACGTGTCCATAGAGCTTACAATGAACACCGAACTTCCGACCATAGAGGTCTGGATGTGAGGTTAGTTGGACGTAACGTTACTAACCCGCGAAATTCAAACGTGTCCATAGAGCTTACAATGATCACCGAACTTCCGACCATAGAGGTCTGGATGTGAGGTTAGTTGGACGTAACGTTACTAACCCGCGAAATTCAAACGTGTCCATAGAGCTTACGATGATTATAGAACTTTCGACCATAGAGGTCTGGATGTGAGGTTAGTTGGATGTTTCGTCATCGACCCGCCAAATTCAAACGTAGAGGTGTTTTGGTGATGTTTATCATGGCTGACGTTGGAACCGAATGTCAGAAGAGTTAACGTCAAAACCACAATATGACTGATGTTGTAGCTGCATCGCCGCCATCTTCTGATGAACCGATGAACTATCATACTTAAATGTCAATGTCAGAACAGTTAACTTCAAACGACTACATCTATGAATGAACCGATCAACCGTCATGCATACCTGTCAACGTCAGAAATGTTAACGTCAAGGGACGACATCTATGAGATCACAATTCAAAATATGACTGATGTTATAGCTACATCACGTAGAGGTGTTTTGGTGATGTTTATCATGGCCGACGTTGGAACCGAATGTCAGAAGAGTTAACGTCAAAACCACAATATGACTGATGTTGTAGCTGCATCGCCGCCATCTTCTGATGAACCGATGAACTATCATACTTAAATGTCAATGTCAGAACAGTTAACTTCAAATGACTACATCTATGAATAAACCGATCAACCGTCATGCGTACCTGTCAACGTCAAAGGACGACATCTATGAGGTATCTTGTTAATGTTTTTGCGCGGGAAATTTATGAACCGATGAACTATCATAGCTGGATGTCAATGTCAGAACAGTTAACGTCAAAGGACGACATCAATGAGACTCCAATTCAAAATGTTACCGATGTTGTAGCCTATATCGCCATCTATTACTAAACCGATGAACTATCATAGCTGAATGTCAATGTCAGAACAGTTAACGTCAAAGGACGACATCTATGAGGTATTTTGTTAATGTTTTCGAGCGGGAAGTTCCACCTCAATTCAAAAAAACGATATATTAATGAACTATCATAGCTTGATGTCCATGTCAGAACAGCTAACGTCAAAGGACGACATCTATGAGGTGGTTTGCTGATGTTTGCGCGGGGAATTTCAAAAATTTGACTCATGTTGTAGCTATACTGTCATTTATTATTGAACCACACCGTAATTCCAAAAATAATGAACTTCTATGGAGTATATTGTTGATGTTTTTGAGCGGGAAATTTATGAACCGATGAACTGTCATGGCTGGATGTCAATGTCAAAACAGTTAACGTCAAAGGACGACATCTATGAGACTCCAATTCAAAATGTTACCGATGTTGTAGCCTATATCGCCATCTAATAATAAACCGATGAACTGTCATAGCTGAATGTCAATGTCAGAACAGTTAACGTCAAAGGACGACATCTATGAGGTATTTTGTTAATGTTTTTGCGCGGGAAGTTTCATCTCAATTCAAAGAAAGATATATTAATGAACTATCATAGCTTGATGTCCATGTCAGAACAGCTAACGTCAAAGAACGACATCTATGAGGTGTTTCGCTGATGTTTGCGAGAGGAATTTCAAAAATTTGACTCATATTGTAGCTATACTGTCATTTATTATTGAACCACACCGTAATTCCAAAAATAATGAACTTTTAAAATAACCTACGACATCAGTTAACGTCAAAGGACGACATCTATGAGACTCCAATTCAAAATGTTACCGATGTTGTAGCCTATATCGCCATCTATTACTAAACCGATGAACTATCATAGCTGAATGTCAATGTCAGAACAGTTAACGTCAAAGGACGACATCTATGAGGTATTTTGTTAATGTTTTCGAGCGGGAAGTTCCACCTCAATTCAAAAAAACGATATATTAATGAACTATCATAGCTTGATGTCCATGTCAGAACAGCTAACGTCAAAGGACGACATCTATGAGGTGGTTTGCTGATGTTTGCGCGAGGAATTTCAAAAATTTGACCCATGTTGTAGCTATACTGTCATTTATTATTGAACCACACCGTAATTCCAAAAATAATGAACCTCTATGAGGTATCTTGTTGATGTTTTTGAGCGGGAAATTTATGAACCGATGAACTGTAATGGCTGGATGTCAATGTCAGAACAGTTAACTGCAAAGGACGACATCTATGAGACTCCAATTCAAAATGTTACCGATGTTGTAGCCTATATCGCCATCTAATAATAAACCGACGAACTATCATAGCTGAATGTCAATGTCAGAACAGTTAACGTCAAAGGACGACATCTATGAGGTATTTTGTTAATGTTTTTGCGCGGGAAGTTTCATCTCAATTCAAAAAACGATATATTAATGAACTATCATAGCTTGATGTCCATGTCAGAACACCTAACGTCAAAGGACGACATCTATGAGGTGTTTCGCTGATGTTTGCGAGAGGAATTTCAAAAATTCGACTCATATTGTAGCTATACTGTCATTTATTATTGAACCTCACCGTAATTCCAAAAATAATGAACTTTTAAAATAACCTACAAATTTCCTCAACGTTAAATGATTACTTACGTATATGAAATTATTACACCAGAAACCACATTGAGTATATGAGAACACGTGGAAGCAATTAATTTTGTATACACCTGCGTCATCACATTCAGTTTATACGAGAATAACAGAGCGTATAAATGAGTACAATGGGACTCACTCATTAGGTAAACTATGAAATTCGGTGTCATGGCGGCTATCGCGGGAATTTCAAACGAGATGTCTGTTACGTAGATCTTCAAGGAGGTGTCATGGCGTCTGTCACGTGAACTGTCATGGCGGTTATCGCGGGAATTTAAAACGAGGTGTCTGTTACGTGGATGTTCAACGAGATGTTGTGGCGTCTGTCACGTGAACTGTCATGGCAGCTATCGCGGGAATTTCAAACTAGGTGTCTGTTTCGTGGATCTTCAACGAGGTGTCGTGGCGTATTTCACGTGGGTCTTAAACAAAATAGAACTTTTTCTAGAACCTAAATTACACAAAACAATACCAAATTGAGAGGTATAATAGCTACAGCTGCAGCACTATCAACCGTCATGCATACCTGTAAACGTCAGAAATGTTAACGTCAAAAGACGACATCTATGAGGTACTTATGTAATGTTTGCGTGGGAAATTTATGAATCGATGACTATCATGGCTGGATGTCAATGTTAGAGTTAACGTCAAAGGATGACATCTATGAGACTCCAATTCAAAATATTACTGATGTTGTAGCTATATCGCCATCTTTTAATAAACCGATGAACTATCACACCTGAATGTCAATGTTAGAACAGTTAACGTCAAAGGATGACATCTATGAGATAGTTTGTTAATGTTTTTGCGCGGGAAGTCCCATCTCAATTCAAAATATGATCTATTAGTGAACCGGTGAACTATCATGACTGGATGTCAATCTCAGAACAGTTAACGTCAAAGGACCACATCTATGAGACCCCAATTCAAAATATTACTATATCGCCATCTATTGATAAACCGATGAACTATCACAACTGAATGTCAATGTCAGAACAGTTAACGTCAAAGGACGATATCTATGAGGTATTTTGTGCGGGAAGTTGCATCTCGATTCAAAATATGATCTATTAATGAACCGATGAACTGTCATAGCTGAATGTCAATGTCAGAACAGTAAACGTAAGAGGACGACATCTATGAGACCCCAATTCGAAATATTACTGATTCTGTAGATATATCACCATCTATTATTAAACCGATGAACTATCATAGTTAAATATCAATTTCGGAACAGCTAACGTCAAGGACGACATCTATGAGGTGTTTTGGTAACGTTTTGTCTGGAAATCACTCTCAAAATTAAAAATTGTCACTTACATTGTAGCTATATTGTCGTTCATTAATACCACACCCTAATCTCAAGATAATGAACCAGCAAAATAACCTAGAAATGTCTACTTACATATATGAAGTGTTTACACCAAAAGCACATTAAGTATTAAGAATTCATTTCTACATGCACCTGCGTCATCACATTCACTTTATACTGATTATGAGAACGACAACAGTCGTACAATGAGAGGAATTCATTAAGTAAACAAATAACAATGAGTGAATCATTTTTCTACACACAATCTGTTGAATTTCGATTAGGATTGAATGCGAAAATATTAAATTTGATTGTACATATCGATAGTTTGATTAAAATTCTAATAATGCATCCCAAACGTTTGAACGCGTATATTGTTCAAGTGCTTGGAATTGAAAATTCGAATTTTTGGAGCTTAAGTAATAAGAAATCTAAGGTATGGTGTTTATACTAGCGTGTGTATTGAAATCAAACTTTTGAGAATATCAATGAAATCATACAATTCCAGCAGCCCGAAGGTTCGTTTGCAATTTTACGAATGATGATGAACGATAAAAATGAATATTTTAACTTTTCTTTATAACTTAGGTATTGACGTAACGTATAAAACTCAGAATAATTCGGAACGATTGATTTTCATTGTTATCCACGATTGTCAACCTATATCTAAATCAGTTCGAGATGCAGACTTTTCAATTTATCGTTATTTCGAAAGCCCACTTATACTGAACTAAGAATTTACAATACTTCAAACTATCCATTTCGCTTAAAATATACATAGCAGTATATTATAGAAACTTTGTTAAAGATCACATGTTATATAAAAATCGAATGATTCGAGATGTAGACTCATGAGCTCTAGAAGCCTTAGGATCAGTTGCAAGAGGTGCAAGTGCTATCGAAAATACGGTGGTTAACCAGCTAAAAACAACGGAACGCATTGGGTAGCGTTCAGAAAAAAATCGATAACGATGTGGAATATTTTGATTGTTTTGGAAATTTGAAGACACCAAAGGAACTCGTTCGATATTTGGGTGGGAACGTCAGGATTTTCTACAATAACTACACCTATCAGAACTATAATCAAGTGATATGTGAACAGTTGTGCGTGAACTTTCTCATCGAAATTGTCGAAAGTATCAATTAAACCTTAGTCAGTCTATATCGAAACATCAAGCGAATCGCATTCACATCGTATTATCATGAGAATCGCATTAGTTGACATTCAGGGGTTCTTCATTGACGATGCCTTCCATCCAAAAGAAATGTGTATACAAATTGGATTCAAACGTCATTATTCCTTATTCAAACCGCACACATCTTATTCATCGCTAAATGCAAAGGAGCGAAAGTCCGTATGGTATTTACAAAAGTCTTATCATGGACTCGATTATGCATCTGGATATGTGGATTAATAAATAATATTCTTAAATCGATTCAACTATGTGCAGTCGACTATATTTATGTTCGTGGTCAGCAAAAAGCAGAGTTTTTGAGAAGGAAGTGTATAGAATTGGATATTTTCCCACACATCGTAGATGTTCACAGTTTCGATGGTACTAAATGTGAAACGGGGAAATTCGAGCAAACAAACAATTTGACCTGTCTGAATCATCGTAATGACGGTGGTAAATACATGTGTGCAGTTCAACATGTGGATAAATCACAGCAGTGGTTTCTGAATGTAATACTACCTAAATTATATGTATTTTCTGAAATAAATATTATTATTACACCTATCTCCTTTATATAATTATTTATTCAGATGGTAAATAGCTTTGTTTACATTTTTAACAAACCTTTTCAATATTAATACTGATAAAGAAGATAAAATAGAATACAAAATTGCTAAAATTTTATGAATAACTCCTTCTAGTGTGGATGATGCTGATATTGTCTCTTGTATAAGATGTGGTAGACAAGATGATTGCCATTCAGCGATATGCTCCATCACTTCGATCATGGAATAAGAGTTTGAGTTTATAATGTATGATTGTCTTGTGGAATGTTAAACGTGAATACCTCCAATTGATTATCGTTGATTTATTGTGTCCAACAAAGAGAGTTCCTTGATATTATATACGTTTGAAGAAATCGGGAAACTTTGAATATCAACCACTATGAATAACATTTCAAACTAGAATGATAAACTATTCAAATATCTAGTTGCATATGCGTGGATCATTGACATATTTCTTTGATGTTATCGAAATTTCGAAAGAGTACGTCGAAGCACAAAATTTGTAGTGATGTTGGACTTATTCTATAGTTGACGTCATCGACCTCCCCTCCCATCTCAGAAAACATTTGAAACATCTTAAAGGTGTAAGAATTTGAAGTATCTCTTCGAATGCTGCGCATGTCCATTATCTCACATCGGTATGGTAGTAGTGCGATTCGATAAAAATCGACACCCATATCATGTAGCACTCTAAAACAATCAAGTATATACGATCCTGGTTTCGGAACGATACCCGAAATTTGATGCAATATGATTTTTCTCATTCTTCTATGTTTATATTTGAACTGACCTTCTATATTCATATCGATTATCTTCCAATCTTCTGGAGGGGGAGGATCGAAATCTCCTCCAAAATAGAAAATATCAGCATACGCCCAATCGGTCGAGGCCCCCACAAGGAAAGTTACGAATTCTCCAGCGATTATCCAATTTTTGGATGGTAATTGTAATTCTTCGAGGATTTTCATCAAATTCGGCGGACATACGCTTATTACGAATTTCTTCGCATCGTACACGGTGGTAAGCACACTATGAATAAAACTGTTGTATAATCGAGGAGACATTATTACGAACTGAGTTCGATTTAGTTGGAGCAGTCACACACTCCCTCATACTCTGCGCTATTGACTTTTTCAACCCAAAATATACAATCAAAACTAAATGGTATTCTTGCGGGTGAGAGATAAGAGGTCGATCGAACTGGTAAGTATACATCTAAAATCGTGAAATCATGAACATTTTCAGATAAAAAAATTACGCGGGTTCGGATCCCTCTGCATCTTTCTCACCAAAGAATACCATTTTTTATCGAACGCGCTAATTCATTTGACGATATGATGGATTGAAGAGCTGCGTGACAGACACCTCGGCAGGTGATAGCCGTCATGACCCATCGTCATATTTTTATGATATTCGATGTGGTTAGAGTCCTGCGCGAACCTTCACACCAACAATCTCTCTGAATCATTCTTCGCAAAATTGCGTCGAACAAACATAACAAAATCGCAATCATGCGAACCTTCACACCAATAATCTCTCTGAAAATCATCGATATTCTGAAGATGAAATTAGTTGAATTCCTCACAAGTTGATTTTGATCCTACACCCGTAGCAATTGACTTAAATAATGATTGACAATAGTGGAAAACGATAAAAATCAATCGTTTCGAATTATTCTGAGTTTTTATTCAAATACCTGAATAAAACAAATGCATTACTTGAGTAATTATAGTAGTATAGAGTATTATGCTACTCAGAAATTATGAAGCTTGAATGAAATTTGGATTGTTCAAGTTTGTTAGCTGAGCTCAGTGGTATAGGTGATTCGATCAAATGTAATTTAGAATGAATGACCTTATAGAACAGTACTACGTGTAAGGATCTAAACCACTCCACTAGGTCTCAGGATCATTTTCTTAATGGTTCGAAAGTTGACGAGTATAGATCTTTTCTAAATGAGTAAAATACCATTCACTTTATTTTCTAAAATGTTCTTCTTTATTTTCTGGTGAAAACGTATTTTAGTTACACATTTTGAGAGCTCTAAAACTATTTCTTGCAGTTTTCTCTCCTGTGGTATTAGAATAATCAGTCATATCACCCAAAACATGATTGAATTGAATCAATATAATATTTTTATATACATAAAATAGTAACATATTATCTATACTTAAAATGTCTTTCTCTTTTCAGATTAACTCCGTAGGTGTCGCTGGTTGTGTGTAGTTGTATTTATGTAGAAGTATCTAATGTACATATAAAATAATCAAAAATAAATTTTATATTTTATTTACTTGAATCTTATAGTTAACTATAATTCGTATTAATAAATGAAATTCTTTCTCTAAAACATAAATTCATTCTGATACACCCCTGTTTAACAAATGTACAACGACCTGATGTGAGGAATGTGCCTGTCAACAATTATTATAGATACATCAATGTTCCATCATGTGTGGGAGATAAATATAAATAATTTACACACTATGCTGACTCATAATTTCTGAGTAGCATAATACTCTATACTACTCTATACTACTATAATTACTCAAGTAATGCATTTGTTTTATTCATAGATTGATTTAAATAATTATTATCAATCGTGGATTACGATGAAAATCAATCGTTTCGATACTTCATTTCATATTTAAAAACATATATTGAGCAAAATGAACAGTTTGAAATATTGTAGATTTTGAGATCAGTAGGCTTTCGAAATATCGACAAATTCACATCGAACTATAATAAAAAACGACCTGCGCGAGGTTAAATGAATATTTTGTAGGTGAAGCTCCAACTAAATCGAGAAAAATCAATCAGTTGCAATAAAATGTTCTCCAAAGATAGTGTTAGATCTGATTTTAGAAGAGTTCGAAATGTCTGCAATGCATGAAAAATCCTCATCAATTTTGGAGGGTCTTTGAAAAACAGGGTAACACCATATCAGATTGTCATTAGTTAATCATCAAATATCATGCACGTTTGCGGGCAAAGTAAAAGGGAATTTTCGAGAGCAATACAAACGTTTTTCTTGGGAGGGTCCAAACGTTCTTTGGGAGGATCCAATCGTTATTGGGAGGGTCTTCGAAAACAGGGTAACACTATATCACAATGTCATTAGTTGATCATCAACCACCATGCACGTTTGCGGGCAAAGTAAGAGGGAATTTTCGAGAGCAATACAAACGTTTTTCTTGGGAGGGTCCAAACGTCCTTTGGGAGGATCCAATCGTTATTGGGAGGGTCTTTGAAAACAGGGTAACACTATATCACAATGTCATTAGTTGATCATCAACCACCATGCACGTTTGCGGGCAATGTCAAAGGGAATATTCGAGAGCAAATGCGCTGAGGCGGCACGAGAAAAAACATTTCAAAACACACCGTTTCTCATGCAAGCATTGTGAAGTTACATTTTCTCGCCGAGACAATTTGAATCGTCATATTATGTTATTCCACAGTCGAGATAAAAGTATAATTTACTGGTCCAACCCAGATGTTCTACTGCACCGGTTAGAAGAAATCATATCTCTACAAGGATATATCGAAGAGAAACGTGAAATAATTAATGAATTGAGAAGATTTTGTAAAAAATGGTATTTGAATAAAAACTCAGAATAATTCGAAACGATTGATTTTTATCGTTTCTCACTATTGTCAGCGCGTTCGATTAAAAATGGTATTCTTTGGTGAGAAAGATGCAGAGGGATCCGAACCCGCGTAATTTTTTTATCTGAAAATGTTCATGATTTCACGATTTTAGATGTATACTTACCAGTTCGATCGACCTCTTATCTCTCACCCGCAAGAATACCATTTAGTTTTGATTGTATATATTGGGTTGAAAAAGTCAATAGTGCAGAGTATGAGGGAGTGTGTGACTGCTCCAACTAAATCGAACTCAGTTCGTAATAATGTCTCCTCGATTATACAACAGTTTTATTCATAGTGTGCTTACCACCGTGTACGATGCGAAGAAATTCGTAATAAGCGTATGTCCGCCGAATTTGATGAAAATCCTCGAAGAATTACAATTACCATCCAAAAATTGGATAATCGCTGGAGAATTCGTAACTTTCCTTGTGGGGGCCTCGACCGATTGGGCGTATGCTGATATTTTCTATTTTGGAGGAGATTTCGATCCTCCCCCTCCAGAAGATTGGAAGATAATCGATATGAATATAGAAGGTCAGTTCAAATATAAACATAGAAGAATGAGAAAAATCATATTGCATCAAATTTCGGGTATCGTTCCGAAACCAGGATCGTATATACTTGATTGTTTTAGAGTGCTACATGATATGGGTGTCGATTTTTATCGAATCGCACTACTACCATACCGATGTGAGATAATGGACATGCGCAGCATTCGAAGAGATACTTCAAATTCTTACACTTTTAAGATGTTTCAAATGTTTTCTGAGATGGTAGGGGAGGTCGATGACGTCAACTATAGAATAAGTCCAAAATCACTACAAATTTTGTGCTTCGACGTACTCTTTCGAAATTTCGATAACATCAAAGAAATATGTCAATGATCCACGCATATGCAACTAGATATTTGAATAGTTTATCATTCTAGTTTGAAATGTCATTCATAGTGGTTGATATTCAAAGTTTCCCGATTTCTTCAAACGTATATAATATCAAGGAACTCTCTTTGTTGGACACAATAAATCAACGATAATCAATTGGAGGTATTCACGTTTAACATTCCACAAGACAATCATACATTATAAACTCAAACTCTTATTCCATGATCGAAGTGATGGAGCATATCGCTGAATGGCAATCATCTTGTCTACCACATCTTATACAAGAGACAATATCAGCATCATCCACACTAGAAGGAGTTATTCATAAAATTTTAGCAATTTTGTATGCTATTTTATTTTCTTTATCAGTATTAATATTGAACAGGTTTGTTAAAAATGTAAACAAAGCTATTTACCATCTGAATAAATAATTATATAAAGGAGATAGGTGTAATAATAATATTTATTTCAGAAAATACATATAATTTAGGTAGTATTACATTCAGAAACCACTGCTGTGATTTATCCACATGTTGAACTGCACACATGTATTTACCACCGCCATTACGATGATTCAGACAGGTCAAATTGTTTGTTTGCTCGAATTTCCCCGTTTCACATTTAGTACCATCGAAACTGTGAACATCTACGATGTGTGGGAAAATATCCAATTCTATACACTTCCTTCTCAAAAACTCTGCTTTTTGCTGACCACGAACATAAATATAGTCGACTGCACATAGTTGAATCGATTTAAGAATATTATTTATTAATCCACATTTTCAGATGCATAATCGAGTCCATGATAAGACTTTTGTAAATACCATACGGACTTTCGCTCCTTTGCATTTAGCGATGAATAAGATGTGTGCGGTTTGAATAAGGAATAATGACGTTTGAATCCAATTTGTATACACATTTCTTTTGGATGGAAGGCATCGTCAATGAAGAACCCCTGAATGTCAACTAATGCGATTCTCATGATAATACGATGTGAATGCGATTCGCTTGATGTTTCGATATAGACTGACTAAGGTTTAATTGATACTTTCGACAATTTCGATGAGAAAGTTCACGCACAACTGTTCACATATCCTTGATTATAGTTCTGATAGGTGTAGTTATTGTAGAAAATCCTGACGTTCCCACCCAAATATCGAACGAGTTCCTTTGGTGTCTTCAAATTTCCAAAACAATCAAAATATTCCACATCGTTATCGATTTTTTTCTGAACGCTACCCAATGCGTTCCGTTGTTTTTAGCTGGTTAACCACCGTATTTTCGATAGCACTTGCACCTCTTGCAACTGATCCTAAGGCTTCTAGAGCTCATGAGTCTACATCTCGAATCATTCGATTTTTATATAACATGTGATCTTTAACAAAGTTTCTATAATATACTGCTATGTATATTTTAAGCGAAATGGATAGTTTGAAGTATTGTAAATTCTTAGTTCAGTATAAGTGGGCTTTCGAAATATCGATAAATTGAAAAGTCTGCATCTTGAACTGATTTAGATATAGGTTGACAATCGTGGATAACAATAAAAATCAATCGTTCCGAATTATTCTGAGTTTTATACGTTACGTCAATACCTAAGTTATAAAGAAAAGTTAAAATATTCATTTTTATCGTTCATCATCATTCGTAAAATTGCAAACGAACCTTCGGGCTGCTGGAATTGTATGATTTCATTGATATTCTCAAAAGTTTGATTTCAATACACACGCTAGTATAAACACCATACCTTAGATTTCTTATTACTTAAGCTCCAAAAATTCGAATTTTCAATTCCAAGCACTTGAACAATATACGCGTTCAAACGTTTGGGATGCATTATTAGAATTTTAATCAAACTATCGATATGTACAATCAAATTTAATATTTTCGCATTCAATCCTAATCGAAATTCAACAGATTGTGTGTAGAAAAATGATTCACTCATTGTTATTTGTTTACTTAATGAATTCCTCTCATTGTACGACTGTTGTCGTTCTCATAATCAGTATAAAGTGAATGTGATGACGCAGGTGCATGTAGAAATGAATTCTTAATACTTAATGTGCTTTTGGTGTAAACACTTCATATATGTAAGTAGACATTTCTAGGTTATTTTGCTGGTTCATTATCTTGAGATTAGGGTGTGGTATTAATGAACGACAATATAGCTACAATATAAGTGACAATTTTTAATTTTGAGAGTGATTTCCAGACAAAACGTTACCAAAACACCTCATAGATGTCGTCCTTGACGTTAGCTGTTCCGAAATTGATATTTAACTATGATAGTTCATCGGTTTAATAATAGATGGTGATATATCTACAGAATCAGTAATATTTTGAATTGGGGTCTCATAGATGTCGTCCTCTTACGTTTACTGTTCTGACATTGACATTCAGCTATGACAGTTCATCGGTTCATTAATAGATCATATTTTGAATCGAGATGCAACTTCCCGCACAAAATACCTCATAGATATCGTCCTTTGACGTTAACTGTTCTGACATTGACATTCAGTTGTGATAGTTCATCGGTTTATCAATAGATGGCGATATAGTAATATTTTGAATTGGGGTCTCATAGATGTGGTCCTTTGACGTTAACTGTTCTGAGATTGACATCCAGTCATGATAGTTCACCGGTTCACTAATAGATCATATTTTGAATTGAGATGGGACTTCCCGCGCAAAAACATTAACAAAATATCTCATAGATGTCATCCTTTGACGTTAACTGTTCTAACATTGACATTCAGGTGTGATAGTTCATCGGTTTATTAAAAGATGGCGATATAGCTACAACATCAGTAATATTTTGAATTGGAGTCTCATAGATGTCATCCTTTGACGTTAACTCTAACATTGACATCCAGCCATGATAGTCATCGATTCATAAATTTCCCACGCAAACATTACATAAGTACCTCATAGATGTCGTCTTTTGACGTTAACATTTCTGACGTTTACAGGTATGCATGACGGTTGATAGTGCTGCAGCTGTAGCTATTATACCTCTCAATTTGGTATTGTTTTGTGTAATTTAGGTTCTAGAAAAAGTTCTATTCTGTTTAAGACCCACGTGAAATACGCCACGACACCTCGTTGAAGATCCACGAAACAGACACCTAGTTTGAAATTCCCGCGATAGCTGCCATGACAGTTCACGTGACAGACGCCACAACATCTCGTTGAACATCCACGTAACAGACACCTCGTTTTAAATTCCCGCGATAACCGCCATGACAGTTCACGTGACAGACGCCATGACACCTCCTTGAAGATCTACGTAACAGACACCTCGTTTGAAATTCCCGCGATAGCCGCCATGACACCGAATTTCATAGTTTACCTAATGAGTGAGTCCCATTGTACTCATTTATACGCTCTGTTATTCTCGTATAAACTGAATGTGATGACGCAGGTGTATACAAAATTAATTGCTTCCACGTGTTCTCATATACTCAATGTGGTTTCTGGTGTAATAATTTCATATACGTAAGTAATCATTTAACGTTGAGGAAATTTGTAGGTTATTTTAAAAGTTCATTATTTTTGGAATTACGGTGAGGTTCAATAATAAATGACAGTATAGCTACAATATGAGTCGAATTTTTGAAATTCCTCTCGCAAACATCAGCGAAACACCTCATAGATGTCGTCCTTTGACGTTAGGTGTTCTGACATGGACATCAAGCTATGATAGTTCATTAATATATCGTTTTTTGAATTGAGATGAAACTTCCCGCGCAAAAACATTAACAAAATACCTCATAGATGTCGTCCTTTGACGTTAACTGTTCTGACATTGACATTCAGCTATGATAGTTCGTCGGTTTATTATTAGATGGCGATATAGGCTACAACATCGGTAACATTTTGAATTGGAGTCTCATAGATGTCGTCCTTTGCAGTTAACTGTTCTGACATTGACATCCAGCCATCACAGTTCATCGGTTCATAAATTTCCCGCTCAAAAACATCAACAAGATACCTCATAGAGGTTCATTATTTTTGGAATTACGGTGTGGTTCAATAATAAATGACAGTATAGCTACAACATGAGTCAAATTTTTGAAATTCCTCGCGCAAACATCAGCTAACCACCTCATAGATGTCGTCCTTTGACGTTAGCTGTTCTGACATGGACATCAAGCTATGATAGTTCATTAATATATCGTTTTTTTGAATTGAGGTGGAACTTCCCGCTCGAAAACATTAACAAAATACCTCATAGATGTCGTCCTTTGACGTTAACTGTTCTGACATTGACATTCAGCTATGATAGTTCATCGGTTTAGTAATAGATGACGATATAGGCTACAACATCGGTAACATTTTGAATTGGAGTCTCATAGATGTCGTCCTTTGACGTTAACTGATGTCGTAGGTTATTTTAAAAGTTCATTATTTTTGGAATTACGGTGTGGTTCAATAATAAATGACAGTATAGCTACAATATGAGTCAAATTTTTGAAATTCCTCTCGCAAACATCAGCGAAACACCTCATAGATGTCGTTCTTTGACGTTAGCTGTTCTGACATGGACATCAAGCTATGATAGTTCATTAATATATCGTTTTTTGAATTGAGATGAAACTTCCCGCGCAAAAACAATAACAAAATACCTCATAGATGTCGTCCTTTGACGTTAACTGTTCTGACATTGACATTCAGCTATGACAGTTCATCGGTTTATTATTAGATGGCGATATAGGCTACAACATCGGTAACATTTTGAATTGGAGTCTCATAGATGTCGTCCTCTGACGTTAACTGTTTTGACATTGACATCCAGCAATGACAGTTCATCGGTTCATAAATTTCCCACTCAAAAACATCAACAATATACCCCATAGAAGTTCATTATTTTTGGAATTACGGTGTGGTTCAATAATAAATGACAGTATAGCTACAACATGAGTCAAATTTTTGAAATTCCCCGCGCAAACATCAGCAAACCACCTCATAGATGTCGTCCTTTGACGTTAGCTGTTCTGACATGGACATCAAGCTATGATAGTTCATTAATATATCGTTTTTTTGAATTGAGGTGGAACTTCCCGCTCGAAAACATTAACAAAATACCTCATAGATGTCGTCCTTTGACGTTAACTGTTCTGACATTGACATTCAGCTATGATAGTTCATCGGTTCAGTAATAGATGGCGATATAGGCTACAACATCGGTAACATTTTGAATTGGAGTCTCATAGATGTCGTCCTTTGACGTTAACTGATGTCGTAGGTTATTTTAAAAGTTCATTATTTTTGGAATTACGATGTGGTTCAATAATAAATGACAGCATAGCTACAATATGAGTCAAATTTTTGAAATTCCTCTCGCAAACATCAGCGAAACACCTCATAGATGTCGTTCTTTGACGTTAGCTGTTCTGACATGGACATCAAGCTATGATAGTTCATTAATATATCGTTTTTTGAATTGAGATGAAACTTCCCGCGCAAAAACATTAACAAAATACCTCATAGATGTCGTCCTTTGACGTTAACTGTTCTGACATTGACATTCAGCTATGACAGTTCATCGGTTTATTATTAGATGGCGATATAGGCTACAACATCGGTAACATTTTGAATTGGAGTCTCATAGATGTCGTCCTTTGACGTTAACTGTTCTGACATTGACATCCAGCCATGACAGTTCATCGGTTCATAAATTTCCCGCTCAAAAACATCAACAATATACCCCATAGAAGTTCATTATTTTTGGAATTACGGTGTGGTTCAATAATAAATGACAGTATAGCTACAACATGAGTCAAATTTTTGAAATTCCCCGCGCAAACATCAGCAAACCACCTCATAGATGTCGTCCTTTGACGTTAGCTGTTCTGACGTGGACATCAAGCTATGATAGTTCATTAATATATCGTTTTTTTGAATTGAGGTGGAACTTCCCGCTCGAAAACATTAACAAAATACCTCATAGATGTCGTCCTTTGACGTTAACTGTTCTGACATTGACATTCAGCTATGATAGTTCATCGGTTTAGTAATAGATGGCGATATAGGCTACAACATCGGTAACATTTTGAATTGGAGTCTCATAGATGTCGTCCTTTGACGTTAACTGATGTCGTAGGTTATTTTAAAAGTTCATTATTTTTGGAATTACGGTGTGGTTCAATAATAAATGACAGTATAGCTAAAATATGAGTCAAATTTTTGAAATTCCTCTCGCAAACATCAGCGAAACACCTCATAGATGTCGTTCTTTGACGTTAGCTGTTCTGACATGGACATCAAGCTATGATAGTTCATTAATATATCTTTCTTTGAATTGAGATGAAACTTCCCGCGCAAAAACATTAACAAAATACCTCATAGATGTCGTCCTTTGACGTTAACTGTTCTGACATTGACATTCAGCTATGATAGTTCATCGGTTTAGTAATAGATGGCGATATAGGCTACAACATCGGTAACATTTTGAATTGGAGTCTCATAGATGTCGTCCTTTGACGTTAACTGATGTCGTAGGTTATTTTAAAAGTTCATTATTTTTGGAATTACGATGTGGTTCAATAATAAATGACAGCATAGCTACAATATGAGTCAAATTTTTGAAATTCCTCTCGCAAACATCAGCGAAACACCTCATAGATGTCGTTCTTTGACGTTAGCTGTTCTGACATGGACATCAAGCTATGATAGTTCATTAATATATCGTTTTTTGAATTGAGATGAAACTTCCCGCGCAAAAACATTAACAAAATACCTCATAGATGTCGTCCTTTGACGTTAACTGTTCTGACATTGACATTCAGCTATGACAGTTCATCGGTTTATTATTAGATGGCGATATAGGCTACAACATCGGTAACATTTTGAATTGGAGTCTCATAGATGTCGTCCTTTGACGTTAACTGTTCTGACATTGACATCCAGCCATGACAGTTCATCGGTTCATAAATTTCCCGCTCAAAAACATCAACAATATACCCCATAGAAGTTCATTATTTTTGGAATTACGGTGTGGTTCAATAATAAATGACAGTATAGCTACAACATGAGTCAAATTTTTGAAATTCCCCGCGCAAACATCAGCAAACCACCTCATAGATGTCGTCCTTTGACGTTAGCTGTTCTGACGTGGACATCAAGCTATGATAGTTCATTAATATATCGTTTTTTTGAATTGAGGTGGAACTTCCCGCTCGAAAACATTAACAAAATACCTCATAGATGTCGTCCTTTGACGTTAACTGTTCTGACATTGACATTCAGCTATGATAGTTCATCGGTTTAGTAATAGATGGCGATATAGGCTACAACATCGGTAACATTTTGAATTGGAGTCTCATAGATGTCGTCCTTTGACGTTAACTGATGTCGTAGGTTATTTTAAAAGTTCATTATTTTTGGAATTACGGTGTGGTTCAATAATAAATGACAGTATAGCTAAAATATGAGTCAAATTTTTGAAATTCCTCTCGCAAACATCAGCGAAACACCTCATAGATGTCGTTCTTTGACGTTAGCTGTTCTGACATGGACATCAAGCTATGATAGTTCATTAATATATCTTTCTTTGAATTGAGATGAAACTTCCCGCGCAAAAACATTAACAAAATACCTCATAGATGTCGTCCTTTGACGTTAACTGTTCTGACATTGACATTCAGCTATGACAGTTCATCGGTTTATTATTAGATGGCGATATAGGCTACAACATCGGTAACATTTTGAATTGGAGTCTCATAGATGTCGTCCTTTGACGTTAACTGTTTTGACATTGACATCCAGCCATGACAGTTCATCGGTTCATAAATTTCCCGCTCAAAAACATCAACAATATACTCCATAGAAGTTCATTATTTTTGGAATTACGGTGTGGTTCAATAATAAATGACAGTATAGCTACAACATGAGTCAAATTTTTGAAATTCCCCGCGCAAACATCAGCAAACCACCTCATAGATGTCGTCCTTTGACGTTAGCTGTTCTGACATGGACATCAAGCTATGATAGTTCATTAATATATCGTTTTTTTGAATTGAGGTGGAACTTCCCGCTCGAAAACATTAACAAAATACCTCATAGATGTCGTACTTTGACGTTAACTGTTCTGACATTGACATTCAGCTATGATAGTTCATCGGTTTAGTAATAGATGGCGATATAGGCTACAACATCGGTAACATTTTGAATTGGAGTCTCATAGATGTCGTCCTTTGACGTTAACTGTTCTGACATTGACATCCAGCTATGATAGTTCATCGGTTCATAAATTTCCCGCGCAAAAACATTAACAAGATACCTCATAGATGTCGTCCTTTGACGTTGACAGGTACGCATGACGGTTGATCGGTTCATTCATAGATGTAGTCATTTGAAGTTAACTGTTCTGACATTGACATTTAAGTATGATAGTTCATCGGTTCATCAGAAGATGGCGGCGATGCAGCTACAACATCAGTCATATTGTGGTTTTGACGTTAACTCTTCTGACATTCGGTTCCAACGTCGGCCATGATAAACATCACCAAAACACCTCTACGTGATGTAGCTATAACATCAGTCATATTTTGAATTGTGATCTCATAGATGTCGTCCCTTGACGTTAACATTTCTGACGTTGACAGGTATGCATGACGGTTGATCGGTTCATTCATAGATGTAGTCGTTTGAAGTTAACTGTTCTGACATTGACATTTAAGTATGATAGTTCATCGGTTCATCAGAAGATGGCGGCGATGCAGCTACAACATCAGTCATATTGTGGTTTTGACGTTAACTCTTCTGACATTCGGTTCCAACGTCAGCCATGATAAACATCACCAAAACACCTCTACGTTTGAATTTGGCGGGTCGATGACGAAACATCCAACTAACCTCACATCCAGACCTCTATGGTCGAAAGTTCTATAATCATCGTAAGCTCTATGGACACGTTTGAATTTCGCGGGTTAGTAACGTTACGTCCAACTAACCTCACATCCAGACCTCTATGGTCGGAAGTTCGGTGATCATTGTAAGCTCTATGGACACGTTTGAATTTCGCGGGTTAGTAACGTTACGTCCAACTAACCTCACATCCAGACCTCTATGGTCGGAAGTTCGGTGTTCATTGTAAGCTCTATGGACACGTTTGAATTTCGCGGGTTAGTAACGTTACGTCCAACTAACCTCACATCCAGACCTCTATGGTCGGAAGTTCGGTGATCATTGTAAGCTCTATGGACACGTTTGAATTTAGCGGGTTAGTAACGTTACATCCGAAGTTGCGCGCGCAACATCCGGTCGATGACGTCACTTCCTGGCGCAGAACGCGCGGACTTAATCTACTTCCGGGTTCTTTTCTTTTACAATATTACAAGCAAAATTGAACGTAGGTTGAATTTAAATAATTTCTATGTTTTACTGCTATGAATACAAATTGATAATTTATTTTATACTCTATACATTTCTGGAATTCAGTTTTCTTAAATCTTGACAAACAGGATAATAATTGATTTCAGAAAAAATATGATCTTTGGAGCAAAAATTAACCTGGATTAAAATTATACATGACTTGACTGGAAAACTACTTCATGACTTTATAGAGACAAGATCTCAACAACAATAAAAAGAAATTAAGAATATCTCCATTATTTTTAGTTCAAAATATAAATAAAATATATGACTCGTATTAATGCAACAATGGACCCTGTGGACATATAGCAAGCTGGACTTACCCGAACAACTAGGTGTATGAGAACTATCAGTAGGTGGTTGAGAACTGCCCTTTTTCCTCAAAGTAATCAGTTATTATGAACTCATTGAAGCGGGGGCCACCTCACGCGCAAACTTAGAAAATATGTTCAACTTAGAATACCCAGAGCATGACCCACCCATAATTTATACAAGCAGCCAATAGGAATCTGACTAGGCAAAAGAATAGTAAGTGACGGGTCTACTCAAGTCCACGTGGACTTTTCCTGACTCAGGAAAAAGCAAGTACCGTTGACCGCGTACTTTGCTACGTATGTTAAGCATGGAGTCATTGCTACCGGCCAATGATACAGGAAATAGGACTCAGATTACCGTTGCTAGGTCTGTCTGGTATATCGTGTTCAAGATAATAATTTATAAAATTTTCAATTTGAATTTAAATCAATATTATTCAAAGGCCTCAATACAAAAAGTAATAATCCGTCGGATTATTACATAATGGCAATTCGGTATTGAAACTATAGTAACGTGTTCATGTTATTTTCAAAAGTGTTATTTTTTGAACACATATCGTGTTCTGAGCCAATAGACAAAGTTTTAGTTCCTGTCAGCTCTTCTCATGAGCTGGTCAGTGGGACGAGGCAGTCGTGAAGTCACCCTCGAAAATGTTTTCCGAACCTAGGTGTTCCAACACCATCTGCCATAAAGTGAATGTCCCGCTGAGAATACAATTCACGATGCCACGCATTGATAATACAGTTCTCGCTATCTGAAGATTCGACATAATCATTAATACTATGGCAACATGATGACCCCAAAATACTGCGAAGTGAATTATAAACCCATCTCATGGAAGAAGTCAATAGACAAAGTTTTGGTTCTTCAGATTAAACAGTGACAACACGTCTGTTAGTCCCTGACAGCTGTTTCGAACTTCTAATGATCTCGTCAGTGGAACGAGGCAGACTTCAAATTACTGATCTACCATCCCCGGCAGTAATATCGTCTTTTGATTTCTAACACGTGATGCGTTTGTAATTCACTTTGCATTGTTTCGGGACCATCACCTGGCATTAGTATTTATAACTGCTCCCCCGTCGATTCTTCGGATTGCGAAAACTCTATCATCAATGCGTGGTATCCTGAATTGTGTCCTTAGTGGGACATCTGCATTCCGACAAATGGTGTTAGAACACCCAGGTTAGCCTGACATTTTCGAAGGGTAGTTATATCACTGCCGGAGTCGGTTGATCAGTGGCTTTACGTCTGCCTCGTTCCACTGAGGAGCTTATGAGAAGAGCGGAACAGCCGTCTGGAATCAAAAAACGTGTTTTCACTGTTGTTTTTGATTATTATATTATGAGTATAGTATAAGCGGACAGATTATGGAATACCAGTTTTATTTTTCTCATGCTTAACAAATGCTAGCTGCCACGCAAATATGATATGACTGTATAAATAGTCAGTAAATTGGAAATTATGAAGTAGTGAATTCGTAACGAGTAGTATTTATGTATGAAGGAAACATTGTTTTTTCTATGTATTATATCATTAGTTATATTATTTAACATGACTGCCATGGATGAAATTTTCCACGTGATACGTTTTTCCCAGTATCAGCTTCAGGAATAAGAAATTAACTGCATTGAATCTTTCGCTAATTATTATTACGTGTATATGAGCTGAAAGAAATCTCCATGGATTAGTGAGGATGTGTACTTTAATGAAGAATTTGAATAAAAAATGCACGTGAACTTTGAAATTTAATGATATAAAATATAATAATAATAGTGATAATGAATGGTCTTTATTTAACAATTATATACATTGTTAATGAACCTCGCGAAGGCTGAGCGGATATCTAACTGGAGCTACTCAACTCAACCCATCAATCGGTAGACGACAACATGTGACGTATTCACACATTATACCATGTACTAATAACATCACGATTATAGGAGATACTAAACTATGATATTGGACACATGAATCAGGATATCATGAAGTAGAAACTATATAAAATGGTTATGCGAGAAAATGAACCAATCATAATTTAAATTTTCGTCACAACGCTCAGTATGATGAATCCGATCATAAGCCACCCTGCACCACATACAAACAAGCAAAGCCTATTGAGTAGACAATAGAAAAGCTTCTAATCTACGCTTGAAGCTCTCCACAGAAATGTCTATAAGATTGTTGCAAAGTTTATCATATGACGTTGGTGCATTGTACGAGAACGATCTCCGGAACAAAGCCGTATCAAACTCAGGTAAGGATAGTCTGTCTCCAAACCGAACATTAAGCTGATGAGCATCGCGCTTGTATCCCAATTTTTCGCGAAGGTACATAGAAGAGGAAATTTTCAATAAGTTACAAGTGAATACTGATATATGGTATGTATACAGATTGTCAACTCGCAAACCAGCTCAATTCGCGGATCTTTTGGGGAATATGATCCTGTTTTCTCAACCTTTATATGAACCTAGCACAACTGTTCATGAGTACCTGCAATATCTACTGACAAGACTCATCCAAACACGGAAAATATACCAAACTGCAATAATTCAGAATAGGCAATACAAAAGTCTCATAAAACTTTTTACGGGTCTTGAAGTTTGTTGTATTGACATTTCTGTACAGAGTTCTCAGGGTGAAATATGTCTTCTTCACCAAGGAGGCCATACGATCTTTGAATCGCAAATCCGATGGAAAAACCACACCAAGGTTTTTAACCGATTGTGATTGACCTCTAATGTTAAACTTTAAATTCGCAATAATGTAATTACGAGCTCTTTTGGGGGCAAAAGCAATTGCGCTGCATTTGAGGAGATTCAATTTTAAATTATTTGCATTCGCGTAAGAATCCAAAGCAGCTAGATCGCTATTAATAGCACGCGATGCTGCCACAGCATTTCTAGGCTCGAAAGAATAATGCAACTGCGTGTCATATAAATCAAGAGAAGGAGTGACCCCAAAGCAGAACCTTGAGGTACTCCTGACAGGACAGAAGAAGTACGTGAACTATTGTCATTTACAACTACTATCTGTCTGCAACCCCTCAGATATGACGAGAAAAAGCTACAGGATGTGTTATCAAGACCGTAATACCTCAACTTCGCAATCATGAGGCCATGATCAATGGTAGCAAAGGCCTTGGAGTAATCCAACAATGTCAAAACAGTGGCACGTCCGCAGTCAAGTGCTCTTATGATGTCAACAGTCATACTCAGTAGAATAGTAGCTGTGCTATAACCCTTTCTGAAACCAGACTGTGAAGATGTTATTATCTCATTTTCGACAACATACGTATATAACTGAGCGAATACGACCTTCTTCAAAACCTTGGACAAAGCCGATATTATATTGATAGGCCGCAAATCAGAGAACCCTACAGGATCCTCCACCTTTGATAAAGATGTAACTATAGACAAAATATCCGGTCTCAAGGCAAGAATTAATTATGTGTGTCAGATGACTACTTATAACAGGCAATACATACAGCAAAATGCTTGCAGAAACGCCATCACTACCGTATGCATTTGATTTTAGTGATTCAATAAGGCACCTTACTTTGCCAACAGTCCAAAACTAAATTGAAACCTGGAACTCTGATTTAAAACACCAGAATAAGTAGAAGTACCACTGGCGCACTCAGAATGTTCACTGCTCTCCAAAACTCTCTCGTAATATTTCTTCTCTGTAAATGAGCTAGATATGCTGCCTTTTCCCTTCTGATCGCCGAAAGTGTAACATTCCGCATATCCTTGTAATAATTCCAGTCACTCATACTCTTAAACTTTTTATGTGTGGTATGAGCTCGATCTCGATCCCTCATCATGAGTCTTACATCTCCTAATGGAAACACAAAGAGGAATATGCACCGGGCATTGTTTTTGGTATTCATATTAACATGACAGCCCACTGTAATCTGGTGTTTCAATGGTTGTGGGTTACGTAAAAGCATTAATGGTCAATAAGGTGATGGGGCTCAATATTCAATCACATTGAATTTGTATCTATTTACATCCTGCGTTCATGTGCTCATAGCAGCATTAGCTTTCGAATTCGTTATGGATCAGAAAAGTTCTTAGACTCTTAGATTTCAAGAATCAGCAGGAATAATCAAAATTATAACCTGAATATTTCCTAAGGTTTGATAAACTATCGACATTATCAATTCAGGAACTCGTAAGCATGTTTTGAATCCTTGATATCAAAAATCATTACCGAGATTATCTTTGCATGAAAGTGGATGGTAAATAGATTCAATTGGATAAGTACATAAGGCTTTCTACGTCATATAACCTAGATATTTTCTTAGGTTTGATAAGCTATCCACATTGACATTATCGATTCAGGAACTTGTGAAAATATTTTAAATGGTTCTTATCAAAAATCTTTACCGAGATTATCTTTGCTTGCAAGTTCAGTATGAATGAGAAAAAGGTTCAATTGAATAATTACATGAAGTATTCTACGTCACATGACGATATTCAATTAATGATGAGTGGTGGAGATTGAATAACACCACCGTTAAGACAATTCCAATGAGATCGAACTTATCATCTGACACGGGCGTGGTAAAAAATACCCAAAATGGTCTGTGAATGCCTACGTAGAATGGTTTGCTGCGAATCAACTCATTCTGAATACCTCAAAAACAGTTTTCATATACTTTACACCTTGTGCAATAAACTACAATGAGAGTTGCCTCTTAAAAATCGTCGGACAAGTTCAGACTGTACGTTTTCTGGGGCTATGTATAGATAACGCTTTGAACTGGGATGCTCACATTGATATGTTATGTAGCAAATTAGCAGCTATGAGCTACGCTTTGAGCAGGTTGCACAGTATTACCGGTAGATGCATACTACTATCCTATTATTATGCACAGTTCTATTCAAGATGTCCTTATGGCATTATATTCAGGGGATCCGCATCTAAATCGGACCGAGTCTTCCTAATGCAGAAGCTTGCAGTAAGAAGTATGATAGGAGCAAATAGAAGAACAGCATGTAGAAACATCTTCCCAGAAATGCAATTACTACCCCTTCCATGAATGTATATAAAACAACTTCTGATATATGTCAAAATAAAAGTTGGTTCTTTTCCCCGCAATGATTTCAATCATACTTATCCTACTAGATACCCAGAAGACCTGTTGATATCTGAGCATAAGATGTCTCTATATGAAGAAAGTTCACGATATAAATAAGTATAGTAGATGCTGGGCTATAATCGTAATTATTATTTCTTACTTTTCGAACTTAATATAATAATGCTTTCCACGGGGAGTATTATCTTTGAATTTCTTCGCAACGTTTTCTCTTTTTTGTTTTCTTTTTCTGTCTCATTTATTGTACCGAAATACGTGTTCATTTATCTATTCAATTATTTGTTTACTTACATACCTGTATATTATTGACGTGTTATATCATTGGTCTTATGGACAATGAAAATTATCATCATTGTTATTATTATCATCTACAAAAAGGATGAATCGACAAATTATATCTAGATTTACCTCCATGCTTTGGTGCAGCTTTTCTTGTAGTGGCCTCCATGTGAACTATTTTATATGGAAGTGTGGGGCGCTTTGATTTGGTTCTCATAGTTATCGGTTCTGAAAAGGAGTGCAATTTATTTGAAATATTTGTTGATATAAAATAATAATAGTCTGTGTATATAGAATATTGATTAATGTTGTTTTTGGAAATATAAAGGTGTTATGACCCAATGTAACTGACAGATAGTCTGAATAAGCCAAATTAACGTTGAATACCACGATTGATGTTTCACAAACTCTTCATTGATGGACGAGGTATGTTTTAATATAATCATAATCGAATTTACCTTCAAGAGTTCCTGCTGCGAGCTTCATGTGGATTATCTTGTATGGGAGGGTAGACCAATTTCTCGTAGTTATACGTACTGAAAATAATGTATAATTTATGTTTGCAAGAAAGGAATGAGATTTGGAAATGATGATGTTGTAATCATTGTCGCTGATTGACATGAAAATACTTGCTAAAACAATAAAATATTTGAAAAAAACCCTCAGTGCTCAAGACTGATGATAACGATCCTTCAGTAACGGTTGTTTGTTTGGAAAGGATGTGATGCACTTGATTCATATTATCATACTCAGACAAACCGTAAATTCCAGTTGGTATGTCAACTAAATAGGAAGGTAAAACCCTTTAAAATTTGATCCAGAAAAAAGTGGGTGGTATCTAAGAATTGAACTATGTGTTTGTCCGTTCTTCTGGCCATGAGTCTGCTTTTTTTCTTATACTTTGACTACACAAGATGGAAATAGGTATTTAAATTTTTCTTGGAGTTTTGGAGATTATAGGCATAGGGAAAGAGCTCACTAGGCAATGAGTTCCACAACTTCACTGTTCGATGGAAAAATGAAGTTTGGTAGGAAGAATTTCGGCAGGTCTCGAGCTTGAACACCGACCTCGGAAATATCTATAGAAAAAAGAGAGATAGCCCACCTTTCTACGATGTTCTAGAGAGGTCAACGAATTCGTGAGTGTGACGTCATCGATCGAACGAATAGCTCTCTTCTGGATAAAATTCAAGAGCTTCAGCGTATATTTGGGAGCCGAACTCCAAACATGTGAATAGTAATCCAGGACTGGTCGGATCTGTGCTTTGTAGATTATGAGATGTGGCTGGGATATAAAGTAGGTACGGCACGGAATAGAAAATCAAGTTTCTGTGAAGCGGTTTTCGCAAGGACATTACTTGATCGTTCAATGAGATGCTGCTGTTTGTGATTATTGAGCATTATTATTTGTTGATAAATAATAATAACAAGTCTATGTATGCATACAGGTCATTGATCAAACTTGATAATGGAAATATGAACCTGTTATGCTTCAATGTAACTGACAGATAGTCTTAACAGGCCAACTTAACGTCGAATACCACGATTGATGTTCCACAAACTCTCTATTTATGGAAGAAGTATTTTTTAATATAATTATAATCAAATTTACCTCCAGGCGTTCCTACAGAGGGTTCCATATGAATTATCTTGTATGGGAGGGTAGACCACTTTCTCGTAGTTATACGTTCTGGAAATAATGTATAGCTCATGTTTGCAAGAAGGGAAAGACATTGATGAACGAAGTATGTTTCAACTTAATTATAATCGAATTTACCTTCAGGCGTTCCTGCTGAGGGTTCCATGTGAATTACCTTGTATGGGAGGGTAGACCACTTTTTCGTGTTTATACTTTCTGAAAATAATGTATAGTTTAAGTTTGCAAGAAGAGAACGACATTTATGGACAAAGTATGTTATAATATAATTATAACCAAATTTACCTTCAGGCGTTCCTACCTATTTCCCGAGAATTTTTATATACATTAATTGTATCAGCCTGTCTTTGTCTCGCTCTTATGGATTCATTGTATGGTATATGGGCTCTAGATGAGGAAGTGGTATGAAGTGTACCATCATCTGCAAAGCTGTGGACGTGACACGATTTCCGTAGATCAGCTTAACGCGATGAAATTTGATTTTATTTACATTCAGGCGTTCCATGTGAATCATCTTACATGTAAATGCGCTATCCGTACTGAAAATAATGTATGGTTCTTCTTTATGTGTACAAAAAATAGAAAACCAGATATTGGAATGTTGGCTTTGTAGTCATTGTTGCCCATCGAAATGGAAATGATTCAAGAAACCATAGAATATTTTCAATTACTGCGCAGAGGTTATAAATGAGGACAACGATTCTTCACGAGTGGGAATTTGAGAAGGATGTGAAGCATTTGATTCATATTAATCTACTTATACGAACGGTGAGGTCTGGTACGGAAATTAAAAAACTAGAAAGGTAAAACCATCTGAAATACGAGTCCGAAAAACAGTCTGTCGAATCTGGAAGGTACAGAATTTTTAGCGCGGCTATCCCTGATGTTCAGTTTCCAGTGAGTGAAGGATACATCTCGAGAACGTCTACAGACAGTCAATTGGTTACTCTGTTACATATAAGAGAGTAGATTAGTGCGAGGTATCAGGAATACATACTGAAGAAGGGGGCTCATTGAATTTCCTGCCGTAATTATTATAAAACCCGAACCGTAATCAGGGGTTTATCTTCCATCCCGGAATAGTTTGAGTCACAGATGAACTTTTTGAAACTTCCCTAGTTGGTATTTCTACACTGAAATATGGATAGATATGACATGTGGGGCCCTCATCATAAAAATCCACTTCAGTAAATCATTTTTTTTATTTTTCAGTGTACTTCTAATAGGAAGGTATCTTTAAAATCTGTTCAACTATTGACCGAACACATATTGAGAACTTGGAATAATTTTTTTCAATTACCTTCAGATGTTGATATTGTCCTTCCAGTAGTGGGTTCCGCATGGACCTCATTTGAAGACGTGGATGGGATCAAATTACTTTGTGTGAATTTTTGTGCTGAAAGGGATATACAAAACATTCAATGGATTAATTGTTTGCCAGGATATTGATCTTTGTTTACTTTCAGCTGTAGGAGAGGACATTTCTCCTATTCTCGAAATTTGTTTCCATGGAATCATGATTGCAGATGTAATCACTCTTTCGCTTGTTGGAATTGCCACTGGATATGTCAATTTAAACAAGAAATCATTTTCAGTGGTGATTGAACTTATTGACGAAGATTCCCAATGGAAAGGCAGATGTGCCCTACCAGTAGTTCTGAACTTTCCCTCTGTAGTTGGCCATTGATATGAAAGATCACTTTCAGTACTAGACATAGTGCTCCTTTGTGTAACACTTATTTCTGTTCGAAAAGTCGGTCCTCCTGATACATGAATTGGCCACCGGAAGGAAAGATCTTCTTTCGAAGGCGAGGTGATTTTGGTAGTCGTAATCTTCTCGTTAGTAGTATCTATCATAGTTGTAGTTCTTGTTTTCTTTTTCATAGTATACGCCATATTACCCGAAGTTGTTTTCTTCCAAATCAACCACTGGAAAGGTTGAACTTTCTCTGTAGTTGTTTCCTTTAATTCTTCGGATGCTTTGGTAACTTTCGATGTTCTTTCCATTACTATGGTGGATGGGTTGATAAAAAAACTGTTACATTAAGTTTCCTCAATTGGAGAGGACACACACACACACACACACACACACACACATACACACACACACACACATCCTTCTTCCAAAAACCTACGTTAGGATTCGATGATGAAATATCGTGGCGATTGGCCAAGAATAGGCTAGCAGACTCCATATTTTTGTGTCGGTCCGGGCTACGAGATACTGAATTATGTCCTTTCTGCCAGATTCAAGTCGGTACCGGTTGGCATCTCATAATGGAATGCCAAGGAACTAAAGAAGTATGGAGCTTTGTTACCAATATTTTGAAAAAACTACTGAACACGACTCATATCCTAATGAAAGACATATATTGTGGTTATCCTAATAACTCATCTGAAAAAAGACTGTGTAATTATTTACTGAACCTAACTAAATCTAATATCTATAAGTTGACATCAGAATATTTCAAAGGAGATGGGGCAGTGAGAAAATCATTCTTAGAATATCTTATCAGAGAAATAAAGTATAGACTAGTCAACGAATTTTCCGCACACCTCGGTAAGCGGGACATTGAAAATTTTGAAAGACAATGGTGCATTAAGAACGTGTTGTGCTCAGTCGACAATCAAACACTGACATTTTCTGAACAATTAAATCTCTCGGTAGTGTAGGTGAATAATTCATAGCAAACAATATTGATATACCATTTGTACATGGTGCACTATATATGTATACATGTATGGGTGTATTTTATTCCGGTATATGTATATGTATGTATATGTATATATAGTTTGTAAGTTCAATAGTGTTATCATGTTATTTGAAAACTCTTATTGGTTTAATAAAATAATAATAATAATAATAATAATAATAGTAATAACACACACACACACACCACACACACACCACACACACCTGCACACACCTACACACAGCTACACATACCAACACACACCTACATACACTTACACACACAACTTTATTGCTCGTGTTCCCCTCCTTTTGATTGTTTCATTCATGAGAGGCTAGCAGAAAATAGTTGAGAATATTAATGACAATATCATCATATATTTTTCAAGTGTAGCTATTATCTATTTAATGTAATATGTTGATTGCAATGAAATGGTCAATTAGCATATTGGGTGAATTTTCACTTTTTTCTACATGAGATTTTGTGAATTATCATTTTCATTTTGCTACTAATGATCTACGATGAACGTGCATCAAAACCTTCTTTTAATATTTTTACATCACAGGGGGAAAACATAATGTTCGTAGAATATCGGATGAGCCAGCGGTGTAATGTTGGAAGAGGAGGTATGCTTTGAAATGCTTCTCAGAAGCTTGGAGGTTTTATAGTAGCAAAAACCTAACCAGACAAACAGTTCCACAACCTCGTCATCCGATAGAAGGATGAAGTCTTATAGAAAGACGTCAAGCAGGTTGTAACGCTTTCAACGTCACTTGTATAAAGAACGCTGTAAAGATTAGAATAACGATTTCTGTTCGGTTTGTAGACTAACTTATCTCGTATGAATTAACAGAGGCATCTAACCGTTCAATAGGAAATCGATTATTGAAATTGGTATTCCTCGTCGTCGTATGGCGCGCGATTCGCGAAAGGGAGGTAGCTAAAACGGAAATGAATTTCATTACGTTGTGAGTGATTGATGAGGTGAGTTAAGATTGAACAATCTCTTTCGTTTTATTGTCATTATTAATCTGCCATTGAAATATCATTGACATCAGGAACTATTTATTTTGGTTTGGTATCTCAAATAGAATTCAGAATATGTACAGTCCCTGAACGTCGATATATTTCAGTGGAAATAGTTCTTAACAAACCTCTCAACACTCATGGCGGATCACTTTGTTGTTTAGCATAATTCTGAGCTAATCTCTTGCATCACTTGGTACTTTTTCTTAATCTTTATATAAGAATGATTTAGCAAGTCGTAGGCAGATTGGTATTACAGTATTTTTGCGTTCATGTTTAACCCAGCAATATAGCACGTGTTACGTGGTACGTGAATCTGAGATTCACTATTCTTGAACTGGTACATCAAGTACGCAGGGTTATGTCTTAATAGAGTAATAGGTTTTGGATATATTGATCTGGGTGAACATAGAGTAGCGCGGATCGCATTTACTGCTTTTTGAGGTCCCCTGTTATACCTCTGTCACGCTTGCTCAAAGTATATTATAAATTGCAACTCCAATTCATTAGTGATAATCGAATCAAGTGAATCAGTTTCTTTATGCTAAGTGACAAATTCTAACTTATTAATTATACTTCTTTTCAGTAACTCTTTATTTTAACAAATTTTAAATATCAATTGTAGTAGCTTAATTCTTTCCAGATTTACTTCAGATAGATCGATTATGATAATATTCTCTTCAAGATTTCAATATTGTTCATGAAGTGTTTATACAGTTCGAGAAATAACATAATCAGTTGTAGGATCGTATTGGTTATTCCTTCTGATTTAGTTATCGGTCCCTCGAACTTATGCCAAGGTACTGTTCGTTGTTTTGTATTTACAGGGTCTGAATGATTGAGGTACCTCTCTCCTTTTGCCCGTGACGGCTTAGAAAATTTCCTGGCAGAGCCAACTTCCAGCTCCTCCAAGTTTCAAGGACGGTAACATTTTTTAGTTTGGATGACCATATTTTCATTTCACTGATTCTTGTTATCCAACTAAATTTGTGTTTCACTGATTTTTTTATAGTAATCGAATTCGAAGGTTCACATTTGAATTTGCATTTGATAACCTCTGAATTTAATGTAATTGAACTCAAAGTTCCTAACCAAATTTATATTTCATTCATTGCTTTGTTGTTGAAATTGTAACCGAAAGTATCTAATTTTTATATTCTTATAATTCAGAATTCAATTTTAATTTGTATTATATCTATCATTTTGTTCAATACAAAAATTGCATCTTATGTTTATTGTTATTCAAATTCCTATTGGAATAAAACCAAATTGTTAAGTTGGACTTTGTCTTATTCTCCTGAATATCCATCAACTTTTATCCACCTAGTAGTGCCTGTATTCTGGACTGTGCATTCTTTTTTAGTTTGTTTATTCTAAAGCAGTTGGCGCTCAGGGTAATTCATGAAGTCTAGAATCACAGGACACGTTTCACTACGAGTCCTGAGAATAAATAATTCTTTTTGAGCTAGTTGGGGCAACTTATCACTACTGATCCTCAGGGACAGAGTGGTCCGTTCCAAGGTCATGAGCTTGACAATGAAGGGGTGATCAGGCTGAGCTCCTCTAGTGTGTCCACCTGAGCTAGTGGTGGGATAACATACGAGGTTTCTGAAGAGCAGCAACCATGAAAATATCTGAAGAAAAAGGAGAGATCGCCCAAATTTCTACAATCTTCTAGAAAGAAGCAATGTATTCGTCCGTGTATAATCACCAATAATAGATGAGAGAGTGGTATGGAGTGTACCATATCTTCATGGTCATTGCTTATCAGGAATCGGGTCAGTTACGAGAGATTTCAGGTAAGCAAACTAGACAAGCTGGTCGCACATTCTTTGCCAACGTGATAAAAGCTGGTCTTTGCGTGGGTGATTGGTGGATATTTGGGAATGAATGGTGAACACTTGAACACCGACTTTTATAGGTTTATGTAAATAGGTACACGCTTAGTTATATATTTAACATGAATGTCATAATATATAATAATGATATGAATCTGATGATGAATATATTTTTACTCGAAACTCAAGGGTATCAACTTCACCTACTATACTACACCAAGTTCGGGAGTTGCCGAGTTTCTTTCTAAAAGACTCAATTTTTCTATCGAACGGCGAAGTTGTGAAACTCTTCAGCAGGTGAGGTCTTTCTTGAAACCTATAACCTAAACCTTCAACAGAAATTTCGATGCCTATATCTTCTGCCACTGGCTCAGCCGATGTTCTTCGAATAGCACAGGTTTTCTACTCGTCTGGTAAAAATATCAGAAAAAAACAGCGAAGCTGTGGAGGGTACAAAATGTCACTTCCAGCAGGTCGTTGATATAGATCTGAAACACAGTTGGTGCCCTGTTAGCCATCACCGCTGATAGTGATTGTATCGGAGGAGACTTCATGAACAACCACGACTGGTATGACAGTCGAAATAATTCTAATTGAAAGGGACTATATCGGACAATAGTTGTTCGTGTAATCTCTTGAAGTTACAACTAACTTTCAGTTTTCGGAGCCCAATCTATTGTCCCTGATGCATTCCATTGTTTGAAATTCCATAGATCTTGGTCCAGTTGATTGCTTTCTACAACTTTAATTCACGTCATGTAAAAATAAAATATTGGTAGAGATTAAGTTTTACCTGGTTTCTTTGGTACTGGTTTGGTTTTTATAATAGCTGTAAATAAAATTTATACGTTTAAGGAGCATGCAACTCGATAGCGATATGGAGCGTCATAATCTGATGTCAATTTTGAAGCTAACTTACGACGCTTAGTAGTGCTCCATCTAATCTTTTCCGATCCATTGTAAAGCTTGAAATTCCATAAATTGTCATCGTCCATGCTCTCAGTAACTGTAACAATGATAATTCGGATTGTCGATTCACTATTTTGCTTATTAATTCCACCCAAATGGCTTTATAAAGTGTTTCTTCTATGGCATTGAAAAATCGATCATATTCATCAACCTTTGGGAAAAAAACTTACCTGGCTTTGTTGGTTTCGAAATCGGACCCGGTAACTTGAGGGGATGCAGAGGTGGTTCTGTAGAAAAATAAAATTACCATTTGATATGATGAAATAATGTATTATTTCGTATTCTATTTGGAGATAAAGTCTGGACGTAGTTGTGAGAACATTTCTAAATAATACTTCGTGAACTATAATGAGTTAGATGTTGCGAAATATTCCATAAAATAGGTGGAGTTAGAAATGGATATTCACTGAGATGCATTCGGTGAGATTGAGCTCCTTGGATCTGTAAAGTAGTCAGAATACGAGGTGATACAAGATTTTCGATAAAACAATTGAATCCCTGGAGTTATTTTACAGTTTCCTATAACCAGTCAAGAATAAATTGTTATTTCATACAAAATTTTTAGGTTGACAACAGATGTACCATCACTACCACAAATATTTCTCAATGTTTGATGAGTTATTTCAATAATAAGATTTGAGCAATAACTCTTATAATTAAAAAAATGATTTGCGTCGACTCATGTAGCAATAGAGGCTGACAGATTCGAAATTTTCTCATGATCATGCAGTACTTCTTATTAATATATGTATATTATCTCCATATCACATTCAAAACAAACTGTATTTCCAACCAAATGTAATAATTAAAAATATAAGTTTGGACTGAATAGCAGTATAAATTGAGCCTTCCAAGTGGGACCCACGGATGCGTCGTTCACAATTATTTGTATAAGTTTCGATATATATTGTTCTAGTTATATCAAGACAACTGTTCGTGTTAAGTTCTGACCCAGATTTTCGAATACTTTTCGTTATAAAAAAAAGAGATGAGTGGTTTAAACAATTTGATATACCCTTGCAGTTTTTCGTTTACCTGTACGAGAAAAATTGGTTGAAATAGAATTAGTTACCGTCATTTCCACCGGAAAGATTGATGAACTCGTTTCATATGGCATTTCTTAGACAATTTCATAGGATAGATAGTTATCACAATAATATGAAAAAAAATTCTATCATCTTACTCGATCTATGAAGGTATCTGAGAATAATCGAATTTTTGACTTGAAGTTGCCATAGCAAAAACAGCAGAACACCTTTATCATGATCCTATGATGATACGATGCTGCATAAATGATACCCAATTGAATGTACTAATCAAAAACTAAACGCTCTTCAAAAAACCTCATGTTCTATAAGCTTTTGAAATAGTTACCAGGAACAATGATTCATAAAATCAATGAATAATCATGGAATAGATGTGGAATTATTCAGACAATCAAATGCTAATTGAATACACTAATTGAAATGTTATTCTGTTTTTTTCACATGTTCCACTAGCCAAAATGTCGGGATCTGATCAACGTAACCAAAAATCCACTCGCTTGATTCAAATTCTATCTTACAATCTATATGAGCAGCAAGACTAGGTTCCCTACCTGAGCTGTTATCTCCAAAACTCAGTAATATAACCAAGGTGAATAGGGGTAGATAATGGCAGGAATTCAATAATACGTTACCTAATACATCTTCGACAATCCACGTTACAAGTTCGAAGATCCTTCAAACCAATCAATACAAATAGAGTAACAATTCTCTTTATTGTTATGAAACGTCATAGACTGAAATTTTGTCCCCGGCGATTCTGTTTTGCTCGACCTTGACACCTACCTAGCTGCATCTATCACATTGTTTGATTTTAGTTAGATCAATTTCCTCCATAGTCTCTATCGCTACACCATTCTTCTATACATGCAAAGCTCTGTCATTCACTCTCACATTCAATATTAGAGGTATCTCCTCAAGCACTTCCCATTTGATGACCTCAGTTTCCATCTTACCGTCGGTATTCATCTCTTTCACAACAACAGAATAACTCTCAGGTATTCTCCTTTCAGTCCTTCGTCCACTGCTGCTTTCATTTATGTTTGGGGCTTTTGCTCTGCCTCCACCAACTGCTGGCATAAGACATGCCCAAGCCCCTCTCCATATCCCATTTATTTGCTTCATAAGTGTTTCATCATCATATGAAGACACTCAGACACTCGGGCAATGAACAAGTCACATAGGATTTCGTTATGTTATCATTAGTTGTAAAAGTGTACCTCCTCAGCTTGGCCGAGGTCTCTCTCGTTCTCTGCATATATTCGTCACATCCATTTGTACAGTCATTTGTTCTTCCACTCCTTCCTTCCAGTCCAATCTTATCAGACTTAGCACTGTCAGCGTTCTTGGGCCCAATGATACCAGCAGCGATTTCAGCACCTGGAGTAACTCTTCCACCAGAACTTGTCCTTGATGAAATAATTTTAGACCAATCCTTGGCTGGCGACGTATACACACCATTTTCTGGTAGACGGTCACTCCCTCAACATCCATCCGTGACCTTCTACCCGTAAACTCTCAAAATGTGTGCTTGTCCAAGTAGGGTAAGGAACTGCATACATATCTCAAATCCGCCGATACATGTACGGAGCTCCGCTTATAGATCTATCAACACATAAGGACCATCAGGAAGTTCTCACTTTCCTATGTGCGGAAGTGCGTGAGTTACCTTCAAAGATCTTTTTGAGTTTTCTGTACAACACTTATGCACTTCCGATAATTACCTTTTCTCTTACTATCACTCAACGTCACTATAATTCAAACACGCAAACAAAAACCAAGGAACCAAAAAACACTACAGAACTCACTGACAGCGAACAAAAACCTAACAGGTCTCTTACTAATTACACAGAAATGATAATTGCGATAGCTCGGAAATTACTGCAACGACTCTAGTGAAATTTTCACCAAATATTGATATCTATACTAGTAGGACACTTACTGCAATAGCTCCTGGAAAATTGCCTATACAGATGTAGAGATCAGACACCATGAAGCACACGTCCTGATCACATGACACACAACCAATGAGATAGACTTTATATTCGGACTGCTTCATTCTCAAATAAGAAACCAACTCTTGAGAGAAGGAGTGATTTGTTTTTCAGCTCATACAAAAGGCGCGGATCATTGAGGAGATCCCATAATACCAAAGCCCGGAGACCCCACCCCTAGAAGACCAGTTCAGCTACTTGAGGTTACAGGGAGGAGATGTAACTACTGCACGAACGTCGAATACGCCGAAATCAAATTCCGAGAACGCAGAAGATCCCCAGCGGTGAAGACCAACGTCCTTGAGTAATAAGGAGGAACTGCCTCACATGTAACGAGAACACAACCTCCCCCAGTCAGTTTCTGCAGTTTGGAAATCAAGAACATCACCGACCACCCAGTCACATATCAGGAACCAACACTGAAAATTGAACCGAATTGGGACACAGCTGTCACTGACACAGGAGTTCGCAGGAGTGTTGCCAGCTGAAAGCCAATGACGTAGCTTGCTACTTTTGTTATCCACGTCCACTAACCTTGTCCCAGGGTAGTCTCAGTGATGTAAATAACCAGGAGTCAATAGGACAGACTGAGTAGTATCAAAATTGCAGGCTTTGATTGCAATTAATACTTGGTTACTTCTTAACTACCTAATTGCTGTTGCAGAAAGTCATTTTAGAACGACACGGAACTTCCTAATAATTCATTCATAGCTTGAACATACATTAATATTTCACTTTCTCTGTATATTAACAATTTATTCGACCCGGGAGAAGCACATTACATACTATAGAAGCATATTTTTGAGGAATAGAATTGGTGCAAATTGTATATAGCTTATAAATAATAGTTAAGATTTACATTTTGAATTGGTAGTAACTTATACAACAGCTTATATCAATTATTGTATATTTAAGAGTTGTTCAATTGTTAATTCAAACATCTCATAAAACATATTCATAGTTAAAGATCTAATAGAATCATTGTTCGCCCCGAGGTCTCATGTATTATTCACAAACAGTATTGGTTGTGTTATCATTTCAATTATTATTATAAATAAACCGTTTCAGTAAAATTGATCTTATAATTTTATTAAACCAATACAATCATATCCACTAGAAGACAAATGGTGCTCAGCTTTCATAACTTTATCTCTCAATTTACAACGGCAATCTCGACGACGAAGATTATAATAATGGCTTTGTTGGGTAAAAACTCGAGATACGCATCAATTGAAAATTTTCACGCAATTTGTCTGATCTAGTACGGTGTGCTAACAATTGTTCAGGAGTTGGATCAGTAGAATTATTGGTGTCAGTATCCACCGGAGCGTACCCATTTCGTGAATCTGTCCTGCATGACTATTATGGAATTGTTTCCCTTGGACGATCTTGGCAACGGTCATACCAAATCGGTGCTTACAGTTTTCCAAGGGAACTGATTCAAAGTCGGCTGCATAAATCCGGGCGTTTGCTGTTGAGACACCTTATACGCTTGGCACTGCGTACATATACGCATGTTTTTCGCAATTTCGCGGCATATTCCCTGCCAATAATACTTGTGGGCTATTCGCGCAATGGTCTTAGCTATCTCTAAATGTCCTGCATTCGGACTGTCATCATTTTCTTTCAAAGGCATCTATTCGTATCGGTTTCGGAACACATAACTTCCACGAGTCGTTCATCCCCGGTTCGTACAAGTCATTTGAATCCCAAGAATGGAGGTATAACTCTCTCATTTCTCATACAATAATCTGGACAAGCTTTTGGATTCTTTTCTACTTCAGCTTTCTTCGAATTGTACCAGTTACAATTTACGGGGTCGTTCAGTACATATAATTCTTGACTCTCTTCCGTTTGCTCTTCACATGGCAACGGATCTCCTGACAGAGCGTCAGTCACTTGATTCAAAACTCCTTCCCGGTACTTGATCTTAAAATCGTATTGTTGAAGGAAGATGCTCCATCGAGCCAATCTCTCACTTGGACTCTCCATCGAATGTAGCGATTTCAATGACTGGTGGTCGCTCAATACGACAAATCTGTATTAGGCTGTGCCAAAAAAAAATCGATATATTTTTATTTCGCTCTTCTCCGAGTATATCATTCTCCGTTCAAATTCATTCAGATCCCCCGAATTTGAAACAAATCGGTTGATATTTAGAGGTTTCATAACACTGTTCCACAATAACAGGATGTTCGACACTTGTGAAACATTATTACATTCAAACACAAAGTGTTTAATGCATTTCAGTAGCCACGTCCACTTCCTCACAGATATATTGGCGAAAAGAACCATTTTTTTAAGGCCTAAAAACTGTAATTTCAACTTTCAACTTCAATAACTTCATATTTATAGGTTCGTTCATATGCTCTTTCAACGTAGTCTAGTATCACGTAGCATTGATTGAATTGATAATTTCATAGAAAATCGCCCATCAGCTATGATAATCTACACTCGAGTGAAAAAACGCACCAGTTGAAAATGTACCAAAAATGGCAAGAATTCAGAGTGACTTAACTCGGTCCCATCCAGTTGAAAATGGATGAATCTTCAAGTTCTGAAAAGGTCAAAACCTTCCCTTTAATGTGATGCTAGTTGATGTGATACCAAATACATTCCACCCCTCCCCCCCACTAAGAAGAATATGTTCCTGGTGTCAAAAAATGTCCCACTTTGACTGCTCATAGGCCGAGCCGAAAAAATCATGGACTCGATCAAACAACAGGTCAATGAATTTCAATCATTTTTCTTTAAGTTCCTTAAGAATTCGAGTTTCTACGATGATTTGGCGGGAAGTTATGAATTTTCCAAAAAAAAGTACCATTTTGCGTTTTTTTGGCAACAACTTTGCCAATTTTGTACCTCAATCAATGAATCTTTATAAAATTAATCGACGAGTCATGAATTTAATAGAATGTGTTAAGGACAGAGTATATTCTAGTATTTACAATCAAATATTTTTTACAATCATTTAATAATTCATAATCATACATTTAATAATTTGTAATCATACATCACATTAACGCTTCTTTCGCAACGCTTGGAATTTGCCGCCTGTGCTCCTCGACAACTTTCAACAGGTATTGCTCTAGCTCTTCGTTCTTCGTCAATTCGGAATTATATTCTGTAATTAACGCTATACTTCTTTCCGCGGTGTCATTCGTAACGCGCAAAATGAAAATTTTTCTTCCGCTTCCATATAAGGCTCGTTGTTTTTCCACGCATATGGATCTTCAGTTGAAAAGTCGCAGTTCACGTCAAATCTTTTCAACAAGTTACGTGTATGTTGAGAATCATCGATACAACGCGTTCTCCACATCTCTAATTTGGTGTCAGAATTTGGATTTAATAATAACCTTTTAACCGGCTCGTCGGACTCCTTAGAACTGTCTAATGATGAAATCATTTTAGATTTTATGTCAGAAGGAACATTTTGTCGAACAAAGATAAACCTATCGCCCCATCTGAGAGTTAACAGAGGTGGTTCGCAAGTTGCCGTATAGCTGCTAAGGCCACTATTTCGCTTTGTTCTTTTTAGTCAATCAGGCTCTGAAGGAGTCGCAAAACATTCCACGGGCTGGAAATCGCGTGTGGAATGGTGAACCAATATTTAACATAAAATCGCACTATGAATGTACAAACTTAAAGAAAAAAAAAATTCAGTACTTTGTGCCAAATAATCGCAGAAACTCGAATTTTTGGGGAATAATGATTGATATTTATTGACCTGTAGTCTGATTGAGTCCATGATTATTTAGGTTCGGCCTACGAGCTGTCAAAGTAGGGCATTTTTTCACACCAGGAACAAATTTTTATTAGCGGGGTGGGAGGAAGTGGAATGGATTTGGTATCACATCAAGTAGCATCACATTGAAGGAAAGATTCTGAGCTTTCTAGAACTCAAAAATGTATGTATTGTCATAACTGATGGGAGATTTTCTCTGAAATGATCAATTCAATTAATGCTACGTGATACCAGACTACGTTAAAAGAGCATATGACGCATCACGAACCTGAAAATATGAAGTTAGTGAAGTTGAAAGTTGAAATTACAGTTTTTAGGCATTAAAAAAATTGTTCTTTCCGCCAATATATCTGTGGAAAGTAGATGTTGCGACTGAAATGCATTAAATACTTTGTGTTTGAATGTAATAATGTCTCTCAAGTGTCAAATATCCCGTTATTGTAGAACAGTGTTATGAAACCTCTCAAAAATCGAGGAAAAACTTCAAAAAACACGTTTTGGGCTTGATGCACCTCTAAATATTAACCGATTTGTTTTAAATTTGAGGGATCTGAATGAATTTGAATGAAGAATGATATACTCGAAGAAGAGCGAAATAAAAAAATATCGATTTTTTTGGCACAGCCTAATCTGTATCCTTCTGAATACGGTCGCATTTTATCAATGCCCCACACTATAGCCAAATAATTTTCCTCGGTAACATAATAATTCTTTTCAGCGGCTGTTAACGTTTGACTAGCGTAGGCGATGATTCTGTCGGCTCCTTCAATATTTTCGGTTAATGCCACAGCAATTCCCACGTCTGATGCATCTGTTTGCAATATTAACGGTGGGTTGAAGTCAGGGCAATCCAACACTGGGTCACTGGTTAGCATTTCTTTCAATTTGTCGAATGCGGCTTGCTGTTCTTCTCCCCAACACCAGGGCAATGCTTCTTCAATAAAGCGGTTAACGGACTTATCACTTTCGAAAACGCTGGTATGAAATGGCGATACCACGAAGCTACTCCCAAGAACCGACGGAGTGCTCTTACTGACGACGGGCTCAGAATTTGTTTGATAGCTTCGATCTTCTCTGGGTCGGTACAAATACCCTGAGCAGTGACCACATATCCTAGGTACTTGATCGAAGTGCGACAGAATTTACATTTTTCTGGGTTGATCTTCAAATTTGCTTTCCTTAAACGGCGGAAGACTTCCCTTGAATTCATAAGATGTTCTTCAAAGGTTTCTCCCTAAACAATGATGTCATCTATATATGGAAAGGCGTGAGGATCCATATCCGGTCCTATAATCGTATCCATGAGTCTCTGGAAAGTTGCAAGCGCGGAATATAAACCAAAGGCCATTACCTTGAACTGGAATAATCCACGGCCTGGTTCAGTATATGACAATTATGTCATAAACCCATTAGGGTTTACTTTCCGGGGTCAACGGTATCTGCCAATATCCTTGTTTCAGGTCAATCCTAGTGATGTATCGAACTCGCCGGAGTTTATCTAAGATGACACTTATGTACGGGATCGGATACGCATCTTTCATGGAGACTTTGTTAATCATCCGGAAGTCAATACAAAATCTTGGTTTGCCATCTTTCTTCTTCACCACTACAACGGGTGAACTCCACGGACTACTCGACGGCTCTAGAACTTCCTCTGCCAGCATTTGGTCAACTTCCTCTTTGATGATTGCTTGCATCTTCGGACTATACGGCCGGTAACGCTGTTTTATACGATCTGTCTCCATCTGTACCATTTCATGTTGAGCCAACGGCGTGATTCTTTGAATTTCTTCAAAATATTCCATTTCTGTTTTCAGAAATCGGTTCAGTCTATCCTCTTCGGTTTCTGTCAATGTTGCTAGGTGTGTCTCCCCTTCATCACAGAAGCGGACACGTTTCCCTCCCTTCAGTCCAGAACTAGCTTCATTGGAAACTTTGTCACGATTGTTCACTATCAAATTAGATTATTTCAAACAAATCGGAGCTCAAAATCTCCATTCCTATTAGCATCTCCGGTAATAATGACGGTGAATGCACAAACTCTGCTTCAATCTCACCGGACCCTAAGTGTACTGAGATTCTGTAGGCGGCCGTATCAGATACCAAATTTCCATTGGCCATTCTAGTATCAACGGCTCTAATAGGAATTGGTTACACCCCAAAATCCCGACACAAACGAACAACTGTGTCGCTGATATATCGACGTGTGGCTCCGGTATCCACCGGAGCCAAGACCTCTTTTCTCAATATATGAACTTTGATAAAGGGACGGTTTTCAGCCGAAGTCTTCTTTACGGTGTTCTTGGGAATAATTTTATCCCACGGTCGGTCGAGGGTTCTCTACATTCTTCTGTATGGATACTGATAAGACTTTTTTTCGGAACAGCAGATGCTTCTGCCTTCAAACTTCTATCAGTATTTGATGGTTTCTAATTGTCTTCGGTATCCACGAGTGTTACGTGAATTCCATTCATGTCTTCCTTTGAGGCTTCCTCAACAGGGACTTGTGGCGGCCTCTTCACAGCACAGTCCCTCATTCGTTTCCCGCTGCATTACACGGGCAATCACGCGACATGTCTCCGGGGCGGCGATATCTTGAACAGAACAACTTCGACGGATTCCGACAGTTCCTTCTACTATGTCCCCTTTCCCCACATCTCTAACATGAGATGAACTGTGCGGCGGTTGTCTTCGGTCTGGTAGGGCACTGTAGCTTGTGATGGCCCCGCAGACCACAATCCCAGCAAGTCGGCTCAAGGACATTTGGCATCCCGGACTTGCCTGGCGATTTCGTATCAGACGCAGGTTGCCTAAACTGTGACTCCACATTTCTTATTGTAGATTCGGTATTTGGACCTACACTGGCACCAAACTTCTTTGCATGAGCCTCTGCTCAGTCTGTAAATTCTCAAATTATTTGGCTTGTAGCACGTCGGCACGTCGTTAAAAGTTCCTTGTCGGACAAATTGCGTATATTCTGTGGAAAAATGTATGTGCAACCAAAACAGTTCACGTTCTGCGGTCATTGCACCATGTCTCCTAACTAGTGTTTGCATATCAACCACATATGCAGCGGCGGGTTTGTTTATCTTCTGATGCCTGCGGCTGATCAGCACTTCCAAATCAATATGATAATTCGCATCCTTGAAGAATAGTGTAAAATCTCTCTGGAAATCTATAGACGTTGTTCAGCGGTGACGGTTGTTGCGATACCACAATAAAGCTGATCCTGCTAATACTTCCGGTAATGATAACAACAATGCATCCTTCGGTGTTCAACTGCATTGCTATTTTGTCCAATCTTTCCAAAAATGTAGCGGGGTCTGAAGTTCCATTGAATTGTATCCGGTACTGATGCAATCTCGGGGCACCCTTTATCTCGTGTCAAGAGCTCACAGATGTTCACTTCGTCCAGTCAATGAAGCGCAAAATCGTCCAGAGTAACTAAATTCTCTCGTAAGTCACCTATTTTGATGTAATATGGCCATTCGATTCGTTTTCACATATATACAGAAGCCGACCACAACCCAACTGAGGGAGGAAGTTGTTTATACGGCTGATAATCAATAAATAACAATAAACAAAAAATTGTAAGAAAACGCATAAAAATTGATAATATCTGGACTGTTTTGATGGTAATGCAGATATATCTATTCAGTTGAACGGTAGAATCAATATTTATAACAATTTGTTAGTTAACAATGAATAAATGAAATAAAAAGAAAATTGGCACGAGGCTTGAATTTACAGTCGATTTCGAATAATTTAGACTTGATAAGCACGAATCTTTGGTCAGTATGTCCGTCAATTGTTTATAAAACATCAGATTGTTAATCAAAAATTTGTTAATTAACAAATAAACAAACAAAAAAAGTTGACACTAGGTTGAGTGTAAAGTCAATTTCGGATAATTTAGACTTGATGACCAAGAATCTTCGGTTGCATATAAAACATTATATTAGTAATTAACAATTTGTTAATTAACAAATAAACAAACAAAAAAAAAGTTGGCGCGAGATTTGAATCAAAATTATTTATTGATCCACCTCTTTCCTCCCCTTTTAACTACGGGCCTGATTGTTTCTTAGCCTTTCTCCAAATCTATTACTGCACCCATGTGATCCGTTGTTATGGTAACACATCTTCCTAAGTATTACTAAAGTCCCCCCACCCCTTCCGACGATATGAAAAGTGTATATGAAGATGCTGTGCTTGCGTGTGTATGTGCAGCTGGCATTTTAGAACGTCAGCAGATGAGAAAAATTTCGAAGCATTTATTTTATGGACACTCCGGGCAATTTTTTTTTCTAATTTGTTATTCAACGATATAATGTTATATAAGCAATTGACGGGCATAGAGACCAAAGATTCTAGCTCATCAAGTCTAAATTATCCGAAATTGACTTTAAACTCAACCTCGTGTCAACGTTCTTTGACGTTAATTTGTTAATTAACAAATTGTTAAGCAACAATATAATGTTTTATAAGCAATTGACGAACATGTTGACCAAAGATTCGTGCTTATCAAGTCTAAATTATTTGAAATTCACTGTAAGCTCAAACCTTGCGCCAATTTTCTTTTTTTTTCCGTTTTTTTATTGTTAACTAACAAATTGTCATAAATATTGATTCTGCCGTTTGAACGAATGAATACTTATGCATTACCATCGAAAATCAGTTCAAATTAGACATTTTTATGCATTTCCCAATTTTTTTAAACATTGTACTAGAATCGTCGTCTATTAATTGTCTATTAGCTTATAAACAATTTCTCCCAGTTGGCACGTGATCGGCTTTTGTCTATAGGTGATTACGAATAAAGTGACTCATTGTAGATCAAAATCGGTGACTCACGAGAGAATTTAAGAATCAAAGCTGAAATTGACTGGAGTAACTGTTCACATGTTAACAGTTCAGCTCCAATACATACGCTGAAGATTTTAGATTCTATTCGGAAGAGTGCTGGTCGCCCGACTGGAGATGTAACACTTACGAATTCATTAACCTATATAGAACATCGTAGGAAGATGGGCGACTCTACCCTTTCCTATAGATACATATTTCCATGCTCGGGTCTTATTATAAGTCTTCTGTCATTCCACCATGAAATATTGCAGGAAGAACGGCTAGACCAGCTCAAGCTTTTTCCAATCGAACCGGTTGCCTAGTGAGGTCTTCTCCGATGCCTACAACCTCCTAACTTTCTAAGAAAATCCATTGCATCTCCTCTCGTAACATTCCACCGCCGGCTCACACGATGTTCCTCGAACATTATAGGTTTTCCTCATGTGTGTAACAAAAATCTTTATATCAGATCAGTGGCGGCTCCTCGAAGGAGGCTAAGGAGGCTCAGCCTCCTCACAAATTTATCTTGTTGATCATTCTTCATTTGATTTCCTGTTTCTCTAATAATTTTTTTTAATTTTACAATTAATTCCCCGTTCTCAGTAGTTATTTTCAATCTGGGACCAGTCAATCGCCAAATAGCGTGAAACAGCGAAAACATAAACACCCTCTGGAGGCTAGCCTGCCGCCCGCCTTTAAGTTCAGTACGAGTACAGTCGGTGTGGTACGGAATACGACACATGCGTGTTGCGTCAGTGCTTGTTTTGTTTTATGCGGGTATAATGGTTGAGTGACACCACGTGAAATAAGGTTAGATTAGAATTCGTCTGTTCGGTAAATTATTAATTGTAAAAATGGACAATTAGTGGAAAGATTTTTAGGGTTCTACGATGTTAGTTCGGGAAGAACAGCGGTCAATTTATTCAATTTTTTAATGGAAACATTTCAACGATTCGACTTTGCGAATAAATCAGACTTACGACGGCATCTGTAATGGCGGGACATTTAAACGGTCTTCAAATAAACGAACGTAAGTTTTAAATAACATAGTAGGAAACAGAATTCCCTGTAATGCTCGAACTCGATGGAATTTCAGATCACGTGCAATGTTTAGTTTACCATCCATAAAAATAAAGACAAATTAATTGAAACATTTGATTTTATATTGAACAGTGATGACTTTTCAACAGATCAGGTTTAATCAAATGCTGCTGTTGGTTTAAAATCTTATTTAGAAAATGAAGAGTTTTTGTTTTTTCTTGATAATTTTAAATTAATATTTGAACAAACTGATCTTATTTTTCAAATTTTACAACATAAATTCACTAATATGATTCATTCAAGAGATCGTTTAAAACATCTCATTGATAAAATTTCAAGTTTCCGTTATACAGAATTTCATTTTAATATTTTATTTGGAAATTATTCAACTGATGAGGCTTCTCCCGTGAAAAGGAGGAAAACATATAATTTGGTAGACAAGAAACTACATTATAAACAACTTTTTAATGAAATTTTAGATACCATTAAAGGTCAAATATTGAGATTCGATTTTCCGATTTACATGAATTGAAGTTTTTCGATTTGACGAATAGAAGATTTTTCGAATCTTTTTTGAAAGAGTTTCTCACTACACTTTCAGATAACTTAGTTCTAAAATATAATTTTCTTGATAAAATAGCGCTGCACAATAAATTATGCGTTGTATACTGGGATAAAGATATTTTAGGCCAGTACGACAGTCACGCCGATATGATAAAATATATGATAGATAATGATTTGCAATAAGTCTTACCTCAGTTTTATAAACTACTTTGTTTGACAGTCACCATTCCTGTCACGTCGGCATCGGTGGAGAGATCATTTTCTACTCTCAAACGAATTAAAACATACATGCGAAATACAATGGGCCAAAATCGTTTATATAATGTTAGTTTAATATCTATTGAAAAAGATTTAGTAAAACACTTAAAACATAATGATACATTTTAGGATAATATTATTGATCATTTCTCGCAAATTAAAGACCGTAGAATTTCGTTAATATATAAAAAAGTTGATAGAATTAATAAAAAAAAAACAAAATATGAAAAATTCCAAAAAAAAAGAAAAAAAATCAAAAATCCAAAAAAAAATAAAAAACAAAAAACGAACGAAAAAAAAATTTGTGGGCAAGAAAAACTCTATACCTCCACATTGGTTCTTGCTGGGTAACAATTAATTTTGTTTTGTTTGAAGTAGCTGGTACGGTCGCTGTGCAAAGTTTAAAAGGCTGTGAATAGAGTATATTTTTACAAAAACGTTTTATGTCCAGCCTCCTCTCTCAAAAAGTTCACGAGCCGCCACTGTATCAGATACTTGTCATACCTGAATATTGGAACTATATCTCAAGTATTCATTATTATCTCGTGTATTGAAACGTTGCAATGAGTTGACTGAATCCAAGGGATGTATCAACATCGGTAGTAATTTGTTGTCGACAAGTAGTGATATTATTGATATAAGAAAAAAAAAAAGAGAAGTTGGTCAATGTATTAAACACCCAATGTATAGCATTGAAATGGAAACTTACTTTTTGTATCTTTTTGAGGAATTTTGATTCTCATATTCCAGGGAACTCCACTGTCTTCACTTTCCATGACTGAAATACATAGATGAAGTGTAGTTGATTTTAATCATGGTACATCGATTAATCAGGAGAAAAAGATATGAAATATCATTTACCCTAGCCACCCCAGCTTGTAGAATAAGTGGCTATTCACACGTTAACTAGATGATAATTTCAAACCCTTCCCTCACAATTCCTTCGAAACACGTCATTGTTGTTATGATATCAGATTTCGCTTGAAGGTTCTATTTTGATAATTTCACTCACTATATGAAACGCTTGTTCCCTGAGATATAAGAACCAATCAAAACGTTGTGCTTTAATAATTTACTGTTCCTTCCTTTTGGGTCGGTAAGACCACGTTGATATGGCAACCACGAATAGAAATAAAAGAATGGAGAGTGTAAACTAGAAGTCAGTCCGACAGTAATGATTACTATTCATTGTGACCATGAATGGAATTTGAACATTTGAATTATCCTATCTTTGTTGACTCGTGAAATCATCATCAAAAAATAAAATTCGTGCTCAAAATACTATCGAAATCTTAAACGCGATAGAATTGCTTTGAAGTAGCACTGAACTATTTGATCTTGTTGATTTCTGACAGAATTGCTATCGATAGTATTGTGAGCACTCCTGGTATTACCATCGATATTCATCACGGTGAAAATTTTAACATTTTACGTGTGACAGTCTAGTCTGTTTTCTTGATTAAAATCAAAAATGGAATTACGTATAAGATTCAAGTTATTATATGAGCTTTGTCGATTTGTATGAGGCTTCATCAAATAAAACTATTAGAGGCGATCCTGCAGCACAATTGAGAGTACCTACTCATTCACAAAAAAAGTCCAGTGAGAGACACAGACCTTACAGATTACATTAGGAGGAAACAAGTGTGTTAGTAATATATAGCTTGTATTGAGGACCAACACGTTTTGAGGGTTAGTGTTTTTCAACCTTCGGCCGGTATACATTAGAATGGTTTTTGCGTTTTGGATAATAATGACATAATGAGCAAATGTGTTGTTGATACTTGTAATAGAAGAGTGATGAATATTTTAAATCTATTACTAACAAACTAATCAACTTTAAGATAATTCTATGGAATTTAACCTCAAAACTGTTACTCATAGTGTCATAGTTAAATAATACGTTATTTTTTTCGGGTTGAATTCTAAATAGACAACAAATGTTTGATATTATGTATTCAAATTGAAAAAAACAATTGTGTTAATGACAAAATAGATTCCAATCTTTCGAAACTTTACAATGATCTAATTCAAACCAAAATTCTATTATTTTGAAGAGCCACTTTCCACTTGTCTCTTTAAAATTCAACCAAAAAAAGATAACGTATTATTTAACTATGACACTATGAGTAACAATTTTAAGGTTAAATTCCATAGAATTATCCATAGATAACTCTACTACCGGTAGAAGAGTTATCTATGGAATTATCTTAGACTTGATAAGTTTGTTAGCAATGGATTTGAAATATTTATCATAGAATAACTAATTGATATAATAATCATAGATATTTAGAATTGCATAATCTTAAAATGTCTTATATTCAACTAGATTCAATCCATTTCAAATTGATAATTAGCCATACATTACTCTTTCACACACAATCGATCCAATGTTTTCTGCGGTTTTAATTGGATCTTGCAAACAAGTCGGCGGCAGACGCATTTCATTAATCGAAATCATCTATTCTTTTCTAAATTACATGGAAACCCTAATTCACAATTTTTGATTAAGATAATGAACAATTATCGTCAAAGAGTATTTTCATTTTATTTCCAGTCTATCTACGAACCAAAACACCAAGAAAGCATACATGTATTCCGAATGATTCAAGAATATGAATACAAGAATATATATTATGATGTTACGGATTCCATTGTGTTAATAGCCCCAAGTTGTGGTGACAATTATAATGATCTTCTATTCATGTAATTGATATAATACAGCCCCACGTTTGCGTGCCAATTATTATGACCTCCCCACTTTGGTAGAAAGTTTATTATTGATATGATGGTGATATGGAATTAAAAATCTTATCCAATTTTAAATCTTTGCTGCTTTATCAATTATGCAACCACTTATACACAGAAAACTATCATTCTATGTCTTACTTTACTTATGAACTTCTATAATTTCTTATTATTTCTATGACATTAAATTAAACCTTACAAACACCTATAATTTTGATTTCCAGTTACTCTCGAAATATTTACCACTAACTTATTTTTAATGTCCTTCATTGAACGTTTAATGATATACGAAAATTACATATAAGATATCCTCTATTTGGGAACAATACTGGCAATTTGATGTGGATGTTTGTCGATCTCTGCTGCTTTATTTATTCGTAAAACACAGGTACACGTTTCTCTGCTTTTAAACAATATTGGTGCTATTCTATTCTTAGATTTCAATACCTCATAATTGGCTAGTGCTGATGATAACTTCATTCGTAGTTAGATTATTCATTTTCGTTCACTGTGATTCCATTATATGTTTCTATTTTTAATTCAGTTGGTGAATTTTGATAAGGATTTATCACTTATTTGATGATGTAAACTTTGCTCGTTTTAAATTAATAAGCTATCGAGAAACACAGCTTCTTCTCCGATGTTGGTACAAACTTTGATTATGTTAAAATTTTGACTAAGTGAGTTGCAAGAGAAGCACAGCTTCTGCCTAGATGTAACGGCAAACTGGATTTCCTTCCTTGAGTTTCCTATTTATAGGTTCCTCAAAGAAGTCTTCCCCTGAATGGTATTTACCCAATCAGGTAATTGTTCTAGAACATTCAGTCAGTTATTTTAACTTTTCAACTTCCCCTCTTCTGACTTCTGATTGTTGTGAAAATTCTTACACATTGTTGTGGATCCACCAATAGCATTCGAGCATTTTAAAATATTCATTATTTTGCAAATTTACTAAATAATTCAAATTATTGTTACTTCTAATATCTGAATTAATATTCCCAGCATTTTTTCCTACAAATTGATGTATCATTTCATCTGATTAGGTTCCAAATGACCTATTAATTTTTATGATTAGATATTATTTGACGGATGTTGCAATATTAACTTTGATAAAAGATTTAAATATTAATGAAACTTACGCATTCTTGTATAAACTGAAATATCTTAATACTAACTTATATCTATCACAAATTCTCAATCTATTCTAGTTAATATCTATCTGTAGATAGTTTTAAATCGTTCAAGTTCTAACGATCTGACTTTTGAATAAATCGTTACAAATCATCATCATGATAGAAACCTATAATAATTTGATTTTATATCCTTGAACTACCTCCCAATTAAAGAACTCAATCTTAAATGATATAGTTAACTGTATTCAATTAATATGATGCGGATTCAACGAACATTTGTTACCCCCACATCCGAATTATTAATTAGGAAGGGAGACTCGGAATAAAACCGGTTGCGGTTGTTAACTAACCATCTTTGGTGTTTCTGTGAAGACAAGGTAGGTCTTAATCAAAGTTATTAATTAAATTGTTTTTTGAGTAGCATTGAATCTTCAATATTTCATTCATATTCTGGCTTACTCTGATTTATACAAAACTTCGATTGTTTCCTGTTCTTATAACAGGCACTTAGATCTCTTGATTATAGATATTGTAATTTCATTCATATTATCATTTATTCAATTGACCAAATCACTCGATTCCATTTTTTGAATACACGTGGGATTATTATATCGTATATTTTTTGCTTTACTCCTCGTAATACGAACAACGTAGCGTTATCCAAATCGAAAAGGTACGAAACATATAGAGGATGGGCTAGAACTAACCACTCCATAATTATAATTCCACGAGTCTTGTTTCCAATACCTTCGATTATAGACTTAAACAATCCCGTAATCGTAATAAAGAGTCTTAATAATACGTAATCCACCCACGTGGTTCTAGGAATCTCTGAACCTTAACTCATATCTGACTTTCAAACTCAATTCATTTTTCTCTAACCTTGTTTGAATTCATTTCATTAAAATTGTAGTAAATTCTGAATAATTGTCACATATTAATCTAATTTGTAATTGTAATCATAATTTATCTGGGCTTCACCTATCAACATTTTTCTAGCTTAACTCAGCTATTCACAGCGTCAATATTGAGCCATTGCAAATATTAAATTTTACTTCTCTTGTGGACATCCTACTCGTGTATCTTCTTTCTTTTTCTATAGGAGGATATTGGATCCAATACACTACTAGAGACCTCGCGGAACCACCATCAGGACCACAGGAGAGACACAGGGGAGTAATTTTAATATCTCTGTTGCAACTTTCATTACCATGATGAATCAGATGCTGGTCATAATTGCTGAGTCAAAGTAGATTGATTATCTTTATTTACAATTGTTTCAATTTAATATCGGTGCCCCGAAAGGGCATGCGAGTTTGTATAACGATTTTTCTATTGTTCATTAATAATTGAATATATTTGTTATTGTTTTTATATGCTTTGTTTCTTTTCCCTTTTACTCACTACCAATTCAATGATGGTTATTTATTTATTTATAACAGCCTGAAATTCTTCTTTTTTACTCGTGATAGCGCCCAGGGTTTGTTGTTGAAAAAGTAATAGGGCAAGTATCATCATTGTTACGAAAAGGGCCGAACAACCACGAATTTGAGCTAGTTTGGGGAATATTAGTAACTTGAGTAAATTCATCTTTTTGATTAATTTAGAATCAAGGGAAGGTGGAAATTGCGTAGCTTGCATGTGGCACCCAACAATTATTTATTATTGTAGCTTACAAAGTAATGATTAATCACATCGTACCACTGTACGCGTTCTTTCACTATACACTCTTAGTAGATACAGTGGACTACCTTTGCGCCAGGATGTGTGACGTCACATCCGGTGTTTGTAATTAGTGTTATCGGTTAGATAGCGTTATCGAGTAGATAGCGTTATCAGTGATTGAGAGTTTGGTTGTTTGAATGTATATACAGGGTGTTTGTAATGAGTGTGTTATGTTGCATATACAGGTTGTTTGTAAGAGAGGTCCTAGACACTTGGTTTTGAAAGAGGTGTCATGGCGGCTATCACGTGATCCTTCGGTGGTCAACGAGGTGTCATGGCGTCTGTCACGTGGTCTTTGAACGACGTGTCATGGAGTATGTCACGTGTGTTACGTCGACGAGGTGGCTATTACTTGCTCCTTCAACGAGGTGTCTGTCACGCAGGTCCTAAACGAGGTGTCGTGGCGTCTGTCACGTGTTACATCGACGAGGTGTCTCTCACATAGGTCTTCAACGTGGTGTCATCGCGTCTGTCACGAAGTATTATGGCAGTTGTCACGTGTGAATCGATCATAACGTCTACGACGTGTACATCAAATGAATCAATAAAAAAATGGTATTCTTTGGTGAGAAAGATTGAGAGGGATCCGAACCCGCGTCATTTTTATCTGAAAATGTTCATGATTTTACGATTTTACATGTATACTTACCAGTTCGATCGACCTCTCATCTCTCACCCGCAGGAATACCATTCAGTTTCGATTGTATATTTTAGGTTGAAAAAGTCAATAGCTTGACATGCGCAGAGTATGAGGGAGTGTGTAGTTGTGTGTGACTGCTCCAACTAAATCGAACTCGAATCAGTTCGTGATAATGTCTCCTCGATTATACAACAGTTTTATTCATAGTGTGCTTACCACCGTGTACGATGCAAATAAATTCGTAATAAGCGTATGTCGTCCGAATTTGATGGAAATCCTCGAAGAATTACAATTACCATCCAAAAATTGGATAATCGCTGCGGAATTCATAACTTTCCTTGTGGGGGCCTCGACCGATTGGGCATATGCTCATATTTTCTATTTCGGAGGAGATTTCGATCCAACTCCAGAAGTTTGGCAGATAATCGATATGAATATAGAAGGTCAGTTCAAATTCAAACATAGAAGAATGAGAAAAATCACATTGCATCAAATTTCGGGCATCGTTCCGAAACCAGGATCGTATATACTTGATTCTTTTAGAGCGCTACATGATATTGATGTTGATTTTTATCGGATCGCACTTCTACCGTACCGATGTGAGATAATGGACATGCGCAGCATTCGAAGAGATACTTCCAATTCTTACACCTTTGAGATGTTTCAAATGTTTTCTGAGATAGGAGGGGAGGTCGATGACGTCAACTATAGAATAAGTCCACCATCACTACAAATTTTGTGCTTCGACGTACTCTTTCGAAATTTCGATAACATCAAAGAAATATGTCAATGATCTACGCATGTGCAACTAGATATTTTGGATAGTTTATCATTCTAGTTTGAAATGTCGTCTATAGTGGTTGATATTCAAAGTTTCCCGATTTCTTCAAACGTATATAAAATCAAGGAACTCTCTTTGTTGGACTGTGAGAAAAGGTTGGAGAAATATTTTCTATTCAAACCATCATAATCGATAAATCAACTATCCGAGAGGCAAATGAAGAAAATATTTCATTGTGAAAAATATCACGGGATTCCATGGAACTCGCGCTATCAGGAATATGATGAATTGTATGAAATTCTGAAGGAAAATAACGATCCGGATGCTACTGTTTATGTATGTGGGAAGATAAAAGCTAAGTTTCTACGGGGGGCGTTCCAAAGATTGGGGTTAGATCGAGTAGAAGTGGTGAATTTGAAAGGTAAATGTCCAAATTTAGAACGAGGAAATTATGAATTTATCTGTCTACATCACACCAGTAGTGAGAATCCTATATGTTCTAGTGCAAATAGCTGGAAGTTATTCGAATTTCTTACGAAGGAAGATGTTCTGTGGCTCTTAAAATAATAATATAGATATCCAGTAAGTCTACAAATATATCATTATGCATATATCTTTTGAAGAATACACATGCAGACTTTGCGAATTCGTGGACAAAGTTCATAAACTAAGAAGAGACTTGAATTTTTACGCATATAAAATTAAAGTTATAAGACTGCTGAACAAATTAAGTGTAAAAAGTGAGGATGATGAGAGTGGGGGTGTTAAAAACAAATGTTGTGATTCTAACCACAATTCTGAATTCTATACGCGAACGTTCCCCAACACGTTGAACGCATCTATATTTGTCTGAAGGATGTTGGCGGTGGTGGTGGTGGGGAGTGTAACCGTACCGAATGGATTCCGATGAATTTTCCAAAAAAAATCGGTTGTCTGTAAAGTCGGTTTACTGACGATAGTTGAACGTGAGAACGTCACTCGACTGTTAAAATTTAATTTTTGATTTTATTATTTCATAATAATAAATTTTGTATTGACATTATTTCTTTCAGCAAGTAAACTGAATAAAAGTTGTTGTTCAATTAGTAACTTAATTATTTTTGCAAATTTAATTGTAAGTTGTTGTAAAAAAGTAATAATTCTGAATAATTTATTATAAGAATAAACTGTGATTAAATTATTGTTCATAAATCTTAAATTTAAAATTTAAAATTTGGAAACATCACTAAAATGTTTGTACTCTAGCTTTTAAAAAGCCCGCCTCAATGTGTTTGATATAGGAGAAAATTGTTCCCGTTTGTCCAACCTGTCATTTCAGACACGTTGTTATGATATGTGGAAGATTTAACATTTATGTTTTAATTTTTTGAAATCATAGCTACGCTCGATAATTATTTAATATAGCTATCGCCTCCGATATCTGATCTTTATATTGCCTTGATATATATAAAACTATCTCTCCCTCTTTCATTCTTGGTTCGAGATACTGAGCTTTATTATATAGAGTCAAGGCATATGCACTCATCTTTTCTTTCTTCCCTCTATATATCTCTGGAAATACAATATTTCTCTACACTTCGATTGTTCATCCTCTCCCCAGAAATTTCTTAAAAATTCTTCAATAAATTCATCTAAACTGTTCAACTCTCTCTCTCTCTCTTTACAATTAAACCATATCAGTGGTTCATCAACCAATCTTTCACTCATCATTCTTTTCATTTTCTCTATATTTCTAACATACTCTACTTCATTTCTCAAATCTTTCACAAATATATATGGGTATAATTTTCTAATATTCCCTTTAAATTTGATAGTGCTATCATAACCCACACTTCTGTATTCTACTTGCATTCTCTCTTCTGATCTATTTTCAATTCTTTTCATTCTTTCATCCTGTTCATTTATCATTCTATCCTGAATTTCTTTCATACTTTGTACATTCTCGTTCATATTTTCTCCGATATTCTTTTCCATATCACTCACTCGATTTTCAATCATATGAATTTTTTTCCACATCATTAAACTTTCTTCTCTGTTTCGATTACTTTCATAATTTCCTCATTTCTTTTATCAAATTTATCATTCACTACCTTAATTTCATCTCGTATATCATTCATATCTTGTTCAATCTCAGCATTCATATCACTTGTACTTTCTTCTATCTCATTCACTTTCATATTTGAACTTCAAAATAATTTCATTATTTGTGTTTGACTATCATTCACCACAGGCATTTTCTCTACCTCCACCATTTCACCATTATCGAATCCTAACAATTCTGGAGTAACCTGTCTATCACCTTCCATTTTATCTCCTTTTTTAAATTAACCTAGTTCGTCAAATTTCTTACTTATCTCTTTTATTTATAACGCGGTTCCTTCTGAATTCACTTTTTCAGAATGGGCCCCACGTTTAGGACGCCATTTATTATGTTACACTAGGTGAATTCACTTTTTCAAAATAGGCTTCACGTTGAGCGCCAATTATTACAATCTCCATACTTTATTTAATAATTTTTCAATGATATGATTGATTATTGGATTAAATTTCAAAGAATTGAATGTTTTGTTATGTTTTCAAATCAACCTCCGGCTAGCTCTTTTCTTTAGTATTTGATAATTCTGATATTGATTATGATATGTAATTTAAAAAAAAACTTATTTAATTTCAAATCTATGTTGCTTTATTTCTTCTGCAACCACTAATACAACTATTCTCTATGTCTGATACTTCTATCATTTCTAATTAGTTCTATGACGTGAATTTTAACCTTATAGATACTTATTTACTTAATTTCTAGTTACTCTCGTAATATTTACCATTAACTTATATTTTTAATGTCCTTCTTTGGAAATTTAATAATTTACAAAATTTACAGATTAGGTGAGACCCACGTCTTCAATAACGTATGAAAGTAAATATTTCATCATATTTCTGCAAAAATATAGCCAATTCATCGGTAACATACTCAAAAACAGAACCATTATCAGCAACCTCGAAAACCATAGGATATTTCTATTCAATTTCTTTAAAAAATGGCAACCAACCATATCACTGCACTATAGTGAAATTAATAAATTTGACTGTATAATCGTTATCAATGAGCTCGAAATTGTGAATTTCAAGCCATTTTCGTTGAAATTTGCAGATCTTCCAGTTTTCGGCCATGAACTTTGGCCAATACCTGGCCAATAGAAGGGCAAATTGGAAATCTGACTTCGGAATCGTGATCATCGACCTCGAAAACCCCCCGAGTGTGAATTTATAGCCATTTTCGTTGAAATTTGCAGATCTTCCAGTTTTTGGACATAAGCTTTGGCCGATAACTGGCCAATAAAGGGTAAATGGAAAATCTGACTTCGGAATCATGATCAGCGACCTCGAAAACCGTGAGTGTGATGTTCTAGCCATTTTCGTTGAAATTTGGGGATCTTTCAGTTTTTGCCCATAAACTTAGGCCAATATCTGGCCAATAAAAGAGCAAATCGAAAATCTCACTGCGGAATCGTGATCAGCGACCTCGAAAACCTCATTTTAACAAGATTTTAGAATTTTGGAAATTTTCTAATTATTTGGACATGAAATTGGCCAATTTCTGGTATAACAATTTAAAAATGGAAAAGCACATATTACTTGATTTTCGGGTTTTTTCTAAATACGTTCAGGAACGATTTACAAAAAACCGCAAGTCGATAAGTGGTGCTTGCTCAAATTAAGACTTTTGATACTTTTTACGTCTAATTTGACCCGACTATATGGCGACAAATTCATTATGGCGGAAACAGATTACGCGTATTGAGCATATGGTCATACAGGGTGAACAATGCAGAAGAACTAACGACAATCTAATTTCTGTAACTGTCGCACGCATCTTTTACAAGATTATTTCAAATCCTATATCATTATTTGATATTTTTTGAGTTGGAATCTTGTGATCAAATTCCAGTGTAACCTAGTTCCCGACAGTATACAATAGTAACCGCATTATATTACAGTAACACGAACAACTGCATTCAATTCCCGTAGAGTGCTCCTGTTTGTTCTCTAGCCTCAGGAAAGATCTTCGAGACTACCCCTCACTTCATTATGATTGCAACATACCAACGACCAGATGCGCTGGAATATATGGTTCAAAAGTATATTTTCAGAAAGATCTTCTAGATCTACGCCTTTTACAAGAAGTCTAGAATAACTTGATTCCTTGGCCTGATAACAAGCTGATGTTATCCAAACACAGTTCACTATGAAATTGTCATAATTCATCTCTAAGCGCATTTATGAAAGATTTCGTAGAAATGTATAAGTTTCAAATATTTCTAGCCGAGGAAAATTAGCTTTAAATTCAAATCTTATCACCGTTATTATTGTTCTAATTAGCTGTTCCTGAATACTTCTAAAAGAATAAAATAACTTTATACTAGTTTCAACTTTAGTTACTAATCGTATATGCACTGAACACAAATTTTTGGAATGAATTCGATGATTCATTCGTTCAGTCAAAAGAAGATTTTGATGATAACGGCATGAAAAGGAAGTACAAATAAATTAATACCTGGTAAACGTGGCTCTTCAGTAAAGTCTTCCAATTTTATAATACCACCTACGAATTGAAACGGAATGAGAATTGAATCATTTGTTAAATATGTACCTACTCACCATATAGGGAGTACCAACGTTCTGAATCAATTGTAGTGAGTGATGGTGATTGGGAAGTTTCTTCTGGCAGTTCAAACTCCCCTAATGCTGTTAGCTTTGATGTCACCACCGACATTTGTGTCGTCCTGTTTCGTAGTATGAATCTATCCAAAAGCCTTGTGATGATTGGGGGAACTGGTGTTTGTGCTATTCCTTCGGACCATATTGTAATGGTAGCCGGCGGAGTATATACATGTGTAATTTCCGGAAAAGCTGATGAAGTGCGATTTTTTGCGATTGTACCAGGCCACTTGAAATCCTTCCCAACTCCTGTAGTAGCAGATGAAGCATGTTCTTGGGTCATTTCTCCTGGCCAAACACCTGTTCTGGTTGATGAAACAGAAACAGGTCCTATCCTACTTGCTGATTCTAATTGTTCCCAAACCCCAGTGGTTGCCGATTCAGTAGACATTTGCATTGATTTTTCTGGCCACTTGAATTCCGCCCAAATACTCGTTGATGTCGGTGAAATACGTGATTGGGTAATTTCTCCAACTTTTTCTTTCATTCCCACATTTGTAGAAAAAGAAGGTGGAACTGACATTTTTTCTGGCCATCTAAAGTCTTCCCAAATTTCTGTGCTGATCGATGGTCTAAGTGGTTGCGTCATTTCTACTGGCCATTTGGATTGTTTCCATACACTGGTAGAAGAGAATTGTGACCTTTCAGTTGTTGGCCAAGGAACATTAACTTCCTTCATTTTTTCAGATGGAATGGGCGGAGAAGACATCTCTCCTGTCCATTTGTAAAGCCCCCATATCTCAGAGGACAAAGTTTGACGCCTCCTAGTTGTTGACCAATCAACTTTTTGTTTCATCCCTACATTTGAAAACGAAATAGGTGGAACTGATATCTCTCCTGGCCGTTTGAATTCTTCCCAAATTCCTGTGCTGATCGATGGTCTCGGTGCTTTAGTTATTCCATCCGGCAATTCGGATGGATTCCAAACCTGGGTAGAAGAAAATCGCGGCCTTCCAGTTGTTGGCCAAGTAACTTCAACCTTTTCATTTTTTTCAGTAGGAATAGGCGGGGGAGACATTCCCCCTGGCCATTTGAATTGTCCCCATATCTCAGTGGACAATTTTTGTCGCGTCCTAGTTGTTGACCAATCGATTTTCTGTTTCATTCCCACATTCAAAGAAGAAGTAGTTGGAACAGACATTTCTCCTGGCCATTTGAATCCTCCCCAAATTCCCGTGCTGATCGATGGTCTAGGTGCTTGAGATTGTTTCCAAACATGAGTAGAGGAGGATTGCGGTTTTTCAGTTGTTGGCCAAGTTACTTCAACCTTTTTCATTTTTTCAGATGGAGTAGCCGGAGAAGGCATCCCTCCTGACCATTTCAACTGTCCCCATATCTCAGTTGACGAATTTTGCTGCCACCTAGTTGTTGCCCTATCGACTTTTTCGTTCATATCTTCATTCGAAGACGATGTAGATGGAACTGTGGTGATCGATGGACGAGGTGATCGGGTTATTTTTTTCAACAACTCGGATTGTTTCCATACTCGGGTAGAAGAAAACTCTGTCCATGTCTCAGTGGACAAATTTTGCTGCCTCCTAGTTGTTGGTTTATCAAATTTTCCTTCCATTCCCACATTTGAAGACAAATTACGGGAAACTGACATTTCTCCTTGCCAGTTGAATCCACCCAAAATTCCTGTAGCGATCGATGGTCTAGGGGCTTGGGCTATTTCTCCCGACCTTGTAGATTGTTTCCAAACTGCGGTGGAGGAAAATTGCGACTTTTCAGTTGTGGGCCGATCAACTTTAACTTTTTTTATATTTTCAGATGGAATAGTTGACGGAAACAATCCTCCTGGCCATTTAAATTGTCCCCATATCTCAGTGGACCAACTTTTCTGTCTTCTAGTTGTTGACCTATAGACTTTTTCGTTTATTTCCACATCTGAAGACAAATTGGGAGGGACTGACATTTCTCCAGGCCATTTAAATCCTCCCCAAATTCCGGTGGTGATCGATGGTCTAGGTGCTCGGGTTATCTCTCCTGACCATTTGTATTGTTTATATACTTCGGTCGAAGAAAATTGCCACTTTTCAGTTGTGGGCCAATTAACCTTAACTTTTTTCATATTTTCAGATGGAATAGTTGGCGAAGACAATCCTCCTGACCAATTGAATTGTCCCCATATCCCATTGGACCAATTCTGTTGCATCCTTGTTGTTGGATTATCGACTTTTTCCTTCATTCCCATATTTGAAGAGAAATCAGGAGGAACTGACATTTCACCTGGCCATCTAAATCCACCCCAAATTCCGGTAGTGATCGGTGGTCTAGGGGCTTGGGTTATTTCTTCCGAACTTGTGGATTGTTTCCAAACTCCGGTGGAGGGAAATTGCGACTTTCCAGTTGTGAGCCAATTAACTCTAACTTTTTTCATATTGTCAGATGGAATAGTCGACGAAGACAATCCTCCTGGCCATTTGAATTGTCCCCATATCTCAGTGGACCAACTTTTCTGTCTTCTAGTTGTTGACCTATAGACTTTTTCGTTTATTTCCACATCTGAAGACAAATTGGGAGGGACTGACATTTCTCCAGGCCATTCAAATCCTCCCCAAATTCCGGTGGTGATCGATGGTCTAGGTGCTCGGGTTATCTTTCCTGACCATTGGTATTGGTTATATACTCTAGTGGAGGAAAATTGCGACTTTTCAGTTGTGGGCCAATTAACCTTAACTTTTTTCATATTCTCAGATGGAATAGTTGGCGAAGACATTCCTCCTGGCCAATTGAATTGTCCCCATATCTCATTGGACCAATTCTGTCGCATCCTAGTTGTTGAAATATCGACTTTTTCCTTCATTCCCATATTTGAAGAGAAATTAGGAGGAACTGACATTTCACCTGGCCATTTAGATCCACCCCAAATTCCGGTTGTGATCAATGGCTCAGGTGCTTGAGTTGTTTCCCCCGACCATTTGGATTGTCCCCAAACTCGGGTGGAGGGAAATTCAGTTGTAGGCCAGTTAACTTTAACTTTATTCATATTTTCAGATGAAATAGTCGGCGAAGACATTCTTCCTGGCCAATTGAATTGTCCCCATATCTCATTGGACCAATTTTGCTGCCTCCTAGTTGTTGGTCTATCGACTTTTCCTTCCATTCCCACATTTGAAGACAAATTAGGAGGAACTGAAATTTCTCCCGTCCATTTAAATCCTCCCCAAATTCCGGTAGTGATCGATGGTCTAGGTGCTTGGGTTATTTTTCCTGACCATCCAGATTGTTTCCAAACTCCGGTGGAGGAAAATTGCGACTTTTCAGTTGTGGGCCAATTATCTTTAACTTTTTCCATATTTTCAGATGCGATAGTCGGCGAAGAGATTCCTCCTGGCCAATTGAATTGTCCCCATATCTCATTGGACCAATTTTGCTGCCTCCCAGTTGTTGGTATATCGACTTTTTCTTTCATTCCCACATTTGAAGACAAATTAGGAGAAACTGACATTTCTCCTGGCCATTTAAATCCTCCCCAAATTCCGGTAGTGATCGATGGTCTAGGTGCTTGAGTTATTTTTCTCGACGATTTAGATTGTTTCCAAGCTCCGCTGGAAGAAAATTGCGTCTTTTCAGTTGTGGACCAATTAACTTTAACTTTTTTCATATTTTCAGATGGAATAGTTGGCGGAGACATTTTTCCTGGCCATTTGAATTGTCCCCATATCTCATTGGACCAATTTTGTTGCTTGCTAGTTGTTGGCGAATAGAGTATTTCTTTCGTTCCCACATTTGGAGACAAATTAGGTACAACTGACATTCCTCCTGGCCATTTCAATTGTCTCCATATTTCAGTGGACGAAATCGGTTGTTCTCCAGTTATTGGCCAATTGAATTTTTCTTCCATTACCATATTTGAAGACAAGTAAGGGGAAACTGACATTCCTCCTGGCCATTTGAATTGTTCCCATATCTCAGTGGATGACCTCGACTGCTTTCTAGTAGTTTTCCAATTGACTTTCTCTTCCTTTTCCGAATTTGGAGACATAGTAGATGGAGGTGACATTCCTCCTGGCCATTTAAATTGACCCCATATCTTTGGAGATGAAATTTGTTGCCTTCTAGTCGTTGGCAAATGAACTACGCTTTCTGTTCCTATATTCATAGATCCAACTGTAGATATTTGACGGCTCATTTCATCAGGCCAGATGAATCCTTCCCAGATACCTGTAGTCGATTTTGGGTCTCTCCTTTCACGATCTTCAATCAAGTTTGGAGAATGGCGAATTACTCGTCTCCGACTAACATTTGTTTTCAATCCATCTTCGGGATAATCTCTCTCATCTTCTTCTATCTCATCTTCAGGAACAATTATTTCCTTGATGACAGAAGTATCCGTTCTATTTAGATTTTCCGAATATTGCTTGCATCGGGCGTCGTCGTATTCTCCAGGGTTTGAATTATGCGATCCAAGCATATATTCATCTTCAGGTTCTTCATGAAATGTTTCATAAAGATTAGCATTCGCTATAGGTTCTGCAAGTCTTTGAGGATAGATTCTCATTAAAATTTCATTTTCATCATTTTCGGGTTTCCTTTCTAAAACTAATAATTTTGACAAACGGTCCCTAAAAAAGGATTTCGCTTATGTAGACTAGAGGAGAAACGTGGAAATGAGATCGACTTAGGTTTACATTGGTCATCAAAACTCCTATTTTGCCTTATCATCTTTCTTTTGAGCTCACGATTTCTCCTTAACTGATTACGCCATTGTAGTATATTTCCTATTGCCTTTATTTTAGCATATTCTTCCCAATTGTCGCTATCCATATTCTTGCTTGCATGTACTCCGGCGCTATTGTGATGATTTACATCCTTGTTGTCGTAAAAAAGCAAACGACGACCGGGTCTATACTCCAGTTCATCAATGATTCTATGAGAGATTCCTTTGGAATCAATCATACCATTCAACATCTTTTGAATATCGGATTCTGATTTTTGTTGCAAATGGAGCAATTTTCCATTTCGATCCATTTTACTCACTAGACCAATCGCTTTTCCGGTAGCTTCTGAAATTTAAGATATTCATTTGAATTTCAAGGAAATTTTGGGTATGCATGATCAGATGATTATCTTATACTCAAATTATGGCAGATAAATCGAATACCTATACAACAAGAGGAACTTAATTCCCAGTGATATGAATTTTTTGAAAGCACACTCAATTATTTGAATATTTAAGATAATCGATAGTGGAAGCCTCTGTGTTAATTTATCATATCCATAAAATAAAATACCTCATTTTGTTTTTTACTTCCCTCACTGCACGTAGGATGAGGGAAGTATTCCATTCGGCCTAAAAATAATCATGAATGCTTGTAACTATATCAACCTATTGTAAATGTCAATTTGATGTTCAGTATCATTCGAGTCGTAGTTGAAGTCACCTTTCCAATTATGTTTTTTTATGGTCATGACTGCAAATCTGTGATGATATTAACCCTATTCCGAAGGAGGGAATTATGGCTTATACCGCTTAATACGCTCAAGTGTACGATGCTCCATATTGGGAAATGCAATCCATAACTTCCTCATTTTATTAATGGCTCGCAGTTGAATGTGATCACGTCACAAAACGATTCGGCTATTACACTCTCAGATGACTCAACATGGTCACAATATAGCATCTGCAAGGAAGCGAATACGTCCATACTTCCGTTTAGGACAGTTTTTAGGAAAATGTCAGTACAGACAGCGCTGTCTTTATAAAACATATATGCGGCCAATTATAGAGTTCGGTTCTTCTGTGTGGTGTCCAGTGCTTGCGCGCAATCCAAAACTAATCGAATCTACTCAAAGAAGAGCTACTAGGATGCCATATGGAGTAAATGGCTCTAGCTATGAAAATGCTCTCTTCAACATCTCTCAGGAACTAGATAAACTTGAACTAGGATATCTTATTACGACATTCAGAATCCTACATAAAAATTTTTCTCTGGACCAAAGAAATATATCCACATTGAATCCAGACATACATTTACGCGGTCATTCCTTCAAGCTTAAGCCCGAAGACTATAAGTTCATTTGTAGGAAATACTTTCTGAGCGGTTGAATTTTTGAAACTTGGGATGCGTTGACCTCGGACATCATTGAATCATTAACAGTTAACCGTTTCAAAATCATTGTAGATCTCGATCTATTTAACAACTTTCAATTATATTTACTTGCTACTTTCATTGTGCTACTTATTTTAATAGTTTTCATTTTGAATTGTTTTGTTTTTCAATTCTTTAACATTGTATTACCTGATACTTATTGTTACTTATGATAAGTTACTATATTTGAGTAATGGGATTTTATCTTCCACTCTAAACTGTAATAATAATAAAAACAGTGACTAAGAAAACTATATTTTATTATTGTAAATGAACTGACATAATTGAAGTCGTCATATTTGTTATAACACCAATGTTTGCCGCTGTTACTGTTCACACGGCTATTACAAAATTATCTCAAATCAACGTAAAATGTTGCGATACTGATACTGATAACTTATGGAGCCTCCTCGACCTCCATATGTTACATAGGCAGCAGTCACGGCAAAAAAAGTTTGCTTTAGAAGAATCACATCAACAATATAGGCTGGTGTATGAGGGTTGAACAGATAGAGCTCTCCAGCATCTGATCCAAGTATTCTATGACGATAAGTTCGATATTAGTTGTTAAGAAAATATAAACCTCACGGTTTTTGAAATCACATTTTCAAATCTGGAACGGCAATTCAAAGTATATCATTGTTAGAGATCAAAAGTATTTACCAAAGAAGAAGTATAACAAATTTTGAACGTTACAATCGATGCTATATTTTTAATTCGTCTGCACATTTAGTGACATTATCGTATAGGGCGGTGGCAATTCTGGGTATTGCTGGGGTTGTTAGAAAAGATAAATTTCAGAGAATGAGTATCAAGAACGATGAAAATACAGGTTCGATGCTGATGGTGAAAATAGCAACTTCAAAGACTAGCAAACCTCGGGCGTTTCTTGTTGATGAGAGTACGATGGAAACAAAGAGTGATACGTTTCCAATTGTCCCCTACGAACTCTACATGATTGATTATTCATTAATTATATAGGAATGAAAAGAGAAGTCACCAATAAGACATACTCTCATACGATACAATTAGTACCGCCACTGACCCCGAAAAATGTCTTCTCGCTTTTTAGCTCAGCAATTATAATATAACGAGTTCAATAAAAGTCGAACTATCTGTTTTTATGTTGAAAACACTTATATCCCATTTCACTAAGGTAAGGCCCTATGAGAGACAAGTGACTAAAAATGGGGCTTGCAAAGACAACTATCCCTCAAGGAGCTGGTTGGAATCAAGGCAGAGAGCAGTCCTCATCGTGTACTAATGATGCCAGAAACCACGTGATCGCGTATTGGTTCTCATCCACCAGCCTATCAAATATGCGAATTGATCGTGTTGCACATACACAAATACTGTTCGCTATAACTTCCACTGAAAATAGAAAGCGGAATTTCTAAAATAGTCGGACTACAGTTAACAGGACCTGATTAAACACCAAAAAAGTTACTATTATTGGAAAATGCCGGTCATGTAGACAGCGACGAAAGCAAACTATTAACAATGATAGTGGCTCACTGAACTAATGGTGCGATTCTGTAGTTTGTTCTACATCGCTGTAAAATTCAAATTTCTTGGGATCAGCGGCGGTAGTGAATCAGACGATGTAGTAATTTCAATTCAAATATTGCGCGGAAGATTAGCCAGTCAGGTCAATATTCAAAATACAATCGTAGACGCACCTGTCACCAGTAGAATGCCAAGAGAAAATTGTACCAACTGTCGATGTATATTACGTAAATGATCAATAATTAACTCTTTGATTTGTATGATTGTGAATGAAATATTTTAGGTATTGGATTCAGAAATTGTTGTTGTTGAATCATCTTAGAAATAAAAGCGACAGTGCCAAATCGTTCTTTGACGTTACTGTGCAATAACGTTTTTATTGCACTAAAATGCAACTTCCACAACCAAAGTCAATGCAAAAGTGTTTTACTTTATTTATATAAGACAATATTCAAACTAACAATAGCGATTGATCATTAGCATCATTCTCATCAAATTTACAGTCAGTTGTTCCTTATTTCATGCATTGAACAACTAGATACTTTGTAAATGAGCATAAGTGTAGAGACAGCTCAACTTTTTACTTTGCCCTTCTTTGGCATTGAGTATATTTTCTGCGTATTTGCTTGAGAAGGCTTCTGAGTTCATATTGAATAATTCAGATGGGACAACATACAGGAGTTCGGGACCTAACATTGTTTAAAATCTTTGTCTCAGAGTTTTATTAAATATTATGATCAAATTGGATTGTTCAGCTGAAGAAGTATTCCATTTGGCTGTTATTATATTTTTTTAAATCCACTGTGTTCAATCAATCTTCCAGAACAGACCACTTAGACCATTTGATTGGGTCCATTGTGCACCCATTGATACATGACTCAGTTCAGCAGGCCTAAGACAGCGCCAAAAGATTGATGTCTATCATGCCCTCAGGCTACCGAGGTGTTGTATCTAGTGCTCAGTGCTGTAAAGGGCAGTTTCGCCCGCCTCTCCGCATCCACTACAACCTGGGTCATCAACATAGTCTATTAAGTGCAGATGTTATTCATATGACAGTATCCTGTGAGAAGTCATGTAACCAGTTTCTCCGGCTCATTGATTGCAAGACTCATACCAGGGCACTGCGCCAAAACTGAGAACCACTTTCTATCCAGCAGATCTCTTAGGAGGTGGGTCCCGGTGATCGATGATATTGCGATCGTTGGATTGGAGCCAGCGGTGCCTAGGGAACCCCGTTTGGCCAAATCATCGACCACTTCGTTTCCTTTCATAGAGTGGGAGGATACCCATACTAGCTGAAGTATGATTCTTCTGACTAATTCAGCCAGGGTCTTCCTATACTCCAATACAAGCTTAGAAGTCACTCTATGGGAGTGAAGTGCGCCCATGGCCACTCGGCTGTGAGTGCAGATATAAATTCACCTACCTCGGTAGCTTAGTCTCAAGTTTTCCAAAGCACAGGTCGAATTGTGCATACATTGGCCTTGAAAGCGGTTAGTGAGCAACCTAGGAACACTAAAAGATTCTAGAGCTACACGAGTAGACTCCGGCTCCGCTAAGCTCGCCAGTCTTACTCAGACCCGTCTGTGAACTACACGAGTCTCCCATGGCAGAAGTGGTTCATAGTGTATGTTCTCACAGTCCGTCTTCTGAGTTATGAGGACTTTTTAGTTTGAAACCAGACATCAACGTCATCGCATCCTGCTTCAGTCTAAGGATCTGGAAACTTCCAGCAACCCGAACTCAAATTATGCCATGACTGCGAGGCACAGTCTCATCGATCCACTGGCTCAAACCAGCAGTTGATACGCCTTATCCGTAGCCACCGTTTTAATGTGAATCTTTAGAGAGACGATCTTCACCAGAGCTTCCAGAGAATCTACTGTATTAGTGGCATACAATTGGCGTGAGCCTAGAAAAATAGTTCACTCAATGAAGGCGAAAAAAGTAAACAAGTTTTAATTTTCTTGCAGTAAATGAATTTTTATGAAATTTGGTGTGTAAGTTACTGCGTGTTTTATCGCATAAAAAAGTTCATCAGTGGAAAAAAATGGGTCCATAATACAACTTTCTCAAGTTTAAATTTTTTGGAAAAATATTCTCTTTCTGAGTTATAGGCCTTTCAGAGATAAAAAACTATATAAAATGGCAAATACGCAAAAATCATATTTTAAAATAATTAGATATTATTTGTTGTCGATAAATACACAGTTCTTGTTATTATAACATTTCTCCAAATGAAACGTTCTCCTACTTTCCTTAAAAAAAAACCGTAAAACTATCAAGCTAGAGATACGAAAGGAAGGGTGAATCTTAGGAATCTAGATTCATGCCAAGTAAACGTGTTTCGTGAGAAAATTTTGAAAGAAAATGCATATTTTCCGATTTATTGATACTTGTCCACGCTGTCTCTCGTACTGTATATCGGGATTAAGGGTTAGAATATTCCAAATCAAAATACTAAGTGATCTTTGGGGTTGGCTATTGAATTCGTCATCAGAATTTGAGATTTCGATTTTTGTCAACAAAATGAAGTTCTCGTAGTTTCAAAAAATAATGATTGCCCTTCGAGTTATAGTTCTTTTAAAAATCAGGAGTGAGCAGTAACCTTGGGTAAGAAGTGCTGTAAAAATATTTTAAATTGATTGTGGGTTGTTAATCGTCAAAAATTGATATCTTTTGGTTTTTTGAAGCAATTATTTTGAAAGAAATATGGAGCAAAATCAAGTTAGATAAATTGACTCACAAAAGGACATGCCTTGAAAAGATTTATATTTTGAGAAATTCTATAAAAAAGATTCATTTTCCTTTTTTTTAATACCGTCTGAAGATGGCGTAATAACGCTGAATCTCGAGTGACGGAAGTAACAAATAAAAATATCATCAACATGGTAGTGTTTTAATTTTACAATACAGAATTTATTTTTAGGGCAAAAACAATATTTTCCTCATTTTGACATAATTTGAGGGTAGTCGAATTTTCTGATTTTAACGAGCCTTCATATTGGATCAACTCTATGGAATTCCTGAATTTTGATGACAATCTTAATCAGCGACCCCAAACACCCCTTAGTTATGAATTCCATCAAAATCGACCCAATATATTTTGATTTGGAAGATTTCAACTCTTACAAATGATCTTATTATTTTTGCCTCTTTAAATAGTTTTTTAATCTATATATATTTTCTCTTTAAATGGGCTATAACTCAGGAAAGGGGCATTAAAAAAAATTGTAAGGGTGAGAAAGTTGCATCATGGACCCAAAAACCTTGTATATAATTTTTTCCTAGTCGACAACTTCCTCACAGCTTACTCAATAATCCTCAAATTTTTGAGTGGGGCGTTATGATTTGCATCACTTACCATCCTGGACCCTTGAGCAACCCATACACCAAATTTCATAAGAATTCATTTAGTTGAAAAAATGGATAGTAAATAATCATATAGAATCATGTAAATGAAATTTACCAGTGATTCAAAATCGTGCAAAAATGAAATTAGTATTTTGGTATGCTTCTCATGATTCAATGATGAATTGCAGGCAGGTTATGAATTTTCCATTATTTTAATTAGTTTCACAGATTTGTAATCACTGACCAATTTCTGAAGTGATTTTGACTCAGTAATCGAAATTGGCAACTGAGAAAGAACACGCGAGACTGTTTTCTCAAGAAATGTAGTTTGAATGACACGATGTGGGTACCTGGAGTTTATCACCACAAAGTTTTCTGAGAACAAGAAAATCCGACAACAATGAAAATATGGTAACTTTCAAAGGATTCTGAAATTGGGAATGATCGATTGATTTTGTACTCATATGAGGTATTTGAACTCAGTTTAGAGTTTAGATTGTTAACAAAACTGATGTATTTTCGTGACTGAGGGGGCGGCGAAGGATACAAACGATATAGGGGCGCAAAATAGTGAAATTTTCCATAAAAAATAATGACTTTCTTGACTACAAGCTCTCTATTTCAGAATGAAGTATGTACCCAGTACCAGTAGGTAACGCTACCAAAGATCACGAAACAAAATCCAAGAAAAAAGCACGTGACACGAAACGCGATTGGGTGCACGTGTCACGTATAAATAAACTCTCCTTTCACTTTGCGCTACTTCTAGCCTAATCCGTTGTGGCGTTTGTTTATCGTGCACAGTGCACACTAGTGTATTCGTGTTTCCACTAGTCAGGCATCTCAGTTGAGTATCGTTTCTATATATAAATAATAGGAACTCGTTTTATATGTGTGATTCTAAGAATTGAATTATTTTATCGTCATTTCTTCTTCAAATACCGAACAAAGAGTATGAACAATTCTATTTCTGACGATTCAGTCAAAGAAAATTCTTTTCAAGAATCAGGAGTTGATGAGAAACCACTTGAACCAGTTTATTCAATGACCCTACAACATGGCGGATTACGAAAAATCATATCAAAATATTCGGGGACCTGAATCAAGCTATGATGGTTATCCAAAAAGTGATGACGTTTCTCTAACGAGGGAAGATTACATAAAAGTAAGTTTCGAACGGAGTTTGACTATAGACGAATTCATGAATGAATATTTGGAGGAAGTGATTATGGATGAGAAAGAAAAATGGAGGCATATGTTGAAAGTTATCTTGAATGCGTTCGTAGGGGTACTTCTGAAAAAATAGGAAAACCAAATTGTGTAAAAATATTGAGCATAATTGAGCTCATAAGTCATTATGATCCTATAATAAAGAGTCACAGGCAGATATAAAGGTGTCCAGAATAGAATTTTAAAGAAGAATGAATTCGCCACAGGCGCTAGAATCCTAGTTCCGGCTCTGCAATCGATACATAATGAAGGTGGATGTTTTTGAACATGTCCGGGAATGAAAAGCAACCTCCATATAAGAGGTATAAATTTCAGCAAATTCAATCCTGTTGATGGTAACTTGGCTCCAATAATATATAAATCAATTACACAGGATTTGATTGATACCAGTATATTTAAATAAATCCAAAAGGTACAATTCTTGACATTAAGTAGTAGAAACTTAAGAGGTTGTTCCAAAGACCGATAAGCTAAAAGGTGTTATCATCAGGGAAATTGAATATGTTACCCTGTGGTTTTGGCAATACAATGTTCAGTACATATTCATTCTCTCTATATTTTATGAATGTGAAACATACATACAAATATATCTACACAATTCGAATATTGCTGTGTTCCTAAAGGAGCCAATCTTAAAACACAATTTCTCCATTATGTGATCGCATTACATATTTAGGTTGTTCCTTGAGTGAATTTGAACACATACAACGTATTATAATTATATGTTTTATACCTGTGTTCTTGTTTCCTTTGATTTGTGAGTTCGAGGAATCAGGTGTCATTTCTCGTGGGAGGATAGGCACTGATGATTCATCTTTGAGCAATAAAGTGGTGAGTTCGTCAATGTTCATCTTACTCGGGTTGTTATTCAAAGAATTGGCATCAGTTTTCTGCAAGAAAGTAATACAAAACTATAAGATCACAGAACTGAGATTCCATGCAAAAAATTACTAAACAATGATAGAAATTATTAACAAGTTTCTTCCTTCTAGTTATCCAACTTTTTGACGTTTTGGTTCCTAGTGTTGAACTGTGACAACAAATTTTTTCGCTCTGCTCACGAGTTCATCAGTGGAAAAAGCCAGATGATTAAGTCACCGCTCAACCGACAGAAGTGTAACGACCACTTTCGAAAATGTTAGAAGAACCTAGATGTCCCAACACTATCTGCCAGGAAGCAAATGCCATACTGAAAATGTTATTCACGCATTAATACAAAGTTCGCGGCTTAAAGAATCGAAGGGGAAATACAACCGCCAGGTGACGGCCCCGAAGCAATGCAAATTGGAATACATACACATTACGTGTTAGAATCAATAGACAAGTTTTGGATGTTCAGGTTGAACAGCAACGACACGGTTATTAGTTTTGAATCACAAGATCCGTTTCCTCAATGTGTGGCATTGAAGATAATTTAACGTAGTATTATAGAGGTGAATAAATGTGCAATATTGAACCGTAGGCGGGATTCAAACACATTCCTGGATGTCTAGTTCAGCGTGTTTACCAATTAGTCTCCTCAGATGACGAACACAATGCGATTCAATGCTCCGTTATATATCAGCTATTCGCGCTCATTCATCCAAAGCTCAATCGTTTTGAATTGAGGAGTGTAGGTATGGTATTTACTATGATTGGCAATTACTCTGACAGTACTCATTCAATGACAGAATTCTGGTTCTTATATATTCCAATAGAACTGATTGAGAAATGGTCTGACTGAATATAAACAAGTTTGAGGTTTATTCGCCTAATTGGCCACAATTTCGTGTAAGCACACGAAGATATAGATATCGAATTTTTCTGAATTATGAAGATAACTCATTTTTCCGTTCATACTTATCCATCCCTCATAAATTGCCTAGATATTTGTCCGTACTGTGTTTAAAAAATAATAAACTTTCTTGAGAAACGGTACATTATTCAAAATGTGTTCGGTAAACGTTGATTTTCCATCATTATTCTTCTTTATACGTGCAAAATGTTCTTTATACCTATTCAGAATGTTGCTTCCAGTTCAAACCACATAGCATTTTGAACACGACTCACAATTGATTTTGTAATCCCGGAAACTTCGTCAAAGGTGTTGCCTAAGCGATTTTCTAGCTTGTTCTCACATCTATAAACTGGTTGTATTGCAAATTTAGGAAACAACTTATGCAGTTTATTAATTACTGAAGGATGATGAGTGAAACTCCCGAATTTGATTGAAGTATTTGGAGGTATTAGCTCTAATTTGGGTTGTTGGTAGCATTTTAATTTTCTTTTTTGTTTAGAACATTCAAAATCGAGATAATAGCTAATTCTACATTGAAAATCACCTGGATCAATAATTTCAGAATCGAATCCAGAATTGATAAATCTCCGCTAATATTTTTTTGTAGTTTTTTCAATAATTTTATATTTTTAGATGGTGTCTTGATTTTAATATAAGATTTTCGCTTCAAAAAAGTGCTTTCTTCCAGATCTGGGCCAATCATGGATTTGGTTTTTGCTGAAAAGCCTAAAAACACTAAAAAATTGGGATTACAAGCTTTACAACCGACGAATACTGTTTACAGTACACTACAATAGAAACCTAAGTATTGAATATGCTAGAGCATTGACTTTATTCACAATTATAAGTCATAACAACCGTTGAAAATTTTGAAAATTATTATTGGGACAATGAATAAAATTATCGTACAATTGGTGCCCCTGTTCCCACTAGGGCGGTTCAAATCACTTGAGTTTCGTAAAATCTTATATATTTGATTAAAAATAGAATCTGTATTATTATTATCACTATTCGTGTGTCCGTTTTTCGGTATGTCGGTATGCTTTCATGAAAATAAAATGATAGAATATACAGAAAAGATATATTTACTATTATTACGGCTATTTGTATAAATGTGAATGAATCCCCGTGAAAAACATCATCGTAGTTATTAACGAGTGTCGAATTGTTATTGACAAAATATGATCACTAAGAGTCTCTGTTGATGGTGGTTCGTTTATCCACGGGGTAACAATTATGGTGCCGTCATATTAGTAATCACATTTAATATTCTCGGTTACCTCTGTGAATAACCAATGTTATTTTATTCGAAAAAAATGATTCTTATTTTCGCGATATGGAAGTTGTCATGAATTCACAACTACCAAATTAATACATCTAATGTTGACTTCCCATTCATGAACTCATTTTAAGATTTAAATTCAAAGATTATATCGTTATTAGATGATTGAAAAAGTACATTCAGCAGTTTCTATCCAAAATTCCTTACTGTGTATCATATAGTGACATTTATTATCGCGTTTCATTCTACCTTGAGAATGAAAACATACTCTAATTCTCACATTCAATCCTTCTCCATCGGAACAAAGAATAGCGAAGGCGATCAAGAAAATGATGAAATTTGTTAAATTCGTAAGTTCGGTCAATCAATTGTGCTAAATTACATCCGAAAAACTTTATTACTTGAATATAATTGTAAATAGATTCTACTTAGATTAGACTTGGATATTATAGAAGATTTACCATTACTATAGCAACTGATGTAGGCTGCAGGGCAGGAGGTTTCAAAGATTTCATGTCTTTATTTGCACTTCGTTTATCAGTGAAGTGTTCTTTAAAATGATCAAATACGTGAGGTTTGTAATATTCTTTCTTATTTATATATTCTTCCATTCCCGATTCTTCCGAATCAAACTTTTGTATATTTTTGATTTCTGCTTTGGGATAGATCAATATTCCTGGGACAACATAGTCCATAGAATTCCCATAATTTTTAGAATTGGTTTCGCGTTTATGTTCCTTATCGTTATCTGATAGTATGCTCTTGAAGTCAAAGAAGTCCAATCCTCTCTGCAGATATTTTCTAATGTCGTCGATGATCGATCTTCTGAAAACTCTAGGTCCTTTCAGGGAAGTGACTTGCGACCCAACTGATGAATCCGATAAGATATCATCCTCTGATATCGGCTTAGTCAAGACGAAGAAAATAAGATCCTTGATATTAACATTCAATTTGTTGCGACTTTTCAAAGAGTCATCTATATTTTCATCTTCGAATCTATCATGTTCATATTTTGTGGGCGTAAATAGGATTGGATCATACTCAAGGTTATATCTAGTCAGTAAATCTTGATTCACGGATTTCATCATATTTTCCAAATCGATGGCTTTTCGATTGTTCTCATTCCTCTTTAGACGTTTCTCAAACATTGGATTTTTTTCTAGGATTAATTTTACAGTGTCCTTTTCATTATAAGGGTTTATAGATGAAAACTCATTTTTGTCACTGAACAATTTTGAATTTGGCTCCAGCCATTTAACGTTGTACGTTTTCAAACCACTTTGAACTGCGTTATCCGCCTTCATTGATTGTACTTGCAACATTTCGGAATCCCCATCATTGACCCTATCTTTGATTCCTTTCTCTAGAACAAAAATTCACCTTTAATAAAGTTTTTTTGATATTGGTATTTCAATTGTTTGAGTAATGTGCTGTAACTACAGTTAGGAATAACGGCATATTGCCCTGGTGCCCCTTTGTACAGAGGCGTTCTGTCTCTTGAAAAGTCAGCAAAAGTTACGTCATACGTGATGTGCAAGTTCCGTCAACTGCTTTTTTTCCAAAATATGTCAATTATATTTCTGAGTCATCACCTAGACTCGAAACTGACTTCGAATCAACATCTGGGAAAAGTAATTAAAAAAGCGGAGACCTCATTATATGTGGCCAGACGCCCCTTCGGAAAAAAAAATGTGGGCTACGACCGAACATGCTCTACTGGTTGTACAACATGATGGTTTAACCCGCAATAACATACGACCAAGGTCCAGAGACTTGCATGTCTTGGGATCACAGGTGCCATGAAATCTACGCCCACTGCAGCAATGGAAATACTACTGGGATTGCCTCCCCTCCAATTGGTAATCCAAGGAGAGGCCAGGATTGGTGCTTTCTGATACAAAATACACTGCAGAATGTTTACATTGGGCCGGGACACATGAGTATCGTAAAAATCGTGACCAGGGACGTGTTAGGCGTGAGAACAGACCACATTCCAAAGCGATACTCTTTCAACAACACATTCGGGATATCAATACCAGAAAGGGCTGAATGTGAACATCCAAACCTGAGCGACATTCTACAGGGAAAAATCTGGTATACAAACGGGTCTAAGACTGAAAAAGGTGCAGGTGCAGGAGTATATTCAAGCACCCCAAAGCCTGGATTGAGTTATTCATTGGGTAAATACACTTCTGTCTTCCAAGCATAGGTATATGCAATCCTCCAATGTGTGAAGGAAAACAATCGGAGAGCCATCTATGATGAGCAGATCCACATATTGACATACAGTCAGGCTGCACTTGAGGCAACGAAAAGTCAGGAAGTGACATCCCGTCTGGTATGGACATGCAAAAAAGAACTTGAAATACTGGCAGACCGAAGCCGCGTTAAGCTGATTTGGGAGCCGGGACATCAGGGAACGACAGTCAACGAAAAAGCCGATGAACTTGCAAAAAGAGGGTCAGAAAACGCTCCAGATCCAGAACAGACCACGGGGGTACCAAAACTTACAGCACGAAGGTCTGTAGAAGACTGGATCATGGAAAACCACAAAGAATACTGAGAAAAAATCCCAGGAAACGAAGATGGGAAAAAAAACATCGAAGCCCCGTGTAACAAAAGAACGACAAACCTATTAGCACTAAATAGGGAAAAAATAAAAGTCGTAACAGGGCTCATGACTGGCCATGCGTCAGTAAAAGGGCACCTAAACAAAGTGGGACTGTACAATGGCGACCTGACATGCAGACTTTGCGGTAAGGATACAGAAACAGTGACACACTTACTGTGTAAATGGCGAGGCGCTGGATCGCAAACGACAGTCAATTTTTGGAAACCCTAACGGCGAACCAGAATTATACAGTTCCCACCCTGTAAAGGACTTGTACAAACTCGTACAAGGTACAGAAATACTTGAGTGGATACCGTAAAGGAACGAAACATAGGCGAGATACAATGAGCCAGCAGGCCTAAGTGTCACCGGAGGCAATAGTCAGACAAGCCTACAAAGGGGGTGAAGTTTTTAGTGAGTATGCCTGGAATGGTGACTATCACAGTAGACCTTGAGATTCAAAGGCTCATAACCTCCCCATAAAGGGTTCTCTTCACCTCCGCAACAAAAAAAAATCACCTTTTTCCCTATATGAGTCAATTGCGCATTATAATTTGTACCTATATAACAGTTCAGCAATTCCTATCCAGTTGTTCTCGAGTTATGCTATTATCTTATGGTAACAAGGGCTCCTTCTTTGGTTTGAAAGGTACGCCATATCTTAACCAAAAATAGGTTCGTTTGCTGATTTATAGCGAAAGTTCCGTGGGGAACTTATACAAAATAGATTGATGAAATCATAACACTGGAGTACAACATGTATGCATGGTTTAATAGTCACTACATTGTGCTTACAGTAGGAATATATGAGCTCTGTTAACTGCATGATAACTGTTTTATCTACGAACTGTAACTTAGAGTAGACTTCTACTACTAATACTATCTTATCATTAACTATTTATATCCTACCTCAATCCATATCACCTTTAAGATAGGTTGGTTGCATAGATACATATCAGAAAAAGGATTTCCCAATTGTATGACAATGATCTATGTTTATTATGATAATCATTGACATGAATGAATAAGCTAGTTTGTATCAGGGGTTAACATCAACGCCAAATGGAATAAATTCATTATTCCGGTTATTGTACATATTTATGAAAAACCTCGAAACACGTCAAATTCAAATTACAAATTGACATTTTTCAACGTGAAAATGCGACCCCTACCTCCAACTCCCTTTGAATGACAGGTACAACCTCCAATTTTTTAAATGGGAAGTATAGGCTTGTGATATATCGTTTGAAAGGTCTTCTCATTCTCTATTAAAAAATGTTATTGCTTCCAAGGTTATTGCAACAATTAAGATAGAATAAAATAAAATCATGTGGTTACCGAAATTCGCTACAATACAATCAAAAACTAAAATGTAATGCAAAACGTAATAAAATGTAAAACACTAAAAAGAACTATGAATGTTAATGAAGTAGATGTTCAAAATGTTCACCGCGAACGTCTTGGCAACATCCTAATCTTGAATAAAACTGTCTTCTAACATTATTGATCATATCAGGCGTGATCGACCTCATCGCAAGCGTAATTCGTTCTTTCAAGTCATTTAAATCAAAAGGTTTAGTTTTGTACACGATGCTCCTCACATATCCCCATAAAAATAAATCTAATCATGTAAGATCAGGTGATCGCGCTGGCCATTCAATCGATTCTTTCCTCCCTATCCACCGATTAGGAAATATTGTATCGAGGTACAGCCGGACATTAAATTGGTAATGTGATGATGCTCCATCCTGCTAAAACCATATCGTATTCACTGGAACTTGAGGGTTTCCTGGATCAGGTTATAAATTTACCAAAGTTGGAATGACATCATTTTGAAGTAGTCAAATAATGATCGCCATTCAAATTGCCTTCAATGAAAAAGGGACCAATGATATGGTTTCCAAAAATCCCTGTCCAAACATTAATCTTTTGAGGGTATTGCGTGTGTTCTTCTCTCATCCAGTGAGAATTTTCCGTTGACCAGTAGCGGCAATTTTGACGATTAGCATTACCGGTAAGTGGAAAAGTGCACTCATCAGGAAACATAACGTTTTCTAATTGGATAATATTGTTATTCAACATGTCCACCATTCGCTCACAAAAATAAGTTCTCCTATCAACATCGTCTTCCATGAGCTCCTGAGTAGGTATCATTTTGTATGGATGCATTTTATTCTCTTTCAATATGTTTACTATCGATGTATGGCTAACATAGAATGTAGTGGATGCCTGTCTACTCGATGTATGTGGGTTTTTCTCAAACTCAAGCATCACATCTAATTTGATGTCATCACTCAGTGCATTGGCAGCTTGTTTTTTTAACCTGCCTTACATGACCAAACTCGCGAAACTGCTTCTCTATTTTACTAACTGTACGCGGTAAATTAGGAAATTTCTCATGAAATAGGCGAGTTACTTCCTGTTGTGTTCGGGTTTTATCTCCGTAACCAATCATTTGTACAACTGTTATTTTATGCATTTCCGTTAATCTAACCATTCTTCACAATTGAAGTTAACGAATTTCAAACATAAATTATAATACTGACAACTTCTTAAATGACAACTTATGTAAAACAATTTGCTAAGGCGTTTTGAACAAACTAACGTTGCCACGGAAACTCTTTGAGGTATTTTTAATGGATATCATCTAAAAAGCACAATGTCATTGTTTTTGCTTACTTTCTTATTATTGCAGTCAGGAAATTTCTCATGAAATAGGCGAGTTACTTCCTGTTGTGTTCGGGTTTTATCTCCGTAACCAATTATTTGTACAACTGTTATTTTATGCATTTCCGTTAATCTAACCATTCTTCACAATTGAAGTTAACGAATTTCAAACATAAATTATAATACTGACAACTTCTTAAATGACAACTTATGTAAAACAATTTGCTAAGGCGTTTTGAACAAACTAACGTTGCCACGGAAACTCTTTGAGGTATTTTTAATGAATATCATCTAAAAAGCACAATGTCATTGTTTTTGCTTACTTTCTTATTAGTGCAGTCAATACGGTATTTTTTAAATCGATTTTTTGAATATGAACCGATCCGGCTGAAACAGGATTCATTCGACAGGGAAAAATGTGTAGACAAAAGGACCCCAAATTATTTTTGTCGCAAATTTTTTTTTCACGCCAATACCCTTAAAAATTGAGAAAATAATTGCAAAAAACCACCGAAAAGGCCTGAAAATGTCTACTCGGGGGTTTTCAGGGTCGCTGATCACGATCCCAACGTTAGATTGACCAAATTCCTCACCCCCCTCCTCTTATTAACCCCCCTCCTGTTCACCAGCATTTTTTGAAAAAATCCATCAGAGTTGGATGAAAATGTCTACTTGGGGGTTTCCAGGGTCGCTGATCACGATCCCGATGTTAGATTGACCAAAATCCTCACCCCCCCTCCTCCTCTAATTAACCTTTTCATCCAATTCTGGCGTATTATCCAAAAAAATGCTGAAGGAACATCTTGGGGGGGTTAATTAGAGGAGGGGGTGAGGATTTTGGTAAATCTAACGTCAGGATCGTGATCAGCGACCCTGAAAACCCCCGAGTAGACATTTTCATCTAACTCTGATGGATTTTTTCAAAAAATGCTGATGAACAGGAGGGGGGTTAATTAGAGGAGTGGGGATGAGGAATTTGGTCAATCTAACGTCGGGATCGTGATCAGCGACCCTGAAAACCCCCGAGTAGACATTTTCAGGCGGTTTTTTGCAATTATTTTCTCAATTTTCAAGGGTATTGGGGTGAAAAAAAAATTTGCGAGAAAAATAATTTGGGGTCCTTTTGTCTACACATTTTTCCCGTCGAATGAATCCTGTTTCAGCCGGATCGGTTCAGATTCAAAAAATCGATTTAATCGACCTATTTTTATACCATATTGACTGCACTATATTATCAAGACCTAAACGGGAAATAAGTATTGAGTATATTGTAATGAGTTTTTGATATATTTTAGCGAATTTCGGTAACCACAAAATTTTATTTTGTTCTATCTTAATTGTTGCAAAAAACTTGAAAGCGATAACATTTCTGAATAGAGAATGGAGAGACCTTTCAAACGATATATCACAAGCCTATACTTCCCATTAAAAAAATTGGGGGTTGTACCTGTCATTCAAAGGGGGTTGAAGGTAGGGGTCGCTTTTTTCACGTAGAAGAATGTCAATTTATGATTTTAATTTGTCTTGTTTCGGGATTTCTTATAAATATGTACAGTAATCAGAATAATGAATTTATTTCATTTGGCGTTTACAAATTGTATATCTATATAGGATAGAATTTATACCAACGTGACTAGAGTCAAGTTCAATCAAAACATCCAAGTTCTCTGCTATGAATCTTACAGTGGCGCCCAAATATCGTAGTTTAGAAGATTGTAATAAAGATCGTGAAAAATTGGTTATTTCTATAGTTTTTCTTATCTGACAATGTAACGTTATACGTTACTGAGTTTCTAATTACTTGAATGATGTTAATAACGGTTTCCTGTTGGAATTATGGATAACTAAACTTGGAAAGAAATTGATCGATGATATTTTCTCATAATTATATGAATATCGACTCACTGCGTGGCCACACAAGATCGCTTCTTCTTGCTCGGCTCTAAATTATATAATCATTCACCTATTTCTCATTCTGTTGCCTTTAATACATATCTTATTTATCAAGGTAATACTCAGAATGGTTTATATCGTTATTTAAGGCTTGTTCAACCTAGCAATGATCAACGTGGTTCCGTATCACCCTCCTCTGACATTCCTCCCAATAAATTTGGAATGGATATGTCTCTTTAGGCTAGACTTGGTGAGATAACGGAATAATTATTGATCTGGGTGGGCATGAATGAAACCGAAATACTAATTTACTGCTTTATGGGAATAAACCTTCTGATATTGTTCGAATAGATTATTTATTCAAAAACTACGATCACGATTGCAGTCTTACTATATTCAGTAAACTATTATCTAATTGTTCTCTTGCAAATTTCTAACTTAAATCAGTCATTCTCTTCAATGCTACCATATAATTTGTAGTATGAATTGTCATAACTTTAATAAGTAAACTATTCTCCAAATATTCTCTCTCAGATTTTAATATTGTATTTCACTAGTTCTCTTCAGGATTTCAACTTTTTTAATAATTCTGAATATGAAATTTGGGAAGATGACGTAATCAGTTGTGGGGTTATATTGATTATTCCTGATGGTTTAGTTATGTCCTTCAAACTTGTGGCCAAGATATTTCTCGTATTGTCTCTATTTTAGGGTTTGAACAATGGAGAGGTCTCCATCATTCTTCATGTGCCGTGTTGTAGAGAGAAATTTCTGGCAGCGCACTCCCTCCGAACTCATCCAAGTTTCAAGGACGATAACATTTTTTTCTAGATGAAATAACAAAATTTTCATGATCAGTTGTTTATTATCTCTACCCAAAATCGTTTTACTCTACAAATCAACTCCTTAAATTTGAACCTTCGGTTTAACAATTATTTTGCTCCATAAATTTCATAATTAATCAAGTTATTTAGAATCCTAGTTTGTTTCACTTCCAATTTTTCTAAGTATTGATCATTGTTAATTTATAAAATGAGTATGTTATCAATCTAACTAATTTTGTTCCAATTTTAATTACGTAGAGAATTAAAACCAAATTTTTAAGTTGAAACTTGTCTATTTCTCTGATATGATCATCAACATTTATCCACCTGGTAGTGCCGGAATTTCTTGATTGAGGAATCTGTCTTATTTTTTTAGTTAGAACAGTTGTCGCTCTGGGTGATCCAAACAATCAAGAATCTAAGGACGAGCCCTGAGTGTAAAATATCTTGGTGAGCTAGTTGAGATTATTAGACACAAAAGGTTTCCTTAAAACCGTACAGATTTAATAATAAAAATATCATACACATTTATTTGATTGATAAACCAAGTACATGCATGTAATTCCTATACTGTACAATGGAAAATGAAGCTCTGGTTTCCGACTTATTGACGTAATAGAAAAGACTTGAGTCGTAAATTGAATTTTCTGCTAATTACGTTGTCTTCTCGTCCTGTTAAAATTATTGATAGGTGAAATAGCGTTTTCATGCGTTATAGTTATATTTGAATTTTTCAACTCCAATTAAAATGTTTGTGTTTGAGTAGGAATGTGAAATTTTTGATGATGCATATGTTTGTTCGAGTTGGATGCATTATTGTAATAAAATGTAAGTAATTAAAAGCAATATTTGAGCACGGCGGCGCGTCCCCAGGTGGCGGATAGGGGGAAGCCCGCTAGAAATAGAGGGTAGGAGGGAAATAAAATACCTCCCGTGGACCAAACAGACTAGAGGAAGGAACCACCTCGAAACAAGAAACCAAACATGGGAAGTAAGCAAAGGGAAAACCTTACGGTGCAGGGGGTCGGATCCCCAGTACCGGCGCCAAATGGGAGTGAGAAAGCGGGCTCCCTGGTGTCGTCATCCTACAACCGCAGCGCTGGAGTGGTGGGCAGCTTGGCCAACCCAGCGTTTAATTCTACAAGGGAAAAGAGAAGTCAGGTAATGAGCGAACTGGAGGATGAAATAGTACAGCTACTTGACTACGTGAAACTGCACCACAATGTGCACGCAGAAATCAAACGTCTGGCAATGTCAATTAAGAACTACTACGACATTTTTCGGAGGTGCGACGCGGAATTACCATTGCAGGAGACTAGAGAGATGAGAGACGCCGTCTCGCAGACATCACCAACTCAAGAAGTCCTCCAAAAAGATGTTGGGGAGATCGGCAGAAGTTACGTGCCGGACCCACACGAATGCAATTGAGTTAAGGGACCTGGATGAACTGACACAACCTGCAGATATCTGCGAAGCTGTAAGAAATCAAGTGGAAGGTGCTGAGGTTACTTTGACCGCGACGGACGTGTTGTAGCTCACTGTGAATAAACTAACTTTATTTCGAAGTTAATACGAGGTTTCGTTCTACTTTTACTTTACTTTCCTTTTGCCCTGTAACTTGTGTTGCCAGGGTAAACTGAATAATCAACGGAGTTTAAAAAATACAACTAAAACAAGTGTGTACATATTGTTAAAAAATAACATAATCAAGTACGCTGTGAAGTGTTGCAGTAGCAATCCAGCTGAACGAACACCTGATAGTCGACGCGGTGAGTTGTGTTTACATTTTTTGAATCAATCACATGAAAATATGCTTCTTACAATAATATTCATCGCAACCTGAGAATATGGAATGTGAAGATAGCGATATAGAGATAACTTCTGAGCACAGGGGTTCCTCTAGGATAAATAACACAGGAAACAAACAGCAAACTACATCTTTTTCAAATATTGTGAAAGTTTCGTCATTCCCTAAGAAGGATCAAGCGATAATATTTCCAGCTATTGATGGATCTCAAGTTAGAGATTATGTAATTGAAACAGGTAAAATTATAGAACCAAATAATATATTATTTGCATCCCGGATGTCAAACAATCGTATCTGTATTTACTTAGCTTCAAAGCAGCTAGTCAACAGTTTTGTCGAGGATGAAGGGGGAATTAATGTAAACGACACATTTGTCGCAGTTCGAAAACTAATATTACCAGCAAAAAGAATCATTTTATCCAATGTTTCGCCATGTATACCTCACCACATAATTGAAGAACACCTAAAGGGAATGAATATAAAAATGGTGTCGCCCATATCTTTCATTGGAGCCGGTATAGGAGAAGATGAGTATAAACATGTTTATAGCTTCAGACCTCAATTCTTTGTAGCCATAGATGAAAACGAAACAATCCTAAGCTCAGCAGTCATAAATTTTGATGATGAAGAAATGCAAAGATTTTGGCCATATCGCGGCAAAATGTAATAAGCCCGAAGAAAATATAAGCCCTAAAATAGATAGTATAATAGAAAACAAAACTAATAAAAGACCTTCTCCATCCACGGATACGGGAATAACTCCAACACCACAATCATCGAACACTGAGGCAATAAGCGAAAAGGTAATAGAAAGGAATAAAAACAGTACACCCGATGCAGGGGAAAATTTTCAAAAATCCAAGAAACCAAGTAAAGTATCAAAACCACTGAAGCGAAGAAAATTTGAACAGACTACTACTCAAGATGATTATGATGGCATACAGAAGCTTTGGATAGAAAATCCCCAACAAATTATTGACTGCAGTACTTTCATAGTTTCTGAGAGAAACAAAATCTAAGGAACAACCAATGAACGTAGCAAAGGAATACACCGGGAACATCAACGGTTTAATAACATTAATGAGAGAGGCTGTTCCCTATTTCACCCAAAGATCTCTAAAGGAGAGATGCAAGCGATTGATACCATTAAGAGGGCACATACCCAAGAAGGGGGCACAATCAGCCCCCCAGAATCTATGAGTTCTTCTCAAAGCTCTCTACATCGCTGGGCATCTGACGAGAGTCTAAATATTAAACAACAATAAAAATGAATGAAAGCATATTCATAAGCACCTTGAATAAAAAGAGTATAAAGGGTGACTTCAAAAGCTTACAATTAGAATCTTACTTAAACATCAACAGTCCCGACATTATACTTCTACAGGAAACTAATATAGCCGAAATTCCAGACGTATTGAGTAATATATATTATGATTTCTACATTAACCCGGCAATAACTAATTACTCAGGCACAGCAATCGCAATAAAGAAGAATAATTCTATGAGCATTCAAAGTCACAACATCATTCATGAATCTTATTCACAACAATTGACGCTCAAAATCGAAAATACATATTGGCATGTCATCAACATCTACCTACCACATGACAATAACACAGCAATAACCATAATCTCAGATGTGATAGATATCCTGAGCCATATACCCGGAAACGAAAAAGTTATAATAGGCGGCGACTTCAATTGCACTATAAATCCAAAGCTTGATCGATACGGATCGAGAGAAAGAAACCAAACTCTCACGAAAAAACTTTCAGATGCTTTCTCACTTTTCGACTTGGAAGACTGCTGGAGATATATACACAAAGACAAAGCAGGTTTTACATTTGTTAACCCCACACCTCCTATATCTGCCTCACGAATAGACAGAATATATGTTTCATCAAACATACTACCGAACCTAACAACAACAACTCTTCATAATACATTTTCTGATCACCTAGCAGTAACCGTCAAAATAAAAACCAAAATAGATATTAAATTCCATAAGGCGTACTGGAAATTTGATAACCTTCTGTTAAATGACAAACAATATATAAGTGATATGAACACATTTTTAGAAAATGAAATCGACCACCTCTCACCACATTATAATATACTGAAATGGTGGGATAGCCTCAACACCAAAATAAAATACATCACAATCACATATACAAGACAAAAACGAAAATCAAATGAGATAGAATTCAAGAAACTTCAAGAGCAAATAAAAAATGTACTATCAACATCGAACCCCTCTATGACAGATATTGATAATCTATCGAAGACAATGAACAAGTCAAAAGACGCATATAGAAAAACGAGTGAAAAAATATTAAAAATGCTAAACTACGAACGCTTGATTGATACCGATTCACCAGTGATAAATAAACGAATCTTCACCGCTTTCAAACCTTGCAACAAACTTCAAGTAGGAAACAAAGTTATTATTAAACCAACGGAACTATGTACTGCAATGGTGGGTCACTTCGAACAACTCTCTTCCAAAGAGGAGACAGCTCATGTAAATAAACACAGTGAAATATATGAAAATCTGAAGGGTTTTTCTGAAGAGCAAACAAAAAGCCTGACTAACAAACCCACATTGGAAGAATATTCCAACGCACTTCTCTCACTAAATAAAAATAAATCCCCGGTTATAGATGGTCTAACGAAGGAATTCTACGTACAATTTTGGGAAAAGTTGGGAAATATTCATCAAATGGTCACCAATAGAATATTTTCAGCACACACTCTTCCAAAGTCCATGGCAAAAGCTGTAATAATATTAATTCCAAAAAAGGGGGACCTCCTAAATATAGAAAACTGGCGACCAGTGTCATTATCAACAACTGACTACAAAATTCTCACCAAAGCATTATCAAACCGACTGTCCAACATAATAGGTGAAGTTATAGAACCCGATCAAAGTTATGCAGTACCAAACAGAACTATTTATGACAGCCTTCATCTACACCGGGATGTGATTTTTTATGCAAATAAGAAAAACTTACCATTAGCTGTATTAAATCTAGACCAAAAATCCGCATTTGACAAGATCCACCATCAATATTTATTTCATGTTCTAGATATAATAGGTTGCGGTGAAGCCTTCATCAGCATCGTGAACACATTATATACATGCGCAATTCGGGTAGGATCCATATTAACAAGAGAAATATCATTCAACAAAGGTATCAGGCAAGGATGCCCTCTTTCTGGACTTCTGTACTCGATTTCAATTGAACCCTTTCTATCCATGTGTAGACGAAAGCTCCACGGTTTTTCCATACCACACGGACAAGAACAAAAAGTAACCACTGCAGCATATGCCGATGATGTGTCAATATTCATAACGACCGAAAGTGACTTCAAAATATTTATGGCGATTCACAGAACATATGAACGAGAGTCAGGCTCAGAATTGAATTTAGAAAAGTCCGTAGGTTTCTGGACTGGTCAGTGGAAGAAAAGAAATGACAAGCCTATTAATGTAACATGGACATCGGAACGCATCAAAGTACTAGGTATCAGCTTCTCAGAGGATGTTAGAGTGGATACAGATATGACATATCAAAATCTACTTAAAAAGTAAATCAAGCAAAAATAAAATGGCAACACAAGATCCCATCTATTTCTCTAACAGGAAAAAAAATTGTTGTGAATCAGTTCATAGCTCCAATGTTGTGGCACTCTTTACAAGTTCTCCCTTTCAATAAAAAACAAATAGATACGCTCCAAAATGAACTTACAGACTTCATGTGGAATGGTAAACATTGGACATCACAAAAGGACCTATGTATAGAAAAGAATCAAGGCGGATTGGAACTAGTACATTTACATTCTAAAATAAACACGTTCAGAGTATGGCTGGCACAACGACTCCTTAGCGCAAAACAAAATGAAAATTGGGCTTTCATCTTAAAATTGCTTCTCAAGGAATCATACAGGAATGAAATTACATGGCAAATATTCTTCATAAGTAAAACATGTAACAACATCAAAAGTGTATCACCATTTGTTACATCAATAATTGAAGCTTTTGATGGAGTTGACATCGAAATAAAAGACTTTCCTTCAACGATAGAAGATATTAAAAATATTCCAACTACCAGATTCAGCTTAATAAAGGACAGTGTGCCTCCACTATTCAGCAGTAAATGGAGCGATAGCGGCTACAATGTGATTGGTAATCTAATGGAAAGTGATACATGGATAAGTGAGGAACAAAAGGCAGCAAAACTCTCGGCACATCCTGTGTGGTTGCAAGAAGAACTTAGAGTGCATTTTAAAAGGATAAAGTCATACTTTCAATTATATTACAAGAAAGAACTTAGAACGCCCGCAATACAAGGAGAAGTGACAACCTTAATTTTTGAAAATAATGTAGGAGAATATAAATGCAAAGAACTCAAAGCGTGACCTTCAGAAAAAATTCATTGCCACGTTTTGTTGTGGTAAATCAGAATTTAATGAGTGGGGCTTGGTCTGATGACAAGATATACTGGCAGTCATATTTCACAAAACCCATCTTGAGGAATGAAGCTGAAGTGTCATGGCGACTTGCAAAAAACCGACTTGATGATCCCATCTTCCTAAACCGTGCCAGGTTACGAGAAACGGATTCTTGTCCTTTTTGTCCTACTGAACGTGGAACAGGTTGGCACATAATCATGGAATGCCAACAGTCGAAAAACCTTTGGAGCTTTGTGAAAAATTTTATTAAAGACATGAAAAACGTGCAGCACATTTACGTGAAGGATTTGTACTGTGGATATAATGGGAAGACGGCAGAGAATAATTCAGTCAATTACATTATAAGCCTGGCAAAAAGTGTAATATACCGATCCGTAACAAGTCTACTGAAAAGTGGATGTCAAAATGAACCGTACTTGATTACGTTTCTAAAATCATTGAAAACAAGGATAATAACAGAATTTTCATATTATCTAGGAAAGGACAACATAGCGCAATTTGAGAAGATATGGTGTACTGAAAATATCTTATGTGAAATAACTGAATCGAAAACTCTCCATTTTGCCAATGGTTTGTTAATTGACTAAATATATACCACAAACATGTAGTATATAAGTGCATAGATATATAAGATTTTATTGTAAATAAAGATATATACATATACTGTAAATAGTTCTCTGTAACATATATCAATTGATTTAATAAATAATAATAATGATAATAACACACACACACACACACACACACACACACACACACACACACACACACACACACACACACACACACACACACACACACACACACACACACACACACACACACACACACACACACACACACACACACACACACACACACACACACACACACACACACACACACACACACACACACACACACACACACACACACACACACACACACACACACACACACACACACACACACACACACACACACACACACACACACACACACACACACACACACACACACACACACACACACACACACACACACACACACACACACACACACACACACACACACACACACACACACACACACACACACACACACACACACACACACACACACACACACACACACACACACACACACACACACACACACACACACACACACACACACACACACACACACACACACACACACACACACACACACACACACACACACACACACACACACACACACACACACACACACACACACACACACACACACACACACACACACACACACACACACACACACACACACACACACACACACACACACACACACACACACACACACACACACACACACACACACACACACACACACACACACACACACACACACACACACACACACACACACACACACACACACACACACACACACACACACACACACACACACACACACACACACACACACACACACACACACACACACACACACACACACACACACACACACACACACACACACACACACACACACACACACACACACACACACACACACACACACACACACACACACACACACACACACACACACACACACACACACACACACACACACACACACACACACACACACACACACACACACACACACACACACACACACACACACACACACACACACACACACACACACACACACACACACACACACACACACACACACACACACACACACACACACACACACACACACACACACACACACACACACACACACACACACACACACACACACACACACACACACACACACACACACACACACACACACACACACACACACACACACACACACACACACACACACACACACACACACACACACACACACACACACACACACACACACACACACACACACACACACACACACACACACACACACACACACACACACACACACACACACACACACACACACACACACACACACACACACACACACACACACACACACACACACACACACACACACACACACACACACACACACACACACACACACACACACACACACACACACACACACACACACACACACACACACACACACACACACACACACACACACACACACACACACACACACACACACACACACACACACACACACACACACACACACACACACACACACACACACACACACACACACACACACACACACACACACACACACACACACACACACACACACACACACACACACACACACACACACACACACACACACACACACACACACACACACACACACACACACACACACACACACACACACACACACACACACACACACACACACACACACACACACACACACACACACACACACACACACACACACACACACACACACACACACACACACACACACACACACACACACACACACACACACACACACACACACACACACACACACACACACCAGTTGTAGGACCGAGGGCTTCACCTGAATGAAGGTAGATGGTATTTATATATACAGCGTCTACGCTCCACCGAGGATACCAATAGAGGAATTCGAAGAACTACTACACCGATTGGTTCAGGACGCAAGAGGACGAAGGCCGATAGTACTGGCTGGAGATTTCAATGCTTGGTCTACCGAATGGGGCAGCCGTGAAACAAATCGACGGGGTACAATCTTACTCGATGCATTCGCTTTGCTGGATATTTTATTGGTCAATAATCGGAATAAACCGACTTTTAACAGGGGTGGCACGGGTTCGATCATTGAACTTACTCTCGTGAGCGAGTGTCTAGCCAGTCGCATCTTATCGTGGGAGGTAAGTGACGTGTATACACACAGCGACCACGAGGCAATCGAGCTGGATATAGCAGCTGATGCAAGGAGGTCAGCAATCTCAAGATCGAATGTGAGGCATGGATGGACTGCAAAATCTTTCGACAGGGAAATATTTATATCTGTGATGGAAGACCATGCGGAAATTGTAGGCTCAGCTAAAGAAAAGGCTGGACAATTAATGTCTTTGGTTATGGGTGCCTGCGATGCTTCTATGTCGAGACGCTCAACATCTTTCTGTCGTACACCAGTCTACTGGTGGAATGCAGAAATAGCAGAATTAAGGAGAAGAAGTCAACAGCTACGAAGACTTCACCAGCGGGCAAGAGGACATCCAAATTTCGACGCCCTGGGACGACAGCACTGCGATGCACGCAGAGCTCTCAGAAAGTCCATTAGGACCAGTAAAAATCGTTGCTGGAAGGAATTGTGCAATGAAGTCAACAACGACTCAGTGATGAACAAACTTAAGGGGTGTCGTATGCCTTCACCGAAGTGCCCGGACTTTCTTCGCAAAGTAGCACTTTTTCCGAACCGATTAGGTACGGTTGTGAGGACTGCGCCATACGACAGTTCGGAAAATGTGCCTCTGATTACGATGGGAGAACTATTGAAGGCAAGCAGAAGAATCAACGCCGAAAAGCCACCTAGCATGGATGGTATCCCAAATGCTGTCCTCAAAACGGCGATTGAGTCGCAGCCAGAAGTTTTTCTAGAGCTCTATAACGCATGCCTCCGAGAAGGTATATTTCCACAACGCTGGAAGCAGCAGCGGCTTGTCCTTTTACCGAAAGGAGACAAGCCACCCGGTGACCCTTCTTCTTATAGGCCAATCTGTTTGTTGGATACTGGTGAGAAAGTGCTGGAAAGAATCATTCATAATCGACTGGAGGAATATACTGAAGGAGCTCAGTAGATGTAAATGGCTAGTTCTGGGGCGGAAGTGCATCCGGTCTGAGTATAGGGAATTGCGTGAGTGTGAGAGAGAGGTGTATATGTTTGATGTAATTCTGTGTTCTGAGGGTAGTGGACCATAGAGTTGGATGTTGTGTGTAGAATAGAATAGAAGTGTGTTGTGGACCATAGAGTTGGATGTTGTGTGTTGTGTTCGAGACCTGTCATGGCGTCTGTAGGTCTGACTTGTGTAATGGTGGTTGTAACTGTCATGGCGTCTGTAGGTATTGTGATATGACGTGTGTAATGTTGATTGTAACTGTCATGGCGTCTGTGGACAGTTTGATTGTGGACCATAGAGTTGGATGTTGTGTGTGGAATAGAAGTGTGTTGTGTTCGAGACCTGTCATGGCGTCTGTAAGTATAACGTGTGTAATGTTGGTTGTAACTGTCATGGCGTCTGTAGGTATTGTGTTATGACGTGTGTTATGTTGGTTGTAACTGTGATGGTGTCTGAAGACAGTGTGGGGGAGCCACTTGTGAACAGACAGTCTGATTAGATGTAGGTCACTGCATTATCGGCCTTTAAGTTTGAGATTGAAAAACGATTAGAAAACGATCGAAACGATTCAAACGGTTGAAACGATCGCCTTCATCGTTTTTACAACTCTGAGTTGAGGGTGGGGTCTAGATGCACAGTCACTCGAAATCGATAAATCATTATAGTTCGAGATGAAGACTGTAGTGGTCGATATTCAGAGCTTTCACATGTCTTCACACAAATATATAGTAAAGGAACTAGCCTTGTTGGATTGTGAGAAAAAGTAAGAGAAATATTTTCTATTCAGCCTTGTTGGATTGTGAGAAAAAGTAAGAGAAATATTTTCTATTCAAACCACCTGTTCCGTTGAATCAACTTTCAGAAAGTCAGATGAAGAAAATATTAAGTGGTGAAAGATATCATGGTATTCCATACAACTCAGGATATCAGGAATATGATCAAATGTAAGAAATTCTGAAGGAAAATATTGATCCAGACAGTGTCATATATGTTAGTGGAGAGGGGAGAACTAAATTCCTTATAAAGAGCTTTAAAAAATGGGGGTTTCATCGAGTGAAAGTAGAAAATATAAAAGATGAGGGTCCGAAATTTGTGCGAGGAAATTGTGAATTTATCTGTCTTCATCACTCCCATAGTAAGAATCCTATGTGTTGTAGTGTGAATAGCTGGAAATTATATGAATTTCTTACGAAGTAAGATGTTCTATCTATTATAAAATAATATCATTATCGATATGCCACAGTATCGATATGTCTTCAGCTGAATACACACGTAAACTGCATGAATTTGGCGAAAGAGTGAAAGCACTGAGTAGAGACAGAGAATTTTATGAAGATGAAAATATAGTTATAAGACAACTGGGTAATTTAACTGTTGGAGATGGCTATATTGAAGGCAAATTTTATAATCCTAACCTCAATTTTGAACGGAATCTTATACACAAACGCTCCACACCGAGTGAAACATATTCATATATGTCCCAGCATGGACCTCAAAAATGAATGTAACCGAACGGAATGGCATCCGATGAATCACCTAATGATTAATGAGAACCAACTAGAGGTTTTTACATACGATATTCCTAAAACGATGTCTATGTTTAACTATAAACTCAAGTTATTATTTCATGATGGTAGTGAGGGTGATACTAATAATTGGCAAACTGGAGGAGAACAACCAACTACATCGATTAATTATCAATCTAGAGCAACACCACAGAAAGAAAATGAAATTTATGCAATGCAGTGTTTTAATCTTAGTGTTTTATCAGTATTACTACTTGAAATCCTCATTAAAAATGTAAAGAAACATATTAATAAATAATGATATTGATGAGTAAGTGGTGTTTTATTAGATCAAACATCTGACGATCATAGCTTACAAACTCTGATGACGTCACGGCTTAAGATCAACGATGATTAGGCAAGAAATAAAATATCAATAATAATAATAATAATAATATTTATTTTAGAAAATTCGTATTCATTTAGGTAGTATTACATGGACCAAAGGTACAGGCTGCTTCGGGGAGGTTTCGCCACCACGTGACAGCTGTCATGGCTGGCCAAAGATACAGACTGCTTCGTGGAAATGTCACCACCACGTGACAGCTGTCATAGGATTGGTCGTTGAAGGTACAGACTGCTTCGTGTAGGTGGCGCCACCAGTTCAACTCGTCCGACTCATGCGAATCAAAGATGACAGGCTGCTATCACAGGGCAGACGTGTGACGTCACAGAATGAAGATGCAGACTGCTTCGTGGAGGTGTCGCTCCCAGTTCGACTCGTCCGACTCGTACGGTTTTGAAATCACATGAGCTGTCACGCGGTGAGATATGGTGTCTGTCACGAGGTGTCATGACGGCTATCAAGTACCATAGAGCTGAAGTTTATAGAGCTAACCCAAGCCAAAACCATAGAGTCTTGGAGGGTGTGACGTGGTGGATCCATGAAGCATCTGTCACGTGAACTGTCATGGCGGATCTATGAATGTCAGCCATAGCTTTATAGGTATCAAATGAAAAGTCTTGACATGCAGAATGTTAATTTCCATATTTTCGATGAGGTAAAATCAATAAGATGCATGCAAATTGGGTGGGGAGAACATCTTACTATAGCTCTATATGTGTATCAAAATACATAATGATTTTGACGATTATGTGATGTTTTATTGAATTGAAGATCCGGCGATCATAGTTTACGAACGATGATGACGTCACTGCTTCGAACCGATGACAGTAACTGTATACAAATTCCTCGTCGGCTGCTGTGAAACAACCAATGTTAGATTACGCCAGTTTCAAAAAAAAAACGCGCACACACCTTCCTAGAATCATGGAGCAGCCAATGTTAATTACGGACTGGTTATCATTTTTACCACGCAATTTCAAGAAAATATCGGCAATTTATCAACAACCCTCAGGAGAGATTGTATTCTTCATAGATAGAATGGTGTATATGATGGAATTTCCAAGTTCACAGCTGATTAACAGTTGGCCAAAGTCCAAAGTTCCGTTGAAAATACCTAATGTTCATATACAACATTTTCGGAATACAATGCGATTCTATCACGACAAACTAACCCAATAGAAGCCCTGACAGCTGAAGATGATGATGATGAATATCTGGAAGAAGAAACGATCGTTCCAAACGACTAAGAGGGATCGATCGATTTTAGGAGAAAACGAACTGATGACAAATCTTTGGATTCTCCCTTCTCCTCACTGAGGGTGGAACTAATAACTGGTAAACTGGAGGGGCACAACCAACAGCACCGATTAATTTAAATTGGAGCGACATCACAAAAAGAAAATGGAATTTATGAAATGCAGTGTTTTAATCTTGGCATCTTATCAGTTTTACTACTCAAAATCTTTTTGAAAATGTAAAAGAAACCTATTAATAGATAATGATTTCGACGAGTAAGTGGTGTTTTATTGAATTGAAGATCTGATTGGTTACCTGCAAGGTCAATACTTTTCATGTCGAGACTTGAAACAGATAAGAAATGTATACGTTACAAAGCGCGCTGGAGACGATCTGATTGGTTACCCACAAGGGCAATAATTTTCGTGTCGAGACATGAAATAGATAAGAGCGTTACAAGGCGCGTGGAGATGATCTGTTCGGCTACCTTGTTTTTAGTGCGCTTTATCTGAATTAGATAAGAGTAATTTTCATTTCGAAACATAAGAGAACTCATAATTTTATTACATAAATTAGGAAATCGACCTCCTCACTTCGTGACATATTTAGGTAGATACTGTTTATCAAATTTTTATCAAACCTCTAATTCATAAAACACACCTTTGTTAAACGTAGTTCAGAATAAATTGTAAAACATCATATCATCAATAAATTTCGAAACCTAAATGCCTTACGAGGCGATTCAATTTAGAATTACAAAGCGATACGCTGAAAAGGAACTTCACAGTTCGGTTTTCGGCATTTGAGATATTGTCACGTTTCCGATTTTACCAAATTCAATTATTACCAATCTTTATTTTTCTTCAATATTGTAAATCATTTTTATTCCCATTATAATCTTTCAGATATTTTATTTCAATTTATCTTATTACAAAAGTTACTTCAAACCATTTCCTGTCAGTCGGTGTTAATTTCATTCTCAGATACTTATATATTGCAAATATTAAGTAAAACTATAATGTCAGCATTAGGGTTCATTATTCTGCCGGACAAGTTCATTTACCGTGCGAATCCTGAATTGCTGAATTTCATCAATAAAGTTTATATAAGTCACCGACATAGGAAAAGGAGGATATTCGAACTTTCTTCTCGCGTGTGTACGCATCGATGTTTAATAATGTAAGTAATGATTTTTTTTCATTCACATTAAATGGAGAATTAATGATTTAATTAAACTGTTTTCGAAACTATTCATTATCATGTTTCTTAAATTAACTAAACTAATTTTGGAATTATTCATGATCGTATTTCATTAATCAATTTATTTAACGTACTTATTTTACATAGCGTCGTATTCTATTTTTATTTGTTAATTTGTTTTAATAAATTTTATTGAGTTAGTTTTACCAATGTTGTTTATTTCAAATTACATTTAAAATATCTCAAACAAGAATCCTCAGGGATACGCCATGCCTCTCGCCCCCAAACCAATATTCATCTAAAACATTCAGCTCTACCAAAAAACTGGCGCGTGGCATGTGGTGGAGGTGCCGTTCTTTTCTTTTTGGCATATTTAGATATGTTAAGGAGAAAGTTCCCTGTATGATTTTAATCAAAATTATTAAACTAAACTAAATACACGTAGTTCACTAATTGAAAAATGTTTAATAAATATTTTTATTATTTATTATTTATTCATCCCTGGGATGTGATTCTTGTATAATACCTAATTAAAATTAATTCTCCATTCATTAATTTTTATTTTATACATACTTTTTCATTTTCTACGTACATATATACAGTATAATTTACCCTTCTACCATCATCATTGTTTCACATAATTGAAACATTATTGTTCAGTTAATATTATCCACGTTTTCGAATAATATGTTGGGATATCTGACAGAACATTACTTTAAGTTTTTGTTTTTTGTATATATTTTCAACAAGCCAATAACTACTGACTGTTTGACATGTCAAATGACAGACCTTTCACAAGAGCTAAAGCAAAAAATGCAGACATTAGATTAAAGTTAACTGTCGAAGATAAAACAGACACTCATTTTGAACCTAACTTTCGCAGTACAGAAGTACTTGGGAATGCCTTCATAACACACAGAAACCCTACTAAATCAACATCATCCACCCCAACCGACTTAATTAGCGAATTAGGTGACTTAAGCATAATTGGCTTCGATAGTCCTCCACATACTACTCCTTGGCAAGAAGAAGCTGGATTACACACAGTAGTTAGACGAACGTCACAATTTGGTGATAAGTTCCTAAGTGACTTAGAAACACATACTAGATCCACAAGACAACAATCACTTTTCAAATCATCAATACGCAAAATGGCTCACAACATAACACTGGCAGATGCAACAACTGCTGGTAGGTCACCTACAGTACCTAAATTTTTGTCACCACCTTTATTCAACCCATGCACAAGCAACCCCATAACTTTCATTAGAAGTTATGAACGTTCAGCTTCAGCAAATGGCTGGAATGATGCATATAAAATAAATTATTTAGGCAGCTTTCTAGAAGGAGCAGCTATTAACTGGTATGCTAGATATATAGCTGAACCAGCTAACAATAATAAAATTTGGGAGCAGATATCGGGAGAATTCTGTAAAGAATTCGGTGGCGAACACCCTTTGAGAAAAATCAAATTTCGTTTCAATACGAAAAAGCAACAAGATAATGAGGACATAAAACAATATTTCTACGACCTTTTATCATTGTCAAATGAAGTCGATCCAAATATGGCATTTGATATATTCAAGGATCACTTTGAAAATGGCTTACACCCGACTAAATGAAGTCGATCCAAATATGGCATTTGATATATTCAAGGATCACTTTGAAAATGGCTTACACCCGACTTATTATGAAAGCTATTATATGTTAAGCTCCTCTGGAATGAATATGGACCAACTTAAAGCATTAGTTTTAAAACTAAGCGACATTAAAGAACGTGCAATTAGTACACACATGACTAATCACGCTTTTCTCGCATTAAGTCAGCCACACTCGCAACAGAATCCAAAAAACTCTATGCACAACCTATCTCCTGGTACTTCATATCAAAGACAATTCCCACAAAATTTTCAAAATACCCAAAAATCCACATACTACCCAAATACGAACTACAACAAACCTCGATACTATGGACAAAATCAAAATCCCAATTATAACAAACCTACGTATAATAATACGAATAATTACAGACTTACCACATATAATTCTAAAAAGACCAACCAACCTAACGTTCATTTTCCAAATCAAAACAGAAACGATAGATTTAAACAAAATAACATACCACAGACTAGAACAAAAGAAGGTAGACCAATCTGTTCTAACTGTAATAGGGTTGGACATTACACATCAGTGTGTAATACAAATTCAAATTATAGAGAAAATAAGGTTACAACTAAAACCGAAACTAACAGACAACCCCCAAACGAGAGGGGACGACACTAAAATCCCCTGAGGTCGTCCTTCATAATGTAAATGGTTCAGTGTCAAATAATATTCTAATCATTAAGGGTAATATAAACAATTCAGAAATTATTGAAATAGTTTTAGACACTGGATGTAGCCAAAATATTGTTTTAAGAGATTTAGTAAAGCATTTACCGATCAAAATTACAAATAAGGTTCTTATTACCGCAGGAGGTCATAAAATTAATTCTGTAGGTGAAGTATGTTTTAAACTAAGAATTGCTGGTGAATTTATGGAGTGTAATGCTCTAGTAATCGATTCATTACCCAAGCCTTTAATCTTAGGCACATGTTTTCTGCAAGAACATAGGGCCGTTATTGATTTCGATTCATCTACAGTTCAACTTGATATCAACAACAAAACATCTAGCGTAAATTTCCACAAACAAAATACAAATATATCGCCTATATGCTACAATTTACAACCCACGCCTGATAATAACATTAGTAGTTTCAAACTAACTGCTTATAAAGACTATTTTTTTAGACAAAATGTTGAGATCAAAGTAAAGCTATCACATAATATTTTGAAATTCTCGCCTGAGATACTATCCACACTTTACGACGAGGCGAATGAATCTTTTTTAATTCCCAGAGGGTTATTATGCACTAGCGAACCTTATTTAGAAAATAAACAGTTATACGTGAATATCGTTTCCAGATCTCACATAAATATCAAGCTTTTTAGAGGTACTTCAATAGGTTTTTATTTTAAAAAAGCTGCACCAAATCTAAGTAACGAGAGTATTTTTCTGTATACTGAAGAAACTGACGAATCTGTAACACTACAAGACCATAACTTAGACAATATCAATAATTTAGACGAGAAACTTAAACTTATTTCTTTATTAGAAAAATATCCCAATGTGTTTTCTAAAACTACCAAATCAATGGGTACTACTGACTTAACCGAACACGAAATTATTATTGAAACTGATAAACCTATCAAATCAAGACCTTACAAAGTTTCCCACAAAGAAAAGCAAATAATTGACGAACAAATACAGGAAATGCTACAAAATAATATCATTAGACCAAGTCATTCACCCTGGTCGAGTCCAATCGTTTTAGTAAAAAAGAAAGATGGCACAGTTCGTTTTTGCATCGACTATAGGCATATCAATAATGTAACGAAAAAATCTATGTACCCACTGCCAAACATTGACGATATTTTAACTTATCTAGGCAACGCAAAATATTTTACAACATTAGATATGTTTAGTGGTTACTGGCAAGTACAAATAAAAGAGGAACACAAGGCGTACACGGCATTTATAACTCAGGGTCAGGGATTATACGAATTCAACGTGTTACCTTTTGGTCTATGCAACGCACATGCAACTTTTCAAGAGCTTGCGGACAAAGTATTTCAGGGAATGAAATGGAAAGATATTCTCATCTATTTAGATGATATTATTATATTCTCAGAAACTTTTGAGGAACATTTAGAAAAACTAGAAAATGTTTTCCAGCGACTAAGTCAAGCAGGACTTACTTTAAAGCCTAGCAAATGTAACTATATTCAGAGCAAGGTTAAATTATTAGGTCACGTTGTGGGAGTTGAAGGATTAGCCCCTGATGAAGACAAACTAGCGGCTATTGAACATTTTCCAACACCTCGAAATATGAAGGGAGTTCAAAGTTTCTTAGGTCTTTGTAACTATTATAGAAAATTCATACACAACTTTGCTAAAATTGCACATCCTTTGTATAAAGCAACCAAAAAAGATATCAAATTCAACTGGACCCAAGAACATCAAATTGCTTTCGACGAATTGAAAAATAAAATGATAACAGCCCCAGTATTACAACATTTTGATCCTTTAAAAGAATGTGAGCTAAGAGTAGACGCTTGCCAATATGGTATTGCTGCAATATTACTGCAATTAGGTGCGGATGACAAAGTTCATCCAATTGCTTATATAAGTCGCAGCTTAACAAAAGCTGAGCAAAATTACACAATTTCTGAACTTGAGGGTTTATCGGCAATTTGGGGACTTTCATATTTGAGACACCTAATCTATGGGAAGCCCGTTAAAATTGTAACAGATCATCATGCGTTATGCTACTTGAAATCACTAAAAAGCCCCACAGGTCGCCTTGCGAGATGGGCTATCAAACTATCAGAATTTGATTATTCAATTGTACACAAAAGTGGAATAAATCATAAAGATGTTGACTGTTTATCAAGGTATCCTGCATTAGAAGCAACTGAGGAAGTTGAACACGATACTGAAGAGGTGCATACCTATCTAATCGATTCTATTGTCACTGATAAATATTTTAGAAAACCCAAAACATGAATCAGCAACAATTGGCCTCACAAAACAAGCAAAGAATTTTCGGCTTATTGATGGGACTTTATACAGGATTAACCCTAATCAAGAGGGTCGAGACTACTTATTAGTAGTACCAAAACACCTTATTGGTGAAATTATCTATAGCCTACATAGTGAACCAGCTTCAGGTCATCTTGGCACAACCAAGACTTCTCACAAAATAAAAAATAGGTTCTACTGGTCAACTATGCATAAAGATATCGATAAATTTATTAAAGGTTGTCCAGATTGTCAAGCACGAAAAGGTCAGAAGAACAGGAAACCTTTAGGTTTATTACAGCCAATTCCTGTTGGAAACCCTTTCGACAAAATAGGCATAGACATACTTGGTCCGTTTCGCAGGAGTAGAAACGGTAAAACAGTCATTGTCGTAGCTACGGATCATGCCACAAGATGGGCTGAAACTCAAGCATTAGTTAATGGCAAGAGTGAACATATCGCTAAATTCATTTTGGAAAGAATAATCACAAAACATGGCGCACCTCGAGAAATTTTGAGTGATAGAGGTAAAACTTTCCAATCTGAATTAGTCAGAGACCTGCTCAAAATAATGGGCACTACAAGTAAGTTTACCACTGCGTATCACCCAGCTTGTAACGGTCTTACCGAGCGACTAAATAAAACTATTGCAGACATGTTAGCAATGTACACGAACACTGACCAAACAGACTGGGACGAATACCTGAGCTTAGTAACATTTGGCTACAATACTTCTAGACAGGAAACCACAAAAATCTCACCATTCATGTTGGTGTATGGCAGAGAACCTGTCCTGCCAACAGAAGCAAATTTAATGCGTCCCACAGATTCATTAGACGTTATAAAAATACGAGACAAAGCATTAGCAGTACGAAATTTAGCTATTGAAAATATTGACAAAAAACAACAAATAGACAAAAACAGATATGACCAATCTCATCGTCATGTTGAATTTGTTCTAGGGGACCAAGTTAAAGTTTTCACCCCTATTAGAAAAATAGGCAGAAGTGAAAAACTACTTTTAAAATATTTTGGGCCATACTACATAACTAGAAAAATTTCAGATGTAGATTATGAGATCCAGAAAGGTCCATCAAACAAATCTAAAAAAGAAATAGTTCATGTTAGTAGAATCCTACCATATTACGACCCTTGGACACCTCCAGTGTCAGACGAAGAAACGGTTAATACCGAAAACATACCAACCCCAATAAAATGAAATACCCACCCTCAACCCCAACTTAAATAATATTCTATATATTAAGTTTTTAAATAAATTCACAATTTTAAATAGTGTAATTAAAAATTAAGAGTAAATGTACATATCGAATAATAACTAGAATACATAAGCATAATAACATTTATTTTACATATTGAGAAAAAAAAAAAAAAATTCACATTTCAACTGACTACCTACTTATATCAAAGCAGTTAATTTCACATTATTTTTGATCCATATAGAGGAAGGATATGATATTTTCATTTTATTCAATTGGATAAATGAACGATACACATTCTAATAAAAAACTAGGAATGATTGAAATGAATAAAAAACTAAAGTATTATTATCACAGGTACTCCATTATAATTCTACTACTTATCATAGAAGTACGAACCGAAACCATCGAAGTATCGGCAGGGGCGTTTTGGAAAAACCTACCAGAAACAATTAGTTATGAAGCAACGATACCATTAACTTACGAAACCCAATGGTTCGAAGAAAAAATCACCCTTTCTAAACCAACAAAGACAACTTGCCATCACCCATCAATTAATCAGGATTTATGTGCATTTTCACTAAAAATGGATGATTTATCAAAAGCTTATGAAGTTGAATTTATAATGCTCGAAAGTAGTTGGAGTACTGACATTCTCAAAAACTGTACTCCAACCTTCGACATGCATACCAAAACAAAGAGGAAACGTTCCCTAGATTTCCTAGGTGAAGGTTTATCATGGTGTTGTGGTGTGGCAACTCAACATAAACTAGACTCTCTAGTTACAAATGAAAACAGATTAAGGGCAAATCTATTCAAACTGAATAAAGAATTGTCAGGATCAATAAAACAGATCACTGAAAACTCAAAAAAGTTCAAGGCTTATGAGCAGGATGTTGCAAAAAACTTTAAACAAACTGAAGCTCATATTCATATTTTAGAAAATTTCATAAATAATCAAAGAACTACGTACAACACAATAGCAGAAGAACAAGATGAGTTAATATTTTCAAGTTTATCTCATGAATTTTCAAATCTCAAAAAAATTATTCAACTTACTAGAGCAATTAAACGTCAGAGAATAATTAATTCATGTAAACAACATCAAATACCTGTAATTATTTTAGAGCCTGCCACTTTACAACACGATTTACTATTGTTAGAAGAAGAACTAAAATTGTCCGCTCAAGGACTGGCCATCCCGAAAACAGACATTTCTAGATACTATCAACTACCAATTTGCGACTGTACATTTCTACAAGAGACAGTCTTAATCCATTTGAGAATTCCAATTTCACAAGAAAATGTAGCATGGCAACTGTTTGAATTAATTACCGCTCCTTTTGCTTGGTTCAACCAAACATGTAAAATTCAACACGATACATTATATTTAGCAGCCCGCTCAAACACTTTCAACGAATACACAATTCGACAAATTTCAGGAACAGGATTACATCACTGTAAACCTTTTCATGATAAGTTGTGTTACTTGCCAAGATTTTCTGGCGATTCACTACAAGGTCCAGCTTGTGCCACCAAATTATTCAAAGGCACATCTGTTGAAGATATAAGTAATCACTGCCCAATGGTTTGCCACACCTCAACAGCAATGTTAATAACAGAAATTGAAGAAGAAGTTTACATCCTAACACATCCTGAACCCAACATCATCATTCATTGCAATACAACCTCACACACTATACCTTCTTCAGCCTATACAACCCCTGGAGCTTTAAAAATTAAATTGCCATGTAATTGTAAGCTTATGTCTGAAAACTTTACCGTGATACCACAAAGATACCCTTGTCAAGATAATTTCCCTCAGCAAGCTAAAATAACTCACACTATACCAGCAACATGGTCTAACTTAAAATCATTTATACTGAATCCTATTTCAAAAAATTACGTTCCATCATATGAAAATATAAGTGAATGTTTGAATCAAAATTGGACACTTAACGTACCCCATTTAAATTTAACAAGTTCGGCAAGTACATATAAAGAAATCATAGAATCTTTACAAAATCTCCCTCCAGAAGAGCTTACTTATTCTGCGAGGTATGGACTCCATGGTGATTCAGTTTTCTTCATCTGGAATTGCATTATCTCCGTTGCTGTAGCTTATCTCATATTCCGAAGAAATCCTGCTATTATAGCAACAGTTCCCACTGTTCACGGACAAACAATCACCAACACCCCTCAAAACGCTGTTCATCACGACATTCTCATTGGATCCATCATAACTGCTTTAATAATTTTCATCATGTACATAAGCATTAGACTCGTAATTTCGCTGCTAAAGGGTAGTAGCACACCTAAAACACAAAATATCAATGTTAAAACCAACGATTTAGAAATGCATGATTTTTCAGAACACCAAGCTTCTACTTCTCAAAATAAACAATACATATTACACGTTGATGGAAATGATAGCCTCTTATCCCTGTCTAAAGGTAAAACCTTGAACCTAATTCTAACACCAAGCAATACCGGTCTGGATGAAGCTGAGAGCTTCATATAACCAATACAATTAGTAAATGAAGCTACGTTCATGTGTAATACCCACAAAAATGTAGAAATTCCCGGTCTTCATTTACTCCAGAATATACCTACCAGCATTTAACAAATAAAGTTAAATCAAATACATGATAACCCAGGAGCTCCTTTAGTATATTGACGTACTTTGATATTAAGTTAGAAATCAATATTGTGCACAAATCTTATTTTGATTTCTAATCGAATAACTTCGTAATTAAATAAATACTAATTAAATATATTTATCTTTCAAAATATATTTGGGTAATCTGACCTACCACCACTAACCAATTTACCAATACCTACCTACTTATAATTACAATATTATTTTCAATACATAGACAGAGGTATTAAATTTGGATAAGAACGCTAACATCATCTCCTACTACTAATCAACATAATAAATAACACTTACTTTTAGAATAACTAATACTTAATGGTTACTAATTATTTTACATGTTTTGCAATTTACCAAACACTAACAGTGACTAAACATACTAATATAATAACTAATCAAAGAAAAATATTCAAATATTTTTTTTCGTTCAGTGATAAACATATTTTGTATATTTTATAGATAGTATTATCAACCTATTAGAATAGATCGATATTTATTTTTTTTTCTTAACTGAACTACTTTTAATTAGATTTTTAGAAGGAACATATTAAGTTAGATTATTATCATGTTTTACTAAAACATTGAATTTAGTTATATTATTTTTCCATTTAATAATAATTATTTACCACTACAAATAATTCAGAAATAGTAAAATACATTCATGATTATATCGCTATTTTTCTTATATAAATAAGTCTACAGGATATTGTTGAAACCTTTATATATACAATACTTACTTTTATTTTCATTGTTACATGTTACCATGCATTCGAGTCGAAACAATGGAAGCAACAGAACAGTTCCATATAAACACCCAACCACACGTTGAAGCTCTGATACCAACGACAACATCCAAGAGCAATACATCCAAAATCTCCGCCATAGTACTGGTTCTGTCCTACAACAAAAATCACAACAATGCAAAAAGCAACTGTCATTCCGTTCTCTCAAGGTCATCGAAGTTTAGAGGTCAACAAATCTATCATCTAAATGGTATACCTCACACCAGCTACAAGAATTATTGTCCTGATGATTGAAGATACACACAATTGAATTAATTCAACTTTAGTAGATTTAAAATTGGAGCAATTATTCTACAAATTATACTCACCGAAAACATGGTTGCCATGGTGGAAAGCTGAGTATCCAGTCTACTAGCTCCATTATACCACAAACAAACGTAAAACGAACTTCACTACACTATTTGGACAACAATTTCAACAAACGATCGTAACACTTTGGTCATGGTACACTTCAAACTTATCGAAAAAATCAAGAAAAACAAGATCATGGACCACGCGGTCAACAAGACGTTATGATGCCACCTACACCTACACGCACGCCGAAGTTTACAAGGTCACGGAATAAAACATATTACTACTACCTAAGATTTTGCTTAATGTGCAATTGCAATCTGCATCGCATTATATTATTGCACAGGTCAGTACTAGCACTATGGGTCTACACATCGAAAATGGGATGAACTACAACAAATGGAAAATGGGTTGATATGGAATCACTTCTGTTCGCACAAATTATATCATTTTATTGTATGTTGTGAACTTGTATCATTAATTCTCCATTGATATATTTAATTTTTATTTAAAAATATTGACACAAACCCACCTACAACTTTTCTCATACTTACACTATACACCAGAGGTCTGGTGCTTCCTCTGAAGGGGGGGACATGTCACGTTTCCGATTTTACCAAATTCAATTATTACCAATCTTTATTTTTCTTCAATATTGTAAATCATTTTTATTCCCATTATAATCTTTCAGATATTTTATTTCAATTTATCTTATTACAAAAGTTACTTCAAACCATTTCCTGTCAGTCGGTGTTAATTTCATTCTCAGATACTTATATATTGCAAATATTAAGTAAAACTATAATGTCAGCATTAGGGTTCATTATTCTGCCGGACAAGTTCATTTACCGTGCGAATCCTGAATTGCTGAATTTCATCAATAAAGTTTATATAAGTCACCGACATAGGAAAAGGAGGATATTCGAACTTTCTTCTCGCGTGTGTACGCATCGATGTTTAATAATGTAAGTAATGATTTTTTTTCATTCACATTAAATGGAGAATTAATGATTTAATTAAACTGTTTTCGAAACTATTCATTATCATGTTTCTTAAATTAACTAAACTAATTTTGGAATTATTCATGATCGTATTTCATTAATCAATTTATTTAACGTACTCATTTTACATAGCGTCGTATTCTATTTTTATTTGTTAATTTGTTTTAATAAATTCTATTGAGTTAGTTTTACCAATGTTGTTTATTTCAAATTACATTTAAAATATCTCAAACAAGAATCCTCAGGGATACGCCATGCCTCTCGCCCCCAAACCAATATTCATCTAAAACATTCAGCTCTACCAAAAAACTGGCGCGTGGCAATATACAGGTCTTGATATAGATTACTGAACATTTTCTGAAATGATTCTCTCTTACATACGTGAGAACGTGAACGTGAATAGTGAGGGGGGTGGGGATAACTCTCCGTTTCGATCTCATTGCAAACGTTGATAAATGACTGCTAACGTCAATAGTTGTTTCAATTTGTTTTCTTTTCCAGCAACCGGCTTCCATAGTTTACAAACTATGATCGTCGGATGTTTACATCATCACCTATCGTTTTGAGGAATAAAAATATCAAATATAATATAAATTACATTTATTTGGAAAAATACATTTTGATAGTACATCATTTAGAACTAAAATAATAACATTATGATTCATCACCCGGTTCTTCACACCAAATTCCGAACTGATCCTGTAATTGGAGAATACTCCATTATACGGTCGTTAATGATGATGCAATAAGCCCTGGTGTTTTTGGGGAAATTCAGGAAACTTTCAATCTCTAGTTTAACGTCAACTGTTGATGACTTCAAAGCATCGTTTTGCTTTGAACAATCAATCACAAAAATTGCTCTATTCTTGAATGCTATATAATCTAACATGGGCTCACTCATTATTTTATTTGAAAATGATTTCTGGAAATCATAATACATCTGGTATGCTTCCACGTATTGCTGGTCGGTGAAATTCAATTTCATTGCTTCATATGGATAACACTCTGAATTCAAGTATAATTTTACATTTAGCAAGTTTATATTATCGAAATATGCACTGTGCTTAACAGCATTATTTTTTCGATCAGTTTGGAAAGCTAGAATCACATATCTGGGACGTTCCAAATTCATTGATGTTTTAACAGCCCAAATGTCACGAGTGCTCTCCTTCATCAACGGATTTTCATGCAGATCCCAAGTACGGAATGGAATCAAAATGGGCTTCTCAGCACCCAAATTCCCCAACATTTGAAATATAACTTGAAAACTTGGAAACACATGTCGCACTTTTAATGCTATCGTCTTCACATTTATTTTAGCCGTTTTCGTGCCTGTGCTATTAGTATAGCAATCGTTATCGGTTCAAAACCTTATCAAGCGCAGCTTATGTTTGAATAAGCCTAGTAGAAAATTCAACGGTATCCATAAATTGATTTTATTATTGTAGACTGAACTCAGTGCATCCTTATATGACCATCCAGAAATAGCTAGAGGTATAGATTCATGTTTGGCATATGTAAGATAAGCTCTGATGGTGCTGACAATACCAGGATCACGTACTTTGTCTATCTCTTTTCCATTCTATTCATAACTGATACCAATATATCTTGTTGATTGATTGATATCTCAATTTCATCGCTGTTTGCCAAAAGATGTTGTGTGAGGATAGTAGGTATGAGTTTCTTCTCGGATGATGTCTTCATTGAAGTTTGGTTCGTTGAATATTTGAAGTTTTTCCGACATTGTAACCAAGGAACTTCAAAAAATTTATATTTTCCAAAGATAGTGATGCAGAAGCAACCTTCTCCCTTAGACTCGTTGTAGATAATAACTGATGACCACTATGAAGATGTCTTTTATTGCTGAAATTCAAACCCATGTTCTCAAGTGACGTCTACTGCAACAACAACCTTCTCCGATGAATTCTTTTCATATAATGAATGCTGGTGAGTATTGGATTATTATTTATTGTTGGAAGCCATAATCTCTTGTGGTCTTTTTCAACTCCAACCGTATAATAATTTCTTCTCCACGAAAATTTACCCGTTTCCAATTCTGATCTAAAATATTCAGTGTGATGTTATCGAAGGACGTCTTGTTGATGACCGGTAGATAAATAAGATTCTTCGGCTCTATATCAATGGAAAAACCAGGTGGTACAAGAGGTGAAAACTCATATATCGTATGAGCTAACTAATTGTCATAATATGCTCCTGCGGTTAAGTTACACTCCACTCTAATAGTTTGAACTTTGATTATGTTTATAGGGTGATCAGATACGTGTAGTTCACGAGATGCCAATTTTTTTTGCTGAATCCCAACAGTTCGCTTATACTATCTTTAGGAATAAAATTCACTTCAAAATCACTCTTCAGCTCTATGTGTAGAGTGTTGTTGTTAGATTTTATTGATAATTTCCGGTCACGTTCTTCTTGCTTCACTCCTATCCCACAAACTGCACTTTGTATGGAATCCTCGATGTCTGTCAACTCGCAGGACCCCGTAGCTATAGTAACTACCTCTTCCTCACCCTTCACATTTTTATAATAAAATTTATTAAAACCTTCTTCAATGTTCGGAATGCTATTGTACGTATGCAAACCAACAAGTGCGATAGAATAATATGAATGAGGATCTAGTTCTCTAGGTGGGTGAAAATCTACAGATAAGCGGGAGCTCTTACCCGTGATAGTGAACGTCTGAGACATGATTGATGAAAACTTCATCAACAATCTATTTATATACTAATAAATGCAGGGTTAGTCGACCACAACTGAAGAGTAAGAGAGGAATTCTAAACATAACTGGCCACAATTATGAGTGTTATATTGTTGGAAATTGTCGTGGAATAATATCTTACACTTTTTGGATTAATCCACTAGTTCGCGAGGGGGGTGTAAATTGCCAAAACTATCATAATATAAAGCTGCATTACCGACTTTATTAAATCCAACTCAGTGAGTGCCTTCATTGTCCGAGCTATCTAAATTAACTATTCCACGCTCGTTTTTCCATGGTCCGTTGGATGGCAGTTCATAACGCATAAATACTCGTCTAAAATGGGGAATTATCAGAGCTTTTGCTAGTTTTCGTAGATCGAGATCGGTCAGAGGTCTTCTGGGTAGGTTTACTGGCAGTTTTTTGGATGTTTATTCAAATATAGACCAAGACCTTTGCGATACTTCTTCAAATATAGACCAGATCCTTGTTTCCCCAAAGCTATAGCTTCCATTGTTTTATTATGTCTTTCCGTTACCTCCAAGGTATTCCGAGCTGCTTTGCTGTCGTTGACGGCCTTAGCGATGCCTGCACCACCTCCCGCCAATGCTCCAGCAGCTGATAAGCCGACAAACAGAGGTATTAAAAATGGTAGAAATCCTCCAGTCTTTGGAATAGGAATTACTCTTGGTAACAAAACATTTTTCCGCCCACCTGCTTTTTTGAATTGTTTTCGTGCAACTTTCAACGCTGTTTGATATGTTCTCTTCAGATTGGTTGGGTCAAACTTATTCTTCATAACTTTTCTCACCCCATCGACAATTGCACTTTCGAATCCAACCTTCTTTCTCCTACTCATCCCCAATTTCCTCTTTAACTTCATAATTTTATTCACACCGAAAGCGGCAATCCTCTCTCCAAATTTTGCGTCTTTAGATTTGACTCGTTGCCAAGCTGCGTTCTCTAATATTTTATCCGCCTCGTGACGTCTTTCCAAACTAGCGTTCCGCAGATATGAAATATCGTGTTCGCGGCAAGCTTTATCGAGTGGATTGATACCTGAATCTCCTCTTCTTAACCGTTCTTCTAATTTTGTACCGGGACCACATAATTGATAACCAGGAATATGAAGTTCAAACGGGAGCTTGTTTATAAGCGTATTGAGAACACCTTCTCCTACGTACGCTTCCATACAGACTGATGAGAATTCAAGATTGCACCGTTATTTAACGAGGGGAGGGAGAAAGACCAAAGATCTCAAAATAATATTTTTTTTTAATTTCAAAATTTTCTCAATACAAAAGACTTAAGTATAATCTTAACAATATATGTTTCAAATATTATAATTTTCACTCTTGATTCACCCTCATAGTCACGGAATTTTGTTCTATTATAATATCCATACCCTCGAGTCAGTAATATTTCAGCTTTTCGTTTGTTCCTAATAATCTCAAATGGTCAATGATGGGTTCATTGAACAAGATTCGAATTATCGATCCAACTGTTGTGCTTATTATCTAGACCCAACTATTTCACATACTGTTGACCCCTCCTCTTTCGTAATATTTTTTCGACTGAATACACATCGGGTTGTTTTGTTTTCTGGAATTCCTCGTCGTAGAATCCTCCACTTATCGTTTTCCCCAACATATCTTGCAAAATATATGTAACAGGAGCTGTTATGTGAACTCTTATAATTTTAAACAATTCTATCGACCAATTGGGCGTATATCCTTTCCCAAATATATGTTTAGCCTTACTTATTCGCACCACATCTCCAACGTTGTATTTTTGAGGCAGAGCTAACTTGATGTGTGAGTAAGATCGCTTCAATATCTCGCTCTCAATCTGTTTCGTCACTTTTATTAGAGCCATATTTATAGTACTATGTTTACGTTCATTATATTTTTCTGTGGTTTTTTCAAGTATATCAAGCCATTTGTATTTCCCGCTAAGACTGAAATGTTCGTAGAGCGATTCCTTTAACGTTCGAATGACACGTTCAGCAATGGCTGCTGTTTTCACACCATACGTATTATAATGATTGATATTATGTTTTTTCATTAGATCGTTAGAGTGTTTATTGAAGAATTCTTTTCCCTGATCGCTTTGCAGGTTCCTAGGCTTACGATGTCCTCCCAACAATATAGAACTGACCGCTTTCCGAACCTCTTCGGTAGATTTCGTTTTCAGCGGAGTCCATAGAAATTTCGAGAAGCAATCGATCATAACCAAAATGTATTTGAATCATCTATTTTCACGAGCGTAATTACCCATTTCAGCCAGATCCATTTGCCACAAATCATCCAAACCTTTTATGATTGTTCTGCGTCGTTTGAAATTCTTCCTACTCGGCTTATGAAGCTCATGCACTACTTGTTCTCTACTCATCTTATCAATGCGGAAATCTAGTGTAGAATTAATTTTTTGGGTATATTCGCAGGATTTGGAGTTATACGTTTCACAGAGCCCTGCTTTGTTGTTGTGGATGATGAGGGTCTCTTCTTAGAAAGTTCCACAAATGTCATCCGTCGTTCTAACGCCTCCACTTTACTAGTAATGTCATTTAGACGCATGTTCACACTGTTAAATGTGTTCTTGATCTCTTTCAATTCATTTCTGTTTTCCCTCACACTATCACTGATTGTTTTATACTCAGATTTTATATAGATTCCCATTCTATTATATTTATTCTGAATGTCCATCAGATGTTTATCAATGTTGAGAATAACCTTCTCATTCGTTAATTTATGTTCATCCAGATCCTTGTTGATATCTTTGATCAAATTATCAACCCTAACATTGAAGGTATCTTTAAGACTGGTTTCCGTTTTCAGATTCAGTTTGTGTGTTAATTTATCAACATATACTTTATTTGCAACATCTCCATCATCATTCGGTGATTTTACGTTGCACAATCTACGATTTCCCATATCATAACTTCCATCGCTCGTTAGGAATAATCCTTGTCCGTGAACTTGTTTGAAATTATTATTAAATATATTTGTATCATATATCCACTTGGAAGAGGAGGCTCTGCCAAACTTATCCATTGAAACCATCTTTATAATTGTGATGAATTTGTCTTACACCCGGTTTTTGTTCAATCACTCCAGCCTCCATCAATTCTTCTATTATAGAGACTATCTCGTTGTGATGGTTATTGTTACCAGCGTGCGAGGATGCAACAAGAAGTCTCAGTCTATCCACAATTTCGTTAACGTCATCCCAATAAACATATTCGATAGGTTTCTCGTTATATTCAAGCATACCATTTTTTATATATGCATTTCCAGTGTATGTTTTGGACCTTGGTCTTCTCATGGAATTAATCAAAGGTTTCAGTACATTTTTGTATTTTACAATGTTTCTTATTCGATCAGCTGGATCGTTATTACGTCTATGGGCACTAGTCATTTCCATCAGTTGACTGTTATTTTTCCCATCTTCAAAAGTGTAAGTATCCAGTAGAACATCTCTGTAAAATATCAAATTATACAGTCCTGTAGTACCCTTGAACGGAGTACCCTTGATAATTATATTACTCTCACTATCAATTTCTATAGGTTGATTACCCATGAACCATTTATCTAAAGTTGAATTATATTGCCAGCCCATTCTATCATTGTATTTCTTGACATCATCATCCAATAGGAATCCTTCCAAGTAATAACGTGCTAATGTGGGGTATTGTTGCAGAAACTCCTCTGTAGCCTATGCATTATCTTTCTTATGTTTTCTGAATTCTTCACGAATGTGATCGATAGTAGGTTCGGGGGTAAACACATCCTCCTCAGTATCTTGGGGGTTATATACGAACTCTTCCCCTTCATTTACAATATTTGGGATTGGTATGTTCTCCATTTGTGTTGCTGTAGAAACAATACTTTTAGGTTTAACCAACGAATTTTGTTTGATTATTTCAGCATTCTTCGCAATTTCCTCCAGAGGTTTAGATACATTCTTGAACATATTATCTAGAATCTCATCATTTTCAGCTTTACCCAATTTCACAGCCATATATTTTTTCCTCACAACGTTTGCTAACTCCCAAATTTTTTTTTTCAATTGTTGTTTTTCTTTTAGCATGTTACTCACACCCACGTCCATGCTGAGCAGTTTGTCTATTTCAAATGAAAGTATATATACATGTTAGATGTATATATAACTATCAAAACCTTTGCGATAACGTCCTTTGTTCATATCACAGTCTTTGTTCATCATAAGGAATCCATATTTATCTTTCCAACATACGCTACATATCTCTTTGAATTTCTCGAGTGAGATGTTGGTACTTACATGATCGGTGAATATATGTTTCAAATTGAGTTCATCCTGTTTGAAAATAATCAAGCAATTGGTATTGTCGCGCAATCCATGTTTTGGACATTTAGCAAAAGACTGGCAAAGATAGAAACTATCAATTGAGTTGTGTCTCCCTCTTGAAAAATAAGCACGAATTTTCTGTTGTTTCTCAAACATCACGTCATCGAATATTATTATCGAATTAGGCCTCGCTTCTGTGGGGTCTATGACCTCATCACTTTCGGTACAAGGAAAATATCCAAGCCCCTCAATTTTCTTCAATGTCTCCTTTAGTAACTGGTATTTTGGTTGGTGTAAAGACTTTGAATATATGTACACGTTTTCAAATTTCAGATCGTTTGAATCTAGCAATAGAGATAACATCACATTTGTTTTCCCACAATTACTTGGACCACAGATTATTGTTCGTAAAGTATTTGGCAGCAAAGAGCTGTGACGTTGTGATTGTTCAATATTTTCAATGCTTGGTCCTGAATTCATAATATTCAACGAGTCTTTCTGCTTTACAATCTTCATGTTGCCTAGAGGAGCATCGAAATCATACTGAAACATATGTTAATAAGTATTTGTTTATATACTAGTTGATGATGTTATATTGTGTATGTCCGATCACGCGGTTAGGTACTTCTACGCTTCTGTCAAAATCAGGTATCAAATACGTGTTAAATAGGTATGAATGTTGAAGCACGTGCTTAACACGTGTCTGAGTATTGAAATATGTGTCTGAATACATGTCTGAGTAGAGCACGTGTCTGAATGTTGAAGCACGTGCTTAACACGTGTCTGATTATTGAAGCACGTGTCTGAACACGTGACTGAACACGTGTCTTAATGTTGAAGCACGTGCCGGAGTGTTGAATCACGGGATAAAACATGTGCATGAATGTACTACCTATTCACTTTTTACACCTAATGTATTCAATAGTCTTATAACTTCAATTTTACAGTGTGATGAATAATGAGTAGATATCATCATTATTACTCGATGTATTTTCTTAAATAAATATTATTATTATTATTATTATTGATATTTTATTTCTTGCCTAATCATCGTTGATCTTAAGCCGTGACGTCATCAGAGTTTGTAAGCTATGATCGTCAGATGTTTGATCTAATAAAACACCACTTACTCATCAATATCATTATTCATTAATATGTTTCTTTACATTTTTAATGAGGATTTTAAGTAGTAATACTGATAAAACACTAAGATTAAAACACTGCATTGCATAAATTTCATTTTCTTTCTGTGGTGTTGCTCTAGATTGATAATTAATCGATGTAGTTGGTTGTTCTCCTCCAGTTTGCCAATTATTAGTATCACCCTCACTACCATCATGAAATAATAACTTGAGTTTATAGTTAAACATAGACATCGTTTTAGGAATATCGTATGTAAAAACCTCTAGTTGGTTCTCATTAATCATTAGGTGATTCATCGGTTGCCATTCCGTTCGGTTACATTCATTTTTGAGATCCATGCTGGGACATATATAAATATGTTTCACTCGGTGTGGAGCGTTTGTGTATAAGATTCCGTTCAAAATTGAGGTTAGGATTATAAAATTTGCCTACAATATAGCCATCTCCAACAGTTAAATTACCCAGTTGTCTTATAACTATATTTTTATCTTCATAAAATTCTCTGTCTTCTCAGTGCTTTCACTCTTTCGCCAAATTCATGCAGTTTACGTGCGTATTCAGCTGAAGACATATCGATACTGTGGCATATCGATAATGATATTATTTTATAATAGATAGAACATCTTGCTTCGTAAGAAATTCATATAATTTCCAGCTATTCACACTACAACACATAGGATTCTTACTATGGGAGTGATGAAGACAGATAAATTCACAATTTCCTCGCACAAATTTCGGACCCTCATCTTTTATATTTTCTACTTTCACTCGATGAAACCCCCATTTTTTAAAGCTCTTTATAAGGAATTTAGCTTTCCCCTCTCCACTAACATATATGACACTGTCTGGATCAATATTTTCCTTCAGAATTTCCTATATTTGATCATATTCCTGATATCCTGAGTTGTATGGAATACCATGATATCTTTCACCACTTAATATTTTCTTCATCTGACTTTCTGAAAGTTGATTCAACGGAACAGGTGGTTTGAATAGAAAATATTTCTCTTACTTTTTCTCACAATCCAACAAGGCGAGTTCCTTTACTATATATTTGTGTGAAGACATGTGAAAGCTCTGAATATCGACCACTACAGTCTTCATCTCGAACTATAATGATTTATCGATTTCGAGTGACTGTGCATCTAGACCCCACCCTCAACTCAGAGTTGTAAAAACGATGAAAGCGATCGTTTCAACCGTTTGAATCGTTTCGATCGTTTTCTAATCGTTTTTCAATCTCAAACTTAAAGGCCGATAATGCAGTGACCTACATCTAATCAGACTGTCTGTTCACAAGTGGCTCCCCCACACTGTCTACAGACTCCATCACAGTTACAACCAACATAGCACACGTCATAGCACAATACCTACAGACGCCATGACAGTTACAACCAACATTACACACGTTATACCTACAGACGCCATGACAGGTCTCGAACACAACACACTTCTATTCCACACACAACATCCAACTCTATGGTCCACAATCAAACTGTCCACAGACGCCATGACAGTTACAACCAACATTACACACGTCATATCACAATACCTACAGACGCCATGACAGTTACAACCACCATTAGACAAGTCAGACCTACAGACGCCATGACAGGTCTCGAACACAACACACAACATCAAACTCTATGGTCCACAACACACTTCTATTCTATTCTACACACAACATCCAACTCTATGGTCCACTACCCTCAGAACACAGAATCACATCAAACATATACACCTCTCTTTCACACTCACGCATTTTCCTATACTCAGACCGGATGCACTTCTGCCCCAGAACTAGCCATTTACATCTACTGAGCTCAGGGTCTCTCGTACGGTCAGCATGGATTTCGGAAGACCAGATCGACGGTAGGTGCCATAAACGTAGTTGTCCAGAATGACCGAGAGGCAATTACGGGAAGACGTTGGAAACGTGGAGCAAAAAAATATTGCGCAATAGTGACTCTGGATGTCAGAAATGCATTCAACTCTGCGGGGTGGAGCCACATCTTGAGCGCTCTATATTCAATGCTGGTACCGGAGTACATTGTAAGGATCATAAGACACTACTTCACTCATAGAGTACTGATCTATGATACTGACGCTGGACAGAGGACTCATTACGTCACAGGAGGAGTTCCCCAGGGACGGCCCGTTACTCTGGAACATTATGTATGACTCATTACTCAAGCTCCCGATGCCGAGGGGTGTCAAGCTGACAGCTTTTGCAGATGACGTGGCAATTACTATTGTTGGGAAGTTTGTGGAAGAGGTGGAACAACTTGCAAGCCAGGCTATTTACACTGTTCGTAGGTGGCTTTCATCGGTAGGATTGACACTGGCGGATCACAAGACGGAGATAGTGTTACTGACAAGTAGAAAAGTAGTGGAAACTGTCACACTGACCATTGGGAATTGTGATATTACATCGCAGCTATCTTTGAAATATCTAGGAGTTCAGATTGACTGTAGATTGCGCTTTGAGGAGCATTTAAAACTGATTGCCGATAAAGCGGGACGGACAATGAATGCACTAACACGCATTATGCTCAACATTGGAGGGCCAAGACCGGGCAGACGGAGACTTTTGTCAACAGTTGTCAGCTCCACGTTGCTCTACTCAGCTCCCATTTGGTGTAAGGCTATGGAGATTAAATCATACAGACGTCAGATAGAGTCGGTCTATCGTAGATAAGCTCTGAGGGTGGCCTCTGCATTTCGCACTGTGTCGCACGAAGCAGCGTGCGTGGTGGCCGATATGCCGCCCATAGACCTCCTGGCTAAGGAGCGATCTAGGATATACCAGAGGAAGCGGCAGAGGGATACAACAAACCACCGAATAACTAAAGAGGAAAGGGAGGAAACCACCAGGGGATGGCAAACTCAATGGGACACTTCAACAAAAGGTAGATGGACCCATCGTTTCATCCCTAACATACTCAAATGGAATTCTAGGGAACACGGAGAAGTGGATCATTATCTTACCCAGTTGCTGACGGGTCATGGGTGTTTCAAATCCTACCAGTACCGATTCAAGATAGAAGACAATGATCAATGTCTCACGTGTTGCCTGACAGTAGAGGACGCTGAACATGTTTTCTTCCACTGTCCTCGCTTTATGCAAGAGAGAGACGAGCTTCAAAAAATGTTACGACTGCGTATGACACCGGAAAACATTGTCGACGAGATGGTTGCCTCTGCACAAGTCTGGAGTGCAATGGTCGACTTTGCTAGACACGTCATTCAGGTACTTCGACAAGAAGAGACAATTAGGAGGGAACAGCCCGTAAGTTAGAAGAATAGGTAACAGGCATGCAGCCATTTATTCGTCCGTGAAGTAATGCCTAACGGTGGTCCCACGGAGGAAGTAACAGTGACGGGAGGTGGTTTTAGTGGGTAAGAATCCCACACACTGGGGAGTACGGGCTCCTCAGCGTCTTTCGAAGATTTCCCCTACCCTCGAAGAAAAAAAAAAAAAAACACACGCATTAGAAAATATTTGACACATTTTGAGCATATTTTGATTAATTTTTCTTGTCGCATATTTGAAATTCAAGGTTAACTTGATTTTTGGTTTTTCCGATTTCAATGATGAAAATATTTTCTGGTTTTTACCCAAAATAGAATTAAAGAAATGGCTAATAAGCGTTTTGAAAATATATTTATCATTTACTGTGAAACTACAGATGAGTTTGTTTTAATTTCATCACGGAATTATGATGTATTCAACTGTAAGAGAAAGAATTTAAATGACTATTTACAATTGTTGAATACAGTGACAGAAAACGCAATTATGCAGAAGTTTATCAAGTATTTGATGGAGTACATCTTGATTAAAATATCAACAGTTTCAAAAACAGTGAAAAAAATTTGTGAAAAATTGTTCCAAATTACGTATACAAAGAACCACTAATAATGTTTTTATAGATAACCGTCAGTTCAAAAATAATAAAAAGTTTTTTTTCGTCCCTACAAAATATAATTACTGCAAGAATTATGTGAAGATGACTTTTATCGTAGAAGTAGAAGCTATGATGGACAAAATGGATACCAATTTAAATATGGTTTCAGATATTATTTTCATAATGAAGCAACATTTTGTTTAAATGGTCATGTTAACAGGCACAATTCGCACTGGATGGAGAAGTTTCATACATAGTATAGTATCTTCAAAAATTGAAACCTTTTTTCATCGATGGCAAATTGACCGAGAATAATCATTTAGATCTATTGGAAGAACATATTATCCCTCAACTTTAGCTCTGTCTCCAAATACACTGAATCAAAAGGAGGAAATATGGTTCCAGCAAGATAGTCTACCGGAACACTATGCCGTTAAACACTACTTGACCAAACTGATGCTGAATCGAATGGCTGACAATTTCACCAGACTAAGCACAGGAAGCTAATGCTGGACACTCTAAACATCCTGAGTGAACAAGTTATTGTCTGTTGTTTTCCTAATTTTGGACATTACTTACCGCTGTCTGTATCACTGAATCTTTTAACCGTTTTTAAAACTGTTGACAGTGGTACGTTTTTATTCGGATGAAGTACAATTGAGTACAATTTTATATACCCTTATTTTGGAAAGAATCATGCATCATTTACATCGTTGAAATCGGTAAAATTGACTTTCCAACGATGCCAAATTCAAGCAATGCTGCCATATGGAAACTATCAAGTTAGCCTTGGATTTCAAATGAGACAAGAAAAAATATAAAATTAACAGGAAAGTGTCAAACAATTCCTTATGTTTGTGAACGAAATTTCATTACTCTCGAGGTATTTGAATGTTTCCTTAAATAATAGCGACAATGTATCATGCAATAGCTTGAATACTGTTAACTAATTTGTAATGGTGATGCCAGCCTAAAAGTCAGTTATCGACAAGGAACACGTTTGTCATCGATAATTTGACTGACTTCATTGTACCCCTTGAAAGTTGTCGGTATCGGCCGTTGACGACAGAAAAGTGAACTCATGCGCGGAGTTCGCGGCATTCCCGAGGATCCGAGTTCGCTCACCCCAGCACTCGTGTATTGTGTGCATTGGAACATTAGATATCTGTCTCGCCCTACGCTCTGTGTATACCTGGTATACCGGTCTGGGCAAACTTAGCATCTGACCATTTCTTTACCCTCTGTATTTATTGCCTGTATAATCTGCAGTAATAAACAGGGTCCAATGCTCCTATCTGCGAATATTCTGTTCCAGAGCTAGCTGGCCGAACGCAACCACCCTTGAGATCCCCTTGCCAAGCCCCATATCACCACATCACCCCATCACATAACCACAGCGATATCAATGGTTATATTCAATATAAGTGTTTCTTATCATTAAAAGTAATGTGACATTTGTTTCCGAATACAATTTTGGTGATAGAGTTCCTGCTTCTAGAAGAGATGTCGAAATACATCTCGATAATAGGAATGAAATTGTGATACAATAGCGCCAAGATAGTCAACAGGACTATATTATATATCGCCAAAGTAATCAAAATTCCAGCAATACTCATCGACTTATCCTTATCATTGTACGAATATTTATTTCATACTCTGCAATTAATTTCTAGAAGAATATTGCCATATTACATAAAATTCAGATACCAGACTCTGCTTGACATATATTTTATTGTGACCCTAATGACATTTGTAAAGCTATGTATATTATATAATGCTTTGTATTATAGTATATGTACCCCTAAGCTCTTTTAATGGGTTTTACGGTTGAGCTTGTGTAATTAAATGAATAAATAAATAAATAAATGGACTGAGATTGCGGAATACACGCATCCGAAGAAATGATTTTGCGATGTATAAACTAGAAACAAATAACTCATGCAAAAAATTTATAAAGAGTGTAGGCAACATAACATTACTGAATTGAATATGCCCAAATACTACTTCAATATTTAGACATTCAATAATTATGAAGAAGTAAGGGGGTTTACTGATCGATATTCAAAGCTCAGTCTCCAGTATTGTATGAAACACTGTAGAAGCAACAACGTGTTCTAAACAAAGATTCGATGAGACTTCAAAAGAAGGAATCATAAATATATTGAGCAAATCTCAGTTTTTTCGTTCCTTATTCTAACGATTCTAATTATGATCGGCATGAATTGCGTGAGAAAAAATACGGAATGAACGAATTGAATATTCTTTGGACACAGGAGCAACAATTAGTATAATTTTCAAAAATCGTTTACAAAATAATATTATTTAACATAGAAAGAAAGAAAAAAATGAAGGAAAAGTGGGTCTATAATGTTCCAAGGTTCCGCGGAAATCACTTTAGAAGTAAATGCCAAATCATTAGTATACGAATTTTTGATTTGACCATATACAAGGAGTATTGGGATCAGATTTTTTTATAAATTTGGTGCAGTTATATATAATGCATCATTTAAATTTCCTTTTTGTCTGAACAATAGAAATATTTTCAAATCGCTTCAACCCTAGTATGACTGTTATACGACAATTCCGCCAAGATGCGAAGCTCTTCGTTATGGATAGAAAGTAAGAGTGATTGCGTCGTAAAGACAAATTTATTTATTCATTTATTTATTTATAGTTAAACCACCTAACATCCACAGGCTAATTAATGATGAGAAAAGCTACAGTTTGATTAAAATTCACAAATATAATATAACAAAAACAATAATAATTCATATAAAACAAGAACATAAATACAGAATGCAAACGGGAAAAAAGTTGATAAACATCAATACTGACATCAACATCGATACAAGGCTGTTCTGCAAGAAGAGCACGCAGGATGTATCGAACAATGTTTTAAATTATTATCAGTTATATCCCCAGTAATAGCTTTTATATGTGCAACGGATTTATTGAATATGTCTAGACCATATTGAAACATTTTATAATTGTTGCACATCTCATAGATAGGCGATGATTGCAGCATACGTGTGCGAGGCTTGTTCAGTTAAGAAGCTCCCAATCTAGGCACTTCGAAATTCAACTGCTCAATCAGGTCGGGACAGTCAACAGTGTTGTTAACGAGCTCAAATAAAAACACTATCAAGTTAGTCCGCCTGCGTCCGTCAAGACTAGAAGCCCCGAATCGAGCAAGTAGTTCCGATTGAGGGAAACCTCTCGGAGGATAGATGTTATCTATGGGAAAGCTGAGACACTTCAAGAATTTTCGCTGAATACCCTCCAGCAGGTGGATATGAATCTGATGGGTAGGAGACCACACGACTGGAGCGTATTCAAGGCGAGATCTTATGAATGAATTGTAAAGCAGCAGTAGTGTTTCAATATTGACGAAGTTTCGCGAGCTTCTGATAATGAAATCCATGAGCCTGGATGCTGCGGATGCCACTGAAACAACATGAGTGTCGAAAGAAAGACTAGAGGTGAAGTAGATACCTAGATTTCGAATATTTTCACATCGTGGAAGAACTGAATCAGAAATATAATAATCGTTAATTATAGGAGTCTTCCTTCTTGTAAATGACATAGCTTGACATTTAGACACATTGAGATCTAAGAGGTTAGCAGAGCACCAGGAATGTAACAGGTTGAGATCGTTTTGCAGTTGAAGAGCGTCCCTAGGAGATTTGATCGGAAGAAACAACTTCAGGTCATCTGAATATAGTACATTGAACATTAAATAGTAGTGAAACAAGGATAGAGCCCTGTGGAACACCGCTCGGAATGCTGAAAGCATCAGATCTGAAACCTGAAAGCTCCACATAGTGACATCGCCCGGCCAAATGAGATATGCAAGAGTGTGTATGAAGCAGAAACAATTGCAACACCAAAAGACAAAATGATATTAATACGATTGTTGAATCTGAATGAATATGAAGTTGAAATTTGAAATTTTACACATGAGATAGAAGAATTCTAAAATTATGGATCATGTCATTTTGAACTAAAACCATCAGTAGAGCGAGCGGAGAAAGTTTCAAGTCTGATAAATGGATGGATGGAGTAGGCAAGAGAGGACGTCAATCGGAAAAATTTGTGCAAATGCACCGATGTCTTTCACACGGATGAAGATTCCCTCACAATGACATTTTGAGACAAAACATACAACTGCAGCCTGCTGATTCGGTTTATGTTAAGCCATATCGGCTACCACATGCGTAGAAGGGCAGACATACACAATCAGATAGTGTAACAGTGCCGAGCGTATATTTTCTAATTCCGAAATACTGTTTGACTAACCCCATATTCCAAACTTCTGATTTCTGAAACTATAATGTGTCTGTCAACTCCAGATTCGATTTTTCAGGCAAGTGAATAGATTTGAAAGCCTATCTCACTGCGGATCCACCATTTGTATCAGTCGCATGCTCGATAGCGTGGAGTGGGGTAGGTTTGATAACGGAAGTCGAAGAGAACTCATTGTCGTGTGAAACTTAAACTAGGTAAGTCGAGTTTTCATAATCCGTTGATTTTGAATTCATTTCCTTAATTTTTGCTGTTGAAATTTTACTCACATCAGATACCATATAATTTGATTTGGATTTGTAACTAGACTACTAGATGTTAGGTATCTGATTGTGATTTTATTTCAACAGAGTTGTGCTCGACATGCCTAGTGTTTCCACACAATCAATTTTGCATTTGGCATGATTCCTTGATTATCTTTTTCATCATTACAGGGATTATTGTAATAGTTGTATGAAATCATTCTAACGAGACGTGGCCAGTTTATTCCGACGATATTTAATTTCCATCTTTGTAGTTAACCCCACAAATTTTGCACATGGTATTTGCGCGATTTTGAAAATCGCCATTTGTAATCCTAGTACAAAGTACATAGGGTGGTCGTATTAGACGAAACGTGCAGTAAAGGTTGATAAGGGTTAGCACAAAACAAGTAACCTAATTACTGCTTATTGGGTATACATATATATATTACGTATGTCACGCTCGTTCAGAGTTAATACAATTTACATTTTTAATCCAATTGTGCATTTCAATTCAAGCAATTCAGATTTATGCTAATTGGCAAATTTTCAACATTTCAATTATTATTCTTTGAGATACTATTTAAGTATTATCCTTTCAGTCACATTTAATTATTGCTAATTTAAGTATCAATTGTAATACATCAATTCTTTCCGATCAAATTTAGATTGTTGTCAAAATTGATATCCCTTTAAGATCTCAATTCTGTAATACAATGTTTCACAATTTGGAGAGATAACATAATCAGTTGTGAATCGCATGGTTGTTCCAATTGATTGTGTCGCTCTTTTCTTTGGACTTAGGTCAGATACTGTTCGTATTTTGGGGTAAAATCAACTGAGGCAACTCCCTTCTTTTTCCCGAGACGGTTTAGTGAATATCCTGGCCGGACCGATTTCCATCTCCATCAAGTACCAAGGAGGGTAACATTTTTAGTTTGAATAACCACATTTTCACCTCTCTATTTGTGTTTTCCAACTGAATTTGTATTTCACTGATTTTTTTAACTCAATTAGAGGTACACATTTACTTTATAATTGTTCATTCCGAATTTCATTTCAATTTTATATTACAAGTTGATTTAATTCTCGATTGTTCATTTTAAAATTCAATTTTAATTTTATATTACAAATTGATTCAATTCTATAACTGTTTATTTTGAAATTCAATTTCAATTTTATATTACATATTGGTTCAGTATGAAAATTGTGATTTATCATTTTGTTATAACCAAATTCCTCTTGGAATAAATGAAGTTGTTAAGTTGGACTTGTCTTGTTTTCTTGAATTTCCATCAACTATAACCATCTCGTAGTGCTTGTGTATTCTTGACTGTGAATTCATTTATTTTTGTAGTTATTTCTAAGCAGTTGGCGCTCGGGCAATTCACAAGTCTAGAATCACAGGGCACGTTTCACTACGAGCCCTGAGATTGATTAATCTAAATTGAGCTAGTTGGGCCAATTAAAACCGACCCAAAGAGGTCAGTTTCGCATCCGTTCCAATATTGGATAAAAGTTAACAAAATCTGGTGTATATTAACACGACCACAAGATTATGAAGTTAGTCCCAAAATCTGATCATGCGAATGATAGCATATGAATTTGAAGACTGGTCTAATTCAGGTTCACCCCAAGAGGGAACCAAGGAGACGGTTATCAATGTCGTTAGTTCTACCCCTTCCACCAGTGAGCGAGTACCGGCTCAGGTTCTCTCAAGAGAGTTGGAATTAGTGAGAGATAATTAGCATAAACTCCGAACAGTGAATGATTTCGCGGTCAACCACGCCGCTTGTTGATAGATAATATTCAGATAGAGCTAAAGAAGGATTCATTTCTCTCTGGTAACCTGGGGCAAGTCTAACGACCTGATATATTAATAATATAAAATTGGTGGGCGGAGCGAGATCTGAAGGGTAAATAACCACTTTATATTATATCGCCGACTCTGAAGTTTAAGTCGATATAACAGTTGTTCTCTCGCAATAAAAGTATACTTACCCTGTTATGATATTAGATCATAACTTCCTCTCGTGTCCCTTGCAGAAGTAAGGCACAGAGAATTTACACACTCGAGTTCTACGTCGAATACAATTATGGGTGTTATCGAACTGTCACAAGAAGATTTTAAGTTAGACGCGCACAAGTTCAGCGCTACTGTACCTCCAAGAATAATTAACTCCTGTTGCACAAATACTACGTTTAATATTGATCCACAAATGGATCCTAATTATGACCCAATTCAGTGCCTCAAACTATCCCTATGCAAGCTACCTACAGCACCTGGTTTCTTTCTTTTACGATACTACAAGGAAAATTTAACGTAGGTGCATACATTACTAAACATACTTCTTCGCTGGCCCAGAAGTCGATGCTTCGGAAAGGAGATATCGACTTACAACAGCAATAAAACGTCACTAGGCCTGTCTGATATCTCGTATATTCGATCAGGATATAATGATTTATAGAACTTAATTTCGAATCAAATTGAATTATTTCAAGGTACCCAAGAGTGATAATTTCTCGGATTTTTACAGTAGCGAAGATGTTACACGAGGGAATCATACAGGAAATAAGTTTAAAGTACTCCTCACCGCTAGTGATAATTCCAAAAAAAAATAGTCGTAGAAAGAAAGAAAAAGTGGAGAGTACTCATCAACTATCGATTGTTCAACAAGTAGATACAAGATGATTGATTCCCACTCCAGTCCATAACCGAAATACTGGATTCACTTTCGAGTGCTATTTTTCTTCCTTGGATCTATCCGTATTTTCCAGAGTATATTTGGATGATTTGATAGTTTTCGGGAATAATTTGACAAAACACAACAAAGCTTTATTCAAAGTATTACAAAGATTGAGAGACGTAAATCTGAACAAATGCTATTTCTTGGATAAGGAAATTCTGTATTTAGGTCATGTAATCTCAGCGAACGGCATATCTCCCGATCCAGAGAATATTCGAGCTATCCAGGATTATCCTACATCAAAAGATGGTAATGATACGTAACGGTTTGTAGCTTTTGCTACTACTGTTGTAAATTCATTCAACATTTTGCAGAAATCGCGACAACTTTGAATAATGAATTCGCAAGGAAAAATGCATCTTTAGTATAGAAGGGAAATTGCCGAAATGCTTTCAAAACGTTAAAACAAGCTCTCGTGAATGCACCAATATTGCAATATTCAAATTTCACCAGAAAATGAGTTTATTTCGACATGTGACGCGTCAGGTTTTGCAGTTTTATCAAATGATAACAACCAACCTACCAACCTATAGCATACGCAAGTCGCGCATTGAACAAAGCAGAGAAAAAGTACTGCACCGTAGAAAATGGACTTTTGCCAATCGTGTGAGCAGTCAAACACAGATCATACTTATAAGGAACGAAATTTGATATTTTCACAGATCATAGACCGCTGGTATACCTATTTGAGATGACAAATTCATCGAGCAGACTCACCACTTTCAGATTTATTTTGGGAGGATATGATTTCACGATAAATTATATTGGGGGTGCAGAGAATGTTACTACCGACGCACTATCAAAAACTCGAATTGAATTGAAAGAACTACAAACGATGCATGGTAAAACATTAAAAGAAGTTTTTGCGGTAACACGCGCACAGTCTAAAATACAGACGAACAAAGATAACAAATTACACGATGTCAGGATTGATCACCCTTAGGTCACCGAATTATTGAAACGACCAACTGAAGGAGTACAAATCAAACTTCTGTCAGGAAAATAATTCGACGAACTAAATGATAATGAAAGTTATGATTACAAAATAGAAGAGTGATTGAGATACGTTGATAATGTGAAAGAAATATTCATAACTATAAGAATCAGAACCACACATGACTTAGGTACACTGTGAAGGGACTTAGATAACATTTACAAAATAAATAATATTACAGAATTATGCGTAATGGAAAATTAAATGAATAATAAATTGATAAGAGCATGAAGAATAGGAATAAAATAGGAGAAACCGATTTAAAAGTAAATATTTTGAATGACGTCAATGCAATATATAGAAAGGAAACAAAGCAACTGATATTAAATGAATTTCACAATTCACCAACGGGAGGATATGCAGGTGTTAACCGAATGTACAATTATATAAAGAAATACTATTTTTGGTCAGGTCTAAAACAGGATGAGGAGCAATTAGTCAAATGTTGCGACGAATGCCAGAAATGTAAATATTGGAGGTGAAAAAAAACCGATGTACATAACGATGACGGCATCAGCTTCTGATGAAGCATTACTTGACCTAGTAGGATCAATAAACTATGATTTTGACGATAATCGTTACATGCTTACCTTGCAGTGTGAACTAAGCAAATTTTTGGAGGCATATCCAATACCAAATAAGGAAGCTGACGCAGTCGGTTAATTATTCGCCACAAAGTTAGTTTTTACAACACTTCATTCGAATCAATTGTCCGAGCAACGCGTGAGCGAGGGGTGGAAGATCTGCTGTGCAGATGTATTCACAACATGCTCCGATGCAGGGCAGTAATAGAAACTCTCAATGAGGTTGAAAAGAAGGTGCGGGTCGCTGAAGGATGTCCGCAGAGAGGTGTACTGTCACCTTTGCTGTGGAGTCTGGTGGTGGACGAACTTCTGATACTCCTTGGGAGTAAAGGATTCTGCGTAATCGGATATGCGGATGACATCGTCATTATGGTACAAGGAAAGCTTGGGAGCACAATAGCATCTCGGATGCATCACGCACACCGTGGAATAATGGTGCAACAAGGAAGGATTCAAAGTGAATCCTTCGGAAATAACCATTGAACCCCTCACAAAGAGAAGGGATATTGAAAACATACAAGTTTTGTATGGAAAAAATATACAGATAACGGAGACGGGCGGTAAGCCTAGATAAAAGGCTGACCTTTGGGAAGCATCTGGTGAAAACTGGTAACAAAGCGATATGGGCCCTGTGGACCTGTCGTCGATCAGTCGGGAGAACCTTGGGACTCACTCCACGGATGATACACTGGGTGTATACAACCATAGTGAAACCCATTGTAACATACGCCGCCATCGTGTGGTCGCCAAAAACTAAAGCATCCCAGAATTCACTGAACAGAGTTCAGAGGCTGGCATGCTTAGGAGTAACAGGTGCAATGTCGACCACCGCAACGGTTGCTATGGAGAAGCTGTCGGGGTTGGAACCATCGCACTACGCCGTTCAGGCAGAGGCCATAAGAGAAGCGTATAGCTTCAATCTGATCGACCAAGGAAAGGCAGACCAAAAAGGCCGAAGCATCCTCGGATTGCTTGGATCACCTAGACCATTGGGGATGATACCCAGAAGGTGCGGGTCGCTGGAGGATGTCCGCAGAGAGGTGTACTGTCACCTTTGCTGTGGATTCTGGTGGTGGACGAACTTCTGATACTCCTTGAGAGCAAAGGATTCTGCGTAATCGGATATGCGGATGACATCGTCATTATAGTACAAGGGAAGTTTGGGAGCACAATAGCATCTCTGATGCAGCACGCACTGAACACCGTGAAAAAATGGTGCAACAAGGAAGGACTCGAAGTGAATCCTTCGAAAATAACCAATGTACCCCTCACGAAGAGGAGGGATATTGGAGACATACAAGTTTTGTATGGAAAAAATATACAGATAACGGACACGGTCAAGTACTTTGCAGTAAGCCTAGATAAGAGGCTGACCTTTGGGAAGCATTTGGTGAAAACCGCTAACAAAGCGATAAGGGCCCTGTGAACCTGTCGTCGAACAGTCGGGAGAACCTTGGGACTCACTTCACGGAAGGTACACTGGGTGTACACAACGATAGTGAAACCCATTGTAACATACGCCGCCATCGTGTGGTCGCCAAAAACTAAAGCATCCCCAGCATTCAGTGAACAGAGTTCAGGGGCTGGCATGCTTAGGAGTAACAGGTGCAATGTCGACCACCGCAACGGCTGCTATGGAGAAGCTGTTGGGGTTGGAACCACTGCACTTCGCCGTTCAGGCAGAGGCCATGAGAGAAGCGTATCGCTTCGATCTTATCGACCAAGAAAAGGCTGATCAAAAAGGCCGAAGCATCCTCGGATTGCTTGGATCACCTGGGCCATTGTGGATGAGATCCGACAGGATTAAGGTTCACCGCACTTCCGAGACGTCCATGATTAAAACCGTGAATGGGCGGGAGAACTCTGGGGGCAGTCCTTATATGATACCAGGGGATTCCATATGGCTCACCAAAGCGCCAAGACGGGAAAAAGTACGGGTGCTGGAATAGTCGAGAAAATGAACCAATGGGAAGGAATTTCGTTGAACTTAGGGACTTTTGCGACATATTTCCGAGCAAAGATAGTTTCAATTACAACATGTGCTCAAATAATGAGGGAGAGAGCCTATGAGAATAGACAAATCACAATCATAGTGAGCAACCTGACAGTGCTTAAGGCACTGGAGTCATACACAATCACCTCATAATGATTACTTGATTGCGGCACCAGTAATAAACCACAATAGAGTAACACTCGTATGGGAGTCTGAAGAAACCAAACGAGAAGCTGCCGTCGCACTCGCTAAAGCGGGGGCGGAAAAACCACTGTTCGGACCAGAGCCAACCTCTGACATTTCTCATGTCACAGCAAAATCTGTAATCCGAAAATGGCTCGAGATAGAGCACCGTGCCTACTGGAGAGAACCGCCCCGTATGTCGCACTCCAAGCGACTAATGGGAGATCTCCAGCAGCAATGAGTGGAAAATCTGCTGACGTTCAACAGACAAGAAATATGGAATCTTGTTGCATTCCTGACCTGACACGCCCCATGCAACAAACACCTCTACACGATGGGACTGGTAGATCAGCCCACTTGCGGGGATTGCGGCGTGGAAGATGAGACACCTATGCATGTGCTGTGTCAGTGCACGGCATACACGGTTGATCGTCGGCCATACCTCGGAGACGATAAGACTACACCCGAGAAAATCGGAAGTATCCCCTATATCAGGCTACTGAAATTCATAGAATACACCGGACTAATGAGGAGGTAGAAACAAGTGAGGTCACAATAGGACAATAATGACCACAGTGCTGTGGGGCTCCCCTTGATATGGAGAACCAACCTCACGGAAGAGGGGTTTCAGTCGGTAGGAATCCGGCACCCTCGGGATGCACGAGCACCTGAGGCGTCTATGCAAGATTTCTCCTCCTCTACGCAAAAAAAAATACTATTTTAGATAGATAAGTTGATTGTTTCTTATTTATAGTATTGTAGTTTACCCACAGTGCGAACTCTTTTATAGTTTATTAAATATTGCTACGTTCATCTAAGGGTTGTTTTTCGAGCTAAATAATAAAAAAATTGATTTCCAGAAAATACAAATCAATACATATGAGAAGTCCGATTTCGTGTTGAACGATTAGCAAATATTTAATAATTTATTCGCCCTTGTTAAATTCGTATGATCCTATTTTCCGTTGGCTACGAGTTTATCGTTTTATCCTTTGATGGGTTAACTCCACTTACTTTATTTAAAATTCCACTAAATATCTATCTTGAGATTATCATTAAAGTTATATATCAGGTTAGCTCTTTTGTAGTATATTTTGAAGTACCTTTGTGATATTGGTTTGAAGAAGCTAGGATGTTAGCGAATTCATTCATTTATCAAATTGGTGAAAATCGATGTTGTAATAGTTATTTCATTTGAGGTTAGAATGGATTTTCATAACGTAATGGCTGATTCTATCCAAGTCTAGATATAGAAGGGGCTCGTTGTTGATTGCGTTCTCCATTACCTATTCTAGCGATCACAGATAGTTGTGCGATAAGTCTATAATTGTTAGGAAGGGTCTGCCTTCTTTTTTTTGTAATTGCTTGAACTCTAGCTGTACAAATTTCATTTGGAGGGATTTATCGTGATCTTCAATTAGTGTAACACTCATTGGTTATCAAAAAAAAATCCTTAGAATTGCTAAAAACATTGAACATATCGGAGCGTTGAAAAGATTGAAATAATTCAATAACAATAAATTTATCATTTAGCCTCCAGTGGAGACACATGTTGTACATACTTGCATGTGAAATAAATTTAACGTTCAGTTCGTGCGATTATAAAATAAATGAGATTTCATCAACAACATATTGGAGTGGATAAGTTACTCAAACGTATAAATTTAATCTTCGTAAACGAGAAGGTTTCTAATTTACCATGTTGATAGGTTGTCGAGACATGAGAGGAAGAATAAATCAAATGTTTCGGAATAATCACCTGTATCAGAAGTTTGCAGGATTGGACTGATTTTTGCATTGCCTCTGTTGGTGTATTTCTCGCGGTACTTGCAAGCATGAATGTTTCTGCGATGAGGAATGAGAAAATGATACCGACCATTCGTTTTATACATCGGTATAGGTTTCAAGTTAGTTTCTTCTTTTTTCTCTTGCACGGAACCTTGATTAAGTTCATGATCGAGTAGTTCTTTAGCCTCATTGAGAGATGCTTCCAAATCATGAGTGTCCAAAGTATTTTGAACAGATATCTTTTGACCGTGTACAGATTTCACAATATCCTTCACATTGTTTGCTTCCTGTTTTCCCCTGGAATCCAAGATGTTTGTATCTGCCGTTTCTATATTGGATTTGAGCATATTTTTCTCATCTTTATCCTTCCCATTTCCTGGAATCAAGATATTGATGAATTGAAATATGAAATGTGAATATAACAAAAATTAACACTTGAATGACTGAACATTGATAAATGTTTCACAACACAATTGCATACAAAAAGATATAAGTCCTGGTATCGGTATGTAATTAGGGGTTGGATGGACATGGTGGGAATCTTGAGATTGATTATGAGTGCATTATGAATATATTTGATCATTCAGAATCAACGAACTCGGATATACTAGAATAAGCTAAAGTCATTTTTGAGTATCGCCAACATGTCTCTCTCCCACCATACTGTCATCTAGCTTCCCAGCAATCGTGTGGAGAAATAAAGATTGAATAGAGAGATCTCCGATATTGGTACTCGTAATTCACCGCCGCTAATCGTGTACCTACTGTCAAGAAAAGTGACATTTATTTGAAAGTGTAGTTCCCGAGTTCCGATCAACTTATAGTACAGTCAAATTAGGATTTGAGATCGAAAAAATTGCGGGTAAGCTGGATTTTTGATATGTTGTTACTGGTGGTCAAAAACGTAAAATGCCAAGTTGGCGTATCCCCACCTGTTTCGGAATCGCCGCCATCTTGAAAAAATTTTGGATTCCATTTATCTCACTTCCCGTTAGTCGGAGGAAAAAAAGTATAAGGACAAAAAATGTTCATTTTCAGTTTTTCTACATTTCTTGTTCGGGTAAAACTCTCTGTAGTTACTTCCCAAAAAAATAGAGGTCGCCAAAGTCACCAAAAATCCGATTTTTCACTTTTTGACCTTCAAAAATTAATGTAATACGAAAAATTCTAAATGAAAGTTGTTTATCTTAAAAAAATGTACAAAAAATATATTCATAGTTTATAACAATTTCTCAATTGTTTCTGAGATATAGCGTCTCAAAGTCAGGTGCGCGCCAAAGTTGCCTATTTTCCGTAGAGCGTCGATGGTTCGTTTCACATTTCGGAATGCGTTCTAGGTATACTATGACCGGTTTTCTTATCTCTTAGAGCACCTCGATAAGAAGCTGTTGCTCGAATTTAGTTTGTGAATGATTTTCGTAACGTTCGGACGCCTATGAATATTAGATTCCAAAATATCAAGAACAATGAGTGTTTGCCTCATCTGCAAGAAAACTGTAAGTAAATTTTATTATTCACATAGACATCAAAACTGCAATGTAATAAGCCATTGTTATACAAATGAAATGTGGAATACAATTTTGAACTATCGATATATTATATACCCTCGGGACCGAATTGTCACAGTGATTTTTGTCTACTATGACTTTTTAACCAAAGAGTATATCTATATATATATATATATATATATATATATATATATATATATATATATATATATATATATATATATATATATATATATATATATATATATGTTTCTTCTTAGGTTCTCGCGGACGTAATGTGTAGAACTGGATTCTCGGGTATTGATCCGCGTTGTGTGGTTTCGGTCCTCAAAAGGACCAATTTCACGACGTTTCGGCAAAGTCGCATTTGCCATCTTCAGGTGATTCGACCGTAGAGTCTGGAAAGTTCGCCTAGATTTTCCAGACTCTACGGTCGAATCACCTGAAGATGGCAAATGCGACTTTGCCGAAACGTCGTGAAATTGGTCCTTTTGAGGACCGAAACCACACAACGCGGATCAATACCCGAGAATCCAGTTCTACATATATATATATGTATATATATACAAAATTGTATATATTTAGATATACCCTTTTGGTTAAAAAGCCGCAGTAAAAAAAAAACACAATGTATTCACTACAGACATTTAGCTAATTTTTGGCGCGCACCTGACTTTGAGACGCTATATCTCAGAAACAATTGAGAAATTGTTATAAACTATGAATATATTTTTTGTACATTTTTTTAAGATAAACAACTTTCATTTAGAATTTTTCGTATTACATTAATTTTTGAAGGTCAAAAAGTGAAAAATCGGATTTTTGGTGACTTTGGCGACCTCTATTTTTTTGGGAAGTAACTACAGAGAGTTTTACCCGAACAAGAAATGTAGAAAAACTGAAAATGAACATTTTTTGTCCTTATACTTTTTTTCCTCCGACTAACGGGAAGTGAGATAAATGGAATCCAAAATTTTTTCAAGATGGCGGCGATTCCGAAACAGGTGGGGATACGCCAACTTGGCATTTTACGTTTTTGACCACCAGCAACAACATATCAAAAATCCAGCTTACCCGCAATTTATTCGATCTATCCCCTTTTTTTCGACTAATTTGACTGTACTATTAACCTGTCAAATCTTTGAGTGATCTTGGTGATACAGTTCTTTGTTCTTTCCACTTTCTAGGAAATTCAAGAAGCTAACGACTTAATAGTGTTCTAAAATTGTGAGTTTTCTTTACTTTTGGTACTTTGCATCGTTCAATTACCTGTTTGTTATTCGAAATATAAAGTGTTAGGCAGTGTTGTTTTGTATATAGTTCAGTATGGGGAAATATTGCATTGTATGCAGAATGCATTATGCTAAAGAAAATGAAAAAAGGAGATTTTATAAGTGAGTATCACCTTAATCAATAATAATGTTTATATAAGTTGAATTCATCAGCAAGAAGGGCACAACAAAGCAATTGAGGGGCTTGGAAAAATTGTATCAAGAAGTGTAGTTAGTAATATTGTGAGATTTCCAGTTTGTGGCTCATTCTAAATATAATTTTACATAATTTCTACTGGCTAGCAAGAAGTCTGTATATATTTTCGTGGTCTGCCTCAGGAAACCTTCACATAATATCACTATTACAATTTATTCTATCTCCCAATTGTGCCTACATTTACTATGCCAATAAAATTTTTAGCGTTTATTGTTATATACTGTATAGTAGAACATTTTCATGTTTTAATCAATATTACAATCATATAGCATAAAGTTATGCCAGTACTCGTGATTCATTTGCTTGATTTTTGTTAGATTTCCATCAAACCAAGCATCAAAGAAAATATGGTGCAACAGCTTGGCATTAGATGTCGAAGCAGTAAGAAAATCACATTTGGTATGTTCTGACCACTTTTCTGAAAGTGACTTTGGAACTAGGCCAGGCGGCAGGAAAGACCTTAAAGGTGGTGCTACAGCAGCATTTGCCAGTACAAGTCGCCTACATATTTACCCTGAGTAAGTAATTCCAGATATGTTGGGATGGAACATGGTAGTAATAATTGCAAACTGTTTCAGACATGATGAAGACGACAAAGAGAATATTGATGTTCCAGCACCTAAAAGGTAAAATGTTTAATTGAGAGCATAGCAGTTTTACTAATATATGGTTTTATTCGTTTTAGAGCAAAACTTTCAGGAAGTGAATATGCGTCAACATCTATGACCAAAAGCAGCGTTTGGTTTGCACCAGCTAATGAGAATATCATGGTTAGTAGTAATGAGGAGCCCTTAGTTGAATCAGTATCCGCTTCAATTACTACTACATTTCAACAGACAATGCAGCCCTCCCCAAAAACTGTATCTAGCAAATCACCAGAATCGGATACCTCTTCAGAGAAAAAATTCGTTATAGCTGTACCATTGGCAAGGTCTTTATCAACAACTTCCAGTAGTTCCAGTAATCCAAAAGGAAGAAGGAAGAGGGAATATCAACAAATAGTAGGAGCAGTAGTTCCACAAAAGTAAGTTTACAATACTGTATATAATTCTGCTGAAACTGGGCACCTGTAGTATTACAGGCTTTTGCTAGTATCAGCATAATGCAACGTATAAGGTGAATGAGTTGTGCAAATTTCATGCATTTATATCTAATAGTTTTTGATATTCACCAAAATTTTCATGACCTGTATCCCAAAACTTGTCAATAGTGGGGCCATGAACTATCAAGAATTTTTGGGCTAAATTCCTCTAAAAAAATATGCCCCTTATGTTATGACATGGATTTAGTTTATACCCTTACATACTGTGTCAAATTGTTTATAAGTTAATAAATATAATACCATTATAACATCTAATTAATATTAATGTTTTCAGAAAGTTTCGTGGTAAACGCTATTTTGGTGATTGTACTACATCAGATATGGACAATCCAGCAAGAGCACATGTCAGTTAGAAAATTGCAAAGAAGACTGTCTCACAGCAACGGCGAAAAATAAAAAACTTACAAGCTTCTGTGAGGTTTTATAGAAAGAGAGTGAATTCTCTGAGGACATTAGTAAAGCATTTAAAAACTAAATTTGCTATGACAGAAAGTGCGGAATCTGTAATTACGGTAAGGTCCCACAATTTAGAAAAGTAATTTAATTAATTTGTAGTTTTTATAAATGTGCAATTGTGCATTTGCTGTCAGTAGTCAACTATCTATAATATGTAATAATTTTTGTTATGAAATCATATATGCTGCATACATTGAATTTTAATTGCATAATTAATTTTCAGGCGGCAGTACCTTGCTCATCTAAACGTTTTTTGAAAGGACCATCAACTGAGAAATTTACACCGGATTTGCGGTCATTTGCTTTAACTCTGCATTTTTATTCACCAAAGGCATATGAATATGTTAGAGCAAAATTCAACAATAGTTTGCCACATCCAATAACTATTGCTAAATGATATAAATCCATAGATGGTAGCCCTGGTGTCTCTCAAAAAGCTCTTCAGTGTGTACGAGATATGGCACAAGAATATGCGAGTACAGGGAAACAGCTGGTGTGTAATCTGGTTTTCGATGAAATGGCTATTCGAAGGCATTGTAAATGGACTGGGAAACAGTTTAAGGGCTATGTTAATATTGGAGTGAACATAGATAGTGATGCCCTTCCAGAAGCCAAAGATGCTTTGGTCTTTATGTTAGTTGCACTGAATGGACATAGGTAGATCACAGTGGCATATTATTTTACTGATGGCTTAAACGGACCGGAGAAAAGCAATATCACTTTGCAACTATTGCAATTGATTGATGAAACAGATGCAACAGTATCTTCAATCACATTTGATGGGGCTCGCTCTAATATAAATATGGCCAAATATTTAGGTGCTGAGTTTGACAATATACATAGTCTGAGACCGTATTTCCAAGATCCTGCCTCGGGCCGAACTGTAATGATATTGTTTGACATGTGCCACATGCTCAAACTAGTGCGTAATTGTTTGGCAAGTAAGGGTTCCATTGAAGATGGCGATGACAATTTAATAGAGTGGAGATACCTAGAAAAATTGTGTGAGATCCAGGATGCTGAAGGCCTTCAACTTGGCACAAAATTTAAGAAGAGGCATGTCCAGTGGTTTCGGGAAAAAATGAAAGTTAAAGTAGCTGCACAGACATTTAGCAACAGTGTTGCTGATGCACTCATGTACTTAGCCCGAGACATGAAAATTGATTTTTTTGAAACTGCAGAACCGACAGCTAGCTTTTGTGAAAGAATTAACAATTTGTTTGATATATTTAATTCCCACTCGTTATATTCTCAAATGCCATTTAAAAAAGCTATCACGCCTCAAAATGTAAACAGTATATTTAAATATTTAGATGAATGCAAAAGTTATATCCATAATCTGAAAATTGACAACATCCCTTTTATATGACCCAAAGAAAAACAGGTTTCGTAGGTCTTCTAGTGTGTATAGAAAGCCTAAAACTTCTGTATGAAGAATTTGTGGAAAACAACATTTTAAAATTTATTACAACGTATAAGCTTTTGCAAGACCATTTAAAAATATATTTTAGTGCAGTAAGGTCCAAAGGGGGTTGTAATAATAACCCTACTGCACGACAGTTTGAAAGTATTTAAAAAAAATTATTAGTTCACACGAAAATAAAAGGCAAAGAAACTGCCAATGCAGTATCCATAGACTACACTAAAATATTATGTTGCTCTTCCTCAACACGAACAAATTGTGGAGCAGAACTACAAGAATCTGAGGAGTTTCAGCAACTTGTCTCAGACATATCAAATATAGATTTTGTCAATTCCCCAGCATGGCATTTAACTAGTCTGGTATCTGATGTTGTTGGGTATATAGCAGGCTTTGTTGTACGCAGTCTTAAAAACTTTATTACCTGCGAATTTTGTCAGTCACTGTTAGAAGATGAGGAGTGCCATTCCCTTTTGCAAGTAAGGAAAACTTTTGGGAAACTGATTAAAGCTTCAAAATTTGTTATAGATATATGTAGAATCTGTGGAAAATGTTGAGTGTTTATGTTAAATACGAATATGTTTTCAAAAAAAAATTTCTTAGATATATTAATAATTAAAGTCAAAAGAAATTAGCCACGCAACGTGGTTGATGCATTGAGTGATCATATAGCTGAAATGGGCCCACTTGATAGCCACTGTATGGATATGATAACATTAATATGTAAAAAATATCTCACAGTACGAATACATCATGAGACAAAGAAAATTACTGCCACGGAATATAAAGTCCGCAGTGTATTAACAAAGCAAGTGCTATTTTCACATCAATGATATTTGATGTTTGAATATAGTGTGTTTTAAATCTAATTTGTATGTGTATTGATTATGTATTTAGTAAAAATAACACCATTTTTTTTTGTAACATTCTCCCAAAAATTTTTAATGTTGTCATTTAAGAGGTGTTGTTATTTGTTAAGGCAGGTTATGTGTTATTTCACTAATCTAGATTACATATCCTCAGTAAAATATAATCTAAGGAACAATATCAGCGCATATGCAAATGTACTAAAATTATTAACAATAATTCTTATCTGTGGATAAGTGAAAATTGTTTATATTTATCCTCATAAATTAACATGTGGAGAATTACATTTTCTGCAAAACAAAATTTAACAATATGGTTTTTAATTTTATAATACATTGTCAGTATGTTTCCAGTTTTATATGATGTTTGGATATACTGCTTTTAGTTTTAGTTGAAATCTAATTTTCATATGCTCTGATATCTTTGTTATAATGTATTGAAATGGTTCTTTTTTCAGTGAAAGTTATAAATACTTAAATATTGTCGTTGAAGAGGTTGCTTGTAATACCAAGGAAGGGCAACAAATTGATTAAATTATGTATTTATCTTTTTAATATCATAGATTAGAATGTACTAATGATTTACTAGAATTTACAGGAACAATAAATTGTTAATATTTATTATTAATACGTCAACATTTTTAGAATTATATTTTCCGCAAGAAAACTTTTCAACAATATACAAAATACTTTCTCACATAAATAAATTGACAATTTTTTATTTAAATAAAACGTTTACAATTTTACTAAAACTTTTCTTACTTGTATGTTCCCCATTCATATTGTTAGTTATATACCCTCTTACATCGTTAAATCAAGAAAATCAACGCATATTTTGCTCCCACCTCATAGTCCGATTATTGCAAATGCTTCCTGACAATACGGATGAAATAGAAGCAAAAATGCTGTAGTGGCGATATACCTACTGTTCTTTAATATCAATAGACAGAATAGAATAAAAGTATATAATCATGTTAAACATCTTTCGGAAGTTTTTGTTCATGAAATTTTCCATATAGGGCCCAACAATGGATTTTGTATGAATATACTTATACAGATATGATTTGAAACCAAATTATAGGTTGATGTAGTGGTGAAAAAAGTGAAACTATTATTGTATTGCAATATAAATTAAATAATTGTGATCTAATAATGTCCTCGATAGAAACAAATTTTTTTCACTGGTTAAGAATATATAAAAATATACTTAATTGCCCAGATGTAGATGAACAAAGTAATAAGCAGTAATAAGTGAATGGCAATCACCAAAAGAAGAAACGACCATACAAATTGCTATTATACAAATGTGGTCAGTAAGTGAATCAGTTTAATTGCCAAAATACCAGTCTTTTTCTGTAAAACATTTGTCATTAACATTCTTCTATGTCTACAGCTACACTGTTAATATTGGTTATAAAGTTTTTATTTTTGATGTTTTAACAGTTTAAAAAAAACGTACCTTACTGCCCTATAAATAGTACGCCCGTGGCATGAGGTACCCTGGAAATCTGTTTAAAATACCCTATACAATACACGCCTATGCCGTGGGGTACTATTCCTCTATCCGTTTTCTACACGTCATGTTGACGATACAAAATTTCCGTAGTTAGGAATAGACTGACTAACTCTAGTATATCCGAGTTCGTTGTTTAGAATAATATCACTATCCTTTTCAATATGTTCCATAATTTCTGGTGATTACATTTTTTTTAATTTATGACCTTATTGTTGTACAAATGTGAAATAGGACTGCAGGTGGAATTACGATAAGCAATGTAATGAAAGGTGTTCAGTGTAGTTTTATTAATCTTTTTACTACAGCCTGTAACTGATCAAGAGTTCTTGAGAACTGAACTGAACTTGAGTCCAGTCTGACCTTTGTATAAGACTATGTTCATAACTCAAAATTAATTATAGATTTTTGGTATAGTAGCATAACCATATGATCCTCAGAGGCTCCGCGATCCGCCGAAAAATAATGTCGCTCAATTAAAAATATTTCTCAAAGAAAAAAAAATATCAATTAAAATATACGTTACTAAAATATAATTATTTAGGAATGTTCAGCCATTTTTTCCAGAGTTATTTCTGTCAAACGTCAACCGAATAGAATGTTGCTTTGGTTGTGTAGCTTAGGCCTATAAAGATATGTCTACAGCGTTACTAAAATTACCTGTCCTCGCAGGCATAACTTTCGTTTGAATATTAATATTTAAGCCTTCCAATATCCAAATAATTTTATGCAACATACACAAAATTCTAAATTTGCTGCCAACTAATCGACCAACAACAAATTTTAAACCTGAACCAATGAACACGTCTTCTGGCAATATACGATCTAAATCTAAGGCTAATTTCACTCCAACAGAACTATTTAATCAATGTGTTGATGAAACAAAATTTCTTAACGACTACTGAAAATCAATAGGATTTAGAAAAAAAAATTCATCCAGGTGTGTCATCTGAAACTTATAACGAACAATATTATTACGACAATTCAAATTTCACTCACAAACAATATGATCACAATGGATATTATGATCCTGGGACACAAAACGATCAAGTCGGAGATTCAATAAAATTGTCAAAGCAACTTACGACATATTTATTTTCCTGAGCTCATCTGTTTTCTAATAGATACTGGTAGTACTAGAAGTGTTATCAATCCGAAAACCGCTCGTTAATTTCACCAAAAGTACATTTACAAGAGAAAATTCAATATTCGAGCTGTACATAGCATCAGTTATTATAATTGTTTTTTTTCAGGAGTGGTTGGAACCCTTTATGGGCACCTAATGGATCTGTAACTTCTCTTGATGCAGTGTTAACATCCCATAAGGTAGTGTGGGAGTCTTTGAGTTCAAATTTAAACACCTCATATATACACATTAATAACTCCACCACGTGGGGTAAGCTGCAACCAGGGCAGTCTCGATGCTTAACGGTCCATTTTACTTTGCCTCACCACTTTCTCGGGCCATCGGCAAAATTCCGCCATCGCTAAGATTCGAACCCGTGACCAGAAGCCACAGTGATTAGAAGATCGATCCTTTTACCACTGAGCTACCTGGCTACCTGCAGTTATGAAAATACCAATATTTGGTACATTCAATGTTAACGGAATGCATAGATTTTAAATTGGGATTTCGGTTAAAAATATGATGGTCTTATAGGCGTAGACTTACTTAAAAAATTAAATGCGAATGGAAACGTAACAGCTAACCAACTAACAACTAACACCCAATGCAATTATCTCTATAATATTATATGAATATGAAAACTCCACTAAGGACGAAAATTATCCAATCTGGACAATTACTATACCTCCACGCGTTGGAAAAATACTTAAAACTGATGGACTTTAGATCACATTAATTTTGGTAATGGCACAGAAATTCAAAATGCCTTAGTAAGCATTTCAAAGAATATCAATATCCTGTTGAACTTGATTTTCTGGAACCTTTCATTACAGAATCATTGAATTAACATTGTCGAAAAAATGGAAACCGATGAACTATTAATCGTGAAATTAATTGCTCAAAATTTGAATAATCTTGTATTGGATCATTATAATCGAGAAGAGGATAAAGCTATCAGAATACTTTGTTCAGAATATCGAGATACATTTTAATGTGAACATATAATTTAAGCTGCACTAGCGACATTAATCATGAAATCAAATTGAAAGACGAAACTCCTATATATACTAAATCTTACCGTCACCCTGAAATTCATAGAAACGAAGTAAAATTACAAATAACAAAAATGCTAGATCAAGGAATTATTTAGCACAACGTTTCACGATGGTCTAGTCCAATATGAAATGTGCCCAAGAAATTGGTCGCATCAAAGCGCAAAAAATGGAGAGTATTTGTAGATTATAGATCACTAGATGATTTACAGTAGATGATAAGTATACACTTTCCAACATGACAAATATTCTCGACAAATCAGGTAAAGGGAATTATTTTATCATCATTGATTAAGCAAGCGAATTCCATCAAATAGAGGTAGAGACTCAAGATAGACAATGAAGGAATTTTATACTGAAAGAGGTCACTACGAATTTAGGCGTATGCCATTCGGACTGAAAAATGCACACAGACAACATTTCAGAGAATTATGGAAAACGTGTTAAGACGATATAATCATTATTAGTACATCTCTTCAAGAACACATTGAGCGACTCAAATTAATATTTGTTAGACTTAGAAAGAGTAGTTCCAAAACCATAATCATAATTTTTACAATATTTAGGGCACACTATTACCCCTGAAGAAAATAAACCGAACCCTGATAGGATATCAATTGTTAAAAAAATTTCAATACTCAAACCCCAGAAAGAAATTACAAATTTTCTGTGACTGTTAAGGATATTTTGACTATTTATAAGTGAATAAGAGGGGAGTTAATACATGATGATGACTTAATGGATTGTTGCAAAATATCCAAACATGAATTTACGATCCAATTATTCAATATCCCGATTTCACAATACCAGAATAAATCTGACGGTAGACGCAATTAATTTCGCTATTGGCTCAGTGCTCTCGCACAGAGAAATACGAAATGACAAACCTGTAACATATACATCAAGAACACTAAACGATACAGAGACTAGATACAGTAGGATCGGAAGAAAGCTTCTAGCCATAGTATGCGCATGCAAACATTTCCGACATACCTGTACGGACGAAAGTTCACGATTTATACTGACCATCTTACATTCGTTTGGTTATTCAATCTGGAAGAAACCAATTCAGAATTGATTAGATGGAGACGTGAACTGGAAAAGTATAACTACAATATTTTTTATAAGAAAGGTAAACACAACACTAACGCCAATTTTCTCTCGCGCACTCAGATCACTGCATTTGAGAACGAATCAGTAGCTAGCAACCCTGATGAAATAAATCAAGACATCGTCGAATATTTAAGGAATTTCGGAGAAAACTTAGACCTTTCCGACTCTGTACAAGACAACCAGCCCTCACAAAATTTGGATACCAATCCTCTTGATGCATATCCTTAAAAGATGAATATTATCTGATATACTAATTAATCCGGCAGACATCACTGACAATTCCGTCAATCTGAAAACTAGATCACTTATATAACACATCACTTCTAACAACAATATAAATAGTAGAATAAAAATTATCGATAAGATGATAAATATTAAAGTTTAGTTAAATTCTAGTAGTGTTGGTATGATATATATCCTAAATTGGAAATTGAAAGAGACATTTTTAAAAACCATGAAATAACAGCAATTGAAATTCCTGAACGTAAAACTGAAGGTTTTATATTAAAATTTTGGAAGGATACACCATTTCTGATTTATATTTCGAATATTTCAATACAGATCTTTTATACCGAAACTTAATTAATTAATACGATGTTCAGAATAAGTAAACACTGTAACCGATCAGGAAGATCAAATAAATTCAATTAATAATCACCATGAAGGCAAATCAAATCATAGAAGTATCAACAAAACTTTAGAGTATGTCAAAAGGAATTATTATTGGAAGAATATGAAACCAGATGAAACGAAATTCATAAATTCAAGTAATATCTGTCAAAGAGCGAAATATGCCAGAAATATGCCTTATAGACATTTAATGTTTTCATATTCGATAACAAAAATTATTCAACTCTGATAGATGCATTCACTAAATTTGCTCAAGCTATTCTCATTAGTGGCAAAACGGCAATTGAGTAACGCCTTAATTAAATATTTAACTTCGTTTGGAATTCCCGAAAACCTGGAGGCAGATAATGGTAAAGAGTTCAAAAATCTTACAGATGAATTAATTCTTAACTTATATAAAATTAAGATACATTTCATAACACCAGCTCATGAATCAAATCCCATTTGCGAACGATTAGCCAATTTCAAAAGAAATATATGGCAACGAAGATGATAATTTGATGAACTATACAATAGCTCAATACACAGTTCCACCCTCTACATACCCTTAGAGCGCATCTTAGGGCATACACAGCGATCCTGATGGAATATTCATTTCTACCCAATAATATACAGAATATTCTCAAAATCACAGAGATAAATTACAACACGTTTACAAAGGAATAACCGAAAAATTAGAACTACAAAAGAATTAATTATTTTCCAAAAGTTAATGAATACGACGATATCAAAGAATTGCACGTTGACCAAGAGTGTTCAAACAAAATTCTCAATGAATAAACAAGAAAAGTAAATTCGTAGGTCCGTTTAAAATACCTAAAATGCTAGACAGAAGGCGAGTAGAAACTATTAACCGACGAAATAAAAATAATAAAGGAGTAATTCATATACAAGAACTTAAGAAACCACTCTCTCTAGTTACCGATTCGTCCTTCGTATTATCACCGGAGAAATAGAACATGCAATATTTCATAATCTTAACAATAATCCAGAACTTCTGCCATTAAAACTTGGTAATGCACAAATAAAGTAGATTTTTCGGTCCTTTGTACAAATATCATTGAAGAATTCACAATACTGCAACGATATTCTCAGATAAGGAAATCATTGAATGATTCTATGTATTGGAAACAAGAGTATTATAATTCATATCGTTCCGCGAGGATACTTGAACATGAGATAATGAGCCAAATTAATCAGCTGAATTCATTAACAACTAGAAGATTTAAAAGGGGCCTTTTTAACTTTCTTGGTTCTATAGAAAAAGTCATCACTGGACATCATGATCAGGCAGATGCAGAAAAATATGACCAATCTATTAGCATATCAAACAATAATCAAAATGTTATCAAAACTTTAGTTAGAGAGAGAGAGAGAGAGAGAGAGAGAGAGAGAGAGAGAGAGAGAGAGAGAGAGAGAGAGAGAGAGAGAGAGAGAGAGAGAGAGAGAGAGAGAGAGAGAGACATCAATACAGTAATTCGAAAATAGCACTGGACCTCTTACACTCAATTAAGTGGTATTAACATATCGAATTGAGGAGTTTGGAGAAATCACCAAAGCTATAGAATTGGAAATGGAGTCCTATACTTATTTTCAGATCAGCATATTTCAGATAATTACCGACATCGAGACAGCTGTTGCCTTGAATACACTTCATAATTCAATAGTAGAACTGAATTACTGTCAGATATTTTTCTATTTCTAAACATTTGAGTAAAAATAAAGTTTCTTTCGAACCCGTTCGAATCAATATTTTGTTGTATGAAAAGATTATAGAAATTAAGAGCTGCTCCAAAGAAGATCAAATTATATTCATTATAGAAAAACCTGTTGTAGAGACTGAGACTACAACCATTTTCAGTTGTATTACATTCCGATTCATACAACTAATTCTTTCAAAAGCAATAATACCTCAATCAAAGTATATTCTTTTGAATGAGCATAGCTACGCATTCTTCGACAGAAAATGTCATGAGCTAACACAGGATGAATTCAAGAAGTTCAAACCAAGGAATCCAAAAAAAGGGAACCTTGCAAAGTTCAACTAATGAAATTTCCAAGGAACATTTCCAATTGCGAACAAATACTAATAAGTTCAAGTTTCAGTTTAAGCCTCAAGCCTGCCCTGAAGATGCCACCTGTAATGGTTGGCGAAACGTCGGCATTAAGTCGAGCTATTGTGACGCGGAATCCAACCGGAAGACAAGATTTTTCAAGATTAGCTGTCCGCGGAAGTCTACTATCCAAGAAATACTAATAAATATAATCGATGTCAAATTTCAGAAGATGGAGAAGAATACATGAATTGTAATCACTACTGGTAGTGTTGTCGCCAGACATATATGTGGAGAAAATGAGGATAATTTTTCTCTGAATGGTTGTTATTTAATCGAATAATTGATGTTAAGAGCATATTAAAGATAGTGTTATAAAAACATTTCCTTCAAAAATGTCGAATTCCCAATAATAATCTCAAGCCATTAAAACTAGAAACGGTTAATTTAGATGAAGTTCAAGATTTATAAAATGTTGAATAATCAACATCAAAAACTGAACAATGTCAATGATGACCTCCAGTTCCAATATATTTTCACAGTCTCAGTGTGTATACTGCATTTCTATATATTTTAATTGCTTTAATCAATTTTTTCGAGTTATATCGTTATTATATCAGGAACAAAGTCAGTTCTTCTCTATACAAGCTTATCAAAATTAATATCAAGAATGGAATATCTATGTAGTTTGTAGTGTAGTGAACCCTAGTTTTCAAGTAAGGCCGTAAGAACACACAATAAAACGCTTCTCTGCGAAGCTCAGCATAATTACATTATGAATATAAGTTACTTTCATTTATTATTGTCTTTACATATCATAACTAATAATAAGTCTCTGTGCTTGAGTATTGTCTTTTCAAAAACCGTTTTCTATGAACCACTAACGTAATTCGTGAGGTCGTCTTCCGTTAATTACATTGCTTTTACGCGCATAATCTATCCTTCACTAAGAATTCCTTGAACTGGATCATCGTTTGAATTGTGTACGAGTTGCCAGGCGATCCTTCAAGAAACATACACAAGCATGTGTATGCCTAACTCCCCCCCTTCGAAATTTTATCGAAGACCGAGCGCAGTGATCGACTTATTCTCATTACCATGTATTTGAGTTCTGAAAGCTGTGTATTCCAGTGAATACACATGGCGCAACAATACATGATAACAACTTCACGCTGCTTGTATCGCGAGATAAAATGGGGCGGAAGAAGGTAAAATGGCAAAATAAATAATTTTACTGTATATCAATTCAAAAGGCATCCTTAGGATTACATCAAAATGTTTCAATGCCGATTGGCTGAAATATTCCAATTTTATATTGAATGTAGATTAGTCTTAATATTCCTATTAATTTTATGTTTTGCCAGATATTATGCATTCAAAAATAGCTTTAGTACAATTATTGTTAAAAATATCCCAATCAGCGACATCTATCCTTCGTAATTTGAAAGCTGAATATTTTAGTCATTATGGAGGAAAAAAAACTATTGGTGAATTAAATTATACATTTGAAAATTGGTTAAGTCTCAAAATTCATTCATTTGAATTTACTACCTATTCCGGGGTCTTACACCCCACCTTCAAGATGGAGTGTAATATGTAGACCTAAAACCTAAAATATCCGATGAACAAATTATGAGACTTGACCATTTTGCAAATTTATAATTTAAAATGAACTCACACTTGGGTGATACTAATTTATTGGTAAATTAAATACGAAAATTCTGTGTTTAGTTTCACTTTAACGTTCTATCGTCATGCCGTCGGGTGAAACCAGAACGTTATTTGTATTACTACTCGAGTCAAATAAGTTTTTAAACAAAAAATTGACCAATTTTCTGGCTAATTATTGGGAAAATTTAGTCGGAGGTTTTCGGGGTCGCTAATTACGATTCTGAACTCAGATTGGCAAAAATCGAACTCCCCAGCTGGTAATTGGCCACTTTAATTGGACAAAGTGACCATTTTTTTAAATTTCATCAAAAATAGCCAGGAAGAATCATTCGGGGGTTTTTGTAGTCGCTGGGTACGATTCTGAAGTCAAATTGTCCAAAATCGAACTCCTCAGCTGGTAATTGGCAGGTTTAATTGGACAAAATTGACCATTTACAAAATTTCATCATTCTACATTGAGGGTTTCACAAGATCGATTCCTGGGTCATCGAGCCAATAAAAAATTATTCATAAAATTTTTGATGGAAAAATTACATGCAGCTAGGATTTTTTGTTATCAGTCTGATGGAGACGCAGATAGACTCATTGTCGGGACAGCAATATTAAATGAACAATATCCTGATAAGAAAAGTGTAGTTGTAGCTGAAGATGTGGATATATTGATAATCCTCAATAGTTTAGCAACAAATGATGCAGAATTGTTGTTGCTTAAACCTAAAAGTTCCAATGGAAAAACGGAAAGGAAAATATTCTCCAACAAGAGTTTGCAGGGAGCTTATTCAAACTGTCAAGAGCACTTGCTGTTTTTGCATGCGTTCACTGGTTGCGATACAACATCCGCTTCTTTCAACAAAGGAAAAAACTTCTGTTTGAGAAATTTCAAAGAAATTCGCAACTGCAAGAATATGTACAAATTTTCAATTCCTATGTTCCAACAGAGTCAGTGAATGATCTACTTCCTGAAGGGTTGGAATGTTTATTTGCAATATACGGTCATGAAGATATGTATCCAGAGTTACCTCCTAGTGAAAAATTGGCAAAACTGAGGTATGAAAACTTCCAACAACAGCTGAATTCAAAAATGAGAACTTTGAAACCGAATTTGAAAAAGGTAAAAAAAAACGCTAAAGAAGAAATTGTCGACTTATCGTTCTTAACACCAACACTGGATGCGTTTATGGAACATTTGAAAAGGGTTTATTTTCAAGTTCAAAGTTGGATTGGTGTATTAGTATTGAATCCAAAAGAGTGGGGATGGAAGAAAGTAGACGAAGTCTTACATCCTGTAAAATTGAACTTGGATTCAGTTCCTGAAGAGCTTTTAAATACAGTATCATGCTCATGCAAAAATAAATGCGCGTCAAGCAGATGTGGATGTCGCAAAAAAAAATATGAACTGTACTGTTGCTTATGCAAATTGCATGGGAAATTGTAGTAACAATTTCAGTCTGATCAATTCGAATTCACCTGGAGATGACGACGAAGACGATGACGATGATGAAGTAGATAATACCAATGAAGAAGAAGGCATTGAAAATATTCAAACACGCAATGACAATTATTATGATTATGATAGTGACGATGAAGATTGATTTTACTTGTACTTACTGAAACATGCATTTTGTAAATAATATTCAATTGATTAAAAATATTGTAAATAAGTATATGCTGCCAATTACCAGCTGAGGAGTTCGATTTTGGACAATTTAACTTCAAAATCGTACTCAGCGACTCCGAAAACCCGCGAGTGATTTTTCTTGACTATTTTTGATGAAATTTAAAAAAATGGTCACTTTGTCCAATTAAAGTGGCCATTTACCAGCTGGGGAGTTCGATTTTGGCCAATCTGAGTTCAGAATCGTAATCAGCGACCCCAAAAACCCCCGAGTGTAATTTTTCCTGTCTATTTGCGATGTAATTAAGAAAAAATTTTCAATTTTGTCCAATTAAACCTGCCAATTACCAGCTGAGGAGTTCGATTTTGGACAATTCGACTTCAGAATCGTAATCAGCGACCCCAAAAACCCCTGAGTGATTTTTCCTGGCTATTTTCGATGAAATTTAAAAAAATGGTCACTTTGTCCAATTAAAGTGGCCAATTACCAGCTGGGGAGTTCGATTTTTGCCAATCTGAGTTCAGAATCGTAATCAGCGATCCCGAAAACCTTCGACTGAATTTTCCCAATAATTAGCCATAAAATTGATCAATTTTTTGTTTAAAAAAATAATAACAAATTTACACAAAAAACTATCCGGTAAGCTTTTTTCTAGACGTCATTCCGAATCGAATGCACTTTGTTTCATCAAAATCGGTCCATATCTAACGATTTTCGTAATGAAATACCTATTTGACTCGACTATACATATTTCTTGTGAGTTGTGCATTTTTGTTAGATTTCTTGAATGGGCAGAAGCTTACATTCTAAAATTATGTTTATCGACCGAGGGACACATAACATCACATGCTGTTATCATAAGCTAACAACTTGAAAAGCTGATGAAGGGTCACTAAAATAATGTTTTATCCACTCTCTTGATTCTATTAGTCTCAATGAAGAGTCGACTGTACAGCAGCTATACGTTCTAATACAAATTGATAAAATACACACCTGATTTCCACAGGGATCTTCCTTTCTTTTTCAGATCATTTTCTTCTTTAACAGCAACAGCAGAAGTATCTACATGTTCTTGTCGTTTGCGTTCTTCGAAAGATACAACCTTTATTCGTTCAGGTTCAAGTATCGAATCAAAATCTTTAACAGAATTGAAAGTGTTCCTTCTCTGAAGTGCCTCCTCCGAATTAAGTATACAACATTGAATCAATATCATCAGCACAACGAAACTGAAAAAAATGAGAAGAAATTTTCATTCGATCAGTATGGAGTTTTGGAGTTTATTCCTTATATTGAATTCAAGCTTGAAAATGTTCTCACCAGTTTATATACATGGGTGTTTAAAAGTAACATTATATTCCTGAAATACGTTCGGCATTATCGAATGTATTTAAAATGCTTGTATTATATTATATACCTAGTAAAAATCTGTAAAATTTTAAAACTGTCAGTGACGAAAATTTCTAGAATTTACTGACATGTATCCACAGATAATCTTATACTTGAAGAGATTCAAAGAAATGCATGCACGTAATTCCGATACGATATTGCTACAATAGAAAATGATGCGGGTACGCATAAAGTGACCCCAGCAAGTTCCAACCATTCACTTCGCTAATAAACAAACTAATAATAATAAAGAGTTACTGTTGAACCTGCATTTAAATGCAAATCAAAATTAACACACTTGCTCGGTAACAGGTACAGTAAAATTTCAGATCTTTATAAATCAGATATATAAAATCGAGTGACATGATTTTAATTCACGTTATGATGGTTTAAATAAGAGAGATATTCTACCAGATTCAAAGAGCATGCTCGTTGTAAAACATTGATAAGTTCGCTGGAACAAACCACGTCATATATTTGGTCTTATAATTACAAAGTCGTTTCTTTCTCGCTTATGATACAGCGATCGTTCTGAAGAACTTTGGAGGCTGCAGAAATTCATAAATATATTTATATTATACCATTCTTTGTACTTTGATTTATCTCCAATCGAAAACAATTCATTATTACAAGTACTCCGAGAAGGTCTATTCTAATTATTTGCTGCTGATGCTCTTCTAAAACCACCAAGAAGTGTAGATGCAGTAACTGCATGGATAACTACAATGATGAATACCGGGTGCACCTCTTGTAGTCGGTCCAATTTCAACGTTAGAGATGGTAAATTGTCTTCTTTAATGATGACCACCGATTCTGGTTTTAGCAACTGAGCTACTTTCCATTGTGTTCATACCTGTAACACGGATATATACTCCTAAGCCCATCTTTTCCAAAAACTTTGTTTCATGTAACGGATAAGTTGGAATCGTTTTCATGGGCTGTTTTCTACATTCTAATTGAATTCAATTATTCTAGTTAAGGTTTTTCCAATTGGCAAATGAAAAAACGTTAGTGGACTATGATCGTTTGGGTAATTGCTTGGGGGGTATAGAGGACTGGAATTGATACATGATTCAATTTGGGTCAAAAGAGTTGTAAATCCTGCAAACATCAGAATTGTTCCGTCAATTACTCTCCTTAAATGAAACCTAGTGCACTGCACCCCGACCTCCCGAATACCGCCAAAATGTAGAGACCTGGGTGATATGAAATGCCACTTAACGTTCTCCGCATTGATGCATTCTTGGACGTCGCTTTGTATTCTATAAATTTCTGCTTCTACTTTAAAAGTTGGTGTCATGGTCGGAATATATTCCAACGGTTAACTCGTTGTGAAATAAATCTGTGAAACGCAACCAAAATGCCTCAGTGATGAAATCACTGACTAATTCTGAATCAACAGCCTTTGATGATAAACATATCATATACCTTAATCATTGTCTTGCACTTTCGATTTTTTGTATCTATTAAAAGCGGTAGTATAGCCTCCTTCAATAGCCACAACAACCACTTGTTGTACACTGGTATATGATATATAACTCCACTCAAATCAAATTCTGCTGTAGATAAAGGTCAAATACATATCAAACCGAAATGGTTTTCAAATTGGAGTTTTTTTGTTCGAATGACAGCTTTTCAAGACTTATTTTTTTTAGCAGTAAAAATGATTGAAAAATGTATCTTTTTGTAAAGTTCAGAGTGACATTTTCAAAAATAAGATGAAGTGGGTTTAAAAGTGTTAGCGGGTGTATCATATTCTTCGTTGGAACATTTTGTTTGTCTTCTACTTTATTCTGACCTTATAGTAAACCTTCAATGAGATGTTCTCTAAAATCCAATACACCAACCTTCTTCCTGGTAATATTGTTACTGATTACCCAAAAGTTTTCAACACTCACGCCCAATATGATTTGTTGCATACTTACTTTTCTTGTACGTTGCCACCGGTGGTTCAAGACGGCTCTGAATGAAATTTAGTTCCCAGGAACGTCGTTTACCACTGGTGGTACAAGTTTCAAAAATAAAAATGGAAGACAAAACGACAGAAATAATGTAAAAAACATTTATTTGACACAAATACTCGCAAAACAACGTATTTCTGCGAACGTCTTAAGACTTTTTAAGAATCGTTATTTTTGATAGATGACTCTTCGTTTTGAAACAACAGTCGATTTTTGAAAAGGAATAATTGATGCATGTCGCTAAATACATCATTCTAGAGAAGACTGAATTAAGAGGTGAATGTAATGTCAAGATCCTTTCCTGTGATGCTCTCAGCCCATCACAGTATATCAACGTCTACCTACTGTAGTACTGTAGGTAGAATACTTGATTCTCAGGGTACGATTTGCTGTAACTACTTATACGATTATTGACTGCCTGAAATATTTGATGTTTATTCACAAGAATTAGCACAATCGCCGTTTTACTACTGGTTGTAATTAATCCTTCCCCAAATTGGTTCGTTAAGTATTTCGCATTATTTCATAATCTTAATTTTAGAATCTGTTTACATATGTCTTTGATGATAGCAGCGTCACAGTTGGAAAGTGCTTCAGATAAGTAGTAGCTTAAGTGGAAAAAAGGTGTTGGTGTGAACTAGATTATATTATATTAAATTCCATAGTGGTACCTCATATAATCTATTTAATCGCTTGACGTTTATTTTGAAAACCAGAAACAAGATTAATGTAAGTTGAAAGAACCTGGATTATGGTGATTTTCAACAAAATAATCATACTTCTACTTCCTTCAATATACGTAGTGTAATAGGCGAGGAAATAAAGCAGGAAAGGTCGAAAAAGAATCGGATGAACCGATTTTGACAATTTTTTTTAGAATCGATTCAGGAAGTCATTTAGAAAAAACGTTACCATTTTTTTTTCTTCCAATGTGCATTTTAGCATTTCTACATAGGAAAATGCATCTCTTTGAATGCACTTTCAGGAGATAATATCAAAAATGTTGGAAACATGTCCAAATATAGCCAAAATTTCTCACTCGGAGGTTTTTGGGGTCGCTGATCACGATTCCGGTGCCAGATTTCAATTACAACGCACCTGGGGCTCAGTACATCCGGGTAATATCGTCGTCTCCAAAGAATTCTGAAAATCTCTTTTGCAATGGAGTGAAACTTAGTAGGGAGGTTGTCTTGTGATTGCCGGTTGTGACCAAGACTTTCAATAGTCACCTGGTGCTCAGGGTACCCTGATTATCTAGGTCATCTCCATGGATTGATTTTTAATATGCTCTGAAATGCAACCAAATTCGTCTCTCGGGGGTTTTTGGGGTCGCTGATCACGATTCCGATGCCGGATTTGAACTACGGTGCACCTGGGGCTCAGTACATCCTGGTACTATCGTCGTCTCCAGGAAATTCGCAGAAATACCTTCTCCAAAGGAAAGGAACCTGTTGGGGAGGTTCTCTTGAGCATACGGGTCATGACCAAGAGTTAATGAGGCGATTATATCGCTCCTATTTATTAATTTATGTATAAACGCTCAGAGCATAATTTCATCCATTTTATAAATGAAAAACTACTCACAAGCATTATTATACATTTTAAGATAAAATGAATACTTTAAAGTACAATTTCATTCCTTCGCAAAATTTTAAACAAATATAAATTTATGCTTCATGGAATAAAAATATTTGCAAAAGTTAAAATTTGTACTATCATTTACAAAAAAAATTCTTTTAAATAATAGAATTATCGTAGATCGAATCTGGCACCGGAATTGCATTCAGCGACCCTAAAACCTAGGCCCTCAGGGTACCTTGAGCATCAGGTGACTATTGAAAGTCTTGGTCACGACCCGTATTCTTGAGAGAACCTCCCTAGCAGATTTCATCCCATTCCAAAAGATAATTTCACGAATTCCCTAGAGACGATGATAGTACCAGGATGTCCTGATCCCCAGGTGCGCCGTAGTTCAAATCCGGCACCAGAATCGTGATCAGCGACCCCAAAAACCCCCGAGAGACGAATTTGGTTGCATTCCAGAGCATATTAAAAATCCATTCATGGAGATAACCTAGATAATCGGGGTACCCTGAGCACCAGGTGACTATTGAAAGTCTTGGTCACAACCGGCAATCACAAGAGAACCTCCCCACTAAGTTTCACCCCATTGCAAAAGAGATTTTTCCGAATTCCCTGGAGATGACGATATTACCCAGATGTACTGAGCCCCAGGTGCGTTGTAATTGAAATCTGGCACCGGAATCGTGATCAGCGACCTCAAAAACCTCCGAGTGAGAAATTTTGGCTATATTTGGACATGTTTCCAACCTTTTTAATATTATCTCCTGAAAGTGCATTCAAAGAGATGCATTTTCCGCTGTAGAAATGCTAAATTGCACATTAGAAGAAAAAAAAATGGTAACATTTTTTCTAAATCACTTTCTGAATCGATTGAGAAAAAATTATAAAAAAAAATTTTTTTTTTACTTCAGCCTTTTTTGTGCTTCATTTCCTCGCCTATAAGGGAAGTATCATAATCGGGGTAAACATGTTTTTTCCGGGAATATCGGTTTTGAGACTTTTCAATCAATCTACACTACTTTTGAGATGATGTCTGTGTGAGCATGGGTATGTATGTGCATGCGTGCGTAAGCCACTGTGGAGACGATTTCGTCGTTTCAATTAGCTATACCAATTTGAAAATTCATCAAATGGCACTATAGTATTTCATTGAATCATTATTAACCCTAAAAAGTGTTCAAAATTATTATTTCAAGATTCGAAAGTCACACTCACGTCTTCGGAGTCAAACACTTACATGTAATTAATTACTCTGTCGTATCACGGAATCAAGGTTGATTGTGTCGATGATTGTGACAGTTCACCTGTTAGCATAACATAATAAAACAATGTGATCAAGTTTGATGAGACATGAATAAGGAGCAAGGTTTCATGTATGAATTTCGTAAATATATATGCCAAACATTGTCGATGTAACACTGCAGACTTTGCAAGAAGAATTACGCTCTCTGTGGTATCATAGAAGTGAGATAATTGTATCAATGTTTTGATAGTTTACCTGACAGTAGAACATGATAAAATATAATTAATGTTGATTGAGTAGTAATAAGGCACAAAGTTTACCATATGTATTAACATTATGAGTACAGATGTCAATCATTGTTGCTGTTTACTCAATGATCAATTTGTTTCATGGGTGAATACGTAACGCTGCAGACTTTACAAGGAGAATTAAGTGGAGCCAATTTATTTGAAGGTTGCATTGAGTCATTACGGAATAATTCCTGTAACATTGGTATCGAAAGTAAAAAGAGGATACCATGGAATATATCTGCAAAGGGAATTCTTTCTTCAGGGAATATTTACATTTTTGGTAGAAAACACACTAAAACAAACACAAACACAAACACGTATACATACACATACACATACACACACTCATACACATACACATACACATACATATACATACACATACGTCATCATGTCAAAAATAGTCTAGATCGATTCCGAAATGATAAGACCGGATATATTCGCAAAAATTCGAATAGAAATTTGGGACGATTACAATACTTCCCTCACACTGTATCCTACATATACGATCAAATAATGGAAATACCATCGGATGGGATGTTCCTCGAATATAACTTCGAGAAAAACGTTAAAATAGTCATAACAGGCAAAGACGCATGGAATGGAAAACCTCTAATAAATGCAGAAATGGCCTGTTACACATACGGCTCAAAAACCGAGGAAGGTGCAGGAGCAGAAATATACATATATAGCCAAGTCAAAGACAAGACTCTCACTAAGATTGAGTAAACACGTGACGATATTCCAGGCAGAAGTTGCTGCGATACAAGACTGTGCCGAAAAGTTATTAAGGTAAGATTTTTAGGGAAACACCATCGCCATATACTCAAGCGGCTATAAAAACATTAAGTTTTATACAAGTTAGTTCTAAACTTATAATTGGGTCTGCTTAGAGGCCCCAAAACAGTTGGTCAGTCAAAATAGCCTGGGTACCAGGCCACACAGGTTACAAAGGCAACGAAGAGGCTGATTCACTAGTCCGAGAAGGAGCACGTGGGGCTCTAATTGGTCTAGAACCATTCTGTGGCATAGCAAAAGTAGTGAATTTTGTAACAGTACTTGAATGAAGAATCAAGCTCGGGAATGGTGGAACAAGGCGCCGGGTATGAGAGTTCACTAAAGAAATATCGCTAAAATTCACGGAGTATCTACTAGGAAACATGTAACGTGTAAATTCCACTTTACGGCTTAGAAATGGCCGCTGTAGGACAATCAATTAACTCCTGTGACGTCAGCTATGCTAGACCGTATATTCGGTATATTCTAAGAGTCGTGGTCCGTTTATTCTAAGAGTCATGGAACTTACCTATATTCTAAGGGTCTTGGTTGCTCGGTGTCAGTTACCGCTTCTCTTTCGAGGGTGTTCTGTGAGACGCCGGAAAGGAAGAGAAAATGTTACTTCTGGCCAGTTCGTTCCAGTGGAAAATAGATTGCTAGGTTATTCAACAGGGAGGTGATACCAAGCGTGTGTTTGGAACCAAGTTCTGGGGATATCCTTCCGTTGGAAACAAAAACATCAATCACCAATTTGGATTGGAATATTTGGAATCTATTGGGTGATTGATATACTTTCGGGGATCTAAACTCAGTTTTCGACATGTCTGGCTGTGAACGGAAGTAAAAGTTGTCTTATTTGAAGGAAAACTCTATCGTGTAAGAGGGTTCTACTTTTTCTTCTTCTTCCCTATATTTTTGTCTATGTTGTGGAAAGTTCAACAAGAAGTGTGTTGAGAATTGTTTGGAATCTGCTGTGGGGAGATCACTTAGGAGTCACTGATTTATTTGTGCTGTACAATCGTGGAAACGGTATCATAATTGTGGCAGGGACCCCTACATGAAGTAGAAATAATTAATCATCACCAAGCAAATACAACATCAACTCTCACCAGGTCAGATCATCGATCGTGGTTTTGTGTAACAATTTTAATAATCATTGAGTATTGTATATTGTGTAGATTCAACTGTTCATTGTTTTATTGATTTAAGTAATTAACTTCATCCATATTGGCTATTCATTCGCTTTATACCTCATTAAAATAAGTTCTGTCTCAAATTATATCAATATTAATATCTCAAAGTAAATTTCAATCATTCTGGGTACAGGTCTTTTATTTTCTTTCTTCCAGGTGATATCCGTCCGTCGAATTAGCTTTGCCGTGCATCGCTAATTCGACTCTCAGACTTCGTTGCTTTTCCCCGCTTCTAGCATATTCTCGTTCGTCACCTCCGACTGAATACAAAAGTAATTTCACATATATCGAAATTCACCAGCCAATCAGAACTCGCCATTCTAACTTCAATTTACCAGAAACCTATAAAAGCACGCAGACATCGCTGCTTTTGAAGGAGACCTTTCTGGACCTCCGGCTAGCCTAGATCTTCTACATCTTTGCTAGTCTTCGTCGCCGGACCTGCGGACAGCTCCCATTCCAGCGCTAGGAACCCAGACTTCAGCTTTACACATCATTCTACACCCACGCAGACGTCACTACGCCTGACTAGCGGACCGCACCGGCCTAGCGCAAGCACAACGACTTCCTAGGACCCATGGCCGGACTCCGACCAGCGCTAGCGACACTGCAGCACACTTCTACATTCACCAATACATCGCGCGTTGAGCTTTACTGTCTTCTCAGACTTGGCCAACGCCCTTCAAACACACGCATTCCTTCTACGTCCCGTGGCGCTACAACGAGCGGATAACCGACTCCAGGTTACTTTGCCTCGCAGAAGTAGGACACTTCGTCCCGGCACGTTCTCCGTCCCCTACGCGTCGCTACGTCCTCTCATACGAGACTAGCACCGAGGTGCGTCAACGGAAACTCCGGCTCACATCGAGGCTCCTGCTCTCGAGGCCCACGCGCGTTGCTAGATTGGCATTGCTTTCAACACATCAACTGCTCGTTTTATTTCACATCCTACCCAATTCCTATCCTAGTGAGTGTAGCTAAGTAAGTGTAGGAAGTGCAACATCATCGCAGCAGCCTCCGCTAGGATCACTTCATTTGGTAAGCTTGCCCTCTGTTTCGTTCATTACAGGTTATTTCTCTTCACAGGTCAAACAACAACCTACGCTACGAATACGAAATATTTCCTCTTTTACATCGTGATCTTCGAATACGAGATTTTCCACTCATACATTCAACAATCCACCCGCTCTACCACAACTGACCAAGCCGGTGCAGTTGGGATTAAGCTCCGCCCACAAGCGACTTCAACCTCTTGACATCACAGGGTAATTTAACCTGGGGACTTGAGTATTTGCATCCCCTAGTTATATACATAATTCATTGGTTGGTTAAAATACTCTGGCGCCCGAATTTTTAATATCTAAAATATAACCTACGACCATCTTCACTGTAGCTGTCGGCAACCAAGTGATAAAATAGAGCTTTAGTTTATCCTTCAGTAAGAGTAAATTTGAACCCTTACACAGAATAGGAAATCAACTAGAATCATGGTTGGGCTCCTGACAGACTATTATAGACTCAACAAAAGCAAATGAACAATATCTTACTGGTGGATACACCATATGAAGGTTCTGCCAAGAAGATGAGGAAACCTCAGCACGCACCCTGTGCTACTGCGAAGGTTTAACTAGGCTATGGTTTCCAACGATAGGAGAGGCGATACCACAACCCTCCCAATATATGGAGGACCTAAGTTATGCTTTGGAGTCTAGTAAAGAAGACGGGTCAAAACAGGGAACTCTAACATAACATGAGGGCATACATAATAGATCTGAAAAATTGCAGTGGAGAGGGTACAAAGCTGATCTAAATATACTACGTATAGTGATCGAATTAAAAATAAATACAACATTGAACACATTTATAAAAAGTAGAATCAAATGTTCTACGTATTTGCCACCTTTACGAACATTCGCCCTGTTTTAATAAGTGAAAAACTATCATTTTGGAAAATATTTGATATAACTTAAATAACCTCTCACTTTCTGTAATTCGTTGCGGCTCAGTTAATATTGAAACCAATCAAAATCCTTCATGAAGTTCTGAAAACTAGATTCTTACGGATTGAGGTGGGGGAACGAGATTGCCAGTAGACAGGCGTAACCAACCCCGGCTAATCCAGCTGCTAGGAAATATTGTCCTGATAGTGGACAAAAATTATTCATCATGAATATTACAATACTACTTATACTTTGATATGTTTGTGAAGAGATACTACTGCTGGTTTGATTTCCAATCTTACCCTATCAATATAATATTCTCTACTAGACATTTTTTGAATTATTACCTTACTCATTCAACAATAGTAGCTAAATACTATTTAGATCAACAGGTCTGACAGTTGGTGTCAGATCAATGTTAATTAATACGAGTACAGCTACTTGTTTTTGTTAATATTTATGCATACCTGCGTAGGAGTTCAGTGTTAACGATAACAATATAAGAATACTGAGAACTTTAAAGGTTTTCAATAAGACGGCCTTAATATATCATTGTTAATATCCAAACAGTTTCTGTTACGCCCAACTCAAAATTTATTTGGACGCAAAATGCTTTAAAAGAAGAACTGTACATAATATCAGCTCAATATTCTATTTGAGCCGCGAAAGCTCAAAATAAACAAAATATCTCAACATGCAACCAAATAAATAATCTCGTATATTAAATCGTAAATGGAAATTGTACAAAATGTAAGAAAAGTACAAAAATAACTGTTCGTCGGAAAAATTGATGTTATTGAAGTTTCAGTATAATTTCAAAAAAATCACTGAGTAATTGATGATAAACTTTTTAAAATACAGATAGAAAAAGAAATAGACGCACAGAAATCATTGGAGCTCTGTTTATTACTGCAGGTACACACAATACAATATGTTGACTGTTCCCCTGGGTAAGCTTATTGCACTATGATCCATATACCGAAAACATATGTAGAGTTTGGAGTGAATCGGGATAGGTTATATTACTGCAGGTACACAATACAATATGTTCACTGTTCCCCTAGGTTAGCTTATTGCACTATGGTTCATATAGCGAGGCATATGTAGAAATTGGAGTGAATCGGGATAGGTTATATCAGTACAGCACTATGTAACCAACTCCCGCCCAAATGATTAATTTTGGTGTTAGATTAGTTGTCCTCCAAGGTTATATACCTTAAAAGATCTGCCTAGGTTTCTCACAAGTAATAAGGTCAGATTTCTTTTGGTTTAGTTCTGTCGGTATTTGAGAAAAGCTCTTCCTACAGAAGAATGTATTTGCCTTTAATAAAATGATACCAGATCTTTGCAGCTATTTATTACAAGAAATAAATCATACATTATTTACAATATGTACAGTTATAATCAATAAACAAAAATATATCTATACAGAGTTTTCACTAGAAATGATAATATTTATAAAACAGTGATATTCAGTCATCCCTATATTACATGTACTATTCGATTGTTAAACCTAAATGATTTCGCGGAAGTTTTGCATCACGCTGACCACCAGCTAGTATCTCGATTAGGTCAATATACTCCAGCACGACGTAAGGAATGAGAATATTAGATGATACACTCCTTTATCGTGGGGAACCTTTTTGCTTTCCTTGATTTCTTCAGAAATATAATCTCTTCTATTGCCATACCTGAAACGATAATTACATGTTAAAATGTACAGTCGTCATAGCTTGAAAAGTACAAGACCTCAGTTTTTAAATTTAAATTATAACTCGTGGTGAAATGCGTGTAATCCTAGATGAAGGCGCGTGCATGTTTCTTCAAATCATAAGAAATATGATTTATGGGACCAATCAGAACACTGTGCACTAACTAAAACTAACTAAAATTCCCCAGTGAAATAAGCATACAAAAATGATCCTGCTTTTGAAACCATGATTTTTACTGTGTGCATTTTTTCAATAATTTCACTACACGAGAGAGAAAACTATAATGTTCGAAGAAAATCGTGTGAGCCAGCGGTGGAATGTTCGCAGAGGAAATAGACATTCGAATTTTTCTTGAAGGTTTGGATGTTATAGGTATAGGGAAAGATCTCACTAGGTAAAGAGTTCCATAACTTCGCTGTTCGATAGAAAAATGACGTCTGGTAGGAAGAAGTTCGGCAGATCTCGAGCTTGACAATGGAGGGATGACTAGTTTGAGCTCGTCTAGACCGCCCATCTGTCGAATTTTATGTTGAATAGTTCAGCATGGTTGCTAATCAAATGATACGTTGCGTCTGTGTCGAGGAATCATTCCACTTTGTCATTTGTGCCATTGCCTTTTGAGGCTGGAAAACAATGATTATTTGAGTTGCTATCACTTTCCCGTGCTGTTGCAATGATTGCGTTTTGAATTTTTTTATTTTTCCTAACACATACCCTTTTTTGCATTCACTTCAACGGCGACCTCCGTTTCTACATTAGATGTGGCTTCTTCATTTTAACATCATAATATTTCGAGATTATATTTTTGATTCCGAACGATCTTGAATTTGCCGCTTCAGGAAATATTCCTCTACTTCCAATTGGCTGATATTCAGGCGGTTATGACTCTTACTTTTCATATAACACTCGTAAGCAGATAATATATGTATAAATATACAATTATACTATTGACTATTAAAAGTTCGATTTTCATTAATTTAATTATTAGTTGTTGATAGTTTAATAGGATATCGTACTTCTTATATTTATTAAACTGTAGGGATTCCAGCAAATTTAATTTATTACTTCTATCCTGTATGTGAAAAATCTTTGAATTATCATCAATATTATGATTTTCCATTATTAAATGTTCTGCAAATGTTGAATCAGATTTATTATAAATGATAATACGCCTATGTTCTCTGGCCCGTTTTTGAAGGTTCATCAATCTATATAACATGTGTAAGACCCACATGTCAGCTTGTCAACCCCACATTTGTCATCAACAATTGAAAGGGAACATTTTTGCTTTTGTCGGAATCTAGGTTTTTTTTTTTGGTTTGGGACGAAGGCTGAAATTTAGTTTACTGGGAATCTGTTGCGCCTTGCTCAAAGAGGAGTGCATCGCAATTGTCGGCCCTCAGTCGATTCTAACGATACCATTTTTGTTTTGCAGAAATGCGCTGTTGCCAAGTTGGTCACTCCGGATTACTGGGAATCTGATGACTCCTGAACCTTAATCTTCATCTCAATCAATTGGTGTAATTTTCATTTTTAGATAATGCACTGTTGCCAAATTAGTTTGATAACTATTTTGCTATATTACTCATTCTGCAGTAATGCGATATATACTAGGTTATGAACATCGGGAAATTTTGGAAGGTGAATATTGCGAGACATCGGAAAATTTTCAAGTTCTGGATACGTTGCTGCAATTATTTTTTATTCACAAATGAACAAAGAAATCGCTTGTCTCACAGCCCACACTATAAATTTATGGTATGTCGGCATGTTCATTTCCATGGAAACAAACAAGGTATCTGTAAGTTCTAAATGCTTTATGGACAACCCGCGAACTGATAACTATTTCATTCGAAATGCACCAAGCAGGTGCTCCTTCTTTGACCAGTTGTTCCTTCTTTGATAAAATAGAAGAACAGATGGAGCCGTGATCACAAAGCAGATAATAGCGCGCAACGTCGCGGCTTCATCTGATTTTTGATTTTAATGAACCTTGGCACAGTCTTTTTTGAGTTTTTATTTTATGGAAAGGGTATCTTCGGCAATAATTGCTTCTTTGAGAAGAAAATATGGCGAAGGAAGCTGCAGTATCATTCACTCGCATCAAACAGAGTATAATTTCTGAACTGTCCCGACATCAGACTTCCATTTACACATGTAAATTTGGCAATAGCGCATTTCTATAAACGAAAATTACACCAGTTAATTGAGATTTACAATAATGACATTGTACCAAAATGTCTAAAAATTATTTCTAAATGATTTCCAGCTTCCATAACTTGGCAACAACGTATTTCCGTAACGTTAAAATGTCATAGCAAGATTCACCTGATGGAGAAGCATGGTATTCACTTCGAACCATCTCCATATCCGATTTCCAGAATCCCAAGTCACCAACTTGGCAACAGTGCATTTCTGCAAAACGAAAATGGTAACATTAGAATCGAATGAGGGCCCACAATCGCCATGTTCTATTTTTTTTCACAACAGATTTCCAGTAAACCAAAGTTTTACCGGAATTTCTCCAGTACTGATTTTTATTGTGTCATTCCTTTTGCTTTCTTCATCTGATAATCTATTTTTTCAAATGCGACAGTTGAATTTTCTATTGCCAGAGTCACAATGGCAGTTACCACATTGCCATGCTTGGAAGGCATCGTCAGTAAAAGATGACTTCAATATCTATTTCTTCCAATTTCCCACCCGTTGAGCCCAAATTTTATTCTAATTCTTCAAAACTTAATTTGCAAGAGTATCATCTTTTGCATCGGATTTCAGAAGTTGTATGAGTGAGTGGCTGGCGATACCTTTTCGTTGAAATGTACTTTCAAGCGTTTCCCACGAATCAAAAGCCGAGTTTTATCCTTAGCGTACTTCCGGTGACTCAGTCAGCTATTCGCTGGACGATATAGGATTCAAGGGTGGATCCAGGAAATGTCCAAGAGAAAGCACTTTCCTGATTTTTTTATATAGGTATTCGAGGTTTTTTTCAATTATTAGTTTTAGATATTCATATATTTAAGTTCAGTTCCTCTACCTATTGTTTTAGTTTGAATTGCTTCTAATGGTTGTGATATTTTGAAACTATTTAATTTACAACTTTATATTTGCGGCTGCCGCTGTTCACGTCTCGAACTCAACAACTCAACTACTCCTACTACTGCCAGAATGCTCTGTAACCCACATGTTGATATGTTGACAATAAAGTTTTACATGAAATTATAAACTGATTGAACAAAACTGTACATTCCGCCGGCCTTGAAAGACCTATTTTCAACAGACCAGCTAAGTATAAATAATAATAATACCTAATCCACAGTATGAACCACAGAAAATAAGACTGAGCTCAAACTCTTTCTTCTTTGAACCATATCAGGAATCGGAGATCTTAAAAGAAATAAAAATGTTAAAAAATAATAAAACACCTGGTGAAGACCAAATCAATGTACTCACTCTCAAAACTCTGGCACAATACATAGCGAAGCCATCAACGAATCTTATAAACTCATCCTGTGAAAAGGGTATATTTCTGAATATTCTAAAAACATCTATTATAAAACCACTTTCCAAATCAGGCGAAAAAGATAATATGGATAACTATCACCCAATTTCACTGACTTCAATATTTCCAAAATATTTGAAACAATTACAACAAAGCGAATGATAAATATTTGGAAAAATTTGATGTGTTAACAGATGATACTGTGCATCTGGGTTTAGACCAGGCAAAAACTCCCAAGATGCTATATTATCTTTTACGAATTCAATATATAATGATGTCAATAACTCAACCCCATGTTTGGCTTTGTTTTTAGATCTCGAAAAGGCATTTGATACCGTATGCCATAATAGCTTAATAATGAAATTAGAAAAATACGGCTTTCGCGTAAATCTTCTAAAGTGGTTCAGAAGTTTTCTTTCAAATAGAAAACAATGTGTTCGAATAGGTATGGAAAAGTGATTTTTTCGCTATAAAATATGGAGTGCCACAAGGTTATGTTCTGGGACCTATTCTTTCCATTATTTATATAATAGAACTATTTTCACTAATTAAGGGTGTAAAGACAATTGCATATGCTGACGATACAGTAATTTACATTACGGGAAAATCTTGGGAACTAGTAAGAGCTAAGGCTGAAAAGATTCTACAGACTATAAAATCTTGGATGGATTATAATTTATTGAAACTAAATATCACAAAAACTAAATTTCTTTGTCTCTCCAATTACGAAAACTCACAACCTTATTTTAATAGACTAACATTACATAACACTTCATGTAAATAAATAAATTGTAGCTGCAATGAATTCATCACAAAAGAATTTTCAATTAAATACTTAGGAATAACTATCGATTGTCATTTAAAATGGAGTGAACACATGCATAATTTGAATAACAAACTATTTAAAACTGCATACTATGCACTAGTACAACCTGCAATTGTATATGGAATCATAGCATGGGGAGGTACTTATGACATCATCATTTCAAAACTATTTGTATGTCAGAAAATAATAATAATGAATATACTTGGTAAATCCATGACATACCCATCAAAAAACAGTGAGAGAATTGTATATTATGGAAATTCTGAAACAACATTACAAGAAAAAGAATTGCAATATCATTATTTGATCATTATTATGAAACCAGATCAATTTCGAATTCACAGTGCATACTAGTAAGAATCAGAAAGTTGATTAACCAAAAATTTTATTTACACTATTTCAGTAAAATCTATAATTTATTACCTATCGAATTAAAAATCTTTCATGGCAGTATTCAACAGTACGAAAAGAAATGTGAATTTTGGATATGTAACTCAAAAGTAGAGATCCTCAAATTGTTTCTTTGAAAGTAAAAGTTAATTTAAATAAATAAATAAATATTCTTTCGTTTTTGGTATAAGACAGTCACACACTAGAACTCTTTTGTTGTGCTTCTGTGAATGTTTACTAAAAAATATTTTTTTCATTATGTTTATTATATTTTACTAATGTAAGCATTTTTTTTGTAAATCAATATGACAACAAAATTATTCTTATCCTTATTATAACAGAACATAAACTATTCATAGTTCTCAGTGTTTTTTCACATCTAAATTCAACTTATCACTCAATAGGAATAGGACATATTTTGGTTATACTACCTGCTATCTTGATGGACACTACCCGCACTTTGTTATCGGCACCAGGAAAACACTGAATGATACGTCCCAATGGCCACCTAGCTAGAGGTGAGTTGTCTTCCTTTGTAAGCACCACTGTGCCTTCAGCTAAAATCTTATGTGTCTCCTTCTATTTGCTTCTTTGTTGCAAGTTGGATATATACTCTCTTGGCCACCTTTTCCATATATGTTGTTGTAAATTTTGCAGGTGTTGATAACACAATAACCTATTGTCTGCTATACACATAATGTCTGGATCAGGTAACATCATAATACTTCAACCGATTAAGAAATGAACTGGCGTTAGAGGTTCCAGATCATTTGGATTGGATGAAAGTGGTGTCAACGGACGGGAATAAAGAATACCTTCTACCTGGGTAAGTACTGTGTAGAATTGCTCAAAAGTTAAAACGGTGTTCAACATGACACGTTTCAGGTGAAGTTTAAATGAACGTACGCTGGCTTCCCACAACCCTACAAAATTAGGTGAGTAAGGAGGAATGAAACTCCAAGATACTCCTTCGTTGCCTACAAGGTCTACAATAGCTGGTCATTTTCTAATATGAATTCACTTAACTCTTCCAGTTGCCTATTTGCTCCCACAAATGTACTAGCGTTATCACTATATATAAAATTGGGTTTTTCTCTGCGGGAAGAAAATTGTCTGAACATGGCTATAAATGCATCTGTCATAGTCAAAGTATACAGGTCTGCCAGAGCCTCCCTTATACTTTTTTTTTAATTTTAGTGCAAGCTGATTGGTCTTGTATTTCGTTTATTTAATGTTATTGACGACGACATAATATGATGTTGTTACTTGCAAGGCTGTGATTGGAAGAGCTAGGTGACGTCACCTAGCGCGAGAAACGATGGAAGAGAGGCTCCGGCAGACCTGTATACTTTGACTATGGCATCTGTCGAAAGTTCCGTGACAAGTTCCAAATGAATTGCTTTTGTCACAAAACAAATAAATGTGCATACATAAGCTTTATTTATTTTACACCCTCTACCTTCCCTGTCCTTTATATTAAATGGGCCGGCATAATCAAGACCAACAGTGGAAAATACAGGCGCAGGTATTAGTCTACGTGTAGGTAAGTTCCCCATTAATGCACGCTTCGTTTCAGCATTGAACCTATGACATATACACTTATGAACCGTTCCATTTGCGAAATTTTTTCCAAATATTGACCAAAACTTTTCTCTTATCGATGAGAGCAGAAGTTGAGGTCCGGCATGAGTAGATTAAGTCCGCGAGTTGCCCGACAGGATATCCGGTCTGTGCATCCGATCTATGCTGGAGATTGGCATCCGGTGTTTGAAATTAGTGTTATCGGGTAGATAGCGTTATCAGTGATTGCGAGTTTGGTTGTTTGAATGTATATACAGGGTGTTTGTAAAGAATGTGTTATGCTGTATATACAGGTTGGTTGTGAGAGAGAGTCACGTGGTTTTGAAAGGGGTGTCATGGCGGCTATCACGTGGAGGTGTCATGGCATCTGTCACGTGGTTCTTGAAGGTCGAGGTGTCATGACGTATGTCACGTGTTTCACAGTTGTATATACAGGTTGTTTGTAAGAGAGGTCCCAGTCATGTGGTTTTGAAAGAGGTGTCATGATGGCTATCACGTGGAGGTGTCATGGCGTATGTCACGTGTGTTACATTCGTATATACAGGTTGTTCGCGAGAGAGGTCCCAGTCACGTGGTTTTGGAAGAGGTGTCATGGTGGCTATCACGTGGAGGTGACATGGCGTCTGTCACGATGTCCTTGAAGAACGAGGTGTCTGTCACGTGGGTCTTCAACGAGGTGTCATGACATATGTCACGAGGTATCATGGCGGTTGTCACGTGATCATTCAACGAGGTGACTCTTGCGTCTGTCACGAGGTGTCATGGCGGCTATCACGTGATCCTTCAACGAGGTGTCATGGTGGCTGTTCCTTCAACGAGGTGGTTGTCACACAGGTCTTCAACTAGGTGTTATGAGGTCTATCACATGTTACATCGATGAGGTGGTCAACGAGGTGTCTTTCACGTGGGCCTCCAAAGAGGTGTCAACGAGGTGTCATGGCGACTATCACGTGTTCCTTCGACGCGATGGTTGTCACGCCGGTCTTCAACGAGGTGTCATGGCGCCTATCACGTGAAACATCGAAGAGGTGGCTATCACGAGGTGTCATGACATATGTCACGAGGTATCATGGCAGTTGCCACGTGATCATTCAACGAGGCGGCTATTGCGTCTGTCACGAGGTGTCATGGCGGCTATCACGTGATCCTTCAACGAGGTGTCATGGCGGTTCTTCCTTCAACGAGGTGGTTGTCACACAGGTCTTCAACGAGATCTCATAGTATCTGTCACATGTTACATCGATGAGTTGATCACGATGTGTCATGGCGTCTGTCACGTGGGTCTTCAACGAGGTGATTGTCCCGTGATTTTGAAAGGATGGTCATGGCAACGTGATCCTTCAACGAGGCGGTCAACAAGGTGTCATGGCGGCTATGACGTGATCCTTCAACGAGGCGGTTATCACGTGATCCTCCAACGATGTGTCATGGTGGTTATCGTCTCATGATGGCTGTGTGTCACATGATCTGTCATGCGTCTGTCACGAGGTGTCATGGCGTCTATCACGTGAGTCTTCAACGAGGCGGTTGTCACGTAGTCCTTCAACAAGACGTCTATCACGTGTAGATCTCATTGTATGACGTATATCACATATGTCAAAACATTTATTACATGGATGTCACAGATGTCTAGATATCTGGAAGCCATCTATAAATGAACTGTCATATCAGTTTACATATACATAGTATCAAATATTATTATTATCAAGGAAAAAGGAAACATATAAGTTCACATCCGAATTTAAGAATAAGACTGTACTCAAAACTTAACAAACAATACCAAAGTGGAGTGATATAATAGTTACATATGTGATTTAGATTCCCACGTAATCATTTTTTCACAAGTCATAACTTGTAGATTGTGTGGTAGATAATATGAGCGGTCGATATTTTATCTACATATAATCATAAATAACTAGCTGTACCCCGCCCAGCTTCGCTGTGGAGCATCGGTCAGGATCATACCTATTCGAGGAATGAGGACATCTTCACCTTTGAAAGGCCCCGTTGAAATCGTTGCTTCCACTACATTATTCAATAATTTCTTAACTGCAAGTCGCGTGCCGTTGCGGAGTTTTGGCTGATTAATATTCCGCAAGAGGATAATTGGCACACCTATTTTCATCTGAAGAACGGGAGCAGGGAGCCAGCTTTGTGATATATTTGCCTTTTGATTTTAAAAGTTGGCATGAATTGAGCAGTCACGATTTCCGCACCAAATGACGTAATTTGGAAGCAAGAGTTATATTTCCTGATGTTCGACAGGAAATGCTTCGATTCAGCGGTAGATCCAGCAAGTAAAGTTTTAAATGGCTCTGGTGGTGCATCAAGTTGGAGCAATTTGATTTTTCCGCTAGCGCAACACATCCCTTTCGTTTCATTATTGAACCTTAGAGCCTGGCAGTAGCTACAGACATGACTCATCTGACCAATGACAACATGCTGACTTGAACTATAATCAACAGCTGGATTGTACCGGAACGCAAGACGATTGTATTCCAGATGCAGATCAGCTGTTCTTTCTGTTCGTGTTTCAGCTATCCTCACCCTTTCGCGTTCATTCCGTTCAGAACGAACCAAATGTGTTGCTGCAGAACGCGACTGACGGGGCCTTTCAAAGGTGAAGATGTCCTCATTCCTCGAATACCCATGATTCCGACCGATACACCATTTCAATTTAAAAGATTGCAATTCCCAATTCGATTGGCATTTGCAATCTCAATCAATAAAGCTCAAGGTCAATCTTTAGAATTGTGTGGTTTAGATTTAGATGCGGGTTTCTTTTTACATAGACAACTGTATGTTGCGTGTTCCCGAGTCGGCAAACCAGATAGTCTAAATCTACGCAGACAGTGGAAAAACAAAAAATATTGTATATCCACAAGTATTGCAAAATTAAACTTATTTGAAATGTATTCTCAGTTTTGTTTCGCATTTCTCAACCATTCAATCACAATGTGCCACAGCAAAGCGTGGCAGGGTACAGCTAGTTAATAATATATTAACTGTCCATCTTTCATATAAAATATAACCTCTACTTACGATTTGGTGCAAGGCGCAGTTCGATCACGACACGATCACACAAAAGTTCCTTGATTTAAGTGAATATTTTATTCAGATTGTATAATAATCAGAATCAGATGCGAATTTTTTTGTAAATAAACAATGTAATTGGGAACGAACATTGTTTCTCATGTGACTGCGTCATTACTATTGCGGTTGTCAGCGAGTGTTTTCCTCGCTTCCGGCAGATGGCGCGGTCACTGGTACACAGCTGATCGTTAAAAAAACTGTTTTTTCGCGGTCGCGGATATGTGACTGATGCGAAAAATAGATAAAAACAATCCTTGATGCGGATTATGTATCATGCTAAAATTTCAGCTCGATCGGTGCAGAACTTTTTGAGTTTTTGAAGCGTACACAAACGAACATAACATTTATATATATATAGATTGGCTAGAAATATTAATCTTAACAATGAGGTTTACTGTCAACAAAATGAAAACGGAAACTGTTTCCTGTGCTGATATTGATGCTCTGAACATTAACCCGATGGCACTATGGTTTATCGTTAGAGGACGGTTCAATGATCAATAATTCATCTCACAGACCGAATTTTCCCCGGCTGCTAGATCTCGAGATACTGCATCCCCATTTTTTCTTTTTTTTGACTGGAGGTTAACCCTTCCCAAGTTGCGGTTGCTTGAGAAGCATGCCATTCTCATACACTTCCACCATGTGCCATCATTTTTTATCGTGTCCGTTCATCAGGCCGACCAGTTAAAATTGAAACGAAAATGGACTGCAAGTTAACCCCCCCAAACTTAGTGGAAAATGTTCATTGGTATTGGCAATTGTTAACATACCCTATACCATCAAAAGTTATTGGTCCATTTCCGAGTAATTGGCCATTATTTGAACCAAAAATGTTTATTTTTTTCATTTTGTGGATGAAACTTGCGGGTTACAAGGTAACATGATGGCACCATATTGAATAACTTTATTGGAAGTAAAATAGATTCAAAATTATTGCCATCAGTAGATGTGCTAGGCCGGTTCGGGACCAAAATTACCCTTTTTTGCATGTAAATCTCCATAAGGAAATCTAAGGTTCATTTTACCGAAAACTGACCATCCCAAGGTCATCCACAATCACGCATGCGCAGTCATATCGATAGGGGTAGGTAGTCTATGGTTCTGTGAACTGGTCATATGTCTATGGTTCCCGAAGTCTGTGAACTAGTCATCTGTCTATGGTTCTTCCTTAACTATGGTCGGGTCAAGTCTGTGAACTAACCATCTGTCTATGGATCTTCCTTAACTATGGTCGGGACAATCTGAAGTCTATGAATTAGGTATCTGAGTACTCACATTCTACTGAAATGATTTTTCTACACTCCGAGATTCGAACCTGGGAAGTAAACTCTAAAGTTAGGCGGCTTAACCGCGAAGGTGGACTTGAACAATTTAATGCACTCCTACTGAAAATGAAATATTTTTCTACACACGGGAATCGAACCCGAGAAATGAAATCCAAAGCCAGCTCCTTAACCGCTCAGCTATGGAGGAATTGAGAACAAGCGATTTTAATGTTGTAGATATAACCGCAGGGTATCCGGTCTGAGTGATAAGTGCGAGTATATTGCAGTCTATATGATGCAGGTAATTTGTTTTTACATGACATCAGTCATGCAGGTATGTCACGTAGCCTACAGCGAGGTATGGAATGTGAGGCTTCATAGTCCTAGGGTTTTGAAATAGTGTTGTTTGTACATGTCGTCAGTCACGTGATTTTTGAAAGAGACCGGGGCTTCATCGAGGTATCATGGGAGGGCTGCTGCTCCTTGAATGTATAGATGGAATGTTATACAGTACGGAAATGATATCTTCTTCTGCATTTCTCAAACGCGATGTTTATAAGGAAATTACTTTCAAAAACGTTTATCCAAGCTGTCTGTACCTTACTTGATTGCTATATTACAAAATGCGATTTCAATCATCTTAAACATATATGGAAATTATTTTTAGTATACAAAATGGAGTTGGGAGACTTCAATGGGGTATGGAATGTGAGGTTATACAGATTGTTTATGTATGACGTTAGTCATGTGAATTTGAATGAAGCTGGCGCGATCTCCAACGAGACAGGTGTGTATGTGAGGTTATACAGAGTGTGCAGGTATAATGATGTCTATCACGCAGGTCTTCAGCGAGGTATCTACCTTGCAGGAGCCTTCAATGAAATGTGGGGTTGTTTGTACATGCCGTTAGTCGCAGGGTTTTGTCTGAGTTATAATGATATCGTACGCGGCGCATTGTCTGCCCCCCACAAGTCTTCAGTAAGGGGTCATAACATCTAACATGCGATAGTTTACAAAAAATGCTGCTTCTCATAATAGCGATATTATGAAGCGTTTGCAGAAATAACTATTAAATCATCTAAGGACTTTTTGCTTGATTAGTACTAGCGAGTACAATATTCGTTATAATATTATAAGTATGCATCATCAGCTCACTTGTGCGATAAGGTTGTGCTAAATCATGTCCAACAGCAATGTATTCAACTTGGAATTATCGTAATGATGCGCGATCCTTCAATGTTAAAGTAGTTTCATAAGTTATCCGAAAGTAATATGAATATATAAAATGTTTTTCCAAAATTAGTTCCGAAGTAAACATAATTCGCTATAATATTCATTCATGTATGTTTCATAAATTATCCGATATAAATCAAATAAGTTTATGCTAAATTTGTGCCAGGTTGAACAATATCCACTATCATATTTTGCGGTAGAGCTACAGCTCGCTGAAGATCCGGCGATCATAGTTCACGAACGATGATGACGTCGCTACTCTAAGCCAATGACAGTAACTGATTCAATCCGGCGACTATCGTTCACGAACGATGATGACGTCACTACTCTAAGCCAATGACAGTAACTGATTCAACCCGGCGACCATCGTTCACGAACGATGATGACGTCACTACTCTAAGCCAATGACAGTAACTGATTCAATCCGGTGACCATAGTTTACGAACGATGATGACGTCACTGCTTCAAACCAGTGACAGTAGCTAACTCAATCCGGCGACCATCGTTCACGAACGATGATGACGTCACTGCTTCAAGCCAATGACAGTAACTGATTCAATCCGGCGACCATCGTTCACGAACGATGATGACGTCACTGCTTCAAGCCAATGACAGTAACTGATTCAACCCGGCGACCATAGTTTACGAACGATGATGACGTCATCATCGTTCACGAACTATGATGGGCAAATGAGGAATAAAATGTGAATGATCATAATGTTTGTAATACATTCATGCACATGTTTCATCGCATGATTCAACACATGCTTTAACATTCAGACACGTGTTTCAACATTCAGTCACGTGTTTCAGCATTCAGACACGTGTTTCAGACACGTGTTTCAACATTCAGACACGTGTTTCAGCACTCAGACACGTGTTTCAGCATTCAGACACGTGTTTCAACATTCAGACACGTGTTTCAGCATTCAGACACGTGTTTCAGCATTCAGACACGTGTTTCAACATTGAGACATGTGTTTCAGCATTCAGACACGTGTTTCAGACGCGTGTTTCAATATTCAGACACGTGATTCCTTCGCGAACACGACTTTCACAAACTTCATATGTTAAAGCGTTTATATATACATACATACAGACAATTACGTAAAAGTTATATTGATAAACACATTTTTATTTTCGCGGGTTTAATCAATTTCAATGGAAACATATGAGCAAGGAGTTTTAATGGAGATCAAGTCCGTTTCCCAACCACCCAAGAGGTAGAACTTATGGCACGTTGCTTTTTTTTTTTTTGATAAAGTGGAAAGCATCCCCAGGAGGCCTACAAACCACGTATGAGAAATGAAATATCGATATTTATTATATCATTTATTCTGAAAAAAGCACATTTTCATTTTGGGGGTATGATATTGAAAAGTCAATCCTGCAGTTCATCAATATGCTGGGCTGCATACAAATATTTTCCTCCATCGTATATGGAACGTCAACCAATCACAAATCTGTACATGTCCTTCATATAAGCTGCTTACAATAGTTGTATAATTATATTAAATATGCTTCAAAACTAATCAGGATTTATAAATCTCTATGATTGCAACTATATGCTAATATATTCAACTAATAATCACTAATCTGTGTCCATGATTGCATAATGCCCCCAAGGAAGCGTAGCGAAAGTTCCAGGAATCAAGTACCGCTTATCATCGTTGGGAGATAAAGCAATCTTCTCCTGACTTATAGAAAACACTTTATGTTTTTCAGCTTTGATTAAATGTTGAGTAACTGATACATCTTTCCACTTTTCGAGACACTCTACATAGTCATCGAAATCGATCCTGTTTTTCACAACGGAAAATTTCACTCCCTTGGCTTTTTTTGTCACACCATAGTTCCGCATTATTTCCGCAATTTCAGATTCTTCATATTCAGCTGCTTTCAGATCTTGAAGCTTCCTACTAACATCATCCTCAGTAGTTAATAACTTTATTGCGTATAATTTGGACCTTAGACCTACAAAATCGGTCATGGGGGTTCCGTTGTTCTCATCCTTCATCTTTCCTAACACCTTCTTATTAACGGGTGGAATATCATAGATGTTGTCAACTGGGTAGTCACTGGTGTCGAAGTATTGATGGCAGTCACGTTTCATTACATCATAAGGATCTTCCCTTAACTCATAGATAAGAGAATCCGTATTTGTATACAGTACAGAACAACTATTCCCAAACGTCTGATTCATATATCCATAATGGAAGTCGTATATGGTTATCTTAGCCAAATCCAGAATCGACATACCCACATAAATTGGCTTATTCAACCATACTTCCAGCTTGTTTAGTTCAACAGCTACCAAATTCTCATTGAAGATTGTACAACTCTTGAATTCCGGCTTCGATATGTATGATTGTGCACCATACCTCCCAGCCCACTCGGTTAGTAAGCGAACATTCACTCTTTTACGGATGTTTTCCATCGTCTTACCGAATACAGCATTATTCATCAATTTGAATAAATTCTTCTCAAACTCATTCTTCGCACCCTTTCGAAGGTTAGTATTCAGGTCAATATATGATTTCAACCACGAAGCTTGCTTAAATTTTAAGGTTCGATGAATTTTAGATAGAATCAATCCGTTTTCTAGAGCTTGCTTAAGGCTACGGTAATGGATAACATACTTCTTCTTAGGGTGAAGCGTCGCCATCAATTTTGATGGTGAATTTGATGAAGCGGGGGTGTTGCCTGTTTGAGGATCAATATGTAGTGGGCAGAAGGGTAAATCTTTATGTTGATCATGCAGATGTTCAGGGTACTCCAAATCGACTTCTAAAATATATCCCACATCAGAATCATCTGGAACTGTAGTAACATCAATATTTGTATCACACCATTCAAATCCACCATACGGGAGAGCTTGACTCATAGCCCAACCATACTGGTTATTAACGTCATAATACATCAAATAAGAATCAGCTTTCGATGGATTATAATTTGGTATATATTTATTGTTGGCCTGAGCTCTACGCTTAGAACATACTTGACTGAGTCCGCCTCTAATCCCTTTCTCAACGAATAGAAATATTTCGAGATCTGTGAGAAGCTCAAGTTCTTGTTTCGTATGTTTCAGCATCGCATCCCAAGTAAAGCCAGGCAGTGTAAAGTAGTGCGCAGGATCCAGATTGTATGTTTGATGACAGCTACTCCTGAATTGTTCGAAAACATCGGCCAGTAGCATTATGTCGGTCTTCATGTACAAATCGACATAATGCCCCAAGTTTTGGCAATCAAATTTCTCCCATATCAGCTGAGCTCGCTGGTATAGTCTCCGGGGGCACGGCTTATCCTCCAATTTATTGTAGAAAGCCTCAATTGGTGGTAAAAAAGACTCGGAGAATCTATCAAACGAGTCAACATAATCATACGGCATAACACCTCTCTTGGTTAGAAGCTTAACTCGTTCATCATCAAGTTCTTCAAACTGACATTTCAAATTTGGGTAATCACCCAAGTATGATGCCAACTTATCCAAGGACGAATTCATGAATCTAAACGAGTCGATGAATCTGAGTTGAATGGGGGCATCATCGATATGTTTGGTGAAACTTATATATTTCTCTTTGGTTATCGGGAATAGGTTGATTTTGCCGTCCATTCGTGAGGCTATATCTTCGATGATAAAGTTTGCATCGTAATTGGAAAGATTGTGAAAAAATACAGGAACAACATGTGTGTCTTGATAGTTGATGTTGCACCCTTCATGTGCTGCTCCCCGATAATTTTTCAGTGGCAGTAGGTGATTATGATCTCGAACTTTCTTATCGGCTTCCAAGAATTGCTGTTCGCAAATGTGGCAACAGCTTGCCCTTCTGAATGCAGCTTCATCGTCCTCAGACATATCGATGTCATATGGACACCAGAAAACTGTACCCAAATCTTCTGCGAGAGTCTTCATCTGATCTGCGAACCAACTCATACAATCCACGCCGCGATAGGCTCGATAGAAGGATAGGGAATCTTCATATGAACATTTCATGTAATAGCCGATAGCTGCAGGGATATGTTGTTGAGGCTTCTTCGGATCCGAAGTGGGTGTAAGAACGCTTTCTAGATCAGCATATACCACAAATGGAGCTTTCACTTTATTCTTAAAATTTTTGAATTTTAGGATATTCTTTCCAACTTCGGGCATCTTAACTTCACAGCTATTCGGCTTCTCACAGTCTTCAGTATGTTTACCTAACTTTTCCTCAGAGCTGAAGTAATGGAGGCATCGTTCGCAAAAGAATTTCTTGTGATCTTTTTTACTAAGCTGCGAAGAAACCAGGCGTGATAGATCTTTGATCCATACGTAATGGAAACGGATTGGGGTCGTGTCATCGCTATCTTCTCCTTCCTTCCCAAAGTATCGATCTTGAATAAGTAGAAGGTTAACGTGTCTACCCCTCTTCTCCTTCGTAAGGTAGGTAGGTAATGTAACGAATGACTTTCCACTTTTATTTAAGATGTATACGTTGATGGAGACTTCATTCTGCTTCTCGAAGTTAGGGATCTGACGCATTGTCATCGGAAATTGAATCCCTTTCAATTTTGATACTTCCTTGTAGTGAGGGTACGAACTAATTCTATCTGAATGGGTAGCTGCTGGGTATAGCGCTGATGTCACAGCCCATGCGAAGCATGCATCATCATCATTTTTCACATTAATGCATGCCTCTTTACGTTTGATCTGGACAGGTAAATCAATATATGAAGATCCTAGCTGAGGCGTGAACTTGTTAATATTCACCCCCAAATTGATAATCTTAGTCAACGCCCACCCGCTGTCTCTTTCTTGGAACTCTTCTAATTGAGTCAATATAGGCTTCACTATCTTATCCTCAAACCAACTATCCAAGCAGGTGTCTCGAAAGATTGGTGAATTGGATGTATTAAAGTATTTGAACTCCGTCAATACCTGCTTCGCTTTGACGAGCTGGAATTCTCCACAGAATACTGAATTAACCTTAATTGACTCGTCATTCTTGAGAGCATTCTTGATACGTCGCTTGAGGAGGGCCTTACAGTCTCCTAGAAACGCTTTGGGATCCTTATGCTTCAAGTTTGAAAGGATCCCAGTACGGATGCGGCTGTTGAATGCAGACATGGAATCAGTCCAATGAACTCGATCCCACGCTGTTTCTTTTCGTGAATCCACACCGGATCCCCTCTTCTGCTCAGATTTTATCTAAACCCGCAGCGTCTTCAGAGCTCCCAATGCTGATAGCAGCTGCTGCTTCTCCCCAATATTTTTAGCCGTTTTAAGGGCGTTATTTATCCTCCTTATCCCTAGAGAGCATTTCCGCAACCCCTCGGCAGCCACTGCTCCATCATAGTGGGGTGTTAGAAGACCGAGTAGAGCCTCGATATGCTTCACCAAATCAGTGAAAATGGACATCTTGATCTGCGGTAGAATTGAAAATTAGTAAATGTTGTCGTTTGAAAAATGGATAAGATCTTCTCCAACTTCCACCTGAGAATTATTGAAGGAGAACTCGAGTGATATATACCTAAGGAAATTATACGGAATCCGGTTTTCTGTTGAGATTACGGACGACTTATATGGAAACAGCAGGATGATATTTATAAAATTTTACTATCCAAATCACCCCTTTATATAAACTCTCGAACGTTATGTACCGGCGACTTATAAGGTTATATGTTGCTGTATAATTACCTATATGCAGCTGGATGATATAAATGTATCTAATTTTACTCCCCAAATCACCCCTTTATATAAACTCTCGAACGTTATGTACCGGTGACTTATAAGGTTATATGTTGCTGTATAATTACCTATATGCAGCTGGATGATATAAATGTATCTAATTTTACTCTCCAAATCATCCCTTTATATAAACTCTCGAACGTTATGTACCGGCGACAGGTTATATGTTGCTGTATAATCACCTGTATGACTTAAACTGAGATTATGAGTATATTACACGCTGGTATATTACTTCATCGACGACCGAATATTGAACTTTTTTTTTTAATTTGTTTATATCAGCCCATACGCATTGTTTTTACATATTTAAACTATGTAGTCACTTATTCTACATCTACAGATATAAAACAGTTGCACCCTATCCCATTTTCTCCCGATTCTGATAATGTCATATTCATACGCTCCCCTCCAATGTTACTTATAGATTTTTTGTGTGTTGAAATTCATATTTTACACATCAAGGCCTTCCATTCAATACCCATGAAGCTATGGTTGCAACAAAATTTACAGTTTTTCCTGTTTATACCCTCGATATTAGATTTTTCTCCATGTAAACCATAAAATTCATACTCTACTTGTTAAGACCTTTCATTTGATACCCATAAAGCCCCACTTTAAAAGAATGAAAATTTCAAATCCTTATCGCGAGAGATCGGTCAAACTGATCGACATATAAATAGTATATTCTTATTCAGCACATCACATAGATTCTGAATATGCAATAAAATCACCACTTCCGGTCTCACTTCCGGTGTGATAATGTGTCGTCTATATAAATCTACTTCCATCAGATGCACATAAATGATAGATTTTTGAGGAAAAAGTTGAAATTCATATTCTACTTGTTAAGACCTTTCATTTGATACCCATGAAGCCTCACTTTAAAAAATAAAAATTTCAAATCCTTATCGCGAGAGATCGGTCAAACTGATCGACATATAAATAGTATATTCTTATTCAACACATCACATAGATTCTGAATATGCAATAAAATCACCACTTCCGGTCTCACTTCCGGTGTGATAATGTGCCGACTATATAATCTACTTCCGTCAGATGCACATAAATGTCCGATTTTTTTAAAATTGATCAATTTAATATATGTGTAAAGCAACATTTTTGAATGTAAAGTCACAAGGCGGTTCTTTCATAGCCGTCAGGCGACAATTCCCTTTAATGCTGCTAAAGCAAATGAAAAACACTGTATATACCTAACCTCTGATGGTAACAACCCATTTTGTAGGTGGGAATTACAGATACCGAAGTTGATACTATCTCTCCCCTAAAGGAGATACCTATCGTGTTTCCATTTGGGAAAAGTCGACCACCCTTTAGACCTTAGGATAGATGGTGAAGCATAAAAGTAAGATATAAAATATGTTAACTTACATTATTATTGCACTAAAGCACTGACACTTGATTGAAAGTTTTTCACAAAATATATTTAATGCGCTGAACACAGAGCACAGGTAAGTACGACTTACTTGTTCCGAACCAAGCTGTTGAATGATTGAATTGTACGCACATCGAGTTTTATAGGAACTTCTTATCACTTTCCTGTTCACACGGCATGTTATATCATGATAATAAGTTCGCTGTAGCCACAAGCAGGAAGTCTCGTCCGTCTGTTATATTCATATTGATAAGATCCACAACCACAAGCAGGATGTTACATTCTATTTGAAATCGCGTGATTGCAGAAACTTCCTTGAAATATTTATCCGCATACATTTTTTCCTCAACCGATAACAACTTTATCATTTTTCCTGGGAACTAATTTAATTCGTATGACTTTGGATTAAATATTGTGTATAAAACTCTAGGTACTTCATAGGGAAAAAATAGTATTCTTGTGAGTGTTGAATGATCACATGAAAATGGGAAAATTTTACGATTATGTTCAAGAGTTGACCAACAGGTTGGATATATTTACGAAAACGCAAGTACACCGTTGGATGATAGACAAGCGAGTTGTTTATTCCATCTTGATCTTACTATATATCATGAATGCATTAATTTGTTTAGTGGTTATTCTGTAGATGAGAGCGAGATTCTATCAAACCCTGATAATTCTCTCGAAACACTCATTTTCCTATGGTTATTCTACAGATGAGAGCTATATTCTATCAAGGTATGATAATTCATCTGAAACACTCTCAGAAGATGATGATGGAGAAGAAAACGTTGAACAGATGAATCAGCAGGTAGTTTGAGTATATATTGGAGTGATCAATAGAGGTATCAGTTATTAATCACTTACCGTAGCGAACAGACGCTAAACATGTACTCCTGCGAGTTAGTGATTGTAGCTTAAATCTATTTACACGTAGTTACAATACATTCATTCCTCATTATTAGAATCTGATATTATATCATAGGATATAACCTGAATAGTTTGAATATAAGCACATTTAACATTTAGTTATATGATTAGTGATTGTTGTTTCATTTACATTTTAGCTGTACCTGTAATATTATTATTATCGATATGCACTTTTCGTCCTATTTATTAGAATATATTTTATATTTCCCCAATTAATTTTCGAGTATAAACATATTATATAGCTGCAATATTATTATATTCAAATAATTAATGTTTGAGTATAAACATATTTAACATTTAGATGTAGCTGCAATATTATTATTGATATCTATTCAGATGTAGTTATTATTATTGATATTTACATATAGTTACAATATACTCATTTCACATTTATTAGAATCTAATATTATATCATAGGATATAACCTGAATAGTTTGAATATAAGCACATTCAACACTTAGTTATTAGAATAATATTTATTGTAAGCGTGATTAGAGTAATTGATTGGCGGTTCATTTACATTTAGATATAGTTGCAATATTATTATGAATGTCATATAGATTAGCGCTTATGAGGATATTCATATGATTATTATCATTATCCTCATCTATTCCTCATCATAGTTCTACCTCTTGGGTGGTTGGGGAAACGAGCTCGATCTCCATAAAACTCCCCCGTATATATGTTTCCATTGAAATTGATTGAATTTTATAAAAAGCTGTCTATCCGTCGGTCTGTCTGTTCCTATGAAGAAATGTGTGTTGATGAAAATGTTTTTATTATTATTAGTGTATTTTTTGCATACCGAAAAAATTATATTAGCACATCTATATGTTTAAGATGATTGAAAATGTATTTTGTTATATAGCAATCGAGCTGTACAGACAGTTCGAATGATCATCGTGATGCGTAACACCGCTTCGTCTAGATTCTGTATAGGTATCGGGCTACACCCGGCAGCAGCTAGATTTCGGATCATATTATGCGATTTACAATCAATATGATTCGAATATATATACATACTACATGTGTGATTTAAAATAAATTATTCTCATCGCGTTTGGAGGTGATCGGCGTATCTTTCTTATCTCTCGAACCAGCTGTAGCTCTACCGCAAAATATGATAGTGAATATTGTTCAACCTGGCACAAATTTAGCATAAACTTATTTGATTTATATCGGATAATTTATGAAACATACATGAATGAATATTATAGCGAATTATGTTTACTTCGGAACTAATTTTGGAAAAACATTTTATATATTCATATTACTTTCGGATAACTTATGAAACTACTTTAACATTGAAGGATCGCGCATCATTACGATAATTCCAAGTTGAATACATTGCTGTTGGACATGATTTAGCACAACCTTATCGCACAAGTGAGCTGATGATGCATACTTATAATATTATAACGAATATTGTACTCGCTAGTACTAATCAAGCAAAAAGTCCTTAGATGATTTAATAGTTATTTCTGCAAACGCTTCATAATATCGCTATTATGAGAAGCAGCATTTTTTGTAAACTATCGCATGTTAGATGTTATGACCCCTTATTGAAGACTTGTGGGGGGCAGACAATGCGCCGCGTACGATATCATTATAACTCAGACAAAACCCTGCGACTAACGGCATGTACAAACAACCCCACATTTCATTGAAGGCTCCTGCAAGGTAGATACCTCGCTGAAGACCTGCGTGATAGACATCATTATACCTGCACACTCTGTATAACCTCACATACACACCTGTCTCGTTGGAGATCGCGCCAGCTTCATTCAAATTCACATGACTAACGTCATACATAAACAATCTGTATAACCTCACATTCCATACCCCATTGAAGTCTCCCAACTCCATTTTGTATACTAAAAATAATTTCCATATATGTTTAAGATGATTGAAATCGCATTTTGTAATATAGCAATCAAGTAAGGTACAGACAGCTTGGATAAACGTTTTTGAAAGTAATTTCCTTATAAACATCGCGTTTGAGAAATGCAGAAGAAGATATCATTTCCGTACTGTATAACATTCCATCTATACATTCAAGGAGCAGCAGCCCTCCCATGATACCTCGATGAAGCCCCGGTCTCTTTCAAAAATCACGTGACTGACGACATGTACAAACAACACTATTTCAAAACCCTAGGACTATGAAGCCTCACATTCCATACCTCGCTGTAGGCTACGTGACATACCTGCATGACTGATGTCATGTAAAAACAAATTACCTGCATCATATAGTGTGACGGACCAGGTATGGTCGGTTTTAGTTGGCCCAGCTAGCTCAATTTAAATTAATTACTCTCAGGGCTCGTAGTGAAACGTGCCTTGTGATTCAAGACTGTGAATTGCCCGAGCGCCAACTGCTTGAAAAAAAAACTATAAAACTGAATGAATTCACAGTCAAGAATACAAGCACTACGAGATGGTTAAACAGTTGATGGAAATTCAGAAAAACAATACAGGTTCAACTTAACAATTCGTATATTCCACAGAATTTGAATTATAACAAAATAAATTACAAATTTTTAGGATTCCAATTGGAAACATAAATAGTATTGAATTCGTAGAAATAATTATTAAATTAAATAAAATCGTAACATAAATGAAATTTTGAGTAAATGATTATTAAATTAAATTGGTTCGTAACATAAAGTGAATTATAAGAAAACAATTAATAAATTAAATCAATTATTAAATTGAAAAGGACTAATTATCCAATAAGAGGACTTACAGTATACCTCGAATGATTCTATAAAAATTAGTGGAATACAACTTCGGATAAACAACAAAATCAGAGAATGAAATTATGGTCATTCAAACAAGAAAATGTTACCCTCCTTGGAACTCGTAGGAACTGGAAGTCGGTCCTGTCAGGGAAGTCCCTATACCGCCTGGGAGTGAAGGGGTGAGGAACCTCAGACGTTCAATCCCTGTAAATTTAAAGAACGAACAGTACCTGACTTGAGATCAAAAGGACAAGCAACACCGTCGGTTGGAATAACCAAGTAATTCCACAACCGATAATGTTATCTTTCCCAAATTGCGAAAACACTAGTACAAAATGGATATCTTGACGAGATATCAATTTAGGCAAAATTTTAATTTAATCTGAAAGAAATAAACAATTACAATTGATTTTTAAAATTAGCAAAAAGTTAACATGTGACTAAAACAATAATGATTAAATTTATATCTGGAAAAAATATTATTTGAACTGTTGAAAATTTGCTAGTTAGCATAAAATTCTGATTTGCTTGAAAAGAATTATACACGTGGATTGATACTGTAAACTGTGATCACTCCCTAACGGCGTGACAGTGTCAAAAATATATACTTATACCTAATAAGCAGTAATTAGGTTAGTTCACCTTTATCAACCTTTACGGCACGTGGGCCTAATAAGACCACCCTATGTATCAAGTACTGGGTTAACAAAATGGCGATCTTCAAGATCGCGCAACTAACATGTGCTCAAATTACAGGTTCCAGTAAAAGGTGGAATTTAAATATTGACTACAACAGCTGCTCACGACTCGTCAGAGTAATTCTAAACAGTGACTAGAACAATCCCGGTAGTGATGGAAATGATAAACCTGGGATCATGCTAGATGCAAATTTGATTGTGTTTTTTAATAGAGCAAGTCGAGGAAATTCCTCTGAAATATAATCACACGCGGGTACTTTACATCCAGGCGTTAATTAACAAACTAAATCAAATTATCGGTAACCCGGTGTGTATCATATTTCAGAAGCCCAAAAATTAAGAAAGTATGCAAAGAATATGAAATACTCGACTTACCCTATCAAAGATTAACAACACAATGAATTCTCTTCGATTTCCGCTATCCTACATTCCCACTCCGTGATATATAGTGACATCTCATATCAGGAATGGTAGTCTCAATAATCTCTGTTTTATTAAGCGGCAGATGTCTTTAAATATCATATGCATGATTACTAACGAAAAGAAATCTAATCCGTTTAATAAATAGTTCTATATAATCACGTAACGCGGCACGTTACAATAGACTGCAATATACTCGCACTTATCACTCAGACCGGATACCCTGCGGTTATATCTACAACATTAAAATCGCTTGTTCTCAATTCCTCCATAGCTGAGCGGTTAAGGAGCTGGCTTTGGATTTCATTTCTCGGGTTCGATTCCCGTGTGTAGAAAAATATTTCATTTTCAGTAGGAGTGCATTAAATTGTTCAAGTCCACCTTCGCGGTTAAGCCGCCTAACTTTAGAGTTTATTTCCCAGGTTCGAATCTCGGTGTGTAGAAAAATCATTTCAGTAGAATGTGAGTACTCAGATACCTAATTCATAGACTTCAGATTGCCCCGACCATAGTTAAGGAAGATCCATAGACAGATGGTTAGTTCACAGACTTGACCCGACCATAGTTAAGGAAGAACCATAGACAGATGACTAGTTCACAGACTTCGAGAACCATAGACATATGACCAGTTCACAGAACCATAGACTACCTACCCCTATCGATATGACTGCGCATGCGTGATTGTGGATGACCTTGGGATGGTCAGTTTTCGGTAAAATGAACCTTAGATTTCCTTATGGAGATTTACATGCAAAAAAGGGTGATTTTGGTCCCGAACCGGCCTAGCACATCTACTGCCATCACTCCTTGCCTATTTCAACCCCCCAACACCCTCTAAAACCACCCTCCAAAAAAATATGAATCATATGATAATATGACCAATTTTATGATATATTAGTCAATTATTGAGACTCTGGCTTGGTTTAAAATCGAAACGACTCTTTTTTATTTACTTTTTCATTCTGCCGAATGATTTTAGGGACTTTTGGCGGTTTGAAATAGGCAAGGAGTGATGGCAATAGTTTTAAATCTTTATTTGCCCTCCGATAAAGTTATTTTACATGGTGCCATCATGTTATCTTGTAATCCGCAAGTTTTATCCACAAAATGAGAAGAAGAAACATTTTTGGTCCAAATAATGGCCAATTACTCGGAAATGGACCAACAACTTTTGATGGCAAAGGGTATGTTAACAATTGCCAACACCATTGAATATTTTGCACCAGGTTTGCGTGGGTTAACTTGCAGTCCATTTTTGGTTCAATTTTAACTGGTCGGCCTGATAAACGGATACGATAGAAAATGATGGCACATGGTGGAAGTGTATGAGAATGGCAGGCTTCTCACGTAACCGCAACTTGGAAAGGGTTAACCTACAGTCAAAAAAAGAAAAAATGGGGATGCTGTATCTCGAGATCTAGCAGCCGGGGAAAATTCGGTCTGTGAGATGAATTGTTCATTGAACTGTCCTCTAACGATAAACCATAGTGCCATCGGGTTAATGTTCAGACCATCAATATCACTCTGGCTCCTAGACTATGATAAGAGTGGAGCAAATTAGCCTGAGTATGTGATTACGCGATCTAGGTCACGTAGGCAACTGTGGGAATCGCGCGCAGCGTTGATAAGAAGGTGGAAATGGTATTGTTTGAAACATAATTCAATCATTATACATTCGATTCTCCAACAAGCAAGTCGTGTTTTTCTGCAGTGATTCTAAACTCAATTTAATCATTATACATCTGATTATCAAACAAGCAAGTTGTGTTTTTTTGTGTGTGTAGTGATTTTATCAAAGGTGAGTCTATATTATTATTTGACTAAGAAACTCTCATTTCAAATTGGAACAATTGAAATTAACGCCATATTAATAAGTTGTTTTCAGTTCAATTTTCACGTATAAAATTCGTCTCAGTTGTTGTATGTCATTAAGGATTCTTCATGTTCTAGAGAAATGGATTTTTCAAAAATTAATAGCGTTGACTTGTAACAGAACACTCATTTGCAAAAAATTTGTGATTTGGAAATAAATGGAAAAAATATAATAAATAAATTGAAACTCACAAAAATCGAATTTGGACCGGCTATTCTAGTGGAGCTTGAGGAGTGTTCGATTTTCCTCCCAAAATAAATGCTTAACAAATAACGCCAATTATTGAGGAAATTAATCAAAAATCTACGATTACATTAATTTATCGTGGAAAGGAGAAGCTGATTACCGGAAAATATTGTGCTAAATTGGAATTTATAGATTTAGAAGCGGGGAAGGAGCAACCATAACAACATTGAAATTTACTGTAAGGTGAGGTGCTTATCCTATTATTATAATTATGGGGTCCATCACGAAACTCAGTTCGGAAATTGTCGGGATAGCTCATAAGAGCCTTGTTGAATCAAAATTCTCTCCTCAAGAGACACAAAAGTGGGTAGATTTTTGTACGAAATATATACGAACTTTTACCAGGCATTTAACTAAAGATTCATTAAATTTGGGGGAGAAAAATCGAATTCAATTGAATGTGGGGCACATTAGAAGATTCAAAATTTTATTACAAATTCAAAATGAACCCGCCCCCTCAAATAAGAATCGAAGCGATCGTATCCGTTGGGAAGATGGTAAGTCTGCATTCTCTGAGCAAATTAGGACTAAGTTGGTAATAAATATTGCTCATTTAGATCTATTAAATTTTTTATATGATGCTTTCCATCTCTTTAGTTCGAGAAATAACAAAATTTTACGCACATATAATTTTATTAAAGTCACTACAACATTTAGTTGTGAATATATCAAACCTAATGTTAATGAGGAACTTATTCAGATTGAATGCAAATATTTTCACACAGAATCCGCTCGATACTTTCACAAATTTATTAGAATGGTTTAAGGAGTATGTTATTGGTAAGCTCCAAGTTAAACTAGATGAGTTTGCTGAAAGAGAGAGTGGGTGGAGTCTCAGATATGTGATAAGTTTAGAAATCAATATCAATAAACATGAAACTATAAATTCAGGATCTTCATATATTGCTTTACCTAAAGGAATTCGTGATAAAGTGGCCGTAAATAACATTAAGAATCATGACGAATACTGTTTTGCTTGGGAAGAAACAGCTGGATTGCATCCTACTATTGACACAAATCCAAGTCGAACATCTTCATACCCACATTTTAGTACAATTTTGAATTAACAAAATCTAACATTTCCCCTACCCATTTCACAAGTTCCTATATTTGAGGAAAATAATAATATTTCTATTCATGTGTTTGTTCTGCGATTATGTAGTAGCACTAAAAATGAAAATGGAGAGGAAAATGAAGGTTCTCCCTGCATACCTTACCAAGAATAAAGTCGAAAAACACTTCAATTTATTATTGATTCAAGACAAGTATTATCGCGAAGAGGAATCATCCACCCCAACCAAGTAGATCCGAAAGTGAAATTTCAGTATTGCTTAATTGAAAATTCATCAAGGCTAGTAAATTCTCAAATTACTACTAGGCACAAAACTTACTTATGCGAGAGATGTTTGAATATTTTCTGGAGTGAGATCAAGTATAATAATCATATCGAGGATTGCGGTAAGATGAACAGTTGTAAAATAACATTCCCCGAAGAGGATTATTCGAAATTCAAAAATCATTCAAACAAACTAACGGGTAGTTTATGATTTATTTTGATTTTGAAGCACTGCTGTTACCCATCCAAAACTGCTCTCAATCTAGTACAAATTCATATACAAATAGAACGCAGCTACACGAAGCAGTGTAGGCTTTTACCTGAAATGTCATTTTGACGATTCCCTATCCCGCTACAATAGTTACAGAGGATCCAATCCGGCTAAATGGTTGACCGAACAATTAGATAAAATTGGAGAATTCATCGATCTGAAACTAAAATGTTATATACCCATAGATTTTGGTGGAATTAGTATACTCAGTATAATGTATGAAACCAAATGTCACATTTGTGATGCGTTGTTCAAAGAGGGGGAAATTCGTGTTAAAGATCATTGTCATTTCACAGGGAAATATCGAGGATTAGCCCACCAAGATTGCAATTTAAATTATAAATATAGATTCGTGGTACCTGTCGTAGCTCACGAGTGGGTACGATATGTTTTTATTAATTAGAGATTTGGCTAGGTCTTCTAAACAAAATATTCAGGTGCTCTCCTTGAATGAAGAGAAATACATAAGTTTCACTAGAAGCTCTACGAATTCTGTTGTTAAATTTAGATTTATAGACTCATGCAGATTTTTGGATTCAAGTTTGGATAAATTAGTCTCTTATTTAAATGTGGAGGACTTGACTATTTTGAAACGCGAGTTTTCCCACTTATCTCAAAAAAACTTCAAATTATTAACACGTAAAGGAGTTTTCCCATACGAACACCTGGATGAGTGGGGAAAACTAAACGATGACAGTCTTCCTCCGATCGAGAAATTCTTCAATAAACTCAAGGATGAATCGATAAGCGAGGAAGATTATCAACACGCCCAATCAGTTTGGAATCGATTTGAGTGAATAAATTTAGGTGACTTCTGATTTGACGTTTTATTGTTGGCTGATGTATTCGAGAATTTTCGAAACAAATGCGTGGACATTTAATGTATTTTGATGTGTGCAATCTATATGGGTGGGCTATGATTCAATATTTACCTTACGATGGGTTTAAGTGGGTTGAAAATGTTGATAATATCAACATACAAAATTTTTCCAATGAAAGCCCCATAGGATACATTCTAGAGGTTGATTTAGAGTACCCCACAACGTTGCATGACCTCCATAAAGATTTCCCTCTTTGTCCAACTCATACAGCTCCACCAGGTAGTAAGTTAACAACTTTTCATAAAAAATCAAGATATATCATTCATTATAGGAACTTGAAACAATGTTTGGCTTTAGGAATGGTATTAACTAAAGTCCATAGAGCTCTAGAGCTCAAACAAGCTCCATGGTTAAAAGCCTATATTGATTTGAATACTAGATTGAGAGCGGCTTCTAAGAACGCCTTTGAGATAGCACTATTCAAGTTGCTCATCAACGCTATTTTCGGGAAATCAATGGAGAACGTGCGGAAGTTAGAGCTGTCAAACTAGTTAATAAATGGTACTGACCTTATGGAGCTCGTTATTATATTTCACAACCCAATTTTAATAGTAGTAAAATATTTGAAGAGAATCTAATGGCCATTGAACAAGATAAATTAGAAGTGTTATTCAATAAACCAATTTATGTGGGTATGACGATTTTGGATGTTTCTAAAACAAGTGTTTATGATTTTCATTACAACTTCATGCTCACACTTTATAAAGATCCCGAAATGATAAGATTGTGTTATACTGATACCGACAGTTCAATCTATTGTATAATTACTGATGATGATATTTATCAGAGCATCATCAATAAATATATTCATAAATTCGATCCTAGCGATTATGCGCAGAACAACATCTTTAAGATTCCACTCGTCAATAAGAAAGTAGTAGGCCTCATGGAAGATGAGAATGGGAGGATGATTATGGATAAGTTTGTGGGGTTGAGAACTGAGATGTATTGTTATACAGTTCAGGATCGTAATCCCACAAAGGAAGCGAAGAGTGTGCGGGATTATGTGTTGCGGAACACAATAACATTTGACAATTATGTTAGATGTCTGGAAGAAGGGATTGAGATCTATCGCAAACAAAAATCTATTCGCTCGTTCGATTTGAAATTATATACAATAGAACAAATAAAAATTGCCCTCAGCCCCTTCGACAACAGAAGGCACATAATCGATAATGGGATAAACACTTTACTTTATGGTCACTATTCTTTATAAATATTTAAGTTTAATCTATTGTTATTATTAATATTTACGTATATGTATATGCACACATTAGATTCAATGCTGTATATATGATTGTTTTTTATATTAAATTTTGAAAAATATGTATATGTATATGCACTCATCAGATTCAATGTTGTATATGAATGTTTTATATATTAAATTTTGAAAATAAAATAAATATGTATATGTATATGCACTCATCAGATTCAATGTTGTATATGATTGTTTCACATATTAAATTTTGAAAACATGTTTCATCAAATAAAATGAATATGTCTATGATGATTTGTTCCATCAAATAAAATAAATATGTATATGTATATACACTCATCAGATTCAATGTTGTATATGTTTTATAAATATTAAATTTTGAAAAAAATATGTTTTATCGAATAAAATAAATATGTCTATGATGATGATTTGTTTTTCTCTCTCTCTCTCTCTCTCTCTCTCTCTCCGCTGACCAATTAGGCGTATATGATTTTTCGAAAATACGTTCGGCTTTGCTTATACGTACCACATCACTCACGTTGAATTTATGCGCTAAAGCCAACTTGAGGTGTGTGAAGGATCGCTCCAGTACCCCGCTGTCATTTTGTTTTGTCACCTTGAATGGAGCCATATTTATAGTTCTATGTTTACGTTTATTATATTTTCCAGTGATTTCTTGAATTATATCAATCCATCTATATTTTCCTCTCAAACTAAATTGTTTGTAGAGCGCTTCTTTCAAGGTTCGAATAACACGTTCAGTAATGGCGGCTTTCTTCACACTATACGTATTATAATGGTTTATTTTGTGTTTTTTCATTAGCTCGTCGAAATGCTTATTAAGGAATTCTTTACCTTGATCGCTTTGCAGATTCCTAGGTTTACGTCCTCCTCCTCCTCCCTCAGTCAATATAGAATTAACAGCTTTCCGAACTTCTTCGGCTGATTTCGTTTTCAAGGGACGAGTCCACACGAATTCCGAGAAGCAATCGATCATCACCAAAATATACTTGAATCCTCGATTTTCACGAGCATAATTATCCATTCCGGTTAGATACATCTGCCACAAGTCATTCAGTCCTTTCAAAATTGTACGACGCGCGAAGTTTCAAATTTCTTCGGGCTGGCTTATGAATCTCATCGACAACTTGTTGCATCGTTTTTCGATTATTATCCAGTTAAAAATCAGTTTTATCAGATTATTTGGAGTTATACGTTTGGTTGATGGGGTGGAGGTGGTAGCATCATTTGGCCTTTTCTTCGAGGGTGTAGTCATACGTTGTTCCAACGCGAACAGCCTACTCTTGAAGATATCAAGTGCATACGAGGTATCCGCTTCAACGGTTTTGAGATCCAGAGCATTTTTGTGCTTGTATTCATCCAATTCTGTATGTGAACTTGTAAAGCTAACATCACTTTGATTTTTATACGTTGGTATGTCCGCTTCAACGGTTTTGAGATTCAGAATATTTTTCTGCTTGTATTCATCCAATTGTTTATGTAAACTCGTAAAGCTAGCATCACTTTGATTTTCATACGTTCGTATGTTGATTGCTAAACTAGTCATCTCTCCGATTAATCTCTGAATATTATGTGAGAAAAGTCATCGTTGAAGATCTGCTTCAAGTTCTCCTTGATCTTTACACTTACATCATCAACATAAATCTTGGTTGCAACATCGTTCTTGAATGTGGGTGTTTTCACATTAAAAATTTTTACGTTCTCGATATCTACATCGCCATCTGGTGTACGGGTTAGAACGTGTGAAAACATCGATTGTCGAAGAGCGTCGATGCTGATTGAACCACCAATCACAGATCTCCGTCCAAACTTATCAAGACTCATCGTGTAAATGATATGAAACAGTAATGATCACACACTTATATATGATATCGGATTCTCGAAGCTCATTTATTATAGCGACAATCTCATTGTCGTGTGATGTATTCCCAGCTTGTTGAGATGCCATCAAAAGGCTCAATCGTTCCACGAGCTCGTTCGGATCGTCCCAAAAAATATACTCAACAGGATCATCGTTGTAGGTTAGAAATAAGCCACTGCCTGAAGTTGAAGATGTGGTTGGAAACATAGGTTTAACAATATTCAGATACTTGTGCTTATTGGCCCCCTTCAAACTACCATTAATATTTCTATGAGCATTTGTTAACCTCAACATTTCCCTGTATGCCTCTTTATCGGTATTCGTATAGTTCTTGGGTGTATTGTAAAATATGAGCTCGTACAATCCAGGTGTTCCCTTAGCGCTATACCCTCCTGTTTTAATATTATCTCCAAATATTATAACCTTACGACGAAGAATCCACCCCGCAGAGCTGTCATCATAAACAGGTCCATATATTTCATCGATTTTATCACTCTCCTCCCAATGTTCTTGAACATATTTACGCATATGCGCAGGATATTGATAATGTGAAGGTTCTGCCGTCAGAGCATCATCGAACGTTTCGTCATCCACCTTTCTGATTGATAGTATAGAATTGAAGGTGAAATATATCTATCTCAACGATCTTATCAGAGAGAAGCTATCTATTGCGATCCATCAAGAGCGATTCTCCGGTTCTATTCGCTTTCCGGAAGTGGGAGATACACGAGTTGCCTGCCATAACGGCTGATGCGAAGAGAGAAATATGGGCTGTGAAAACTAGCGCGCGTCCGTCGATAAACCTAGGTACGTTATAGTATTTTTTCAAACCGATAAACGTAACAATGTGAAAGCTAATCCTACAATATTCGATCGAAGGATATATCAAGCATCCGCTTATCGCTGAATGGAGAGTATTGGCCTAACGAACGGATAAACTTGGACTTTTCCAAGGAAGATTCCGTTCTAGCCCACCAAAACTATACCGATTTCTATCCTAGCTACACAAATTCCACAACAAAACATCTCATATTGGCTTATGATAAATTCAAAAAACGCGCGCTTTACATCATCGATTGTTTTAGACAAGAGGAAGCGGTAAAATCATCAACGGTCTACATACGATTGGAGATTGAAGCGGATAAATGATTTCCAGCCAATACCAAGGCATATTGCATCATCATTCACGATTGCTTGATGGAATACTACCCCCTCACCGAAATTGTCAAGAGTCTTAATCAAACATCAGTCGGTCTATATCGAAACTTCAAGCGAATCGCATTATCATGATAATCGCATTAGTTGACATTCAGGGGTTCTTCATCGACGATGTCTTCCATCCGAAAGAAATGTGTATACAAATTAGATTCAAACGTCATTATTCCTTATTCAAACTGTCCAAATCTTATTGATCGCTGAATGCAAAGGAGCGAAAATCCATATGATATTTGAATGTTTCCAATCAGCAAATTTGAAAGTATTTTTTTAGATGCAATACCAACATTGAATGAATTTAGCTCATAGTGATATGGTGGGAGACGTTGGACAGTTTTATTTTGTGTCATTTCATCAATAATATATTATAAATTGGTATTACCCAATTGTGAGTTCATGTTATACATTTTGTAAAAGAAGTTTATGAAATCTCACAATCCAAATTTTAAATCTTTACTACATGTTTCGAGGTCAATCACTTACACCTCATTTTCAAGTATTACAAGAAAGGCTGAAAGAAAAGTATATTATAAATTTTTTGATAATATATACTTGTTTGATGTTTGAAATTGTATATATATGATTGTATTAATTGAATTGTAATAAATAAATATTTATTTATTATTTTCATTCAGTCTTTCTTATAATACTTGAAAATGAGGTGTAAGTGATTGACCTCGAAAGATGTAGTAAAGATCTAAAATTTTGATTGTGAGATTTCATGAACTTCTTTTACAAAATGTATAATAATATATTATTACACCGCTCTTCATGTCTACTGACTATATCGAGCAGCTGAAAGCTCAACCTTTCACACTAAAAATGATTGTTTCAGATAATAGCCAACTATTATTGATGTCTGACTTTTGACTACCATTCATGGGAATGTTCGCACTTCTGGAGTGGCAAGGAACATCATCCAAAAGAATTACGGTATTTGCATCCAATTTTGAAGGAACGTTCGAGAACCAATTTTCAATGGATTGATCAACCATTTCCTCTTGATAATCCCCACTTTTGTTAATTCCGAATAGCGATCAACCCAAACAGTTCTCCTTCTCTTTGCTGATGATACCAGTATGGTTCGAAGCGGGAATAATGAAAGAGATTTGCTGCTGGCTTGCCTGCGTGATTCTCAAGAAAGTATTTTTGACTGGTTTTGTGTAAATGAACTGTTCGTAAGCCGTCCGTGACAAAACTGATATAATGTTATTCACACACAGAAACATTACTTTTGATAGCCCTGACTATATATGTTTTGGGTAGCTTATTTGATCTAGTTCTTACTTGGGAGTGTCAATTTGACAGTGAAGCTAACGAAATCTCAAAAAATTTGTACTTATAAGAAATGTATGCGCGTGGCATACCCTGACAGGCTGGGGTAATTCACCTCATTCGGAAAGGATTTCCCGCGATTTTTGTGCTGATAATCTTAACAAAGAAACGTTTCAGAGATGACGTTAGAAACAGTTTTATTGATTTCAAAATTATTACTTTTCCATCACTGTATATTTATAATTGCAAATAATGGGTATGTCGTCTGATACACATGTTTCCAAGAATAATCTGCATAATTATAATACTAGATGTTGCCATAATATTCATATTGACTACGTAAGATCAAATTCGAGTCGCTGTTCTGATTACCATTATAGTGAAATATTTATAAACCCACGGTCAACCCAAACATGTGATTTTATGTGGCGAGCTTTATTTCACGTTTCGTTTCGATAAAAATAATTTCTTCTCCACATAATGATCTCGTCTATATCCAATAACATGCTATTTCTTCCAGCGACGTTGATATTTAAGATTTAGTGTTGATGGAATGAGATTATCTCAAAATCTGGCAAATCATTGACTTCACTGACTTCTTTCAAAATTTTATCTAAGGTTTGAATTTCGTTGTGGAAAAAAAAGATAGATTTTCTAGTAGGATAACAATACTTTCAGAATCGTCTATGGCATCGAAACTTTTAGCCAAGAACTATGTACCGATATATTTTAAACAGCGGCATGACAGCTAACTGCCGTTTTATTGGCAATTTTACATACTACGTTAACAATAACATCGGTTGGATAGTAACGCATTTCACTTTTTCGTGGAGAACTAATCTCATCGGCAACAAGTGCATTGTCTGTATCAGTACCTGAAATATTAAACAGAATGAATTGAATTAATATCAATATACACTTAATATGATTCCGTGGAGGGCGAGCTCTGCAAGTTTTGCGATCAAAGAAATGCACGGTCGTGCTGAACACGTTTTAGTCATTGTGTACATGCGCTCTATCTTGAACTTGGTTAGACTATAGTTTAATATGTGTATCTATTAAATTTGTAATACATTTTTTGTATTCTTCAGGTATAGTCCAGGCATTTAAGGAATTTTCTTGTCAGAATTTCCGCGAGGTCTAATTTTGGTCTATATTTAACCCTGTAACCCTGTGCTCGAAAAACTATGGCCATTTTTTGGACCCAAAAATTGCCATTTTTCGATTTCTTGCGTTTTGAAACAAAACTATGGGTTGTATGGGAAAATCTTTCAACAAATATTGTTGGAAAAATTGATACGCTATTTTTGGCTCTCGTCCGATGTCGATTCGAGGTCGTGGGCACAATATAGGGCCCATTTAGTGTGTTTTTTAACGCATTGAAAATTTGAGTATATGTCAGAGTTTTTTTTTTATATTCTGTTTTGGTGATGGGATAGTATTTTTATTCCCCTTCTTTCGGTTTCTGGTATTTTGACCTACCTCATTTTTTGGTGCCAAAATAGGCCATTTTGAAAAATCCGTATTTTAGGAATTTCAGACGAAATACTAATCTTATCGATCTAAAACCAAATTCATTCGAAAGACTCCATTGTTCTGCACTTAATGTCCAAGACTCAAGAACTTTGGTTGAAAGACATAACTTTGGCGGCATTTCGAAAATTTTGAACCACCAAAAAATTTAAATTTTTTGAGGTAAGAAATTTTTTACGTAATCCAAATTCTAGGTTCTATTAGAGGTTTCCGTAACGAGTATTTTAAGTCCAAGAAAATTGATTTGGGTTAAGTAGAAATGAAGCTATCCTAATAAATGTGTTTGGGCTTCTGGAGGGCCCAATTTTGGGCGTATTGACAAAAACCTTGGAGCAAATTATAGGGAAACACATCCACTATTCAAGTACGGAGAATCGTTCACAATTCCAATTTATAACGAATTTCAACATATAAACCTAGCACGGAATTTCATTTAGCAGCAATAAGCGAGGGTCGGTACAATAGATTCCGCGCGCGAAATTATAGTTTTTTTAATATTTTAAAATGCACCTGAAGGCATAATCGTTTTTTATGAATGTGTGAGTGTATGTAGACGTGTGAACGTGTATATGTGACCATGTCATGTTGTTTTTATGAGGTACCATATGAAAATACGATAATGCTGCAAAGTAACATATTTTCAGGGTATATCACCAAGTTCCGGTTTGGATCGGTAATGAAACCATTAATTCAACATAATTGGGTTGGAGAAGTAGTCCGAATGAACTAAGTCCTATACAAACAGTAAAAAATGCACGTCCTGATGAGTTCTTGTGGTTGTAAAAAAAAATTGTACTGCTAAGTGCAAAAAATAATAGGATTACCTTGTAGCTCATTATGTAAGCATTGTGAAGGTAAAGAGTGTTCTAATTACCTCGAGCCAGAAATCAGTATATTGATGATGATGATTTTGATAAGTGTATGGATGAAAATGCTGACAGTGATAACGAAATCTTGGGTTATTTGTGAATAATTATACATATAGATAATTTTTTAGTAAAAATGAAGTGTAAAAAACAAAAAAAATGTAAATGTGAAAAAAATAAAATTATTTATTAATCTAATTTTTTTTGTTCAAATAGTGAAATTTATTATGTAACACTCTATACAAACAACCTGAACGAATCTCCGTACACTGTTTCAGACTTAAATAGCTGATGTATTTCTCTCTAATTTGCTACAAGGTTTTTATCGATAGGCCCAAAATTGGGCCCTCTAGAGGCCCAAACACATTTAATGAAATAGTTTCATTCCTACTCAACCCAAATCGATCTACTTGCATTTAAAATACTCGTTATGACAACTTCTGATAGAACCTATAATTTGGATTCCGCGAAAAACTTCTAACCTGAGAAAATTTCAATTTTTCGGTGGTCCAAAATTTTCAAAATGCCGCCAAAGTTATGTCTTTGAATCAAAATGCTTGAATTTTTAGTATTAGGTGCAAAATCATGAAATATTTCGACTGAATTTGGTTTTAGATGGATAACATGAGTATTTGGTCTGAAAATCGTAAAATACGGATTCTTTTAAATGACCGATTTTAGCAACAAAAAATGTAGGTCAAAATGCCAGAAACAGAAAGAAGAAAAATAAAAATACCATCTCTTCTCCGAAACAGAACATGAAAAAAACAAAAACACTTTGACATATACTCAATTTTCAATGTGCTAAAAAACACACTAAATTGGCTCACGACCTCAAACGACTTGGGATCGGAGCCAAAAATCGCGTATCAACTTTCCCAACAACTTTTGCTTGAGCATTTTTTCATACAACTCATAGTTTTGTCTCAAAATGCAAAAAATCGGAAAATGGCCTTTTTTGATCCAAAAAATGGCCATAGTTTCTCGAGCACAGGGTTAATCCAAATTTAAACTACATCATCGTGTTCAGCGTGTCAAAATACATAACTCACGGAAATTTGAACAAAAATCGTGGATTTTCCTCCTTAAATGCCTGAACTAGTATATCAGAATTGAAATTCGGATATCTTCATGATCAAGTAGGGTTTGTGTACCATTTAGTTAGAATTCTATCATCATTTGGTTTTCGCACTAAAGTTGAATCTGAAAAATTTATTTCATTATCATTTTTAGTTTCAATTACGAATTGTAATGTATGGTGAAAATAATTAAAAGAACTCAAAAATTGATCACAAGCAATCATCAACATATCATTTGAAAAAATTACATTATTATCTAATATCTGTATTGCTTTTTCGTCATGGAATTCCATGACAATCTGAGCTATGATACTCGATCAATCAAAGTTGACGACTTGCATTGAAGTGAAGAATGGATCAAAGTGAGGCTCCCACATTAAAAAGCTATCATAAAACGTAAGTTTTATCATAATAACTGTTTGTTATGAACTAACCTCATTAGCATAGATTGTTCAAATGATTGGAGTCTTAATCGAAAACTTATTACAAAAATGGTTTATGAGACTGTTCCTTCAGTAATGTTTTGAAAGAATGAATATATTTTTTCATGCTATTGATGTTACTCTATTTGTGTATGTGTGCTTGTAGATGTGACTAGCACAGATAAAGCAAATGAAAATTGTATTAAATTGCATTGAATAAAGTTGTAGGTGAAAATCGTGTTGGGTTTTATTCATGCAAAATAAGATTCAGTGTAGATGGATTGCTTACCTCAATTTGAAACTTCAATTCAATCTATGACCATTAAATAAGCAATACTAGAATTGAACCAACAATTCTCTGCAGTTGCTATACCGTTCTCTCCTTTGAAAGAAAAATTAGCGAGTTATTGCAGAACAATGTAGAAAGCCTAGAGTGTAATGATTCTATTGGTTTCGCTTCGTCTTTTATTTTCATTAACAATAATCCCACAATATCCCGTAGTAGCTTGGAATTGCTTTCCAACAACACGCAGCAGTAAAAGTTAATTTGTTTGATCCCTGAAGAGCACCTGAGTCATTGACAAATGAATTCCACACAACTAAACTAGACTGATCTTTCAGAGGCTTCTTATTCCCGAATAATATAATTAAATGTAGGTTTCTGAATCCGTACTTAATTTAAGAATGATAATGAAATAGAGTAAACTCTGATTCTTCATTTTTATAATGAAACCTACCATAATTAAGTTTCTATAGTATTATTCGTTCCATTTGTATAAGCTTCTGGCAGTTTCAATGTTCTATTTATCTGATAAGAATCAACAATTGACAAAATAGCAAATAAAGTAGGTGTTGGCTGGATCATAGTACTTTCTTAAGCCGTATTATTAGTATATCGACGCAGTGTTGTATCGCGAATATTTTGCGGCCTTGGTTAGAAGATGATCTACTCGCATACTTTTTCTACTCATTTATCGCAACTTGCCTGGATTCTGTTAGCTTCAACCTACAATCAGTCTAGCTTAAATTGTGTACGACATATTTGAATTTTGTTTTCATATACATTTTATGAACAATAAAAAATATCCCCTCCGCATTCCTGGAAATTTGATTGTGAAATTTCACTTCATTCCCCAATTACGTACCAGATACTATACCACAGTAACTGGGCAATTACTATATTTTATTGCAATTAGTTTGGCTTCCGTAAAAATTGGAGCACCAATGATGCTGTAAATAAACTTATAGAGATCATTGTAAGCGGTATGGAAGAAGGGTTCATCACAGTCACATTCTTTTATGGCCTCAGCAAAGCTTTTGATCTGATTTCTCCTCCCATTCTAGTTGATAAACAGAAATTTTACAAATTTCATGACAACAGCTGTAATTGAATTTACTCTTTTTTATCCAACCGAAAACAGTATACTGTCTGCAATGGAACCTCTTCGAAACATGGTGAGTGTCAGTGGAGTTCCACAGGGATGCGTTGTTGAACTGCTACTATTCCTCATTCTCATTAATGAACTGGTTCAGGCGGTGGAGTGGTAGTTCTCCTGCTCTTTGCTGATGATACCAGTATGGTTCGAAGCGAGAATAATGAAAGGGATTTGCTGCTGGCTTGCTTGCGTGATTCTAAAGAAAGTCTTTTTGACAGGTTTTGTGTAAATGAAGTGTCCGTAAGCCGTGACAAAACTGGTATATAATGTTATTCACAAACAGAAATATTACTTTTGAAAACCATGACTATCTAAAGTTTTCGGGTAGCTTATTTGATCTAGTTCTTACTTGGGAGGGTCATGTTGACAGTGAAGCTGAAGAAATCTCAAAAAATATTTTCTTAATAAGAAGTGTAGGAAGCTACTTACCTGAGGAGGTGATGCGCATGGCATACTTCTCCCTTATTCAGTCGTATATGTCATATACCCTGACAGGCTGGGGTAATTCACCTCATTCGGAAAGGATTTTTCGCCTTCAAAGAAATGTGTTGATCATCTTAACAGAGAAACGTTTTAGAGATGACGTTAGAAACAGTTTAATTGATTTCAAAATTATGACTTTTCCATCTCTGTATATTTATAATTGCAAATGATGGGTATGTCGTCCGATACACATGTTTTTAATAATAATCTGCATAATTATAATACTAGATATTGCCATCATATTCATATTGACTACTTAAGATTAAATTCGAGTCGCTGTTCTGCTAACTATTATAGTGAAATATTTATAAACTCTTGGAGCTAAAATAGTGCTCACTCAATGTTTCTAAATCCACTCAAGAAAAGTGTTTCTCAGTCATGCATTCTACTCGATCAAATAATTGTTGTTGCCCCATTGGCCAATTGATTGTTTTATATAGTTTTGAATAGCTTCATATAAATTTTGTATGATATGTGTTATGTATTGATATTTGGTGTATGTGTTTATTAATACAACATATTGATAAGTATCATTTATTCTTATCCGTTAAGGTTATCCTACTACCTAATGCTTGTATGCATTACCGGGAACTCAAAAAGTCAGTGATCGAACATAGTTACATTGAACCTACAGAATACAGAACCTAGAACATAACACCTCTCCCCCATTAAAAAGTTTATGCAGTCTTCCAGATAACTGGGTTGTGATTTCACTCGCGCAGATCTACGCACTGAATATGTATTAGCACTAATTTGCGTATCCGAATTCGCAATAACTGAAACATCACTAGGTTCGTTGAAATCACTTCTTGGATCAGTTACAGCTGATGGACCTGTAGTCCCGGGAATTGCGTCTGGATCAAAACTGACTGGTTGCGGTGGGTCTGGAGCAGATAGCTCTTCAGTAACTCTGCGTAGGTGATCAACGTGACGCCTTTGTAAGGTTCCAAAATCATTCGTGGTTTCATAGGAAACGGGTTCGGTGGATCTCACGATGGTTGCAGGAATCCATTTAAGAGAGCCACTGTAATTCCGACTGGTGAAAATTGTCTAGGCAAACCAGGCTTTGTATTATTCCTCCGCTGGATAGAATCCGGGTGTATAATATCTAAATGTGTACGCAAACGACGTTTCATCAATATGAAAAATCTTGTCTTCCGGATGGATTCCGCGTCACAATAGCTCGACTCGATGCCGAGGCATCATTGTGACGCGGAATCCATCCGGAAGACAAGATTTTTCAAGATTAGCTGTCCGCGGAAGTCTACTATCCAAGGTTTCATCAATATCTCTCCAGGACTCATTTTGGTTACCGTAGATGGCGTAGTATGTTGGTTTAAAAGGAATCTGGCTAGTTTTACTTCCCAATCTCCCTCCACCAATTCAGAAAGATTTTTCTTTGTTTCTTGAACCATGCGCTCAGCTTGCCCGTTAAATGATGGGTGGTATGGAGCAACACGAGCATGTTTAATACTATTCTTCTCCGAAAATTATCTAAACTCCGTAGATGTGAAGGAGGTAGCGTTGTTGCTGACAAGCACTTTTGGCAGACCATGTGTAGCAAAAATTTGACGAAGAACAGTTATTGTAACAGTCGATGGAGTAGATGGAACATGACGTACTTCTAGCCATTTTGAATGAGCATCTACCAAAATCAAGAAAATAGCTCCATGAAAAGGCCCTGCATGATCAATATGCAGATGTTCCCAAGCTTCAGAAGGCCATTTCCAGGAATTTAGTGGTGCCTTCTTTGACTCGTTTTGATTTATTTTGCATGTGGTGCATTGTCTAGCAGCATTTCTATTTGGGAGTCCATGCTAGGCCACCACATGTAGCTTCTTGCTAATGATTCCATGCGAACCATGCCAGGATGTGTTGAATGTAACATTTTTAGAGCTTGGTCTCTAGCAGCCTCCGAGATGACAATTCTGCTTCCCCATAAAATACAGTTTCTGTATGTTGATAATTCCAGCTTCTTGGAGTAAAAAATTGTAAATTCCGGGGTCGGCTTTTCAGACCATCCTTTCAATATGTAATCACGCACTCGTGATAAGACTGGGTCTTTTGCAGTCAATTTTGCCACCAACTCTGCTTTAACGCAGTTTTCAGGCATGAATTCTGTCATTAACACGTTTGACACTATGTTTTCATTGTTTTCGATTATTTTAGGCCATGGTACACGACTTAGTGCATCCGCGTGCACAATGTCTTTCCCAGCCTTGTATATAAGTCTGTAATTACAGTTGGATAAGAACAGAGACCATCCGACTAGCCTAGGCGAGGCTAGGTCAGGGGTCGGCGTGTTTTCGTCAAGTAAACCTGAGAGCGGTTCATGGTCAGTATAGATCACGAACTGGCGACCATATAAGTAATTGTGAAACTTTTTTACACTTAAAATAATGGCAAGTCGTTCTCGATCTAACTGCGAATATCGACGTCCAGTGTCATTGAATGTTTTTGAGTGGTACGACACTGGTGCTTCCGAACCATCGTCCCTTAAGTGACTTAAAACTCCACCCGCGCCAAAAGATGATGGGTCGCACTATTATATTAAAGGTTTTGAAGTACTGTAGTGCACTAATAAAGAATATGATGTTAAAAGTTCCTTCACCTTCTTAAAAGAAACTTTTTCAGCAATGTCCCATTTCCATGGCACATCACTATTCAATGATCGATGTAGTGGTACGGCTGTCGTTGCCTTATCTTTCAAAAAGGAATGGTAGAAATTAAGTAATCCCAGGAATATTTGCAAGTCATGTTTGTTCGTAGTCTCTGGAGCATCATGAATGTATTTTCTCTTGTGACGGACGCACGCGACCGGCATCTATTTTAAATCCGAGAAAGTCTACGGACTCCGTGAAATAAACAAATTCGCCTTTCCGCAGTTTAAGTCCATCTATAGAAAATCGTAGTAGCAGCTCCCGTAAACGAGCACACAATTCTTCAATAGTAGTACCGCAAATTAAAATGTCGTCATAATAGGGAAAAATCCCTTTCAAGCCAGCAAGTCTATTATTGATGAATTGTTGGAAAATCTGAGGCGCGACATTCAGTCCGAATTGCAAACGTTTCACCATAAAGCAACCTTTATGTGTAATGATAGTTTTAGTTCCGCGGATTCTGAATCGACCGGTAATTGTTGAAAGGCTTGAGCGATGTCAAGTTTCGTGAAATATTTTGCACCTTGCAAGTTACCAATCATTTCCCCTACGGACGGCACTGGATAGGAATATGGTAGTAAAACTTTATTTAGTGTGCACTTGTAGTCATCACAAATTCTGATTTCACCATTAGACTTGGTTACACAAATGATTGGTGTAGTCCATCGTGGATGTTGTATCGGTTCCAAAATACCCTGTTTACAAAGTTTCCCGATCTCGGTTTCTATTTTTGGTCGCAAAGCAAAAGGTACATTCCTAGCTTTAAGTGAGATAGGCACACTGTTTGTTCACCTGTAATTTGGCTGCTGGTTCTTTGAATTCACCTAAAGTTTCTGAGAACACTTCTGAAAATTGTTTTACGACGTTACTAATATTTTGTTGAATGTGAACCTGGTTAATACCAACAGTATTCCCAATGCATCAAACCGATTTTGACCTGAAAGGTTAGCAACACTTCTTCCGTAAGAGACAATTAAAGGTCATGTAGCACTTTTTCCATTTAGTTTAACATTTGCATCGAAGAATCCAGCAGTTCTGATAGTTGATTGTTGAAAATATCTAAATGTTATACTACATTTATCAAGAACTGGAGAACTTTCAGGCCACAACTTTTTGAAATTTGTGAATGAAATAATTGAGAAGCTAGCACCTGGATCATTTTCCATAGGACAGTCTTTATTATTTATTTGCACAGTAGTTATGTAAGGCCTTTTTGAAGGTTTGTCTGTATTACACGTAAATATAGTTTCCTCTAATTTGATTTGTGAGATTCCTGTAGAGACATCGTTAGATTCAGCTTGATGCGTATTATTTGTATTAGAGCTGTTTCTTTTCTTTAGGCACATTTTTTCTGAATGTCCTATTTTTCGATAGTATCTACAGGTAGTATTTACATATTTGCGAGTATTTGCTCGATGTGACATATCACCACAACGATAGCAATGTTTGTTATTCTGTCGGTTAGGTACCATTTTAGTTTCCGATGCTTGAACATTGGTTGGAGTTGAATCACAATCTATTTTCTATTCATTACTTTGCTCTGTGGTCAGCTTCGTTGCTATGTATTGTTTCTTGTTTTTTTATAATATGACAGTTTTTTAGCATTGTTTACATACCAGTGGCGGCTCGTGAATAATATTATCATAAAATGTATCATTTTGTTTTAAGTGTTTTACTAAATCTTTTTCAATAGATATCAAACTAACATTGTATAAACGATTTTGGCCCATTGTATTTCGCACGTAAGTTTTAATTCGCTTGAGAATAGAAAATGATCTCTCCACCGATGCCGACGTGACAGGAATGGTGACTGTCAAACAAAGTAGTTTATAAAACTGAGGTAAATTTTGTTGCAAATCATTATCTATCATATATTTTATCATATCGGCGTGAATGTCGTACTGGCCTAAAATATCTTTATCCGAGTAGGTATATATCCCATAATTCATTGTGCAGTGCTATTTTATCAAAAAATTTATATTTTAGAACTAAGTTATCTAAAAGTGTATTGGGAAACTCTTTTGAAAAAGATTCGAAAAATCTTCTATTGGTCAAGTCGAAAAACTTCAATTCATGTAAATCGGAAAATCGAATCTTAATTTGACCTTTAATAGTATCTAAAATTTCATAAAAACAGTTGTTTATAATGTAGTTTCTTGACTACCAAATTATATGTTTTCCTCTTTTAACAATATTCTGTTTACCGGTTAATTTAAACTTAATACTCGATGTAATATGTTCCTGCGATTTTTCATGTCTGTCTATACCACGAGCTAAATTTAACAAATCATCATAACCCGAGTGCCCCCCAACATGAAGTTGTATCAGATGTAAATAGCAAGCAATATAATTTATTGTGTATTTCGATTTTGAAACATACCTGTCATCGTCACCACTAATCCTTTCAAATCCGGTAAAGGCCGTTTATTTTTAACAAAACACTTTTCTATCATATGTTAATCCACTAAATAGATTTTCTAAGAACCCAGCAACTAAGTCACTCATCATTTTAACGTTCACCGATTAGATAAATTATAACTTAACTACTTAACCTTACTTCGCCTCGCGGTACAAAAACAAGAACTAACGGAACACGACACGTGTCGCATTCTTCTAGCGGAAGGGCGGCAGCAAGTAATCGTATTTCATTCGACCGACGATTTCGTACGAGAAGCTAGCCTACATAGGGTGTTGCGGTATTCGCTCTTTTACCCTATCTGGCAATTGAACTGCTTGGAAAACGGCAACTGTGTTGACCACACGTATTTAGCGTTTGAGATATATAGAGAATCTAGCTTCTGGCCACTGTTGCCAGATCAAAAATAACTACTGAGAACGGGGAATCAATTGTAAAATTTAAAGAATTATCAGAGAAACAGGAAATAAAATGGAGAATGATCATTAAGATAAATTGGTGAGGAGCCGCCACTGTTACATACATACGCTTTATTAAAAAGTATAAAGCTTGAATAGTTTTATTAACTGATTACAACAACAAGTACAAACACAACATTATGGTACATTCGAACCGGATCTGTCGGATCAGACAGGATTGGAGTGCATTTTTGACAACAGCGCAGCACGCCGATCTACCCTACGAAAGGTTTTGGTGTACATCAGCCAGCATTCCAGCAACTACAATTACAAGAGAGCAAGTCAGATTAAAATACAGCCATATTCTACAAACGGCACATCAATCGCTTGAATTCACAAGTAGGTGTATCCTTTCTATTTCCCTTATTTCATTCATCCAACAAACCTAAACTCAGGTGTTCTGGTTTTAAGGCAATTGCAATCAGTTTTGCTCCATTACTCAATTTCTATTGGCTCATGTTATCATACTCATTATCATTTTAGGACTCATTTGTCAAACATGGAAGGTCGTGATATTAAAACTGAAAACATCAAAAAGCGTGGGATATTAAAATCTGCACTTACTAAATTCAATACGTACGTGACGAATATTGAACATTCTAAACAGGAACCAGGTTGAACTCAAATTACGTATGGAAAGGGCGGAATTATTATATGATAAATTTGATGATGTGAACTCACAATTAGAGATATTAGAATTAGATGATAAACTCTTAGATTCACATTCCCATGAAAGAGACTTATTTGAAACTACATATTTCAGTGTCATGGCTAAGGTTAAAAGGATACTTGAATCAGTTGATATTTTAAGTACACCAGAGCAATTGTATCATTCAGTGGAAAATTTACACGAGCAACGCGGGTTGATTCAAACCATTAACGGTCAAACCAAAGTTACCGCACATTCATATCACTACCTTTGATGATCATGTTGAAAATTGGACTTCCTTTTTCGAACTTTTCACGTCACTCATCCATAGCTGTCCCGATTTACCTGACATTCACAAATTGCATTATTTACGCTCAGCTTTGAAGGGTGATGCAGCAAATATTTTGCAATCTTTACCCAATACATCAGCAAGTTATAAAATAGTTTGGGATTTACTTAAAGATAGATACGAAAACAGAAAGGTAATAATAAATTATCACGTAACGTCACTTTTCAATTTACAGTCCATTGCTAAAGAATCAAAAACCAACTTACCTACTCTATTAGATGATTTTCAGAAGCATATACGTGCCCTAAAATCCCTCATTCAACCAGTGGATACTTGGGATGTATTTTTAATACACATAATAACAACTAAATTTGATCATCAAACACTGCGTGAGTGGGAAATACAAAACAGTGATAAAAAGGACTTACCTACTGTCAACGAATTAATCACATTTATGAAACAAAGATGTCAGTTTTTGGAAGCGTTACAGCCGAGAAAGACAGTTGATTCTAAAGTTAAAATAACTACAAGGGTTCACATGACGGTAGACAAGGATAAGGCTCATCATACATCATTGTGTACATTTTGTGCTGATCCTAAGCATCTTATTTATAACTGTTCAAAATTTCTCAATTTAGATATTAGAGACAGATTCAGTGCTCTTACCACAAAACGCATTTGTCACAATTGCTTACGCAAAAACCACTAAACTTAAAGTTGGCAGAACCTGATTTCAACATTTCACGACCTGTTGATCTTTTAATTGGTACCTCAGTTTTTTGGTCCCTGCTATGTGTAGGTCAAATTAAACTAGGACGCAACCAACCCATTCTACAGAAGACATTATTAGGTTGGATCATAGCGGGAAATCTAGAAGTGCCCGGTAATAGTTTGTCAAATTGTTTCACAACTCTTTTCCAATCAAAGAATGAGTATCTTGATGAAATTCATGATCAGCTAGCAAAATTTTGGGATACCGAAGAACCTCCAATTAGTGAAAAAGCATTATATTCTGGAGAAGAAATAGCTTGTGAAAGACAGTTCAATAAAACGATAAGACGCAACTCAGATGGTCGTTTCATCGTGAACTTGCCATTCAGGCTCAATGTTTCCAAACTCGGTAGCTCCTATCAAACTGCCCTGAGCAGATTTAAATATCTAAAAAGAAGGTTCCGTAACAACACTTCTTTGAAATCGCAATATTGCAAATTCATGAACGAATACATTCAGCTAGGTCACATGTCGAAGCTTCACGACAAAACCATCACATCACGATATTACTTACCGCATCATGCTGTTTTTAAACAGCAAGACTCTAAACTCTAAAATTCGAGTTGTGTTTGACGGATCGGCTAAAACCGATTCTGGAATTTCTCTAAACGACGTTTTGATGGTTGGTCCAACTTTACAAGATGATCTGATTTCTATAATTTTAAATTCAGACTTCACAATATCGTAATAATTGCTGATATACAAAAAACGTATCGTCAAGTATTAATTGCAGAAAGTGATAGAACATTTCAAACGAGTTTGTGGAGAGAAAAGGAAGAACATGAAATAGAAACATTCCAGTTGAATACCATTACATATGGCACTACTTCAGCCTCTTACCAAGCGATCAAAACTGTACGTTATTTAGTACAATCGAATGCAAAATCTTGGCCCGAGGCGTCACGCCTTATGCTACGCGATTTTTACGTCGATGATTCCATCTCTGGAGGTAGTAATATCATTGAATTGTCGAATGTTTGCAAGGACATCATCAATATTTTGCAATCTGGAGGTTTTGAACTTCACAGATGGGTATCCAATGACACTCAAATACTCCAAGAACTAGATGTTTCCACAAATGAAATGTCTAATACCTCCATAGATTTCATTTCGAGCGTCAATTGTCTAGGGTTATTGTGGAAGATCCAAGAGGATGTGCTCAAATATTCTTGTATAAATTTCAATCCTAAATTCAATTTCACAAAAAGAAATGTATTGTCATTTGTATCTCGGATTTTTGACCCTCTAGGAATCCTAGGTCCTATTATCATCAACGCAAAAATCATTTTGCAGAGCCTGTGGCAGCTTAAACTATAATGGGACGAAACTCTCCTAGAGTCTCTTCATACGCAGTGTTGCAATTTATTGTCCAACATCAATAAAATAAATGACATTTGTCGTCAAGCAGTATGTAAAGATCCAGTTGAAGTCCAAATTCATAGTTTTGCTGACGCTTCTCAGGTCGCTTATGGCGGATGCGTTTATCTGTGCTCTTTGGATTCTTCAGGAAACTGGCAAACTAGGTTACTTTGCGCTGAATTCAGAGTAGCTCCACTTAAAACTGTTACTATTCCCCGTTTGGAATTGTGCGCAGCGTTTCTAATCGCAAAACTAGTTGACAAGGTGAAGTCCTCGTTATGTATTCATGTCAATAAATACTTTTATTGGACTGATTCAACTATCACACTTGCATGGATAAAGGGTCATCCAAATGACTACAAGATTTTCGTTGCTAATCGCCTCTCACATATTCAAAACTTGACAAACAAGGCAGATTGGTTCCATATACCTGGTCAACAGAACCCTGCTGACATTCTCTCGAGGCGTCAAGTTTCCCATTGATTTAAAAAATAACGCTTTGTGGTGGGAAGGTCCATGGTTTCTAGCCAAAAATCAAAATCTCCGGCCTAAATCATCATTCAATTTGAAGGATTCAGATAATTTGGAATTGAAAGAAAAGGTGATATCTTTAATAATAGTCCCAGATGATTTTGTGGACAAGTTATTTTCAAAATACTCATCTCTAACGAAATTGAAGAGGGTTTTCGCATACATGCTACGATTTATTTTACATTCCTCGAAACAATCATTGATTGCTGGTAGGGAAACTGCAATTTCCTTGCATCTGACAGCCCATGAATTGGACAATGCTTTGATTTATCTAGTGAAATTAATTCAAAGGAGACATTTCGCATCAGAAATCAAAGATATCCAAAATAACAAATGCATTAATAGGTCGAGTAAGCTTAACCTCCTCAATGTTCTTCTCGATTCAGATGACGTGTTACGTGTCGGAGGACGCATAAGGCACTCTAATTTCACTAATGACAAAAAGCATCTCATAGTATTACCTCCCAAACATTGCTTAACTGATCTAATTGTTCGTCAAGAGCACCTTAACACACTTCATGGTGGCACCAATTTAACTTTACCAAGTATTCGGGAAAGATTCTGGCCAATAAATGGCAAAAGTCTCATAAAATCCATCATACGAAAATGCGTAATTTGTTACAAATACAACCCAAAACCGGAACAATATATTATGGGTGATCTACCATCTGCTCGCCTCACCCCTGCTCGTGTTTTTTTGAGATGTGGTATCGACTACGCAGGTCCAATAAACGTGAAACATGATCTCAGACGTGGTGGAAAAACTTATAAATGTTATATATGTCTATTTGTCTGCTTTGTAAGGAAAGCACTTCATCTAGAGCTCGTAGGAAATCTGTCGTCCACTGAGCGTTTCATTGCAGCATTGAGACGATTTATAGCCCGTAGAGGTAAGCCTAATGAAATTTACTCCGATAATGGCTCTAATTTCGTAGGGGCAAAAAATGAAATTTTGGAAATGCGTGTTTTTTCAAAGTCAAGCTTCTCAAAAATTTATGATTCATTGCAAGATTACAATATTACTTGGACATTTATTCCCCCAAGAGCTCCAAATTTTGGCGGGCTCTGGGAATCAAACATAAAATCTGTCAAGTCACATCTTGAAAAGATTTTAAAAACATCCTGTTTGACATATGAGGAACTGAATACTTTAATGTGCCAAGTAGAAGCATGTCTTAATTCACGACCACTTCATCCATTATCCGACAATCCTTCCGATCCTAATGCACTTACACCAGCGCATTTCCTGATTGGAAAAAGCTTCAGGGCGATGGTTGATCTCGACTTACCATACATCAAGGAAACCAAGCTCTCACGTTATCAACGAATTCAACAGCTAGCCCAACATTTTTGGCAGCGGTGGGCCAAGGAATATATAAGTGAGCTTCAAACCAGACAAAAATGGACAAAACCTTCTCCAAATACAATACGTCCTGGCGTTTTAGTGCTGATTGAAGGTGAAAATACTCGTTCCGCTGTTTGGCCAATGGGCAGAATAGATCAAGTTTTCAAAGGTCCTGATGGTGTCGTTCGATCTGCCAATGTGAAAACAGTTACAGGAATTTTTCAACGACCTGTTACAAAATTGTGTGTGATACCAATTGAAAGTGCCAGTGACAATATTTAAAATATTTTTTTTTCTTTATTGAAAGGCGAACCTTTCAATGGTGGCCGGCATATGGTTGGAGTTGAATCACAATCTATTTTCTATTCATTACTTTGCTCTGTATTCAGGTTCGTTGCTATGTATTGTTTTCTGTTTTTCATAATATGACAGTTTTTTAGCATTGTTTACATACATTCGCTTTATTAAAAAGTATAAAACTTGAATAGTTTTATTTACTGATTACAACAACAAGTACAAACACAACAAACATTTGTAGAACTTGATCTGTGGCTATTATACTTGAAGTTAACCCTACCTACTTTCTGAGCTTGCATTTTGTTCACACCAGTATTGTCAATGATTCCATGTGTGGAATTTCTTATTTCACTTATGTTTTTTGTAGCAGTTTCTGCAGATACAGCATGCGACAAAGCAGATTTGAGAGTGAGATTCTCTTCTGATAACAAGCGTTTCTGTAAAGCAATATCTCTTACCCCACAAACGATTTTATCTCGTAGATTATCGTCCAACTGATTAGCGAAATTGCATTTCTCTGCAAATTTCCTCAAAGCGGCAACGTAGGTAGCAATTTCCTCCCCTTCGAGTTGGTCCCTTTCATGAAAAAGGAAACGTTGAGCAATCTCTGACGTGTGTGAAATGCTGATATAGTAGTTCAAGAGTCTGATTGAAAGATTTGAACGTACGATTTCGTATGTAGCAGTTCCGCAGGCAGCAAGTAAAGTAGTAGCCCTCTTCTTGGCAGGATCGTCTACTACCACTAGCCTCCAAATGAAATTCTAGACGTTCTGAATATATCGTCCATTGCCAGAATTTCGCAGAGTCAATTTCCCCAAGTGAATGTAATGCAGCAGACTCATTTTGTACGTATTGAAGTCACACTTTCACAACTCACTTTCGCGTGAATTTCGAGTTATCCTCGTCGCCAATGTTATGTATTGATATTTGGTGTATGTGTTTATTAATACAACATATTGATAAGTACCATTCATTCTTTTCTGTTACGGTTATCCTACTACACAATGCTAGTATGCTAATGCCGGGAATTCAAAGTCAGTCATCGAACATAGTTACATAGAACCTACAGAATACAGAACTTTTATTTTTTTTCTGTTGAGAGGAAATGCTTGATGCACACCGTTAGCTTTTATCTATCACTTCAGGTAGTGCAGGACTCACTCGAGTTTGTTTAGAGCATACCTGCTAAAACCTCTCATATCTTCATCCATATCCCGGGACCGTTTATCACATTGCTTCAGGATATATGGACTGTCTTGTATGTGTCTTCTCATAGTTGGTTCTGACTTTTTATCATCCTAGGACAGGTGACCTGTCCAACGTCGGAGTGAAACTTAGCCCAGAAGTTTCTTAATACGTCTTCATCATAGTATGTTTTTCTATTCGTACTCGTGTTCTTCCTCTTCCTTGATCTTCATGATCCTTCTTATGAGGTTAGCGTACTTGATTCATGCCTTTTTATCCATGATCATGTTGTTCACTATGGTTTTTAGGTCGTTTTGAAGGTCATTCACTTCGCTTCGCTCTGCGGTCCATCTAGGACATTCTATAATTGTATGATGTGGAATGTCTATTTCTCCACAATAAACACATTTGTCGTCTTCAGATAATTTAAATCTGTATAAATACTTCCTAAAGCATCCATGGCCTGTCAGTATCTGGGTTAGGTAATAATCCACCTGCCCATCTTTCCGTTTATATCATGTATCTATGATTGGGATAAGCTCTCGTGTATGAGCGGCTTTCGTGGTGGTATCCCACCTTTCTTGCCATCTACTCATCATTGCCTTATTAGCCTCCGTTTTTGAGGTTCCTTCATATGTTTGCGTTCGTTCTAGCGCCTTCAGGTGTAATGGGGGTGAGTCTGCCAATACCTCTAGCGCTAGATGTGGTACGGTAAGCACTACAGGTTCTCAAATTTAGCCTTCTTCCTAACGAGTTTAATTTGTTCTTGGTATATTTAAACCTCAGAATAGGATACCATATGGGCGCCGCATATAAGGCCGTGGATATGGCAACTGAATTTATCAGCTTTCTCTTGCTGCTAGACGGACCCCCAACATTTGGCATTAGATTATTTAACGCCGCAACTGTCTTAGATGTTTTTTCTACCGCGTAGTTTGAATGGCTTTTATAGGAATTTTTAGTATCTAACCATACTCCTAGATTTTGATCGAATCTTGCGGAGTTCTAATCTCCCCTTTTACCATCAAGGTCACTAAAGGGTTTATCCTCTTGGTCGAGATTATTACAGAATACAGGACCCAGAACATTACAGTATGTCATATATGTCCACTCAAATTTGTTATGTTCATTCTGTGTTCCATATACCTAAATTATTAACTACTTACTCAAGTATTTTAAATCTCTTTTTATATATACATATCTTTGTATACCATTTTTATATATTATTTGACCAATGTGAACAATAGTTCATACATGCAATGAAAAAATACTCTTAGATGTATTCAGTCATATCATTTTGAATATGCCACTGTATGGAGGAACTATTGTGAATCCTCTGTTATTGATCTGTGATTTAATTCAATATCAAATAATTTGATTTCAATAAACTTAATATATTTTGTCATATGTGTTGAAAACTAGGTGTAACAAATTTTCCAGTCAATAGTCCATCGAAAAATAAGTCGACATCCGTAATTTTATTTTCTTTAAGAAGCGCTTCCTAAGGCAGCTTCAAAGTTCAAAGGAAAAAAATTTTTATTGAATGGCGATTCTCTAAACGCTGCAACTCTGAACGCTGCAACTTTCTAAGCGCTGCACTTTCACCATTTTTACCAAAGTTTCCCTCAAGTGGAAATCTATTATGGTCCATTCTATGATTCTCTCGTCCAATTTACAAAAATATGTTGTTTTTGTTTCCTTATTTTCGGTAAGCAGCCGTTTTTTTAATTAAATGCGTTGTTTATGTAAAGTTCTACAAACTTGTCATACCATTAAATAACTTCGCAGATACGTACATGGTATTCCTCCCTCGAATGTGAGAAATGAACATGATGCACACGATAATAAATGTCATCTTTTGATAAAACCACTTTTCACTCAACCTACAAAAAATATAAATACTCAAATTGTAACAAATTAATAGCCATCTTACTTTCATAACTTTCCTTTACACCTTCAATTCTAATTATGTCGTAAATGATAGCTCTAATGGAATATTCAGTAAGGTAACTCAGTCTTCCTCTAAATCAAAAGGATTCAGTGAAGTAGGAATGGCATGGGAAAAGGGAAGAAACCCCAGTGTCAAATACTAGGTTTCTATTTTGCAAGTAATTGAACCAAATCTGCCCGAAATTGCTGCAGCGACTTTACTTTTCCAACTGAACTTCGAAAGGCTGTATCTCTTGTAGGAAGCTTTTCTGAAAAAAAATTATACTTGTCGACTTATTTTTCGATAGTGAATTTTGTGACGCATATTTTCAACACGCTATATAATCCATTCTAAGAAAATACGTGTCATATGATCCAATTAGTGAATGAAGTAGGTAAATGATTTTATTACATGAACTTAATCATAACTATCAACAAACTCACATGATATCACTTATCAACATAATTTATCACATTATTGATGTGAATGCAAATATTAGCTGATGTTAATATTTTTATAAACCTCCTGCATAATGTTGTCTGATCACCCATTGCTGAAATGATAAGAACGAAAATTACGTATTCGAGTATGTTTCTGAAGCTATATTATATAACTTCCCAAAATAGATATCCCATTGTCGTTGATGAATCTGAACTATATGAATCTCCTGATCATGTTATTCAGAGTCATAAGTCATTGATCATAATGGAAGGACATTACTTAGAATATTGAATTCAATCGTTAGTTGGAAGAAAATCGAGTGGAAGTTGAAAGAAAATATATTCGACAAGGTACGAAAAATTAATGTTTAGAAGAGGAAGCGTATAGCTTTGAATTATATCATTCCTTCGTATTAAATTAGCTGTTGTAACCTAAGTTCATTATACACAATCATATTAAATTGATGAATGCCACTTCCCTACTTTTAACACTATAGTTCCTTCAAATACTACAAATTTACCATAACCCAGAATTATTCACTTCATCAGTATGTCGAATAATCTTTATACATATCAAATTTCAGGTCAAGCTTTTCCAAGATCGTCTCTCCACTTAGCTTGATTTTCCTATCAAACTACCACCTGTAAAACGTGATGGCTGTAATATGTTCCACTTATACCCGAGTGGTGTTCAGTGGGGTTAACAATACGATGGATCTCAAATGTACCACCTTCAAGTGAGCTACCATTTCCCAATACAATATATTCAGTATTTCCACCAATTCAAAGTGATTTGCAAAATTTCAAACTCGTAAGATCAATGGAAACTCTCCACAGTGGGTTACGCACATACAAATATCATCTTAAAAATAGTCTAGATCGATTCAAAAAGAATATTATCGAGAAAAATCCCTCATACTACGTATAGTGAGAGGAAAGAAATAGAAAAATCTGCAATTCATCATGAAAAATCTTGGCTTCCGGATGGATTCCGCATCACAATAGGTCGACTTGATTCCGACGTTTCGCCAACCATTACAGGTGGCAGTTTCAGTTCAAGCTTCAAGCCTGCCCTGAAGATGCCACCTGTAATGGTTGGCAAACGTCGGCATCAAGTCGAGCTATTGTCACGCGGGATCCATCCGAAAGTCAGGATTTTTCAAGATTAGCTGTCCGCGGAAGTTTACTATTCAAGAATTCATCATGAGTAGTTAAACGTATATTTATGCTTGCAGCTGTTTTACACAATTTACTCCAATGATGGCTACTTGGTAGCCGATAGGTCCTCAATACTTTAATAGTATTTTTAGTGGATAAGGGGATCATCTCTTATCAATAGTATTATTGTCATCATTAAATAGTTTATTCGTTACAAACTATTGACAATAGACGTCAGTTCAGTAATGTAATGTCATATCTATTGCCCTTGGAATTGAGCTATGCCTGACAGCGCTCTATCACCCTCGATCAAATATTGTGCACAATAAGAACCATGATCTGAGCATACAAATAGCACGGACGGTAGATGCAGTGAAGGAAATGCACAAGATAGAACAAGCCATGAAGAAGTAGCACCTGAGTCAGATAGAAGTGAGTGACTTGATCTTTGTGACAAGTTATGTTCTTAGTAGCCCAGGAGGTCTTAGATTTCAAGTAAATTTTCATCTATCGCGTGTGAAATCAGTACCATGCGGCTACCTGACCCCTTACAGCTTATCTGGAGCTATGGACCTGGATTCCATTAGGCACCACATTCTAAGAATAAAAAAAAATTCCGAATTAAATTCACAACTTTGCCATTCGATAGGATGATGAAGTCTGGTAGAAGGAAGTTCAGCAGGTCACGAACCTGACAATGGAGGGATCATCAGCCTGAGCTCGTATTGTTTGCCTACCTGAAATCACTCGTGGTTGAACATCATACGAGATTTCCGATGAGCACCGATCATGGGAATATCTATAGAAAAGGGAAAGATCGCCCACCCTTCTAAGAGGTTCAGAGAGGTCAATGAATTCGTAAGTGTCACATCACTTATCCGACGAATAGCTCTCTTCTGGATAGAATCTAAGAGCTTCAGCATATATTTGGGAGCCGAGCTTCAAATATGTGAAAACTACTCCAGGTCAGGTCGAATCTGTGCTTTGTAGATTATGAGGAGGTGCTGGGATGTGAAGTAGCTCTTGGCTCGGAATAGAAAATCAAGTGTTTGTAACGAACTTTTCGTAATGGATCTCACATGAGAGGGTGATGATACAAAGAACGGACATAAGGAATACATAGGAATAGTTGTACCTACCATTATCATATTAGGGATTAAAGAATGCAACTTTCTGGAGGAAAAACAAGCTTGGTTTCATCAAACTCATTGGATTATCAGATCCTTGTCTCAAAAGTGTCGCTATATCTTCATTCATTGCATCGACCCTTCTCCGTTTTGTACCTCTTGCCTCATTGGATGATATAGAGATCTAGAGGAGCAAGTAGTTTGAAGTATACATTTATTCGCAAAGCTGTGGACGGGACACGAGCTCACTTCCAACAAATTGTAGTTCAGAAAGAAAGCTTGTGTCAAGAGTAATTCCTATGGAATATCAGCTGTAATGTCCATTGTATCGAAGGAGACGCATTCAACCACCACATGGAGTGATCTATCTGAGAGGAAACTTGATTGTAAAGTTGGGTCGGCGAACCTCATTACGGAAGTTTCTCAAGAAATTCTTTGGGGCCAGCCTCGGTCAAATGCTTCGGACATACCCAATGCTTCAATTAGTGACTCCTCATATTTTTCAATGGATGTCTGTGATACATGTGTTACGGAGGCAAGCAAGGTCCCCTGTTCATCTCTGGCGATGAAAGTCATATTGTCGGTCGTTAGTAGTAGCGTATTCCAAAAGTAAGGGGCAAAATATCTATTTCCAGTCGGATTTCCAAAATTAATATATGATTATTGTTAATTTCTTACAAGTCTGATAAGCACCATCCTTGTTTCACTGTTTGTATTTGCGAAATTGTGGTTGCCACAGTAGATGATAGCTTCGGTTCAGGTGTTTTGAATTTCAAATATGCCCCTTATGATTTGATAAATTGTTATCTCGCCTCTGTGGATTGGAATTTTCTTGGTGATTTTCAGACGGTTGATGAATCAGTGGATGCTTTTTATGAAAAAATATTTGCCGTGGTTAATTTTTACATAGACGAGAAAGTTCTTTGTCCAATCGGGAGATTTCCTCCATGGTTCGACAGAAACACTAAGTCACTCATAGTCAACAAGAAAATGGCTCATAAGAGGTATAAATTCACAGAATCTGTTGAGGATTATGACACATTCATTGCACTGCGGAGAGAATGCAAGGTGGCGACCCATACTTGTAATAGATTACATATCGAGGATGTAGAACGTAAAATTATTCATGAACCGAAGTCTTTCTGGGAGTACGTAAATTCCAAAAAGTGCGATAATGGTATTCCTAAAGCCATGTCTTATAGAGAAGCCAGGGCAGATGGTGCTGGCGATGTTGCTGACTATTTTGAGTCCGTTTACGTCGGGGGTAGTCTTCCCAGGAATGCGTCATTCGTCGAACCACCTCAAGTAGCCGCGAACTTGAATACTGTGAGCATAACAGTTGATATTATTATTGATAAAATTAACAACATAGATGCTTCAATTTCCATAGGACCCGACAGTTTGTGCGCTGTATTTCTACGATCGTGTGCTCTTCAGCTTGCTGTTTCTCTGAAGTTGTTCGAAAAGTCTCTCCAACTGTCTATTATAGACAGTTATATACCCTGCTAGATGGAAGATTAATTTCACTCTACCATTACACAAAAAAGGTAGCCGTACGGCTGTAGATAATTATAGAGGGATCAGTATCTGCTCTGTAATTCCTAAAATATTTGATTCAATTGTAACTGGTAGGATGTTTGAGAGTGTAAAGAGGAACAGCACGGCTTCTTCAAGGGTAGGTCTACGGCTACCAATTTGTTCATATTCACAAACTTTGTAACGAATTGTCCTGAATCTGGCAATGAGGTCGACTGTATTTTCACAGATATAGTTGAAGCATTTGATCGCCTTGACATTGAACATCTGTTACGTAAATTAAACATGATTGGTGTAGGTGATAATTTGATATTGTGGCTACGATCTTATTTGACTGATCGGAGTCAGGTGGTGAGGGTTTGTGACGCGGGCTCGAGAGAGTTTTCTGTGACATCCGGCTTGCCACAGGGGTGTCACTTGGGACCTGTTCTCTTCTTATTGTATATGAATGATGTCAAGGAAGTGATAAAGTATTCACAGCTTCTACTGTTTGCCGACGACCTAAACCTGTTCATTAGAATGGAGCATGAATCTGACTTTTCACGTCTTCAGAGCGATACAGACTCCTTTATCGACTGGTGTGATAGGAATTATCTTGAATTGAACTATGCGAAATGTAAAATATTGAGGTTTTCTAGAAAGAAAATTGTAAGTTGTCATGAGTATATTGTTCGTGGCCATGCTCTTGAACAAGTTGACAATTATAAAGATCTCGGTGTTGTTCTCGATTCAAAGCTGAATTATAGCCTACATATTGACGCAATTATAGGCAGAGCAAACAGGATGGTTGGTTTCATTATTAGGCAGTCCCAAGAATTTTTAAATATTAGGGCATTGATAATTTTATATAATAGTTTAGTACGCTCGATACTCGAGTACTGCTCAGTTATTTGGTCTCCAGGTTATAATGTTCATATTATAAGAATACCTCCTATGTAAATATATTTAAATATCTTGGTCTTCAGCATTTAAATGTCAGACGTACTTACTTCGACCTTCGCTTTGTATATAAGGTATTGAATTTTGAAATCGATTCTGCTGCGGTCTTGGTAATGTTCACTTTCCGAATACCGGCTTATACTGTGAGAAAGAACCCATTGCTCATGGCACCTTTTTGTAGAACCAACTATAGTGCATTCTCGTCTTTGAGTAGGATGTCTAGGGCCGTTGTAGATTGTGAATCCTTGAATTTCTTCGGCTCTACATTGTACAGATTCAAGTCCGATGTTAGACTATTGCTTATGATGTGAGGAGGGGTCGCGCTCTGCCCATCCGGGATCTGTTCTTGTACTCTTGTACTGTGATTGTGTAGTTTGTAGTTTAGTGTAGATGATTTTTTATTGTGATAAGTTAGGTTACCTTTTTAAACTTTTATATACAAATGTACATGGTAATTGAACCGTTAATAAATCGTATATATATATATATATATAACTTAAGAGATATAGAATTAAATTTTCTGAATTATGAAGATAACTTAGATAATTTAACATAGGATTATAAAGATGAATAAACGTAAAAGATTGAACCATAGGCGGGATTCGAACCCACATTTCTGGATTTCTAGTCCAGGGTGTTTACCAATTACACCACTTCGGTCCTATTAGATTTTTATATTTTTGTAAATATAAACCTCTGAAAGGATAGTAGATCATTGATGAACACAATGCGATTCGATGCCCTACCATAGATCAACTATTCACGCACATTCATCTAAAGTTCAGTCGTTTTTTGAAGTAAGGATTGTAGGTAAGTACTGCTATGGTTGGCAGTTACTTGACAGTTCTTATTCTGGACTAGAAATCCAGAAATGTGGGTTCGAATCCCGCCTATGGTTCAATCTTTTACGTTTATTCATCTTTATAATCCTATGTTAAATTATCTAAGTTATCTTCATAATTCAGAAAATTTAATTCTATATCTCTTAAGTTACATACACGATAGTGGCCAATTAGGCAAAGAAACTTTAAACTTGTTTATAATTAACCAGAACAATTCTCAGTCAGTTCTATTGAAATATATAAGAACCAGGATGCTGTCATTTGAATAAGAACTGTCAAGTAACTGCCAACCATAGCAGTACTAACCTACAATCCTTACTTCAAAAAACGACTGAACTTTAGATGAATGTGCGTGAATAGTTGATCTATGGTAGGGCATCGAATCGCATTGTGTTCATCAATGATCTACTATCCTTTCAGAGGTTTATATTTACAAAAATATAAAAATCTAATAGGACCGAAGTGGTGTAATTGGTAAACACCCTGGACTAGAAATCCAGAAATGTGGGTTCGAATCCCGCCTATGGTTCAATCTTTTACGTTTATTCATCTTTATAATCCTATGTTAAATTATCTAAGTTATCTTCATAATTCAGAAAATTTAATTCTATATCTCTTAAGTTACATACACGATAGTGGCCAATTAGGCAAAGAAACTTTAAACTTGTTTATATATATATATATATATATATATATATATATATATATATATATATATATATATATTATATCTTGTCTGTTGTTGCTCCTTTCTAAACAACCCATGAGAAAAAACCTTGAATTCCTATCTGCTAAGATATGTTTTTGCAATTAATCCCAAATATGGGGAACCATCTCTTGATTGCGTCTATATCGTGGTCATTCAACTCAAAATGTTAAAAATCTGTGCAAAAGTTGGCTGTCGCGCTTATAGAAATAAGCGATTTCCTACCATTCAAGGTGGAACTTTCGTTTGATCGTTGAGTATGAAGTGAAAATATCTTGAATAGTAGACTTCCGAGGATATCTTATCTGGAAAAATTTCAGTTCAAGACTCAAGCCTGCCCTTAAGTTGCCACTTGCTATGGTTGGCGAAACCCTGGTATCAAGTCGTGCTATTGTGACGCGGAGCCAAGATTTTTCATGAAGTGAAAATGTGAAAAATCGAGCAAAATTCATCGCATCGATCCTTGTCTATCTTGTACATGTTGCCTCATTGGATGATATAGAGATATAGAAGAATACCTTTATCAGCAAAGCTGTGGACGGGACACGAGGTCACTTCTAACAAATAGTTGATATTGAGCAGTAAAAAAGTGATAAGACAGATCCCTGTGGAACACCAGCGGGGGAGACCCCTTCAACCACCACGATCTGAGTGAAAGCTTATTAGTACGACAAATTGCGGTCGGCGAACCTTATTACGGAAGTTTCTCAAGAAATCATTGTGGCTAGACTCAGTCAAATCCTTCGGAGATATCCAATGCTTCAACTAGCGACTCCTCATATTTTTCAATGGATGTCTGCGATACATGTGCAGGGTCTCCTGTTGATCTCTGGTGGCGAAAGTCATATTTTCGGTTGTAAGTAGTAGCGTATCCTAAAAGTAAGGGCTTGAATATCCATTTCCAGTCGGGTTTCCAAAATTAATATATGATTATTATCACTTCCTTGCATCATTTTTAGAGCGTGAATTCCTATTCTTTTATTGGTTTTCTAACTAATTCGATGATATATTGTCTTTTTATGATAACCTTACATCTTTCTAAACAACCCATGAGAAATTTTTTTGTATTCCTATTTGCGAAGATAGAGTTCAAGTTAAAACATCCAATGAATTCCACGGATTCTTCAAGATTTGAAATCGAATATTTCGGTGTTCAAAATAATACCACAATAATAGAATTCGACGTAAATCTTTCGGTTGAGTTTTTCCCAACTAAATTGATCTTCAGTCTGCTTCATTTGCCCTTGATTCTTATAAGATGTCAACTTTTTGCAAGAATGTAAATTGTTCTTGACGGAAATTGGAGTAGGTTGGAGAGTTTCAGTAACAGCAAATACAACATTTGACAAGCTATTACCGTTCTTCATTTTCCTGGTCCAGGGAAATATTTTACATATCCACATTTTGAGAGCTATATTGCAGAGGAGTATTCTACTTTTCAATTCATCTTCAGAAGAACAACCTATTTCTATCATCAACTATTTATTAAGGTTTAATGAAACTATGTAGAGATTTTGAAAATACCAAATCGATGCTGTCAATCTTATATCGACTACATTTCTTCAAGATCTCAACTCAAGGAAAATACTCACTTTTGGGACACGCAGCTCATCCATGAAGAATTGAAAATTTAAAATATCAAGGAAAACTATTTATTTATTGTGATAATATCTACTTTTCTGACCACGTTTGGTGGTGTTGTTTCATCTCTCTCTGTCAACCCGGTTTCCCCGCTGTGATATTTTCGATACACATCTTATATATCTCAGGCAAAAGATGATGATATCCATTAGGCAAGATGATATCTGACCGTGCCTTCCTTCGGATGGGAAGTGAAGCAGTTTACCCCGTGTGCTGTACGATGTCACCACACGTTAAAGATCCCTACCTATACTTGGAAATAGTCACGATTCGGCGAAATTTTGAAGTTGGGGTGAGTTTTCCTTCTGACAAAGTTACAGAAATAGGCCAACGTTGAATAAATAAAATATTTAAAAAATACTTTTCTATCTTAATACCAGAGAATCATCTCAGATTAATAATGGTAAGATCGTGTATTAGTTCTTTAATTATTGAAACATAATAAACCGTTATTGATTTTACTTCTCCTGCTAAATTCTCAGAACTGTATAGTGAATTAGGAATGTAAAGATAGAATAGCATATTAGATAATTCAGATCAGGAAACAAGATTGAGATATTTTCTCATTCTATGACTCTATCTATTAAATTTTATGATTCATTCTTTTTGAACATTCTTGTAATAATATGTGAACTAAAGTAAGTAAATCTCCTTGACCAAGTAGCTTCCGTCTACCATAGTTAAAATTTCGAAATTTTGTTCTCAAACTAAAATCTAATATAAGAAATAAATAACTATTCGAGAAGTTCGGCATTCACTACGTTTGAATTCATTGATATTGAGTATTAGAATGTGCATGAAACACTGATTTACACTAAATACTGTAAATTTCACTTCTTTCACTTTTTTACGTGTTACTGTCATTATGATTTCCGCTAATATTGAATTTTTACAAACGAAACGTTTGGAACTGAACCATTTACAGCTGCAGATTCTACCAATGTAGATGATATAAAATTTGATGTCTAGAAATGAATCAAATTTCTTTTTCCCCAATTTCATTTTCGATATGAAAACCAACCTGCCTACTTGAATATTTTATTTGATTTCGAAACAGCTTTTTTAACATAGACTATTTTGAATATGAGGAATGAGGACTGGATCCAGCAGATAGTTGATTTATACAGGCTAACAGAACATGTTCAGAAGCCCCAATCACACTATTTTGCTAGTTTTCAAATCCAGTGTATCCACGCTTCGTTAGATAAAGTTAGAATTTAGTTGTTCGTTAATAATAAACTCCGGCCCATTCATTCAATCAAAATAAAAAACTAACGAAATGACCTTGTCATAGTAATGATTCCAAGGTTTACGACAAAGTGTTGAGAATTTTTTTGGTGAGAAATTTTGAACATCTTGGTACTGAACTTTTTTGTGTCCTAGGAGCTTGTAAAACTGCCATATTGAGTAACAAATAAAATATTAAATAACAGTTTTTATAGGCTCAAGGATGTATCATCATTTCGTTGAGAAAAAGTTTGTTAGTAATGTAAATGCTGTCATTTATTCTTCTAGGAAATCAATCTGGCCTGGGATACTCACATTGAAGAACTATTGTACAATCAAATCCTAATTTTGATGAATCATTTTCTTCTGTATATTTTCTTCTTTAATATGTATTCAACCTAACAGGAGAACATTTCGATAAGTTTTATCTCAGAATTTTTTCATGGAATCATCTTATTTAGCAATCATAAATTATAATTATATATTTGAAAGAGTAATAAATTTAATTCATGCAACATGTTGAAACGTTATTGATCTTACTTACCATGCGGACTTCATTGATCTATATAAATATTTTGGAATTTAATGTAAGAATATAATAACATACCAGGTATTTAATTTACATAGAGGAACAACTCTGATTTTCATCATTTTGAACATCTTGTTACTGAACTTCTTTGTGTCCTAGGAGCTTGTCAAACTGCCATATTTAGTAACAAATAAAATATTAAATAACTGTTTTTATAGGCTCAAGGATGTATCAACACTTCGCTAAGAAAAAAGTTTGTGAGTAATGTGAAATACTGTCATTTATTCTTCTAGGATATCAATCTGGCCTGGGGCCATTGAAGAACTTATTGTACAATCAAATTCTGATTTTGATGAATTACTTTCTTTTGTACATTTTTTTCTTTCATATGAATTCAACCTAACAGGACAACGTTTCGACAAGTTTTATCTCAGAATTTTTCCATGGAATATTGTTATTTAATAAAAAAAAAATTATAAGTTTGAAAGAGTAATCAATTTAATTCGTAGAAACATATTGAAACGTTATTGATCTTACTTACAATACTGACTCCATTGATCTATATGAATATGTTGGAATGTAATGTAAGAATATAATAATATATTAGGTATTCAATTCACATAGAGGAACAATTCTGATCTTTATCATTTTGAACATCTTGTTCCTGCATTTCTTTGTGTCCCAGGAGCTTGTAAAACTGCCATATTATCAATTTCAAATATGCGTATCGACTATTTAGTATATTAATAAACTATAAAATAGTTCACACTGTGGATACACTATGACACTATAGATAAGAAATAACCACCCTTATCCACTAATAACACTGTTGTGTGCTGAGGACATTCCGGCTACTAAGCAACATAATGATGGCCCTACTTGGTAGCTAAAAGGTCCTTAGTATTTTAACAGTATTTTTAGTGAACAAGGAGGAGTATTTCTCATCTATAGTATTCAATTTATTATTCATTTGAACTAGTGATTTCCACTTATGTAGCCTATTTTCAATAATGAATATATTTCTGCACATGTTCGATGAATTTGAATTTCCTGGCTGTGAATGAATACTTCAGAACGCTGTCGTGTTTCACCATACCATCAGATATTTAGGTTCATCAGGGGAATCTTCCTTTTTCTTTTTAAATATGAACCGTAGACTTTTCATGTGAGTTTAATGGAAATCATCGAATAAGCTCTTAGTAAAATAATGCACTCGGCTTTGACGGAGTCGTTGCTCTATGAGAACACAGTTAATGTAGGTTCCATTAGGTGTACGAAAATAGAATGACGCTGACGGAGCACATGTTCTCTTTGTTAATGACAAATTAATTAATCGTGATAACTGATAGGTACTTATTTAACGTGTTTACTTAATCCAATGTAGAGGAAAATGGCATAAAAAAGACGAGCTCTCCTCTTAATTCGTTTGCGCATGATTGAGCTATCATACCGGGCCGTATAAAGAATGAAACCAGGAAAATTTATACTAGTCGTGAATACGGATATTTCTAATATGTGGACCATGCGGCTGGTGCATTTTCTGTTTCTTTCGATAACAGTGGTGAAGATTACAGCTTTCGGAAGTTTTGAACTACAACAATCTATACAAAGAGGTAAACCCATTTGTTATCATATTTTTTCGAATCAGAAATTCACAAAAAAATATTTTAAGACCTGTTGAGTCTTAACGAAATAGAATGGAAGAAGGAAAACATTATCGAATAAGTAGTCTCAACATACAACTATCTTATATTATAATGAAGTAAGTGTATTTTGTATATTTATAATTAAAAGAAATAAAATCAGTCTGACTATACATTATATTAGAGATAATACCACGTCAATAACTTATGATTCTATAGTTCCGGTTTTGTTCAATCCATACAGAGATGAACAATGGGTTTTAATAGATAAATATTATCTTTATATTCATGCACATTAATGCATTATTCTGTTTTTTGACAATTAAATGGTATGATTCCGTTGCAAATATGTTTCGAGTAAATTTGTTACATTGCAAAGTGTAGTACGTTGTATTTAAGAAAAACATTGGAAAAACGTTCTGTGGATCGATAGAGCGGTTTTCTGCATTCTCTCAAGGAAGGTGTTTGACAACTTTATTAAGCGTTTGAGTATGTTTGGAGCACACATTTCTTAAAAGCATTTTATTATGCAATGTATGTTGCGCTATCGGTTGCACTTTTTTAATATCACAATGAAATTAGTTGAAAATTGGTATATGGGGGTTTACTAAGTTGCTGATTACGAATCAGTAGTCAAAGTTATTAGAAAAATGATAGACTGCATGATAAAAGGCATTGAAGGTGCATTATCACACTATATTGAATATAATGGGTTGAAAATTGGAATACTACCTCGAAAACCCCCGTATACCAATTTTCAACTCATTTTATTTGATATTAAAAAAGTGCGGATACCGCGTAAACTTTGATACATACAGCTAAGAAAGCAGGAGATGCTAAAGGGAACTCATTCGAAAAATGGGGTAATACGTAAGTTAAGCTGAGGATCAGTTCGGATTTTATATTATTAAAAGGCCTTCACTTTCTACCGTTTCGGACTTTACATATGACAAGTTGTTTTCATTACGTTCGGTTCGGAGTTTACATACCCATATGAAAATACATATTCCTAAAATATTTTTCTGAATTGTCTGAACCTAGCTCCTCCATCAATCGAAAGTAAATTCGGATATCCTCCTCTTACATTTTTTTTTTGATTCGTTAATTTCCAATGTCGTACCTGCTCATTACGAATTTACATAATTAAAATAGAAACTTTTTGAATAACTTATTACTTACAGTATTGGTATTCATCATTAACTGACAAATGATCATGAAATCATCTAAGTTTATGTCATATTAAGATCAACAATTGGAGGTGGTTTGAAGCAAAATTCAAACATATGTAGTTAAATTAGTGTGTCAAGCATGTATGGATTCCAACTCCATCCACTGAGTTACTCATAAGCTTCTACTACTTTTCATTAGTCAAACTGGTATCATCCGGAATGAATTGAAATAGTATTGGGAATAAACAGATCCCCTAGACGATACTAAAATATTTTTCGATGAGTAATTATAATTCCCATCAAAATTATTGCCTTCAAGTTGCACTCACCTGAATTTCTTCAGGGGTAAGTTATTTTATAGTATTGATCATATAATTTTATATATTTCAGATTTTACTTTTGTCTGATTGTAGTTTTAATCATAATTTTGGTGAGGAGGAGTATGTGAAATCTGGAATAGAACTTCCTTCGCTTAACATTCACTGCTCAAGAACATTCATAAACAAGTGGTATTGTTTTTCTTTAGCTTCGCTACACTCCACCAAAACGATTTTTCAACAAGAAAAAGCATGAACTTTCAAAGTTAGCATCTTATGATGTTCCGAGATGTTTCGGAAGAGAGGATGAGGTATAAGATGTGATCGTTTTATGACGTAAAATTCCACTTTAACATACATAATTGTTTAGTTGGTCCGTTAAGATAGACTTAGTAGTCATTGTATGTGATACAATGTATATAAAGCTCAAGCGGTTTGTCGCAATGTTTCGACTGAGCTTGCACTGTTTTCAGCCAATTATGATGAAACTTATACAATTTGGCAACAGTCAGATGTAAGGAAGCATCTTCAGACGTCACTCATGACTACTGTCGTATGGTTCATTCACGTTAAGAATGATATGACGTCATGGATCAAGGTCAGCCGTGGTTGTCAGGTTGAATAGGTTTTCAATATTTTTGAATACAACCAACCATCTGAATCAATAAGCTGTTCACAAAAAAAAATAGGAGTTCTTTACTTATTATATCAAGTAAGTCAAATTATTTATAATCTCAAATGTAATTCAGCTGTTGGTGGTTACCAAATGTTTGAAGAAGATGAAGTAAGTACCTAACCTACATACTGAAAGATTCAGATGAAGGTATGAAAAATTTACTTTCAGCAAGTCGATATCATTAATCCATACTGTAATGTTAAAGTAAGCATTATTATTTATGGAAACAAACACTCAAAATACCCGATCATCAAAATCTTCAACCCAATGCACGATATCCAAATCCAATTTCGATTATCTCAGGAACACTAGTAGAATGAATATGATATTTCAACAAATATTCAAATTATAACCCATTCTTGGAGCCATACAAGTTGGAAGATTATCTTTCATATTACTTATCTTGTATCATGTGAAAGTGATTTTATTTTCTGCATATTTATGTATTAATGATATTGATATGTGTGAATCTTTTTCAATATACTATGAAATAGAGAGCTTACTTACTTTAGTAACACCGCGTTCACCACTCATTAGCTAAACGAAAAGCGTATTCTTGACAATACTCATTTCGGTTGCATCTTGCATATATCTTACAAGAGATTCATTAACGATATATGAAATAAGACTTCTGACAACCAATACAGGTATAAAAATTAATCTCCAGAAGAGGAAGCTATAGCTTTAAATCAATATCATTCATTTGTATTGAATTTGCTGTTGTGAGTATTGAAATTGCTGTTTTAAATTGAGGTTATTGTACTAGCACATCAAAATAATGAATATTACTCTCCTGCATCAAACACTATAGTGAATAATGCACATTAACAATAACACAGAACTATACACTTTCTCTGTTTGTCGAATAGTTCGCCATATTTGTGGTGTTGTTTTTCCTACCCTCTTTCCACATAGCCACTGATTTTTCTGCCTAACTACCATCTGTGCCAATTTGATCCATGTAGTAGTTAGTTATACCCAAAATCTTTTGAATGGGGTTTGAAATATAATAATAAGGGGGTACACAAAAAATTTCGTTGGCCATATTTGGCTTATTGATTATCACCAAGATCAACAAAGGTGGTAATGTAAGTGTATTATTCCTACTTAACCTTTTTTGTATATCATATTTCTTGAGAGTGCTTGTTGGCAGTTTATTCAATATCCCGATGGTGGTGATTCTTCTAAATTCACTAAAAGTTGGAATTCAAACCAGTTTAGGAAGTTATTTTGATACATTTGATGGTCGACGTCCTCTGTTTTTGAAGAAAATATAAATTTTGCATTAGGAATACAACCTGCTATATAGGGTGAACCAAATTGGATGTCTCCTAATAGGATATATCCATTAATATTCGCGCTAGAAGAAACCTACCACGCATCGTCGATCTCTCTTTTGGAACAAGTTTGCTGTTGCCAAATACTCGATTCTTAGGATTTCAACAAAGCCTCGTAACATGTTTAATGTTTGAGCTAGCTCCATATAATAATGAGCACTTTTTTGCGTGCAATCTGTTTGCGTAAGCGGAATTTCTTTAGCGCTTTCCATTTTCAAGTTATAACACAAACTTATATTCTTTTAAATAGAATCCATAGTTGTGTTTTTGTTGGAATGAGGATTTTTCTGTTGATTTCAAAAATATATGATATGATGGTCAGATATCATTGTTTTTCGTTCATTTTCGATTTTTGGCAAATTAAAAATTTTTCCGTATCATAGTCGAGTAATATCTGAATAGAATGGAAAAGGAAAGAACAGAATAGCTATTTATCAATTATTTTACAAATTAAAAATTAATAATTCAGATAAACTAAACGAGTACCCAAACAACATGGCATACAAAAGACCGGTAATGCGCAAGCTGATTTCCGTCTTGTTTGATTTTCTATCAACTTTTCCAGAAATTTATTGTTGAGGTGAGTTGAGACTGTTCCTGCATTATGAGCGGGTGCTCAATCCTGTTGAAAGTAGACACGTATTCTTTCATTCAGCGCCATATCATCCAGTGCATAATCAAGTTTGTTTTGTAGTATCTCTGAATATCTTTTTGCGTCCCAATTAGTCAATAATATTTGGTAAGCTGAAACTTTGTTTCCTAACAGTGCACACCGAGCCTTGAAACCAAACGTTGAACGCGATTTCCTATAGTTTGATGAGGATTAATGTTGCTCCAAAATCTATGGTTATTTGTATTAGAAATGCCAGGCACTACTTATGTATGCTTCATCAGTCCATATTATGTTCTGCAAAAATATTTCGCACATCTGTAGCTGCTGCAAATACCAATTGCAAAAATCTATTCTGTTTACATTGTCTCACGGATGAAAGGATTGCACTTTTCGTTATTTGTAGGGTTTTTTAATATACGAACAACAGAAGATTGTGAAATATTCGTAATTTCTCTAGTGGATATTTCTGGAATATTCGTCACATTTCCTATTTCTATAACGTACGTTAATCTTCATCTTTCTTTTGGTATTTTTTGGGCAGTGTTTGATCGAATGAACCGTAAGTTTTTAAATTGTCCTCTAACCTTTTTAATGTTTTCTAACAAGGCTGGCGTCTATCTGGGTATCGGTGCTGATACAATTCTCCCACTGCTACTGCATTTTTGTTACAAATTATATAACAATCAATTATATTATACTTTTCGGCGTTCTCGTACACCATAATGTATTTATAAAAGGGAAATAACCCGATAACTATCGAATCAACAATTTGAAAGACTCACAATGACAAAAATGTCTAATAGTTTATTGTTTCTCTCTGAAGAAAGGCCTTCTTGACTATAATACGGAAAATTTAAGAATATGCCAAAAATCCAAATTAGAGGAAAAAAAAGTAATGTCAGACCCATCATATTACGTATTGTTGAAATCAACAAAAAAATCCTTTTTCCAACGAAATCAAAGCCTACTATGATTTCTATTTTCAAAAATTCAATTATGTGTAGCAAAAAAGTGCTCAAATAATGTCTTACTCACATAGCGATAGCATGTGAAGAGGCTTTGTTGAAATCCTGAAGAATCGAGTATTTGGCAACAGCGCCTAAACAAAAGACACGAATCAAAATTCATAGGCACCCCCAAATTTGACTTAAAAAAAGAGTTCTAGAATGCGCGGTCGGTTTTTCTAGTGAATATTGAGAGAGAAACCATATAAGGACATCCAATTTGGTTCATCCTGTACAACCAGCATGACGTGTGTTACACATTGCTTCACCAACATTCATCGTTTTCACAGTTTTAGTGCTAGAATCTTGCCAGAAATAACCAACAGTACCATCTCCGAAGATGCATGTCCCGTCGAAATTAACAAATAGACATATCTACATTAATTTTCCAGTTTGATATACTGATGTAAGAAAATGTAGGTCTAAGTTTCGCAATTTACACAGCACATGACGTAAATTCACATAGAACATACAATTTCAGTCTTGGGAAGAATTGTTTCTGTACTGTTGATGTTTAATTCTATTGAAATTCAGATTCACAACAAATATATGAACTGCCAAGTCGAATCAAGAAATGCTCAATTTATATCGGTAACGCTGTATTGTGTTGCCAACTGTAAAAATAAAAAATATACCTGGTTTGAGGAAGATAGCAGCACTTACTTAGGGAAATTGTTGAAACGAATTGATTGCAAATGTAACCAAGTATGACGTCATATCATTCTGAACATATAAATACTACACGAGAGTACAACGCTGTCGTAGCATTTACTATGATTATATTTGAATATTGAACAAGGTCTGATTTTTTGTTCTTTATTTAATATTACCACAATTTTCATTCAACCTCTATGGAATTTTTATGTATGAATTCTTTCACATTAATTCACCTCATAGAGGTCAGTCAATAAAATTTTGAAAAGTAAAAGTAAAAATGGTAATTATCAGTCGATTATTAACAAAAACCAGCCCCTTTTCACCTGAATATTAAGCTAAATACTAAATTTTATATTTGTTTCTATGAAATCACATAAATTATGAACACACGAGAAATTAAGATAAATTTACGTACAAAATAATCAGTATTACATGAGACTCAATTACCAGGGTATGTCTAAAGTTTTACCGAATGCATTATTTCCTCAACTTCTCTGGAATGATTATCTGCTCGATGGTGGAAGCTTTTACATGATATTCATCTTATTGATATGATAAAACTTAACAGATGAAATTCAGTGGGAGATTATTGAAAAATATTGAGCACAATTACCAATATAAATATATCGTTCAAATCTCCGATTTTCAGTGCCTGCATTATACATTTTATTTATTATTCGAACTTTAACAACCATTTTAGGCTCATCAGATTCATATATTGGGCCAGAACCTGTACTTGGGTTTATAAAATGCTGTCCGAGAATGCATACGGGGCATACAAAGAGAGCGTAAAACATTTATTGAAGGACCATCGACCAACAGAACAGATCAACCAACGAGAGTAAAAACAACATGAATGGTACCAGTGGGAATAATAACTGGTCTCCTCACAGCCCAATGAGAAAACAACTATATGGAATGGGGATGTACAATGCAGATTTTCCTTGCTGACAATGCTCCAAAGGAATACAAACTACCATACATAACTGAGGCATTAGATCATAAGAGACAAGCAATATTCGGGCAGCCTATGCTACTCTCCGAAGTGTACAATAGCCAATCTGTAGAGATCCTGAACAACTATTACAGGATACTAGCGTTACGGAGGGGATAGTGTAAACCATCTGGATCGCACAGAAAAGCATAGTGCCTGAGTTTTGGCTTGTGAAAGAAACCGGCCTCTAAGGCAAAAAGAGGAATAGCAAATATTCTTTCAGACTTATGAACAGTATTCATTACCTGATAGTTATCAAAATCAGAATCAGGATACTCAGGCATGAAACGCATACACGTTTTTACTGTCATTAGTCCATGTTTCATTCTTCCATTTTGTTGACATCATTCTTCAGTTGGATTATATTGGTGGGTTCGTATTACTGCTGTTACATGTTATCCATAAATTACGTTATCAAAGTTTATAATTCATATCATGGAGAGAGTATTTTAGCTATATAGGTATTTTGGCACACATTCTATATTTGAAATATATGTTGAATTGTAAAATTTGGAACTCAATTAATTTCAATTGAGATAGAATTTTTGAGTATTCGACGTCATGTCATCTAGTCAAACAACAATTATTGAAGAAGAGCTTGATGCATTATCATCCAAGTTCAACGAACTACATCATGTGATTCATTCTATGACTAAAATCGAAATGTGTAGTACCATCTGCTAATAAGACTCTTTATTGATTACAGTAACATATCAATACGAAGTGGAAAAGTGGCTGAATGAAGTTGATTCCGACTTATTAAATTTCACTGCTTTGGCATCCCGTCTTACCTGGCAGCTTACAACTGAACCCAATGAGAAATACTCGGAATGGGGAAAAGAAGTATGTGTTGTCAGGAATAAATGGAAAAATAAAGTTTGCGAATCCGACATCAAAAGTGAATGGCTCAACGATGAACAAAAAAGAAAGTGGTTCATGCTATGTAGAGGGCCGAAGTTTTCGAATAACGGGATATTGTGAGTTTGTATTAGAAGCTCTCATATTAATGACAGCCGTTAATGAAATAATTATTAGATACCTACACTCCAAAACTGAAATTTTTGTTGAAAATACGGTAACCCATTTCATCTTAGAAGATTTGGATTCAGCTGATTTATTGTATTAGCAAACGCAACTCATGTAGACACGTTGTAATTTGAAACAGTAACGTTCAAAGCTATGTTTCTAATGCTTATCATCATGTAATGCTGACTTTGGTAATACCCTGCCCGTGAATAACTAGTAGTATTCATGATCTAATAAGTACGGCAGAGTGTTGTACCTAGAGACAAATGTACTATGAGACAAATTGATTCATCGCTTAATTTAAAGAGATAATGATTTTCAGATAATAACTCAACAGTGGCAATACTTCGCGGAATTCAGGTATTCTTATGCTTATGGAAATTGGTTGCTTGGGTTCAAGTGGAGCACATGTGTTATGATGTTGTATAGAGAGTGTAAAATATTTTATTAGTGTTTATTCACCAAAATCAAACATTCCACATTGTTCTGACTGTGTGTACCGAACATTTCAAGTATTATGATTACTCCAATAGTGATTTTCTATTCTAATATCGATCTAACCTTTGGAAATTTTTCTTTAAAGTTTATGAAAGCATTTTGTACCAAAGGACAATCAACAGTGTTATACTATGAGATGCTCCTTGGTTCATAGAACTATACAGAGAGTGAAGCATTGTTCCGTATAGATTCCGACATGCCGTGCAGTCAGATTTAATAAAAAAATAATTCATTCGAAAGAGACTATGCACGATACAGTTGAGGATGTGCTGAATAACAGTGTGTTGTCACAAGTAGCTGCACATAAATATGAGATGAAATCAGCAATCGGAAGCTATGTAAATGAAATCGGGCCTAATATTACGACTTCTCATATGATTCTAAGTCGTATCCACCAAATGTTTCCATCTGAATAGTAGCAACAACTGGTTGATTATCTGAAACGTGCTGCTCATATTCATTATAGCTTAAGAATCAACCAGACTAGAAAGCTAGAGTATGCCATCGAGGAAAACGTGCCTCTGTATGGTCTACGTTTAATATTGCTGGTGTCACGGGAGACCGAAACAATCGCTTAACGGCTTTTAACATGTTAGAGCAACCGCATTTTTTCCCATTAGTCCACGAAGGTTCAAATCGAATGGAATCTGCAACCTCATCAAATATCGAAAGTTGATGAGAGTGGTTACTCTAGTGAATTATCTTACAATAATACAGTGTCACTTATCTCCGAGAACGTGATGGTTTACGTTTCAGACTCGTCAGCATTTGAAACATTTAAACCAATGTCTTATACTTTTACAGGCAGTCAGATAGAAATCTTCATACATAATTGTAGAAAGAAACTATTGTACTATCAAGAATTTGGAATGAATAATATTTCAAAAAGTGTCTTTGCGATCCCAAAAAGTTGATTGGCGCAGTCGGTAGGATAGCCGGGATTATTTTGTATGGTGATAAGTTCTCAGGAAGTTGAAACCAGAGCGACTCTTTGAACATCAAGAAATCCAGTCTATCGCAGACCTGTGAAAAGTTCCTCCGAACAAAATCACGAGGACCGGAACTACATTGTCCGTTCCTACAAGGAAGAAGGTTTTGGAGAAGACATACATCGCGGAGCCATCTACGATTCCTTATATTGGTTAAAGAAAGGATGAACAAAGTCACACTTTTGCTTATGTGAGTAAAATAAATGTCATTTGAACTTGAATCATTTCTTGATAATTTAAATAATTTAACAATATCGTCTTTAACTGACTCAGACATTAAAAATCCTGCTAATAATCATCCTCCGAGGAATAACATTCAATTACACTTGAATAAATATGAACATAATACAGAAAATCTAATTCAAATTGCTCAATTTAAGCCTGAATATTTGAATTGTGTACCACAATTCGATGGAAGCAAACAAATTTATGAAAGTTTGTGATAGAGTTATAAGCGAATTTTATGATAATGCACATCCTACAAGTTTTCAGAATACATACTTATCAAACTGTCTTTCAAACAAATCAACAGGAAATGCAACGCTGGTAGCTAATATTCAAAGTGTTAACAGTTGGCTCGAACTAAAAGATACTTTATATAGAAACTTTGCAGATCGTAGAGATGAAGCTTGTATAAGCAGAGATCTAGTTCTTTCAAGACAATTACCTAACGAGAAACCTCAAGCATTTTTCTACCGATGTTTGAAAATTCAAAATCTGCTATGTTCATATATAGATACTGACGAAGTCACAAACGAAGCGAAGGTATTAAAACGAAGCCTTCATGACAAATTAACTTCAAAAACCATTCCGTCTGGCCTAAGAGAACCTTTAGGTACAACGATTCGTTGCTAGTGCCCATCAGGAACTTTGAACGAGGCCCTACAATTCATTATACAAGAGTAAAATATCCATTATTCCCAAGGAGTAACAAATAAATCTTACGTTAATCAAACTCCTGATCAAATTAGACCTAGCAATCAAAATCATAGACCAATACAGACTTCTTCTAAAACACCATTTAATTATCAAATGGCCGAACAATTTCGTTATCCCAATCAATTAACTACCAATCAACCTTCACTGTCTAATTTCAATCAAAGAAATAACTTCCCGTTCCAACCAATACCGTATCAACCGAAAATAAATAATCCACCGCAGAGATATTTTACAAACTCGCAAGTATTTAAACAAGGACCTCAAAACTAAAACGTTTTTCAGACGGAACTAAAACAAACCCTTCAATAACCCACGTCCGATGAGCGTATCAACCAGACAAACAGGTATTCCCAACCAACAAAGACCTTTAACGCAACCACAAACCTTGCAGAATAATTTTATTCCGGATGAGTTATTTAATACCGGAGTAACTGAACCAGACGAAACAATCCCAGACAGTGAGAACACTACTCAAAATTGCGATGAACATTACGATAATTATCAGAGTGAAGACCTTTTTCAGAAAACTATTACAATATGGATAACGAAAATTTTCAAACAGAATGGTTAATCCAGGACGAAACATAAAAGCGCAAATAATATCGTATAATGCCAGTAATTCTAGCGAACTACCATATGTTATATTACCGGAACATAATCTTGAATTTTTAGTTGACACAGGCTCTACAAAATCATTTATCGCTTATAAATTATATCATAATTATATCCGAGACGATCCATTTACAGTTTCCAGCGTTTTCCAGAAATCAGCTCATAAACATAGTATTTCAATAATTGCCTCAAAACTGTTCAGATTACCAAAAGCAACGAACTTGAAATTCTACTTATTCAAATCCCACAACTTTCTCCACGGACTCATAGGATTAGATAACTTGAAACTCTCATAAGCTAACTTTGACTTTAACAAAGGAATACTGATAACACCACACGCTAACATTGAATTACTTCATTATGAAATTCAGAACGAACTCAACCTTATCTCAGTGAAACCATGTTTAGAACATGTAATAAAAATAAAGACATCAATAGCTAACGGAGAAGTTATCGAACCTCACCAAAAATTCCATAATTGCAAAATTCCCAAATCTCTAACAATTGCTAAAAATGGTAAAGCTTCAACGACTATTTGGAAAGATACTACTCAACCAGTTACTCTAGATTTTTCAGAACCGATTATTGTTGAAAATTTCGATAGGAAAGAAATTTTAAACATTAATTTAAACAACTTCGATGAATCAACAAAGCATACTAAATTAGATTTAATCAAAATTCACATCAACCACTTGAATGACGGAGAAAAAGTAAAGATTCAGTACCTATGTAAAGAATATTGGCATATTTTCCATCAGGAATATTTACCTTTAACATTTACGAATACAATTAAATACCGTATTAAAACAACCGTCGAAACACCTGTATACACAAAATCCTATAGATATCCATACGTTCAAAAACAGGAAGTTGAGAGACAAATGAAGGAAATGTTAGACCAAACCATTATGAGACATAGTAATTCTCTTTGGTGTAGTCCAATTTGTGTTGTCTCAAAGAAATTAGACTCGTCCGGCAAATAAAAATGGCGTGTAGTTATGGACTATAGGAAACTAAACGAGAAAACTATAGGTGATAAATTCCCACTACCTAATATTCCTGACTTGTTAGACAAGCTTGGTAAATGCCAGTATTTTACGACCTTAGACCTTGCTAGCGGATTTCATCAAATCGAAATGGAAAAAAAAGATATCGCAAAAACAGCTTTTAACACGGAAAACGGACATTTCAAATACGTTAGAATGCCTTTTGGTCCCCGAAACTTTCCAACGAATAATGAATAACAATCTACGCGGAATACGAAATGCTTAGCGTATTTAGATGATATTATTATATGTCCAACCTCTCTTCAAAAACTTGTTGAACGACTTAAAGATGTATTCCAGAGACTTCGCGAAGCAAATTTCAAAATTCAATCAGACGAATCAGACTTTTTACGCAAGGAAGTAGCATACTTGGGTTACTTAGTTACACCTGACGGAACTGAACCAAATCCTCACAAGATAAAAGCCATTAAACAATTCCCATTAGCAGCTATAACTAAACACATCAAAGGTTTCCTTGGACTTTTAGGATATTATAGACGTTTCATAAACAACTACGCAAATATTACAAAACCATTAACAAAATGTCTGAAGAAAGACGCTGAAATAATCTCAGATGATCAATATAAAACATGCTTTGAAACTTGTAAAAATTTACTGATAAATCAGCCAATCCTCCAATATCCGGATTTCACAAAACCATTTAACCTAACCACCGATGCCAGTAATGTTGCTTCAGGAGCTATCCTATCACAAGGTAACATAGGTAGCGATCTCCCGATAGCATATGCTTCGCGCACATTGAATAGTTCCGAACAAAATTATAGTACGATCAAGAAAGAATTGCTTGCCATTGTATGATGGGCAACCAAATATTTCAGGTCGTATCTTTTTGGAAATACATTCAATATCATCACGGATCATAAACCACTTCAGTGGCTTTTCTCGCTAAAATTTCCTGATTCTGATTTATTAAGGAGAATCAACTCAGATGAGTATGATTATAAAACTATTTATAAGAAAGGCAAATTGAATACAAACGCAGATGCGCTATCTCGGAATGGATTACACACATAAGAAACTAACAAAATCTACGAGTATATGGAACAATTCAACAGTCAGTTAGATATATCAAATGACCAACACTCCCAACACTTTTCCACTAATAATATTTCCTTACAAGTTCAACCCGACGAACAACAAGCGGACATTGACGTAAAAGATGACGTAACTATACATTCAAATGAATGAATAAAATCCCTAGTTAATGTACACATATCTGAAACACGGGTAAATTATGGACTTAACCAAATCATCATTGATTCAGTACTACATTCACCTCTACAACAAAAGTAAGGTTCCTATTCGATAAAAAACAACGCTTTACAGTCCAATTATATAAAAACCAATTTGAACAAGATTTTATTAATTTTGTGAACAAGTATTTAGTTCCTAACGTACAATATCATTTATATTTCGTACAACCAGATTTCTATGAACCATTTTGTGAAGTATTACGTAAAAACTTCGCCTTAAAATTTAAAAGATGGAAAATTGAATCAATTGACGTTACTGATAAGAACAATATTGCAGAAATCATTCGAAATTATCAGGAAAGTGAAACCAATCACAGTGGTATTGATGAGACCGAGCAACGAATCAACAAATTTTATTAACGGCCTAATCTGAAGAATTCCATTCATACTTACATCAACGGATTTGAAATGTGTCAACAAAGCAAGTATAAAAGGAATCCTATCAAAATTAAAACGAATGTCACACCAACAGCAACAAAACCCTTTGAGATTGTTAATATGGATACATTTACATTAGGAGAAACTAAATTTTTAAAGATTATAGACACCTTTTCTAAGTACGCCCAAGCGTACTCGTATGAACTAAGTGTATTTAGTATCAACACAAATTGTGAATAATTTAATTATATTATTTTCCCATTAAGGCGTCCCAGAGCAAATAATAACCTATAATGGCACAGAATTTAAGAATTCTGTTATTCCCGATTTACTTAATTTACATAAGATAAAAATTCATTTCTGCTCGCCAAATCACCCTCAATCTAATGGTCCCATAGAAAGATTGCATTCGACATTAATTGAACATACTCAGTTATTGAATACTCAAGGTTACAAAAAAACACCCATGAAATTGAAAATGTCTTATGCAATATCAGCTTACAATCATTGCATTCAACAGTAACCAAATTAAAACCAATAGATGTAATTAATAACCCTTTCGATATAGATATCAACAAATCCTCACTTAATCACTATATTAACGAACACAAAGGAATTACAAATTCAATATATTCAGAAATAAATAAACAAATTATGGAAAATAAGAAAAAAAATTGCTAAATTGAACAAAAAACGCGATGATCCTGCCACATTTCAACCAGTGGGCTATACGGCTTTGGATTCGTTATGAAATTTTGCATTTTGTTTGTCTGAAATCTAAAGATGCCGTATCTTTAGTTATCGAGATAAGCGCGGCAATGTACGAAGCGAATAAATCGTCGAACCAGACGTTTTCGGTGGATTTACTAGAATCGTTATCAGAACAGCTTTCGACATAAACTATGAATCAGAATAGAAGGGAATATGTTTTAAATTCGAATCCGAAGCTGAAAATGAATTAAGACTTCTGTTGACGAAACCTACACAAAAAAAGTATCAGACAAAAGAACGCTAATAAATTCAATAAACCAACCTTAATTAAAGGAATAAACAAAGTTATGAAGACTGTAATAACAGATGCAAAAGAAAAAGCAACATATAAATTTAATGATTAATTACATCTTCTTCCAGATTCTCATTTGTCTTGGGGTTACAAGAGAAAGTTACTTCAGACAACACTTCAATAATTGGGAAATTAATTAAAATTGAATGTTATATCCTTTATAACAAAATCACCTTCCTCTTACGTTTACCAATCATGTACCCATACGTATTTGATTATTATCACCTATACTCCATACCCATATTTAGTCTAAATCAGTTCAAGACGATCATTTCTAATAATAAGTATTTGATAAAAAACGAATTGTAATACTCATTTCAACATGACATTTGTACAAACATTCAACCATCACTTTACATCTGCAACAGAGCCAACCGAATGGAAATTAAAGAGAATAACCCTTGCGAAGTACGGCTTTTGGAATTAAAGAACAGCTCCACCTGTAATCAAATAGTCGTCACAATCACAAGACCAATCTTGAAGCGAATAGATGAATCTATTCAATGGATCAGTGTATTTCCCAAAGAAGAAGTTATTAAAACAAAATGTCAAAAATAACTTTACTCCCAATCCAAAATTCAAAATACATCTAGGAAATACTAACTTGGACGAACTCCAAAATATCAATAACCAATTACTTGAAAACGAACCACAAATATCGATGGATGAAATCTGAGTTTTCCAATACCCTAGTTTATGCAGGATAATACTTTATATTACGGTTGTACTAATAATCATCGTTTTTACAAAAAGTTAATGTCAAAGAAAAACAAGAAGCTCCAAATCAACAAAGAGGGATTGGAATAACATGATGTTCAACTCCCTCATCGCACCCGGTACTTGAATCTATGAGAGGAGGAATTATCTCACAATAACACAGTGTCACTACGAAGATTTATCTCCGAGAACGTGATGGTTCACAATTCAGACTCGTCAGCATTTAAAACATTAACATTAAAACCAATATACTTTTACAGTCGGTCAGATAGAAATCATCATACATAATTGTAATAACTATTGTACTATCAAAAATTTGAAATAAATAAGTTTTTAAAAAGTGTCTTTGCGATTCCAAAAAGTTAATTAGTGCGTCAAGTGAGAATGGTATAGCCGGTGTAAACGGTGTGGCACCTATGTTAGTACTTCTGAGGGTCCACTTAAAGCATCACATTCTGGAGGGTGCTTCCCTGGTTCAATTAATGCATTCAATCGAAATGGTTGGTCCAACAATATATTTTATTTAAATTCATCAAGAAGTTCGGGAGTCACGCGGAACCGACTATGGAAGAACTTCATCTATTATTACACGAATCAATCAATCATGAATTCCATATTTTTTAAAAGTGAACGATGAAACTATGTTAAGGTTAAGGACGACATTGCATAAAAGTAATAAGTAGAAGCCTAATGAAGAAAACACACAGAAACAAAATCGAAAGCGTCTGTGAGCCGATAAATTGTAGACAGTAGCAGCGGTGAACGAAGCTGAGCTTGAAATAGATTAGCACACCGCGTATGTACGAACATGAAACAGAATTACAGCTCTTGAGCTGAAGAGAAGTTTTCAAGTATTTTGTTGTAAAAGTCTTGCAATCAAAAAACATGATGATCCTGGATTCGCAACAAAATATTTGAAAGAAATTCAAAAACGGACAACTTCTGTCAAATGGAATAAACCAAGATAAAAACTGTTTCTCAAGGAGACATAATTTCAAAATTGCCACCTCCATGGGGTTATAGAGACAGTTCGAAGTAAAAGTTAATTTAGAGAACTATGTGAATACTAAATATTTGTATTCAGCAATCTTGAAAAGCAGTAATTCTTATTTGCCGTGCGGCTAATATAGTTTGCTATTTTTTTAATCATAGGTGACATTGTATTGGTATTTTATTTATTCACTTATAGTAATGATACTTACTGCCAGTCCCTTTTCACATTAATTGTCCCTAATTACTTCTAACAATGTCCCTTGGTATCTCTTAAGACTGTACTGTGGAACATTGAACAACAAACAAACTCTAAGGACCATACGAAGTTCTCGAAAAACAAATAAAATGTCATTCTATTTGTAAGACCTCATTTATTCTGATGACAAATACTTGAAATATATTGAAAGATTTTCGGATGAAAAAATCAGAATATTTTCCCTAGATGCAGCACTCTTCTGCTATGAAGAGTAATTGAAAATATTCCAATCAGCTTAATTATTCGAAGCTGTACGAATTGGTTGTATCCACATGTCAACATTCATAATTTCAACTCCCTTAAATTTAAATTTTTGCAAGATCACCAAAAATTGTATGAATTGACAAATGTTACGACACTTGATGGTTCAACAACGTACACAGAACATACGAAATTAGTTGTTGATGTATTGTGAATTATGAATATCTATTCGATCATTCGAAACTACGGTACTATTTTGTTTAAAATATTTAGGATATTCTCCTGATTCTCATATATTTGGGTTGTCTCATTTTGGTTGTACCTACGAAGTATATTCTAGCTTTGGGTGAAATTATGATTATCTTCTAATTATTATTAAGTCATAGAGATATGGTGTGTGAGGACTTGAACGCAACATGAATTTTCACACATTTTCTATTAGAATGTAACTGACAATTTGGAATAAAATAGGAACATGGATATGAATACCAAATCATCGTTACTTACATTGACATATGAAAGTTGATTGAATTGGAGATGGCAGTTAATAATTGTAGAAATATCGGCTGAGTGAAAAAATTGTATATGAATGAATCATATGGAAAGTAGTCTAGATCGATTCAGAAATGCTCAAAACTAATATATCCGCGAAAATCTGGCAACGTTTTTTGACCTGGTTACAATACTCCCCTTACAATGTATACTATGGATAATGACAGAAATAAAAAGACAATAAAGGACTGGGAACACCACATACTCACCCATGGGGCGATAGCCTGGAGCAATAAGACCGACCAATGCACCAAACAAAGAGAATTGAGTAAATTTCGAACATATATAACTAACATCTTGTTCTACCACTAGCAGGGAGCAAAACAAAGAACTGCGGAAAGAACTGTATTTTTCATAAGGAATATCACTTCGATGGAAGTATGAAGATGAGCAGTAAATAATCATGGCACCAAGGGACTACATGGAGTATTCATGTTCCCACGGAATTCCCAAACCCACCGGGGAAACAGAGAAGAGTTGATATAGGGTTATAAGTTATCCATAGGAAAGAAACAATTTGTTGGTACACTCATTATAATTCAGAACGGCAGAAGGTACATAAATCAGTCTTTCGGCCGAGAACCAAACCCCAAAACTTATTTGTAAATGAGTCACCATTATTCCACCGGAATTATTCAGAAGAAAGACCCTTGGTCGAAGTAGTACAGCAATGTCACCTTTATCAAATTGAAGGTAATTACATGCGAAATAAATCTGTGGAAGACGGAAGTAAAAAAAAATCGTGATTTCCGAGAAATAGATGTATATATACATATATATATATCAAAATTCGTCGTTTTTCACATGTTTCTCTGAAAATATGCATTTTAGAGAAAAAAGACAAGAGTGAAAAATTGTTGAGCGGAAAGTTTCCGATCGACATGAGTTATTTAAATTTTCATTTAGTTCATAAGAGCGCTAAAGTAAATATATATATAGCTTTATTCTGAGGTGTTTGGAGAACCAATTCTCCACAGGTAAAACGGTGCATAGCTGACCTATGTGCTGTTAATAGACCTGGTCTGGTAACAGTTATCTATTCACTGGTATTTATCGAACCATTTGGAATTTACTAGACCGTGAAGGTAATTTCATTTCATGAGATCTCTAAACACTTCAGAACATAGGCGGTTCGCTAAATGTTGGTTTGTGCTGGAAATAAATCGGTCTCTTATGTACCAGTATGAGTAGACATAAATGAATATATGAATAAATATATGTAAGATGAATCAATAATGCAATGGATATACATAACAGTAGCAAAAATATATAATAATCAACCAAATATTGACAATTGAGGCATATGGAATGGAATAAATAAAAAAATGTCAGTTCCAAGTCTCTTATTCCCCACTCTTACTAAGTACTTCCAATGAAAGGTTGTTCGATTGGATAGGAAATGAAAATGTTCAATTTCTGTTAATTCGTATTATTTGAGAACTATATGAGTTATCATTAATATTACATCAGGACATCTTCGTTTTATTTTTTTATTGTGTATTAAAGTGCTTCACGTACACTATGAATATAAACTACTTACGCAGCGTCACTTATTTTAGTATCATTGTTATATTAGTAATGTTATTCTTGAGTCGGGTGGTAACAATAAATACAGAACCTAGCTGAATAAATCATCAAAGAAGAACATAATAGGAATAATAATTAAGATGGATAAGTTCTTTTTTTATGAATTTAATCACTTAATTCTATATTTATTGGATGAACAGAAAGATTATGATTGGCCCTTTGATATAATGGTATTGTTTCGAAAAATCCCACTCAGCTATGTCCAGGTGAGCTTGCTTTTTCTGAAAAATGAAAAGTGTCAAGTGTCTGAATAAGATGTTATATTTCAGGTTTTCATTTGCCCAATAATTTTCCAGGAAAACCCGATGTAATTCAAATATGAAGTCATAATCTAGGAGATAGATACATATTTTGGGTCTGCGATATAACTTGTTGGCATATGTGTTATCTTTAGCAATTATTAATCTCAGTATTTTATCCTATATGTGAGTTGGACCTCCCAGCCTGCCCCATTTTGAGCTAGTCGCCCAGAAAATACTCAATTTTGGAAAGTGTTATATTATAACACTTTGGTGTTTGGTGCTAGTCGAAGAGGGTCCCTTGGCGATCAATATTCAATAAATTTTAATATTTTTCCTCCATGCAGTTGGCAGCACTGGTAGCTAGTTATGACCAAAATTGGTACGTGGTATAACACTTTCTGAACAGGCGGAAAATTTTTGTTATCTATGCTCATTACTCGAAAACCATACGCCAACATTTTAAATGCATCCATTTTCAAGAATTTGGTCTTCTTTGGCAAAAATTGGCCAAATCGTCTGAAATTAAAAGAAAAATGTTGCCACCTCCATCAACTTGTAGTTTTTATGTAAAAGAAAAGATTGTGCGAGTGTCAACATATTCTTACATGTTGACCCCCCCCCAGCAAACCGCCCCAAACCTCCCAAATCATTGATATCGCAATTTTTCTCCAAAAATTAGGTATTCTCAACCCAGAATGGACCGAAAATGATCTTGGTCACACAATTGAATGATCAAAGTATTAATCATATCATCTCCCCTCACACTGGTTAATATAGAAAATGTTGGCGTATGGTTTTTGAGTAATGAGCATTGATAACAAAAATGTTCCGCCTAGTCAGAAAGTGTTATAGCACGTTCCAATATTGGTCGTAACTGAAGCTGCCAGTGCTGCCAACTGCATGGAGAAGGAATGTTGGCATTCATCGAATATTGATCGCCAAGGGACCTTCTTTGACTAGCACCACGTTCCAAAATAGAATATTTTCTGGGCGGCTGACACAAAATAAGGTGGGTGGGCGGTCCAACTCACATAGGATGGAATACTCAGATTAATGAATCCCAAAAAATAATACATATGCCAGCATGTTATATCTCAGGCTCAAAATATGTATCTATCTTCTAGAATATCACGACTCGTTTGGTGTTCGCTATTACCTTCAACATGCTTCAATTACAAATAGCTATTTTCGATAGCATCGAATTAAGGTCAATAATTGGACAATAGTAAGGTTAGAGAATTTTGCTCAAGGGCTCTAGCAAAAAAATAATGAATAAAAAATGTATTGTTGTCTTCGTAATTTCTGATTTTCTCTTGTTCGGGTAGGTTGAATTACATTAGAAAACATTTTGTTAACACAGTTTGCCCTTATCGTTCTCGTACAATGCCTCCCCCTCCCCCAGATGATGAAAAGGAATGTTATTTTTACTATCATATCTTGTTATATACATAATATTTTATATAATCGGGATTAAAATTATTGTTGGAGCTCATTATGTAAATATTACCTATTATTGGAATAACACAACACCCTCCCCAAGTTTCAGGAAATTTTGTAAAATAATTGATGAGTATGAGATACTGCATGTGTTCTTGGAATCAATTTGCCCCTAAGTTGATCTGCACCTAATACGTGCACCGTGCAGGTCTACTGCATGTGGTCTAGTATCTAGAAAACGTTGCTTAAATATTGCAATATTTTGAAGGAACGTGTTTTATTCTTATTCTTGATCGATTCGTTTACTTGTTATTTACTTGAATACATGATATGGTATAGCTCGCATCACCCCTATCTCAAGAAGGGATGACCCATCTATACATTCTTTCTCACATGAAAATACTAGCTGTAGCGTAGTGCCAATTAAATTCAGCAACATTGCACACCAAGTTGCGTCATGATACATTCAATTTCAGGGGAAATACGTACCCCTTGTTCTCCTGAATTGTGGCATAGCTGCCACAACAGATCGGATGTGTATAAAGATGCCACAAGAAATGTACAACAATTGCAGTGTGAATATGGATGTCACTATAAATGTAGTTTTTATTCCACGTGTGTATATTCAATTAACAATTATATTTGTTGCAGTTTTTTACTGTTACAAAATTAAATATTAAGTTGCCTACTGACCCGTTGAAATTATGTAGGTAATATGTGTATAAAGGTGTATGTTACATACAAAACAGGTAAATGGGGTGTGGAATTCATGAGTTCTGGGGTCCTAATTACGATTCACTTCATTCTATTATAATTCTTGTGATTGGCATAAGATATCTGTAATTTTATGTTTTACTACGGGATAAATTAACATTAATAATTGGACATACGCCAGTTGTATAATATTTGACTTAAAATGTGAAGATTTAGTACAAAATGTTTGTATTTAGTGATATACAGGCTATTAAGTCAAAAATCAAAAATATTTTCAAGTATTATTTTGAAACTACTTAATATATCTCCAATGTATTTCAAAGCTATTTAGGGTACGTTTTCATAATGAGAAAGTAAGTGCGCCGGTGACCTTCAACACAGGCTAACAAATATGGTGAATAAATATTAAGTAGTATCAAAATGTTACTTGAAAACATGCTCTTATCATTTTGATAATGCTTTTTCGATGAAATTCGTTGGTTCATACATCTTCTTAACGTACACACAGCGTACTGTTTTTACTTTGCACTAGTGCTAGTGATGTCATAAGAAGTAATTATTCGTTACTCTGTACCCGTTACTCTATGAGAATCGAAATAACTAATATTCGTTGAAAAATCTATTCGGTACTTCAACTACTTATATATCAAAACTTGCCTCGCAGTCCGGAAATGTATTTGGTTTGTACTTTCTTACTGTATTTGTCTCGTCACAGTCGCCAGTAACAATAAATGACATTGTTCAAATTCATAACAGATGGAATCAGATTGTCGGAGGACACAATGCAACAACTAGTAAACGAGTAATCGATAAGGGACCAAGGTTTAACTGCCTGGAGATTGAGGAATAGAAGAAGAATGAGAATAAGAACAAATTTCATTGCTAATGGAATTAAAATATTCTCTTAGTTGAAAGTATCAGAAAAATTGCTTATTATTAATCAATTATTAATTTATTAAACTATTCAATTATAAAATTCTTAAATCGTTTTACCTGAGAATGTTATCCATAGTTTTGCTCTTATACTGAATGGGTATGGTGATCCATAGACTGTTTTAGCTTTATTGGAATAATTATATGGAGTGATCATAAAGTAAACATGAAATTTTAGAGCGATTGTCTTGCTTGCCTAATGAATTAGATATTTTCGGTTATGTGACTTTGTATTGTAGTAATGATTGTAATAATCCAATAAGTCTTTCTTCTTATACATATTTTTTGAAATTTCGGAGGCATACAAGTATCTCACTGATAGTACATCAATATGTTTATATAATTCTTTAGAAGGGCACTCGCCAGGTCTGAAACCATATTGATTTGGTGCTAGTATTAACATTTCATTTGAATAATCATTGATTCTAGATGCACTAAGCTTATCAAATACCTTGGCAATATTGCACATTAAAGAGATTGGGCGGTAGTTTTAAACTTCCTCATGTCCTGTCATTTATACAGGATATATCTAAGTAAGACCGAAAACATGTAAGGAGTGATTCTCTAATGAAAATTAAGGGGGGTCCTCTCTATCGAATTTTTTTAATAACCCTCCCATGAAAAAGTTACGCTCCACCAAAAAAAAAAAAATTGTTTTCTTTATTATCTTCCCTTCATATTACGCTAAAAAACGAAACTTGTTGAATATTATCTGTCAATAAAACTACATTTTTGAAATTTTTTCAACCCTGAATTATTTTTGTAAGGAATTGAAATAATCAACCCTTAAGATATTTTTTCATAACTTTTTTCCGATATTTTTTTTTCTCTCAAAAAATGTATCTAAAAAGCCCCATTCATTCACAAACTTTTCGATTTTTTCAGAGAAGTTGAGGATTTAGGAGAAAAAAAATGTATTGCAATGCGTGTTCAAAAAGACGAGCTGTTAACGCGAGGGTATTTTGTCGTAAGATCTAGTGGCCTGTTTTTTGTAATGGAATCCATAGAAAAATTGGAAAAAGGGATTGTGCAATGTAATTTATTGTTTCTCTTAACTATTCGAATTTAGAAACGGCAGATATGCATTTTACATATGGACGTGTTAACGGTAATGCATTGGAAGTGCAAAGACTTTATGCAGAACAGTACCCAGAGCGTAGATTACCTCATCATAGTAGGTTCACAAATTTAATTTTGAAATAAAAAGTTATGACTGGCCGAACCCGAAGTTAGAACTGACGTTTTAGAAGAAGCCGTACCTAATTCAATTGAAGAATTCACAGAAACTAGTACCAGGAAAATAGCTTGTGTTAGGAGAACAACAGTTGTAGCTGTTGTGCAGGCATTACTGAATCGTGATTTTTTACCACGTGTGGTTTTTTGTCAATGGCTTATTAATACGATCGGCCAAATGCCACAGTTCTTGAGAAATATTTTATTTACTGACGAGGCGAATATCTCAAGACATTATATTAGAAATATTTATAACAATTATATTTGGGCTGAGGGAATTCCACATGGCTTTTTTGAAGGAAATCATCAGTATCAATTTTCATTAAATGTGTGGCTCTGAATTATTGACGATCATATAATTGGTTCCTATTCTCTTTCACTACGATAAGATGCTGACTCATATTGTCATTTTCTTGAAGAATTACCTGTTCTTCTTGAAGACGTTCCCATTCAACGGCATTTATAGCTTATGCACGATGGTGCATCATCTCATTTTAGTACACGTGCAAGAAGTCCTTGAATGAGGTATATGCCAATCGATGGATAGGTCGAAGAGGACCTGTAAACTGACCAGCCCGCTCCCATGGATTTTTACATATGGGATATATGAAATCTTTGGTCTATTCAAGCCTAGTTGAAAATATCGATGATTTGCGAAACCGCATTGTAGCAGAGTGTGAAGCGATAAACAATTTACCAGGAATATTTCAACGCATACACAATTCTATTATAAAAAGATTAGATGCTTGTATTGAAGCTGAGGGCGCTCTCTTTCACATTTTTTGTAGAGCCTATTGTCAATATTCGACATGTTCTTGTTTTTTGTTAAATTGTTATAACATTAATTTATTCATCGTTTGTTCACTTTTATCCCAAGTTCTAAACTTCTTAGCCCAGTAGGATCATAGGTTAACTATTTAGTTGACTACTGTTTAATAAAATGTTATTTGACATGTTCCCAACTTTTCTCAATCATTCATGTTATCAAGTTACCCAGAAATTAACTATCCCAACTTAAACTGACCTAACCAAGTAATAAATCTAAAGTTAAATAATTTCAAAACAATACATTTAAAGAAGATAGTCCCGATCGACACCTTTATTCAATCACTTCTTACAACCTCCGCATTGCAATACATTTATTTTTTTTCTCAAAATTCTTGGCTTCTCTGAAACCCTTTGAAGTGATTAAAAAGTTAGTGAATGCATGGCGCTTTTTATACATGTTTTTTGAAAGGGAGAAGTTTCATCGAAAAAAATGTCTAAGAAAAAATGTTGTAAGGGTTGATTATTTCCACTCCTTACAAAAATACTTCAGGGTTGAAAGAATTTCAAAAAGTGTAGTCTTATTGACAGATAATGCTCATCAAGTTTCGTTTCTTCATCTTAATATACAGGGAAAATGAAGAAGATTAAATTTTTTTTTTTTTTTGGAGGTGAGTAACTTTTTAGGGGAAGGTTTTTCAAAAAAATTTATAACAAAAACTCCCCTTAATTTCTATCAGAGAATGATCCCTTACATTTTTTCGGTGTTACTTAGATACAACCTGTATAAAAGTATCACCATCGCTTTTTTGAGATAATCAGGAAATATACTAGTTATATATAGATTGGATAATTGTGTTGAGGGTCAGATAATATATGGTATAATACGTTTCAAGGTATAAGGTTTGCCTTTTATGGCGCGATTACAATACTTTCCTCACATTATATGCGTATAGTGAGGGATGTAAAAACACCATACACAGGCGCTTTAAATTCAACCTGTGTAATAAAATATGTGTAATATAATATGTTTGAAACAAATATATTCTATGATTCATTTGATTTCCTATATTCCTCAAAACTTTTAATACAATCTCTAGTCCTAACTATTAATCCTATTTGCATTCACTAATTATTTGGCTGTGAGTAAATACGAAGACGTTACGTGATAGAAATTTATGTCTAGCTACAAAGTAATACAACTACTGTTAATAAAATTTCTTTATATTGAAAACAAAATTTCGGACGCGTTTTGTCAACGATTTGACTTATTAGTACATTAATAGTGAAGCTGTAATCATCAACAATTTTATGATTTTCACCGAAATGATTTGTGATGAGTGTGATGGTTTCATATACACCATTGCATATATATATATATATATATATATATATATATATATATATATATATATATATATATATATATATATATATATATATATATATATATATATATATATATATATATACTTTAGCGCGCTCTTGTAAGCTAAATGAACATTTAAATAAATCACGTAGATTGAAAATTTCCCGCTCGTCAGTTTTTCACTCCTGTTTTGTTTCTCTAAAATACATATTTTCAGAGAAAATGCGAAAAACAACAAGAACACGTGAATTTTGATATACGAAAGACCTCCCGTAAATGCAGGGTTCGATAGTTTTTGCAAAAATAATCAGATTCTTTGCATAAACTATGGTCCTATCTTCTTTCGTTTCCGAAATAAAGGGTGTTGAAGTTATGGAAAATTATAACATTTCCTTCATTATCTTCTGAAGAAAAAGAAATTCTTAGTTCAAACTTGATTCTTCAGGTTTACTGGATGAGAAACTTTTTTAGTCACAAAATGTTTTTGAGTTAAATACCTACAGTAGCGTAGTTATGGGGTTTTGTATCCATTTAAACCTCATAAGCTACTACGTCAATGGTCGGAAATTATTATCGTATACAACTTTGAAATGAAAAAATAATTTCTATAAGAAAGTATTCCTGATAAATTTCATTTAGAGGCCTCCTGTTCGAGCTATTTCGATGTTTCTAATCAGGGTTATCATATGGAATTTCTTTTGAAAGGCTATTCAATAAGTGAAAAGAATTTGAATTCATAATAAATCCTCAGAATGATTCATTGTGTGTATTCATTGCCATCCAATTGTATCCATGCATATGTTCCCTCATTGTGTGGTGTTCTCATGATTAGTTTCCAAAAATTCTAAAAATGCAGCGACCGTTAGTCTGTCTTGTAAAACGCATGGGCCAAAAATATTGTTTTTCTGAATGTCAAGTCAGACATTGACACTGAATTTTCCTTGGAAATTCCTAGATCTTGTACCCTGAGTGTTTTCATTTGCCCATAAACGTAAATTGTGAAAATTAATAAATTCACGTCTGTGTAATATATGCTTCATCTGTCCACAATATTTGCTGGAGAAAGTTTCCGTTGTTCAGTTTCTTATGGGCAAATGAAAAGCCATCATGGTACGAGATCTAGGAATTTTCAAGGAAAATTCAATGTCAATGTCTGGCTTGCATTCACAAGAACAATATTTTTGGCCCATACGTTTTATCAGACAGACTAACGGCCGCTGCAGTTTAAAACTAGTCACGAAGAAATGTGGGAGGAAGCAGCACATGCATGGATACATATTGGAAGACAAATACGAGAATGTCTAAACACGAAGTACGGTGGAAGATGGATTGGTAGAGGTGGTTTAGTTGCATGGCCTCCTCGATCACCTGACCTCAATCCTCTGAATTTTTTTGCTTGGGGTTATTTGAAAGATAAAATTATGCCACGTCGGTTCAGAATAGAGAAGATCTACTAAATCGTATTCGAAGAACTTGTGGTGAAATATAATAAAATGTTAATTCGAACAAGAAGGTCGTTAAGAAATCTATGTCGCCATTACGTTGGAGTGAATGGATCATTTTGTGTATGAATTATTTTTGATCGTTACCAATAAAAAGGTATTCAAATTTTTTTACTTATTAAATAGCCTTTCAAAAGAATTTTGATAACCCTGATTAGAAAAATCAAAATAGCTCGAACAGGAAGTCTCTAAATGAAATTTATCAAGAATACTTTTTTATAGAAAATAAATTGAAATTCTTAAATTTGTATACAATAATAATTTCCGACCATTGGTGTAGAAGTTTAAGGGGTTTAAATAGGTACAAAACCCCAAAACTCAGCTACTGTATTTGTCTCAAAAACATTTTGTAACCAATAAAATTTCTCATACACTAAAACTGAAGTGTACCAAGTTTGAACTAAAAATGAAAGATGATGTTATAATTTTTCGTAACTTCAACACCATGTATCTCGGAAATGAAAGAAGATAGGACTATAGATTATATGAAAAATCTGATTATTTTTGTAAAATCTACCGACCCCTGCACTTACGGGTGGTCCTTCTGAAACACCCTGTATATACATTTATTTTTTGATAATCACCCTTTTTTTGACTTCCGGTTTCCACAAATTTATTTCGCATGTATTTACCTTCAATTTGGTATAGGTCACATTGCTATACTATTTACTTCGACCACAAATTCTAATTCCGGTGAACTACATCTTCCAAGTGGAAAGCGCCATGCTAATGAGAGATGTACATAGCCCAATCTGAACAAAGAATTTAGAAAGGACAAATCGATTGCGTCCGATAGAATCAATCAGGAGAGAACGTTCCTTTCTCTTACCTTCAGTTTTAGGGCACCGTTCCTAGAACAGTTGAGAAATGTTATAATATACTAGACAAATGATATTCATAAATATAATTGAATTCGTTGATGCATTTACTCAATTAGTCTAATGTGAACTGTTAAGATGGACTTCATGATGTTGGCTAATTGCAGATTTCTATGCGTTTAAAGTGATTAGATACTTCACCTACCCTCAGAATATGCAATATTTGAATCTTGATAAATTTGGTATAATTCAATAATTTCAATTCACCATAAATAATTTTGGCAACATATTGTTCGAAAAGTTGTCCCAATAACAGCCTTCACCAAGTCTATAGTATTTAGACCATCACATCTGATTTCCCACAGGTTAGTAACCCATTATAAGTAGTAATGGGAATGATCGAAATATTTCAGTAATCGATTATCAGTAATAGATATATTTCAATACTCTACCAATTTATAAATGGGGCATGTGGCATGCCCAATGCAAGGAACACATATTCACTTAATTTTTATTGCAGGTCTACATTTTGTCTTTTACCGCGTGGTAATTTATGGCTTATCTCTTTATTGGCATCTCCCACCTATATTCAAAGTTTTAAGTTCAACATTCAGATTTAGACATACTTTATGATTTATGAGCGTACTTTGAATTTTTGATGTTATATTTGTGAATCTGTTTTATTCTATACCAATATGGCTCGTCAGTTTTTCACTCCTGTTTTGTTTCTCTAAAATGCAAATTTCAGAGAAAATGCGAAAAACAACAAAAACACGTGAATTTTGATATACAGGGGGTTTCCGAAAGACCTCCCGTAAATGCAGGGTTCCATAGTTTTTGCAAAAATAAGCAGATTCTTTGCATAAACTATGGTCCTATCTTCTTTCGTTTCCGAAATAAAGGGTGTTGAAGTTATGGAAAATTATAACATCTCCTTCATTATCTTCTGAAGAAATAAAAATTCTTAGTTCAAACTTGATTCTTCAGGTTTACTGGATGAGAAACTTTTTTGGTCTGAGTGCCCACGTTTGATTTTTTTCACAGACTTTTACACTATTTTAAGTCTCAGGTAATGTTTTCTCGGATGTTTCAAATAACATACGATCTCTTACATAACCCGGATTTTCATATCCTTCTTAGCTACTTGACGCCTCCCATTGATGCATTATATAAGTTTTAATTTCATTTTATGTTATACTTTCTCAGCACCGCAATAATGAAAATTGTACAATAATAATTTCATCATTAACACGAAGCATTGCTATACCGAACCTCAACAGAACAAAATACAGAAGTTATATTCCAACTTTCAATTTCTTTTCGTTGTTTTCGTTCCGTATTGAAAACTACCTATCTGCTATCATTTCCCAATCAATAGTCTTGTGGTGAGGTCTGTGCCTCAATGGGTGCTCTCTAAAACTCTGTTAATTTAGTGTGGTTTGCACCTTAAGAATACTGACTTAAGCATGTGAACTGTTAAGATGGACTTCATGATGTTGGCTAATTGCAGATTTCTATGCGTTTAAAGTGATTAGATACTTCACCTACCCTCAGAATATGCAATATTTGAATCTTGATAAATTTGGTATAATTCAAGAATTTTAATTCACCATAAATAATTTTGGCAACATATTGTTCGAAAAGTTGTCCCAATAACAGCCTTCACCAAGTCTATAGTATTTAGACCATCACATCTGATTTCCCACAGGTTAGTAACCCATTATAAGTAGTAATGGGAATGATCGAAATATTTCAGTAATCGATTATCAGTAATAGATATATTTCAATAATCCACCAATTTAGTAGTTATAAATGGGGCATGTGGCATGCCCAATGCAAGGAACACATATTCACTTAATTTTTATTGCAGGTCTACATTTTATCTTTTACCGCGTGGTAATTTATGGCTTATCTCTTTATTGGCATCTCCCACCTATATTCAAAGTTTTAAGTTCAACATTCAGATTTAGACATACTTTATGATTTATAAGCGTACTTTGAATTTTTGATGTTATATTTGTGAATCTGTTTTATTCTATACCAATATGGTTCAGTTTCAGTAGTTGTTGAATATATCATACATCTCGATCTCGAATCGATTATTCCCACCACACTAGTTGTAACGTATTGTGGTACGACCGAGAAATTCTAAATCGAAGTTGTAATGGCAGCAATACAGTCGAATGTCGAATCATCGCGCATACGACGAATAACTAAAACCACTACTAATTTTAGTAGTTAATAATTTCTATACTAATTTCAATAATCTACTGAATCGATTTTTATATCTCGATTATTCCCATCACTGATTCTAAGGATGCATCTGCGTGGTGAATCAATTGTCAATATGATGCTATTGAGTTGTGAACATTTTCAGTAGTCACATGAAAACAAAATCAAAATCCATCCTGGAGTAGATCGTACTATGAGTTAAATAGAATAAAGAAATGAATAGTTATATGCTTTCCAACTTTAGATCTTTGAATCCAATGGGTTCACCAAACAGGTATGTACTTGAAGTACCCAGATGAGAATTGAGGATTTCAGCATCAGTGGTGGGTGGCAAATCTGAAAAAATGTCATCATTGTTTGCCAGACCTAACAAATCATTAATGCTTTGAAATATGTTATTCAAGAAGACTAGAATGTCTGCTTTGTTTTATTGTTCAACGTTGTACATGCAGTTTTGCCAACTTTACTGTACATCGCACCCGTGAACTCTTCGGGAACACCATGAATTTGATCAGATCGGTTGATGCAACCAGTTGCAATTCTCCTTTCCCAAACATGGCTGACGTATTTTCGCTACCAATCATTGCATAATGAAAAAGGATTGTATTCTTGCAGTAATTAGGAACTTTGCAAGTTTTGAGTACTGTAAAGTCTTGTTTTGATACTTTACTTCTTTCATCAGTTGGATATATTTCTCTCCTGACGCGGGATTCATCACAGCAATGAGATAAACTTCTTGTCCAATAGCAACACCATCAGACCTCATATAGACACGTGAGGCATCAATTGCTTTGCGGACAATGAGATTATCAGCATCATCTTTTGCTACGCTTGCCTATGTACCAGCAGTCTGTAATAGTTAAGCAAGTTACAGATTTTTGCTATTCAAATAGATGGCTGGAACTCAGATGACTGAGATTTAGCAATTGTTGTTCTCTCAGTAAATAAAATATTCCATGATGTTATCGTCATCATCGCCTTTGAAGTTCGATGTTTTTAGTGTTCAGAGTATTTGCAGAGTAGACATTAAGCTACCACAACATATAAGAGATTAATGTTCCATAAATATTACAAAATGTTCCTTGTTTGGATCATCCGAAATGGTCGATTTTCATCTCTAACAAACAACAACCAATGACTAATATCAAGTCTTCCCCTCTACTCAATTGAATATACTAACAAATGTAGATTTTTTAGTTTTCCTCTTGAGCTCATTATTTTCATATATAGCTCATACGTGAAGCAGTTTCGTGAATCATCAGGAGAATGATTCGTGCATAGTATTCTCTGGAACAGCTGAGCTGAATCAGCTTCAATAACATATCTAGCAGCTAGAATATTGCTAGATGTAGTAGATTGTGTTTGCCGTGCTGAAACGCGTAAGCTATAGGAGTAGGTATCTTCAGAAGTAATTGAGCAAAGTTCTCTTTGGAAAAATAGAGTTGAACATTTCTGATAGTTTGCTCATCGATTTTTATTCGTCCACTCCACAATTCGATATGTTGATGTGGATTGCTGCTGTCACTATCCTTCACTATCAACTTACACCTGGTGACTCCCATTATTCACTTCGCTCCCCTCTACAGGTCAAGATCCAATTTTTCTTCCGTCTCTTTCGCCAACTATCAACAAATCCTATAGTTGAAAGCCGAGTGAAAAGTAAGAAAAGAAGTGGGGAAATTTACTGAAAAATATATTTTAGTAGTGAAGTTCCCTCGAGGAGGGGGGGTTGTTATCCATACTGCACCTTCCATGAGGCTCATTCCAAAGATTCAAGACTCGTAAATTGTCCACCTCATGTGATTTCATTTTGTCTTATTTAAATGTAGAAATTCTTGTTCTTAAACTGTATTACATTCAAGCATAGATCATCATATATGAGTAAAGGAATGTGACAAAAACTGCATATAAGCAAACAACATATCAAAAAAGTCAGTATTATATATGTAAATGCACCCAATGAATAGCCCGAATATTGAAAAAATAGCGTTGAAGGAAACTTACTTAAGATTAGTCCTTATCGACGGACCAGGGAATAAATTCCTTCAACACGCGCTATTGGAAATGCTTACATCTATGAAATCAACAACTGTGCATTGATTACCAATTTATTGCTGATGCGGTTTAGTTGAAAATACGAAACGATAAATGCTGGTTGTTGAGATTTTTTTCGGAAGAAAAGAGATAATTATGTAGATACATCAAGAGGTATGAAAATTTTGAATAAGTTCAATGATAGTGTACCTGACAAAACACTATAGCTAATCAAGATATTTTTCAGAGACTTTGTATTAACAATGGGAAAATTAGCTGAAATATACAACTCGGAAATATGTCTACCAAACGATGAAGAATTTATCAAGTTTCATCAAAACGTTGTTGGCAATAATGCGTTAGCTCTACCAAAACCCGGAGAATGTGTTACTGGGGAACCAGATTTAGAGAAACTTATGCGAAGGCAAGATTTAGATGCTCATCAGTTAAAATGGATTTGGGAATTATGGCATAACTCTGTTGGACCCAGGATAAAAGATCCTTTTTACCTCTTAGTCGGATATGAAAATGAAGCTGCTCAAAGAAATGGTATTAATTTGATTCATAACTAAATATAATATGCATAATAAATACATCGACCACCCATATTGTTCCTCACTAATTCTCTTCTTCTAATCAGCAATAACACCTTCAACTCAATAACTTCTTTAGTACATGGCCACAGCAATGTCGCGTCATCAGTTGTGGTGTAGGCTTTCTATTTGGTTAACATATTATATATTTACAAAAAGATAATAAAGCATCATGAATTTATTGATATTCCCGATAACACTTCACCTGGGGCTTCTCTTCTATAGTGCAAGCAATTTGAAAGGTCCTCGATAGTGAATATAGAATCCCTAGAAATCAATAAGAAAAGACCGATATCCTATTGAATGATCAACAATATAAATTTGCTACCTGTTTATCGTTTAATCCCCCAATGAGTTAAGCCCAATTAGGCAAAATTTCAACAACCATCTATCGTACGATTATCATTAGGGTTATAAAAAAGGTACCTCTTTGTAGAAAGTAAGTACTTAATCAATTAATTTTTTTTTTAGAAACTCGTGTGTTCGCGAAACTATAGTCATATTTATTCATTAAACTGGTGAAATTTGCTTCACCTATAACTCGTGTTAGATGATACTTTGTCGATTTGACGCATACCTCCCAAAGGACGTCATAATGCGCTCAAGGTGCCGGTATAGAATGGCATTTTATTGAAACTTCCATGAGAAAATGTATTTTTGTGTTATCATTCATAATCCTGGTAATTATTTGGGAAATGGACTCTCGCCATCAAAAAAGGTCGTGCCGGAAAAATATGTGATTTATGCAATTCGCTCACTAATGGCACATTTTGTAGTGGTTTGCATCTGAAACAAGTTACACAGCGATACAAGAACTCCCCATTAGACACTTCATTGGAAAGAAAAAATTCCCTGATTCCGATCTCATCATTTCGAGTAGCCAGTGAATAGTAACGGATAAATTCTTCATCCATTGATAGAAAAAAATTTTCAGTGAAAACTGACGTAATTAGAATCAAACAAGTTCTCAACATTTATTCATAATATAAAAACTGAAATCTATCAAGCCCCACACCAAACGCAAACTCAGTTTTTATATTATTGATGCCATCTTGCGTGCATTGATACACTGCAGTAGAAAGTGCGATCTGTAATATATATCACTAAAGCTCGGAAAAAATGCAACCGAAAAAGCCAAAAATATGCGCATTTAAATGCATCAAAAATTGACAAAAAAATGCAAGAATTTTAGAAAAAAATGCATGAATTTTAGAAAAAATGCAAGGAATTTAGAAAAAAAATTCAAGAAATGATGTATATTATAATGTTGAATAATACTATTATTTCATTATTTTATTATGGTAGGGAGTGGGCGCGGGATTTAATAATTATACAACGAAAATTTATATTAAGTATCAGATTTTATCATTAATAATACATACTATTGAAATTATTAATATACCTACCTAAGATAACAATGAAACAGAATAACAATATAGGTATTTAAACAGACATAATTCATGTCTTACAATTGTTATAAAAACTATTAATAATGTGTTTAAGTGTTTTTCAAAGTTTTCTAGGAGGAAACTTTGTCTCTTGTCAGAAAACTTGTGTTCAAAAATTGAAAAACTTCGTTCAACATCAACTGATGTAATGGGAGCATATTTATATTTACAAATGATGTTTAATTCTAAGTTAGGTATATTTACATCGTTTTCGCCCACAAAAACTTTCGTAATATTTTTCAAAACTTGGAAGCCTGTATTATTTTGAGCCACAGAATTGAATTTATGTAGAACGACGGTCCCAATTTGTCCATCGACTTTCTTACAATTTGACTCAAACTGGCTAATTAGAGCTACTGATTCCGTTAATGGAACACAAGATTTTTCTAAACTTTTAATAGTTGTAGATACAAACATATAATTGGTTTTTATAAATATCAAACTATTCTTTATTAATGAATTTTTAAAAAGATTTTTTGAGTTTGGAAGAGTTGTAGATGAAGAATCACTAAGATCGTCAATCACATGTTTAATGGCGTCGTAATTGTCAGCATAAAATATAGCTGCATCCAACGAGGTACCCCAACGATTTATTACAGGTTGTGGAGGTAAGGCAAGATTTGCAAATTTTTCTTCGTAAAATTGAGCTTTTAAAAATACTTTTTTTACATTGTTAATCAGGTCATTGACCAAAGAGAATTGCTCTCTTATAAATTTTGCCACTCTATTAATGCCATGAGCTAGACAGGTTACATGTTGCAGATTAGAATAAAATATTTTCAAATTTTATCCAGCTTTAGTCATATAAGGTGCTACATCAGATGAAAATAAAATAAATTTTTCTGTCGGAACAATTTGGGGCAAGCAAAAATTGTTCAATGAATCTTGGACAAATCGTGTAATTGTTAAATTATTAGCTTTTTCAAGTTTTTTGAAGCAAAAAGATAGGCTCTGCTGGGATTCGTTTCCCTAAAACACCTATTAACGCATGTGCGATATATCTACCGCACGAATCGGTGGTTTCGTCTACTACAATATAAAAATAGTTTGAAATGACTTCGTTTTTGATACAACTTAATGTTGTTTATAAATTGAGTCGACACTTGCTTTACGTAAGGTCGACTCGTCAGGAATATTTGGCTTACAATATTTTCTCAAAAATTGTTGGAATTAAAGGTTTACCTAATATTTACTGAGGGAGGCTGCTTCCGCTGCGAATCCCCCGGTTCAAGTTAATTGTTTATGGTAGTTGGTATTTCCCATTCTAAGAATAAAATGATAAAATTATCATTATAGTAAGATCCTTTCAATTAAGTAGGTACGTACTCTTTCAAGTTCTTTCAATTTTGGGGTAACAGGTAGTTCCAAACCCAAACAGATTTAATAAATTCCACAATGAAAACTTTCTGTTCAATAGGATTTCAAAATAATTGGCAATAAATGCAAAACATGCTCAAATGTTTTAAAAAATTAATTTTTTGGGAAAAAGTATAGAAAATGCAAAAAAGCAAAAAAATGCAAGTTGCATTTTTATGTGCTTTATATATCACTTATATAGCAGATCGTATTGATAAATACGTTTGCTCTCCCGAATTCATTCAACTCAGTAATGTATAGAAACATCGTGACAATGTCCCTAGTATCCAGATTGAATTTTTTCTCTGAAATTGCAATGATTTGGTTTCACTTTTTTGCTCCCTGAACTTCGAGCTTGTCCTTGTAGTAGATGTAGACGTATTGTATGAATTTCACACAATATATTCTGTCATTCTGAAGTTGTGCACAGGAATGAACCTAAAAAACTTCTCCTGAGTATTGAATAGAATTATTTCCGTCGTTCCGGATTCATTAGTTCATTATATTCGAAACGAATATTATATTCTATCTGACGTGTGTGTTAATCACAAAATTAGAATCTTTCTACTTAATTAAATCAAATCATACGTATCTGTTGTAGCGAATTGCTAGCCTCAAATGATAAAATACCCTTGAACCTCTTCCCTGTAACTCTGAAATATCAGAATGTGACGAACAGCTTGTATTCAAAGTATATAAAAAAATTGCCGCAGATCTTCAAAATTCAACAGCAGCAGCAACCATCACTGCTTGATATTATGCGATTATATAACTAGTATCAATCTGGAGAATAACAAAGGCACTATAACTTATAGGTTACAATGATATTGGACAAGTTTGGCGAGAAGAATTAGAGATGCCTGATTTGGAAACGTTCGTAGCGAATGTATATGAAGAAATCAAACCTGTATACTCTATGCTCCATGCTGTAGTGCGACATAAGCTTTACGAAAAATATGGATCACCGACAATCACTCTGCATGGTCCAATTCCGGTTCATCTCTTGGGTGAGCCAATTTTTTAAACCTTATCAAATCAAATATAACATGAAGGCAGGTACTCAAAGATATTGTTAGTGTGAAATAGTCAATTTGAATATCTATTAAATATCACACTGATATAAATGTTTCCAAAAACATGGAAGAAGGATGATGTAATACACATTTTTACTTCCCGCACTATACGTAGTAATATGTAGCTCATTTATTGATGACAATATTGACTCATGTAGTTTGAGACTGATCCAATATTATCGAAGAGACTTATCGGAACCCGTCGATTAGATAACTTTTTTGTTTAATAAGTAATGAAGGGATTTTTTCACTTCTCTGCAAAATAGAGTGCGGGGAATTTCACAAATTCTGACTCAAATACACTCGGTTTTGAAGCTCAGGATTCAAGAAAGTCTTCTGGGAATTTGCCAAGTTTGAGAAATAAATGGAATAGAGCTACAGCCGTTCAAAGAAATGAGTTTGCGGCGCGCTGTTCTGTTAGTGCTGCATTCAGGACAGCTGCCAGCTCTCGTATTCGGGAGAGTAATCACGAAATATAACCATCAATTATACATTAGGATATAGAGGGTGACAATAACATGGATGTACCCTTCATTAATGATGAAACGATTGAGTGTCTGGTCAACTGATCGAAGCGTTGTCAAAAAGGATCAATTTTATTATTTTAACTTGTAAAACATTCATTCAATAAGATAAAGAATAAAGCTGCCCCAGTATAATATAGTAAGTATAATCTGTATACAATACTGAGCCACTCTTTGGAATGCCTGTATCGCAATCTGGAACTGGAAATAGGGATCTGTTGTTTGTGAAACTTTTGCTGAGTGGGCTCTTTGCCAGGAACTACATTGAAGTATCTGTATTCGATTCGACTGCAATACGATTTTAGAAAAAGGCGTTAAGTAATCACTTACTTGACATCGCATGCAAATGAAATCTTGGTCAAGAATCAATGTTGAGATTTCCTCATCTGTGATTTGGGACAAAAAGGTCGAAGACCCTTAGATCAAATCGGACAAAGTCACCAAACGCTTAATTGAGAATCAATGTTAGCAATTTTCTATCCAGCGATAGAAACGAGAAAGTCGAAAGCACTTGAATCAGTACGCATTATACCGTATTCTTTTTTATATGGAAACAGAACTTTTTAACTGATTTCGATGATCTTATGAATCATTTCAAAGAAAAATGCGTCATGTTATTTACCATGGACAGGGAAACTTGTGCAGCCGAAGATGAGTAACTAACTCGATCTTGGTCATGAGTATTCTGAGTGATAAGACAACAATATTTTAATTTTCGTAAAATTTTCTTCGATATTTTTGGATATTTTCTTCAGGAAAATAGTATATTCTCATTAATGTTTGCAGCATAGCATCGAAGGCTTGCAGATGTTCATTTTTATCGAAGTTTTATACCGAATTTCATGAAATCTACACACAGTTCAACAATTGTAAACCTTTCACTGAATACCTGGGGTCTCGAAAAAAATCAATTTTCTGATAATTTAAGAACATTGGTCGAAACTAGAAATAACGAAGCTCAACCAAAAATGAACCAGTCAAATACCTAGAGTTTTGGGAGAATCAGTCTTGTGATAATTCAAGAACATGGGGCGGAAATAGAAATAATGAAGCTCAACCAAAACTGGACGATTCGGAACGAGGTTATTCTTTCTATACATTAATTTTGTGATGAATAGCTCTACTCCCACGACTGGGAAATTATGCTGTCCTGATAAGGCATTCCTGTGTGATGAGTAATGTATGACTTGGGTTTGAACATAAAACAAGCCTACCACATAATTCATCATTCATCAATTTCAAGAATGTTGTTCCTAAACAACTGCGATCATTCTACCAATATCAAAAACTATCACAGATATCTACTTAACTAAAGTCTGATTTGAATTTATATATTTCAGGGAACATGTGGGCTCAAGACTGGTCAGCTTTGATAGATTTATTCATTCCTGAAAAATTACAGATTAACTTAAACAAAAAGTTGTCCTTGACAAACCATACCATCGTGGACATGGTAAGTAGGAATATGAAATTATTCAACTGTTTTGCATGATGGTGTAGCATTCCGCCGAGCGCTGTGTTTTTAGATAATAATAAATCTGAACTTACTCCAGATTGCTCTAGATTTGATATTTCCCAAATAAGTGAATAGGTTCGGAATCCTATCTCACTGCTTGTAACACTTGAACTTGTGACAGCCGGCTGGGTATCATTTCAGGTAGCGTTAATACCTCATCGACGTGTTGTATGAATTTTTAAAATTGTTTGTTGGAACCTGTTCGGGTATCAGAGATCTTAGTTGATCCGTGTACCCTTAAGGTTCTTTTAAAGCTGCCACCACTAGGCGTATATTTCAGCCCACCTAGAAGCTGTTTTTGACTATGAGGACGCGATACTTATATTTTTATATCTATTCAAGCGTGAATTCTGAAGGACGTATTCGCTGAGAGGTGATTAGGGATTTCCAGTTAAACTCGTAAATCAAATTAAATAATAAATGTATATCGAATAAAACAAAATTAACAAAAAAAAATGATACATTAACCAACAACGAAGGTTTATAAAATTAATCCAAAATTTGGTCATAGGAATGATGGCATCGATTTAAAAAGATGTCAAGTTCAGGTTGACCCCAAGTGGGAACCTGAGAAATTATCAATGTCGCTCGATCTACCCCCTTCGCCAGCGAGCGAGTTCTTGTCCATGTTCTCTTCAGAGAGTTGAAATAAATGAAAGACTAATTAGCACAACCCCGAACAGTGATCGGTTTCGCGCTCGATCACGCCGATTATTGATAAATAATGTTAAAAAAATTAAAGAATTCCTCCCTTTCTGGTAAGCTGGGGTAAACCTAACGACATTATGCTCTACAACCATTTCCCCTAAGTAATCTCCGATAAGCGGAATTTGTATAGACACTCCAAATAGTCTGAATGGCAGGAAAAATTATATCAACAAATAAAACAGTGGCGGGCGGAACATGATCTGAATGGTAAATAACCACATTATATTATATTACCGATTCCGAGGTTGAAGACAATATAACAGTTGTTCTTTGGCAATCAAAATGCACTTACCCTGTTGGTCTAATAACACCATTTCATCTCGCCCCTTGCAGAAATACGCACAAAGGATTTAAACGCTCGATTTCTACATCGGATTAAATTTAGCATGATAGAAAATTGTCACAAAATGATTTTTTTTAAATAAGGTTACCAACACTTTACTCGTGACGCGAAAGACGCGAACAAGTCCTGCACTGCTTTAGCCCCCCAGGAATGTATAACTCTTGTTGCATTGTTAATTTAATATCTATGAATTTCTTGAACTTGATTTGTATATTCTGGACAAACATTATATTAATTGATTTGATTTAATGCAACAATGAGCATCCCTGTGAACATAAAGCAAGCTGGCCTTACCGACAAGTACCTGGTGGAGAACTAACTGAGAAGGTGGTTGAGAACTCCTTTTTTTCCTCAAAGTAATTAGTTTTTATGAAATCATTGAAGCGGGGGGACCACCCCACGCTCAATCTTAGAAAATATGTTCAATTTCGAATTCCGGGATCAGAACACGCCCATGAAATATAACAACAGCCAATAGGAATCTAACTAGGCGAAAGAATTGCTCTGTTCAACTCCACGTAAACTTTTCCTGACTCAGGGAAAAAAGTACCATTGACCTCGCGCCGTGCTTACGTTTGTAAAACATGGTTCATGGCTGACCGGCCAATGATACAGGAAAGTGGACTCAGGTTACCGTCGCTAGGTCTGTCTGGTATATCGTGTTCAAGATATAATAATTTATAAAATTTTCAATTTGAATTTAAATCAATATTATTCAAAGGCCCCAAAACAAAAAGTAATAATCCGTCGGATTATTACATCCCCCCTTCTTCTAAGAAAGAGTGCGGTTCTGAAAGAACCCACTCCTTTCTCCGCCTCAGGTTTATTGTTTTTAAAACCCTTCAGATCATATCCGCCTACCTAGATACGCGCAGGCATCTCTACCGGAGCGCGCTTCAGCAGCTCCGCTCATGTAAACTTCATAATTTGCATTGTACAGCGATTAACGCTGTTCCCACAAAACAACCAGAAAAAAAATAAACCCTATATAAGTACATAATATAACCTCGCAATACGTACAATGGATACAATTAACAATCTCAGTCATCACTTGTGCGCTATGATTAATTCCGAAACAGTTCCGCTACTTACGTCACTGATCGAACGGAGAGCGAATCACTAACCCGCACTTACATGCTTACATGTTCGAATTCAGGATGTCGCTGGATACGGGGGTTCGTTGCTTCCTACCAAACGGTCAAATGTGTATGACTCGTCGGCAGTAGTCAAGTGTAATTAGCATTCTCGGTCATTTTGCATACGAGGGGAGGCATGAGGTTCTCCATCGGTATACGCGGCGGCTTCAACCATATGAGCGGCAGGTAGTCGACTGGAGCTGGTTCAAGAGTGTTCCATTGCAGGCGGCCAAATAAACCATAACACATATCAACATTCCATTCAACACACGGGTCCAATCCATCCTCCGTGGTTACTGGCCTGCATTCCATTCCTCTTGGAATCCTCTTCTCCTGGTCTTCTCCATTTCCATACCATAACATAAGTATCCCAGGTTGATACTCCTCCTACGGAAATCTTAAGCCTTGCATCGCCTAAATTATAATGCCCTCACTAAGTTCTGACTACTACCGATGTCCACACCTAACCATCTTTGGTGAAACTAGTACCTGGATCTAGACTCGTTCGTGGTGATCCTTCGTTATCTGTGTCGATCAATTCAAAAGAAAAAAAAACATTACTGCGGACCGGGTGTTCCGTAACATGCTGATGGGCCCCGGCATTAACTTCCATGAACCCATAATATCGCACAACCAAAAAGAAAATTGTTCCGTTTGTAACCCTAAGCGATGACATGTCTATGAACGTAGAAGGAAAGCTAGTACCAGCCAGCACATTGTTGCGGTCGTAATACTCCCGAACAAAAGAAGCTAAGTTTTCTAATCACAAAAAAATTTTTTAAATAACTGTTCCCTTCATTGTGGGAGGTTTACATGAAAATAAATTAAATTCGACTTCCTTCCTCGTAACATAGAAGCGAGGTTACTCTAAAGTTACTTAATATCTAACATGTTACCCTAACACATATTTCGCACATAAAAAAAAAGATAACAATAAATTCATGCAGGTAATTACAAGCTGCCACACTAGAAATACACATGCAACATTACACCAAAAAAGAACATTAGGTATAATCAGGCTGCTGCTCTCTGCATGAATGAATTTCCTTGAAAAATTCAAAATGTCGTACTCGGACATAACAACACTGAAAAAAAAACTCTACCAGAGGCTACCACTTAAACATGTTTATCCAGATCACCTCCCCTTCTCTTTGCGCTAACTATATTCGTTATCGATAGCATAGGTTACCATAAACAGAACAGGGGCGTATCGAACATAATCAAACAAAAACATCTCCGGACAACGTGCTCGAGGGCACCGTTCTAACTCATAAGCGCCTCTACTATCTCGCCTCCTGGGGGTGAAACGTCTCTCTCGTTCTGGACTGCCATCCGCGTGTCCTTACATACTTACCCCAGCATCTTTCTACATTCGTGACTCGAGAGGTCAGGACTCTTGTTCACTGAATTTACTTAACCTGAGCTCGAGGGCTCTTCTTTGCAACAAAATAAAAATAATTTAAACGGAACGCGGTGACTTGAAGAGTCAGAGGACCCGAATTTACTGACTCTACTTTGTTCATAGGGAACCAAGGCCAAGACTCACAAAAGAGAACTTACATGACACTGCATAAAAGCTACTTGGTTCCGCTATGACGTCACTCGATCTATCGACTCATTCATTCTCTGGGCGGTATTCTCTCACCCGCCCCGTGCACTTCCTCCCACCAATTTCCAGGCCTTACTGACGACTACGCGTCTTGCTGCTCATGCAGGATGCCTATCTGCCCACATCACTTATGGGTCTTACCAAAACATACAAACTCCTGTACCTGCGATGGGTACTTCACATTTTGGTATCGACCCCAAATTCCTGGTCGACTACCCCTACTGGCGAACCCTACCTGCCAGACTCACAATTGGCCTACCTGGCCTTCCTGTCCATTCTGGACCCAAAACTCACTTCCAAAACTTCGGCCTTATTACCCGTCCTTCTCCCTTGGCACAACTGGCCCAACAGTCCAACCTGGACTTTCTCCGTACACAAAACTAAAAACTTTTCCGGCCTCTCTAGCCTATCCACTTCCAGTTTGCCCTCGGTCCTTACTGGACCTTCTTGTGCTGACAGCCCTCTTGAGTATGACCTTTACTGACCTCGGGTATGATGGACCTTTCCCCACAGCATCGGACGCATATTACGATTCAGCCCAATACCTCCTTGAAGATTTATGCTCTACAACCAGTTTTGAGATGCTGGGTAGAGAATCTTCCACAACGACCGGCTGTAGCCAGGTTCCGCGTTGTTCGAAGTATGGGACATCTCCGACGGACGCATATTACGATTCAGCCCAATACCTCCCTGAAGATTATGCTCTATAACCAGTTTTGAGATGCTGGGTAGAGATCTTCCACAACGACCGGCTGTCGCCAGGATTCGCGTTGTTCGAAGTATGGGACATCTCGATATCGACATGCTTCGGCCAGTCGGAGCCGATCCTTGCTTCTTCATTACCAGATAAGGTCACATTGCCCCGCGTCATACCCAATGTCCTTAGCACTCGATGCTTCTCCTGGCATCTCGATGAAGTGCACGAATAACTCTAACACCTTCATTCGCACACCATCCACACACTGGAATGAGGATTCATTGTACTGGACCACTCCGGTGCAGAAATATAAATTCCCTTAGGCTACCTTTTCATCTCTATCAGGATTTGAGACAGTCCAATACAGTGACCTCATTCCCACTACGGGGTACAACTACCCTTCCAACCTGGTTAATAGGAATTTCCGGTCCCTATTTTAACTAGAGACAGCATACGCCCATTGGCCCAGTCGCTCCTTTTTGGGGGAATCTTACCCCTCAGCCATGGATTCGGCTACCATCCAATTCTACTATCAGTTGCCCGGGAATGGTACGGGGGTGAGTTCTACGATCTTACATACCCCTTTCTCTATTTGGTTAGTTATTTGCTAATATTTTGCGTAACTATTAATGTCTTGAAGACTTGATAAGCTTGAACATTCACTGATTTGCCGACATAAACAAAACTATACTTATATAGATTGAACATTTAAAATTCAGAGAATGGTTGCCCACTGTATAGGCGTGTAAAGGTTTACTAATATCTCAATATTATTCGACATCCCATGATTCCATTCCAATTTATCTCTAGTAGGTGAACACAATGCCAATCCCTTGATTGCAATACACAAAAAACAAAAGTCCGTTCAAATACCTTGGACCTCACTTACTGGCGCTAACCTTTCCCACATTGAAACATGAATTACTGCTTTATTTTAGATTCTAATCAAATAAAAGCAAAAAAAAATAATAGCGGCACACGCCATCTGAATCTCATCAGCCTGTTAGGTCATTGATCTCATACAATGTCATGGCGCGCTAGACCGCCAGACCTGAATATACTTGAATCCTGTATTTCAATTTAAAGGGACCCCACGTGACTTCATCAATTATCTAAGCTGGGCCAACTTGCGAATACTATGCGAGGAAGAGATCAAGCCTGGACTATCGTCGGGGTGCTTGCTCTTCCTGGTCATCGACCTTCCAAATCTGTGGGGTGTTCCATAGAGTATCCCTTCCATCCCAGGGATTATCCACTCTAAATCCGTACACCGGGATAACAATTCCATATCCCTCACTAAACACAGTGTATTCACAACTCCATGCACATACACGTCCCTCGTGTCTGCTGTGCCCATATCTCCCTGAATACCTCAGCCGAACGCTCGCTCGTCCCCACCCTGAACATGAGTTTTGAATTGAAAATAATGGGTACAGTCCGTTTAAATTAAAACCAGTTCCAGTTCAAAAGCAGTAATAAAACATGAACATATAAACATAAAATTTCAAAATCTACTATAAATGACAACCTTTTGCTATATCAGTGTTTCCTAACATGCCCTGTTTCTTAGATATGCTTTACTTCGATTCTACCTAAGACCAACATGATTCGTATCAACTGGATACTATACGCGAATGTTTTTAACACAAAACTCGTACTCCAGTCCTTGCTGTAACTATACTAGTAAAAACAAAAAATTACATAAACAAACTGCAATAACACAATTATTCTCCTGGTCCTAGAACAGCTGGTTCCGATGTTTTCGCCTGAATCGTTAGTTCAGTTCAATATACAACAAAAAAAATAAAAATAATTCCTGTGAAGCGAAAACATCATCAAGCAGAACTAAAGCACCTATCTTTGACTTCAACTCGGAATGGTTATTTATTTCACAATTGCAGAGTATAGATTATACAATTCAGATTTACTACGATCTATATGCTGACTGCGAAAATTCCTTTCGTGCGTAAATACTTAAGATGTTCATGTATGCAATTGATTTCGCGTATGTAACCCGACTCTAATTCACTTGGGTTCAACAATGCCAGTTAATTGTCTTATATCACCTTTCAACTTAGTTCCATTACACTGTAATCATTATTTTACGCTTGAATAACACACTTATTTTAATAACTTCTATTTCTATAAAACGGCGTGAATTCTTTTTTGTAGAATTTGATGTGTGGATCCACAAATTTCTGGATTTTTTACTCCAATTTACAATCCCTTAGCTGGCACCATATGTAGCATTCCGCCGAGCGTTGTGTTTTTAGATAATAATAAATCTGAACTTACTCCAGATTGCTCTAGATTTAATATTTCCCAAATAAGTGAATAGGTTCGGAATCCTATCTCACTGCTTGTAACACTTGAACTTGTAACAGCCGGCTGGGTATCATTTCAGGTAGCGTTAATACCTCATCGACGTGTTGTATGAATTTTTAAAATTGTTTGTTGGAACCTGTTCGGGTATCAGAGATCTTAGTTGATCCGTGTACCCTTAAGGTTCTTTTAAAGCTGCCACCACTAGGCGTATATTTCAGCCCACCTAGAAGCTGTTTTTGACTATGAGGACGCGATCCCTTCCAAGGGACCGGCTCGTACAATTACCTATACTTATATCTTTATATCTATTCAAGCGTAAATTCTGAAGGACGTATTCGCTCAGAGGTGATTAGGGATTTCCAGTTAAACTCGTAAATCAAATTAAATAATAAATGTATATTGAATAAAACAAAATTAACAAAAAAAAATGATATATTAACCAACAACGAACGTTTATAAAATTAATCCAAAATTTGGTCATAGGAATGATGGCATCGATTTAAAAAGATGTCAAGTTCAGGTTTACCCCAAGTGGGAACCTGAGAAATTATCAATGTCGCCTCAATCTACCCCCTTCGCCAGCGAGCGAGTTCTTGTCCATGTTCTCTTCAGAGAGTTGAAATAAATGAAAGACTAATTAGCACAACCCCGAACAGTGATCGGTTTCGCGCTCGATCACGCCGATTATTGATAAATAATGTTAAAAAATTAAAGAATTCCTCCCTTTCTGGTAAGCTGGGGTAAACCTAACGACATTATGCTCTACAACCATTTCCCCTAAGTAATCTCCGATAAGCGGAATTTGTATAGACACTCCAAATAGCCTGAATGGCAGGAAAAATCATATTAACAAATAAAACAGTGGCGGGCGGAACATGATCTGAATGGTAAATAACCACATTATATTATATTACCGATTCCGAGGTTGAAGACAATATAACAGTTGTTCTTTGGCAATCAAAATGCACTTACCCTGTTGGTCTAATAACACCATTTCATCTCGCCCCTTGTAGAAATACGCACAAAGGATTCAAACACTCGATTTCTACATCGGATTAAATTTAGCATGATAGAAAATTGTCACAAAATGATTTTTTTAAATAAGGTTACCAACACTTTACTCGTGACGCGAAAGACACGAACAAGTCCAGCACTGCTTTAGCCCCCCAGGAATGTATAACCCTTGTTGCATTGTTAATTTAATATCTATGAATTTCTTGAACTTGATTTGTATATTCTGGACAAACATTATATTAATTGATTTGATTTAATGCAACAATGAGCATCCCTGTGGACATAAAGCAAGCTGGCCTTACCGACAAGTACCTGGTGGAGAACTAACTGAGAAGGTGGTTGAGAACTCCTTTTTTTCCTCAAAGTAATTAGTTTTTATGAAATCATTGAAGCGGGGGGACCACCCCACGCTCAATCTTAGAAAATATGTTCAATTTCGAATTCCGGGATCAGAACACGCCCATGAAATATAACAACAGCCAATAGGAATCTAACTAGGCGAAAGAATTGCTCTGTTCAACTCCACGTAAACTTTTCCTGACTCAGGGAAAAAAGTACCATTGACCTCGCGCCGTGCTTACGTTTGTAAAACATGGTTCATGGCTGACCGGCCAATGATACAGGAAAGTGGACTCAGGTTACCGTCGCTAGGTCTGTCTGGTATATCGTGTTCAAGATATAATAATTTATAAAATTTTCAATTTGAATTTAAATCAATATTATTCAAAGGCACCAAAACAAAAAGTAATAATCCGTCGGATTATTACAATGGATTGAAATGTTTTTATGATTCCGCAGTATTTAGACTGAACCTTATTTGTTATAATAAGTTTATTTTTTCTTATTATAATGATTTCCAAGTAGTATCGTGGTACATTAATAGTTATCATTCATTGAAAGCATGAAAACTATTAATAGTTTGAGTTTTACAAATTTATTACATCAAATGTAGCTTCTCCAATTATCTGCTTGGAGGAATAAGTCGCATTTAATGTATCAAATTAGTGGAAATCAAATGGAATAATTGTTTCATTTATGTTTACGACGGAATTTCATTACATTATGACTGATTCTATCCTAAACCAATAATAATGATTATGCTTAGACTGAAGATCTTCAGATCATTGTATCTTGAAATATACGTCTGTGTACTGTTTAATTTTATGAGTTGCTTGAAACCAAAGTCTCTCTCTCCAATTTCAAATTCGGTAGAGAACTCGCTATTTGATTGAGATGTTGCATATCAAAAATGATAGATTACAAAATGCAATTGCTATATTTTGATAGTTTCATCGCTAATTTCGAGCATATCGACTATTTTTTGTGGATTAATACAGAACGAACGAAAACGAAACATTTTCATATACGTGCATGTAGGTACACCTGATATCTTCAACTAAAGAGCTCTAGAGGTTCAACAGAATAATGGGATATCGAATTATTGAATTTTGGCTAGTAACAGTGTAGAAATATGTTCAACAGATCAATATATTATGTGTATGGACTGACAGTGTGGACTTTACGGAGAGTACATCAAAATTCAATGACAAATTCGGCTATTTCATATGACCTCCATGAATCAGTTATACTCAAAATCAGATTTATGAAATTTTACATATATATGCTTGCTTCATTATGTGTGGATATTTGGGTATAATGGTATATGTTTTGGTATATGCATCGACATGTGTATATACGAATTTATATTTTTTACCACTGCTGGTAGTAGTGCCGCCCTGGACAATTTATTATCTTCACTGTACCTGCCCCAGAGGAATCGGAAAATTTAGAAAACTCTTCCGAGTCGTTATTCTCGTTAAAGGCTCTAGAGCTAATGATCAGGAGAAAATCTAAATTACTTACAAAAACATGATTGGCTGACAAATTGAGGAATACACTTCAACATTACCTAGTTTACAACACAAAGTCAATATAATAACCACCATAATGCCAGGTAAAAACTTCAACTTTTGGCAAGAAATTGGAAAAATATTGCATTATGATGAAAATGATGCATCGCAATACATATAGTTTCCAGGTAATGGGAGAATACACAGGGTAGATAGAATGGAGACTTAATTTCGAGAGAAGCAGTTTTTTCCTGATTCAAACAAAATTATAAAATTCATTATGATGTTTCTGATAACCAATGCAATTTAGGCTGAATTTCTAATCTGATGAGAGCAATTTTAAGAAATAAGGTATGATGTATGAACAATGTGTGCCACAAGTAATTTATAAACAAGTTTCAATAGTCCATATTTATTCCATAACATTCATTCCATTTAAAAAGGTGAACCGATCTCTTGAGCTTGGAAATGTGTATGTAACCACTTTTTGTGAATAATATCAACTCATCTTGTACATTTTTATTCTCCATATGTAACGATGAATTGGATGTCCAGTCTACTGTTACATTTCCACTATTCAAACATTCAGCATATCATAAATCGTTGTTACTCAACCTCCACCAACCTCAGTTGTGCAAGTAACATAGAATAATAAGAGATTAGTTTTAGGTACGTGAATCTGAAGATTTTTATACATCAATAGGCATGCCTAAGATGACCCAAAAATTTTGGAAATATTCAATATTCCAGAAGAGTGAAAACGTTACTCTATGTCATGGATCAGCAGCAAATCTATTCAACAATGGAGATTTCAGGTATAGGATATAGTGGTACTATTTGTTAAGACTTGAGATAGGTATTAAAATCGTATTTAAAAGCAAATTACATTAAGTGCATGTAGGTAATGACTAAGACAAAAGATTTGAAAGATTCGTCCTGGATTCAGTTGGGAGGGTGACATATTGGTCACTTCTCTTTGGAACCATTATACCCCCTCCATATGGAACAGCTAGAGTTTGCTGCTTAGCTAAGGATGTTATTGCTTCCTAATGCTAGTTTGTAGGTGATCTTATCACTACTTACCGCTAGTTTTGCAGCTCTAGTGTCCATGAGGATTTTAATACCTTTACCGTTCATTTTGTTATTCAGAATGTCTTTCAGATTTGCGATTAGAATGCTATTGCGTGTTTCCCTAGGGTTATTGTTAGAAATGAGATTTTTTAATGATGACAGAAGAGCTTCAAAATAACGGGTAATACATAATCTCCTCATAAATTTCTAGAGACACGGCCAAATTGAGATGCAAGCTCTTATCGTGTATATGTGAACAATCTGTTTCAGGAAAATAGTGGAGATATCGGAAAAAATTCAATTTTTTCCATATTTCGACCGAAGAACGAGAGAAAAACCTATATTGTTTGTAGAATTTCTAGTGAGTTAGTGGAGAAAGGAGATTATTATTGAATATTTCTAGAAAGTTCGGAGGTTATAGGCATCAGGAAAGACCTCAACATGCGAAGAGTTTCACAAATTCGCCGTTCGATTGAAAAATTAAGCCTGGTAGAAGAAAGTGTAACAGATCTGGAGCTTGACAATCATGGAATGACCAGCCTGAGCTCATATATGTGCCCACCTGGACTTCGCTTATGGTAGAATAGCTGACGAGATTTCCGACCATTGAAATATTAATAGGAGAGCAGAAATCGCCCATATATGATCTTCCATAAAGGTCAATGAATTCGTATTGTGACATCAAAAATCAGATGAACAGCTCTCTCCTGAATAGAATCTCAGAGCTTCAGCGTATGATTGGAAGCTGAACTTCAAACATGTGAACCGTACTCCAGGACAGGTTGAATCTGAACTCTGGAGATCATGAGAAGCTGCTCTAGTGTGAAGCAGGTGTTAACATGGAATAGAAAACCAAGTTTCTATAAAACAGTTTTTGCATTGAACATCGAATGAGTCTCATGAGAGGGTGCCCTTGTTCATGATATCAAGCATGGCCTCCATAGGAATAGTTGTACCTGATATCATCATTGAGTTGTAGGGGAGAGCAGGTCACTCTCAACATACCCTTGATATGGAGCAGACACAAAGTTGATATCAAAACAGGTCACTGTGGAACACTAGCGTTGATAGCCAATGTATTGTAAGAGATTCCGTCAACCATCACTAGAAGTGATCTATCTGAGAGAAAAATCTGCAAACGTAGAACCTCTATTCAATAAGTCTGTAACATATTTAATGTTCATTAATTTCAAAATAACTGACCTCTTTGTTGTTTATGGAAGGAAAAGCGCTCCGAATAAAACAGATTCAACTTTTTCTATGTTCTTTATCATCTTAAATTTGCCTTTATATTGAGAATGTTTTGGATGTCATCAAATAAATCTGATAAATACAATTAACTGTTTCCAAATGACAATGAATTACACGTCAAAATTAAGCTAACAAAAAATACTAAAGATATTTTTTTTTCATGACAACTTTCAATCAATTGATTCGCAAATACGATACACTACACTACTCCCCCCTCCTGTTAATGACATGTTGGCCTGAACGGATTGTGATTTATGTTTTTTATCAATTTTGATAAAATCATTAGCTAAAGAAACTGAATAAGTCTGTCTAAGCTAACCGCTTTGATTTGATTTGGGGCCAAGTTGTAAGGTGAAAGGAACATTGTATGAACCGAAATATGAAGCTCCAACTGCTGAATGTTCTATATGGTCAGGTACGAACTATGTTAATTAGGAGACCCCCCAAAAAGTCAACGAATTCTAATTACTTGAGCTGCAGTTTGCAAAGTATTTTGACACCAAAGGATTGCAACATTGCTCGACATTTTTAACATCCCAACCCTATAGTATATTGTTGTTCAATTTTCAATCCGTTTTATATATTAGAACCACATAAATAATTGTGGAATCTGCCGTTATAAGATTCGAGTAATTTATTGCACGGAATTCAGGAATTAATTTGTTCAGCGTCTGTAGCTCCGAATTTCTGACATACGCTGATGAAATTTTTTTCAATCGTATCTTGCAAGTCGCAGAACTATAATCACAACATTGAAAATTTTTTAACTGAGCAGCGTTCGATACTTGGTTTACAACTTCGTAGATGTAATCTACATGGTCCTAAGTTTTCTCAGAACAATTAGGTTCGAAACGTAGAAGCATGTGGAGAATTGTGAGGTTAGTTTGAGAGTGTCTTTCAAATAAAATGATCATCATTTTAACGTTTCTATTCTTTTGGTTCCAGCGTTTTCGTTAGTAGGTATTTATATTCTCACCATCATGAAATGCGTTCCAACATTCAAATATTCAAACGTTCCGATCGTTTCGGTCGTCAAATCTTTTTTATCGTTCTTTAGCTGTATTATACATTATGTCAACGTTCCGTCATGTACGGCGACACATCTAACACAAATACATTTGCACCTCTAGATATCTCTTAGATTGGGAGCTCATAAGACGATGGGATAGAGAATGAGCAATATATACTATGAAATCTTTAAATGCACGTGCTATACCATTTACGATAGCATTTTGAATTCCACGGCAATAATGTTGTCTATTATAACCAATGACTGTAACCATTTCAAATCTCACCACTTGTCATAGATTTTTAATTTTATTTAGTCGTCGTTATTAGGATGTGGTATAGTATTATTACAAACACTCGATAACAGATGACAATCGTAGTGGTTGGATTTGCTATAAGTCCTCGTTGATGGGCCAAATTTTAATTAGGAACGCCACAGTATTCACTACAGATTTCCAATGTAATCGTAGACTCCCAATAGCAAAGCTAGACACTTTCGCCTATAGATGACGCTTGAAGTGGTCAAATTTACTACAGATTTTTTATGTATTGGCAGATTCCATATAGTAGAGCTGCAAACCCCGATATAAGATGACGCCTAGATCGTACCCGGTGAACTGTAATTATGATTTTTTCATCTGAAAAGCCTTTGGATCGATAATGACTAATGATTATTTATGATTATTGTCATGATTTTTCATTTTTCTTGAAATCTTAGGAATTAAACTGTTTTATTCTTTTATATTTAAATTTATGTTCTCTAACCCTGTTGACATTTCAGAATAATGATGTGCGGAAAAGGAGATTCAGATGATTTTTATGTAATTCATCATGAAATGGGACATGTTGCATATTATATGGCTTATGAGCAACAACCAGCAGTATTCCAGGTTTGTGTGAAATGTTTATCTCAAGAGTTTCTTCATTTAGTCTTAGCAGAAAAATAGTAGTAATTTGAATAATTTTTCTACTAAGTATCTTCTTATCTTATCTTATTCTTATCTTATTTTTCGTCTGAAGATGACACGTTTAGTGTTGAAACTATAGTAACGACTATATTAAATATCAGTGATAGTAAAACAGAGTAGTTTTATTTATTATTTCGTTAAAAAGTATCTTCGAATTGGATATCATAAATCATACTGCTATAGTACACTATTCACGAGAAGAAGGGGCTTCAAAAAAATGAGATGGGTGGTGGAAAGAATGCTTCTCGCTTCCAACCGAATTCTCGAAATCGGAACAATTAATTCTTTTTGTACGTCGTCTTGAAACTTGTTTTTGGTTTAGTAGGTGTGTTGTGATAAGCACCTTCAAGTGTGATGGAGTGTCCTTAGTTACGTAACTTTTCTTTTCACGTTTAAAGCTCGTTTTCATGTAGGTTAATTAATAATAGTAATGTCCTCATGTTTCAAAAATAAATATTCTTCATTGCGGAAAGATTCTACAGCCATTGATTCAAATTTGATTTTGAATAATGCGAAAAACATTACGCATTGATTCACCTAAATGTTTCGTTTTTTCATATTTTGGTCAGATCAAGCTGGTATATAAATTTTTTTTACTGGTAAATGATGCATCCTACATGCAATCCAATTCTGAGTCACTCTGTATATAGAGTGTTCCAGTTAAGTTAAGTTGAGTCGACATGCGTGATTAAAAGTTTATCCAGAAGCGCTTTCCAAGGGAGATACATCGCTATCAAGTTCAGTTTAAAAAATATTTCCTCCATTGTAACTCTCTGGTTGGTTCAAGTACACCTGAAAGTGAATTTTATTTGAAATAACAAGCTTACAATTTGTTTAGTGGCTTAGCTACCGGGGGTTGTTTCTTTTTTCACATCCCATTTTCTACGCAACTGCATATATCTCAAATTATTTATTTTGTTTTCAATTTGGAAGAGAAGTTATTCTTGCAAAATATTGATTGGAGGTTCTCAATTTTCGGACCAGGAACATCTTTGCAGATACGGACACGGGGCTTCTTCCTGTCAAATGTGAGAAATAAACATCATACGTACAATAATTGTTATCTTTTAATGAAACAACTGTTTACTCAACACAGAACCAAATTTAAAAATCACAAATTGTAACAATAGCTCTAATCTGATCAAAATTTTGAAGTAACAATTTCTTAGCCTTCCCTATACTTAAGTAGAGCCGTTTTCGAAATCTTCGAACTTTTTATAAATTTTCAAGTTTGCACCTTCTTCTTTGTAAATCAATAATTCCTTAAATTCCGAATATTCCAGAATCGTTTCCGAGCATTAGGAAGAAAGAAGATGAATCTTTCTGTTGGTACATTTATTATTTTGGTATACTATTAAAAGTCCCCTAAATTTCGGGAAAAGCTTCTATACTCATGAATAATTTTCTCCGAATGGAATGCCAACCTATAATGTTTGAAGAACATCGTGTAAGCCAGCGGTGAAATGTTGTGACAGGAGATAGGCATTGGAATTCTACTTGGAGGTTCAGAGGTTATAGGTATAGGGAAAGACCTCACTAGCTAAATAGTTCCACAAGTTCGCTGTTTGATAAAAAAATGAAGTCTGGTAGGAGAAGTTCGGCAGGTTTCGAGATTGACAATGAAGAGGTGACTAGCTCGTCTGGACCGCCTATCTGGAATCACTCGTGGTGGAATCACAGACGAGATTTCCGATGAACACCGACCACAGAAATATCTATCGAAAAGGGAAACATCTCCCACCTTTCCACGATGTTCTAGAGAGGTCAATGAACTCATTAGTGTCACATCATCAATCAAACAAATAGCTCTCTTCTGGATAGAATCCAAGATCTTCAGCGTATGTTTGGGAGCCTAACTCCAAACACGTGAGCAGTACTCCAGGACAGGTCAAATCTGTGCCTTATATATTATGAGGAGCTGCTGGGATGTAAAGTAGCACGGAATAGAAAACCAAGCTTACATGATGGTTCCATGAGAGGGTTCTGTGGATGGTGATCCCGAGCATAGTAATGGAAGACTTCATGGTAATAGTTGTACCTGACACACAGACTGTGGGATCCGCCCTCCTGGAGAAGAGGGAAGCTTGAGTTTTGGTTGCATTAAACTGTACTAGATTATCAGATCCACATTCCAAAATCTGTTGCAGATCTCCATTTATTGCGTTAACCTGTCTCAGTCTCACTCCTCTGGCTTCAATGGAGGGTATAGAGGCTCTAAGTCAGAAGGCAGTATGAAGGGTACGATCTCCTGTAAAGCTATGGATGGAACAGGTGGTCACTTCCAGCAGGTCGTTCATATGGAGCAGAAGCAAATTTGGTGCCAAGACAGGTCCTTGTGGAACAATAGCGTTGATAGCCATTGTATTAGAGGATACTACATCAACCACCACATATTTGAGAGAAAACTCGACAGTCAACGACAAAGTAGAGGTGGTAAACCATATGACGGAAGTTTCTCAAGAAGGCTTTGGTGCCATACATGCGTTACGTAGGCAAGCAGGTCTCCTTTTGATCTCTGCTGACGAAAGCCATATTGCCGGTCATTCACGATTTTGGAGCTCTTTAGGTATCGAATGAGCTCGATGTTGATTGCGTTCTCCATCACTTTAGGGATCACAGATAATATTGTAATGGGTCTATAATTATTAGGGATGATCTTCTTTCCTTTTTTAGAATTAGTTGGAAGGAAACACACCAAGTTTGCATGAAAGAATAAACAACCTGCAGAAAACTGTTGATAAGTCAGGGGCTCATTCCTTGAGAACGATAAGTGGAATTCGGTCTGGCCCCATAGACTTTTTGGTATTGATATCAAGCAGAATGCGCCTAATTGTTCACTAACGAAAGGCAATTCAGTTATATGGCTATCAATGACAGCAATGTTGAGGATGTCCTTCCCTTGTAGATTCATAGTGGAATTAGCTGCAAAAATTCCAGCAGAAAGGTTGGCTTTTTCTTGTGTATTGAACCATCATTCACCAGAAGACGATGAATTGTTGGTGTAGGGCATGGCATGCAAGTTCCCATTCTGAGCCTGATAATATCCAAGTTCTCTATGGCACATTGCGTTGGGTCATCAGATCCAAAACATACGCTTCTCCAAGAAAATTCGGACAAAAACATGCGGGATTATCTTCGTCCCATATTTGTAAATATTTTCCATCCCGTTTCTCGTAAATGTAGCTTCATCAGAATGAAAAACGTTTCTAATGAGATGTTAATCTCGATTATTCTTTTCGCATAACCATCTATAAAATAAAAATCTTGCTTTGAAGTCTTGAGACAGGATATCCTGTACTCTGTGAATATGGAATGATTAGAACTGCTGATTTCGACAATACCGTTTTCTCTATCTTTCCGACATGTCTAGCCAAAACTCTGGTACTAGTGTTAGGTATTTTCAAGATAATCCTTGAATATTTGTTCTCCAATTCAGGTTGAATTATAGGAGATTGGCCGCAATTACCTCTTCGTTCCTCGCTAACAGTTCCATCCTGTCTTACTAATTAGAAAAATATTTCCTTTGGGGATGAACTCATAACATTAATAAATAATTTATTCATATATTGTATTAAAATGTGCGATATATACAAATAAAATTATAGCTAAAAGAAAACACGATTTTGTTCTAATTAAATGTTGAAAATTTGCGGCTTCCGGGTGTATTCCGCGTCACAATAGTAATGTGACGCGGAATCCATCCAGAAGCCAAGAATTTTCAAGATTAGCTATTACTATTCTAATTAAATGTTAACAAGTAACTAAGGTGGATCTGATGAAAATGGAATATTTACCAACACTTGTTGGTTTACCGTTGTTTCTGTTGTTTGGAATTCTTGTTAATTGTGTTTAAAATGCCATAAATATATACAAGAGATGAAAAGGGTACATGTTAATTACTTATGGGGAATGTGAAAAACGGCTAAACACCTTGACGCTGAACAATGTCCAGCAAGAAATTATTTGAATCGTCTTGAAGATCAAAAGCGAAGAGAGCCAACGATGATCTCGAAGAAAATTGCATTCTTGACGAAGGAACGGAAATTAATATTTTGGCTCGAATAGAAGTTGATTCTTTAAGGTTAATTGGGTTTGAATTGGAAATCAGTCACCTAACAGTAAGCCGAATTGTGCACAAAAATACATCTTTTAAATACTAATTGCACTAACACTTGTACGAAAATGATTACGAACGTAGGATGAAATATTCCAATTGAATTTTATAGAAAAACGTGCAGCCATACAATGATTTTTGGAAATGATTTTATTTTCGGACGAGTCTAGGTTTCCAAGCTTGGGACTATTCAAACGACAAAATACGAATTATTGGTCACAACAAAACCCAAAATTATCACCCCTGGGCCTCCAAGGTCAAGATTCAACATTCCTTGATTTCTTTGTTTGGGATTATTTGAAAAATCTACGATCTACGCAACCGCCGTTATAACCCATGAAGACCTGGAGCTATGAGTAAAATGCGCAATTAATAGCATAACGGCCCAGCAATTGGCAAACGTTCTTCGAGAAACAGCTAGGAGAGTTCAGAAGTGCATTGACATTAATGGAGAGCATTTTGAACAACTGTTGTACTGTTTCCGGCGAAATTGGAACTGAAAAAAAAATAACTTGCATGTCAAAAAGTACCGCTTCATATGTGTGTAGGATCAAATTTTGAACAACGATCTTTAAAACTAAAGGAGATATGAAAAATGATCTTGTTACACCTGGTATAGGCTTAGAGGTGAAACAAGTATTGGAGTTACGTTTCCCTATTCGACAGATTGAAATAACTTTTTACCGTTTACCGCAGATGTATATATTGAAATCTTATCCATCATTAGAATCATATCCTTCAAAAGGGGAAATTTCTATTAATATTTATTAGATTTTGTAATAACTGATTCCGACTTTACCAAACAGTTCAATCGCAAGGATGATCTTGAGTTGCAATGTAACATACCCACTGGTGCTGCGCTATTTGTTGCGCAATTCTCTCTGCAGGGAAATTGGATACTCCAGAAGGCCAGAAGCTCTCTGAACAAAAACTTCAGACCTTCAGTGGTAAATATTTAGGATATAAGCATTTCTCGCAGTATTTCTTCTCTTTTCTGGTCTAACAAACCTGTCACCCCTGAAGTGAATATGCATAACTTCAAAACTGAGTGATGCCACTGGAAACATAATCACTAACCTACCAATAATTGGAGAATTATATGCTACTGCGTAGGATCTGCTCATAGTTCGTCGGTTTGATCAGGTGCTGGTAACAAAAAAATCGCTTCATGTTCATCCATGGAGTTGACTGAACTGCTCATTGCTACCACCAAGACGATGAGTGCCATCAAAAATCTCTCGCTGATACCATAGATACGTGGGAAAGGATATTAGTTCATCATACCGTCAGTAAATTAGATGACGGCCTTCATTAAAGTTGTGAAAATTAACTTGTCGTCTACTGAGTTTCTCTCCTTTGAATCACTGCAGAAGTCCCTCACTGGGCGTTCCTGATGATTTAGAACTTAGTGGCGGGTCCACTGCAACTGCTAGAGCTACAGTCTACTAGGCTCACTCTACAAAGAGACCATCCTCTTCGAAGTCCTCCTCTTTAGTGCATTCTCATCTATGGCTACTTCCACAGTGTCTACTGGTATGTGTGTCATCTCTCCAGGAAAGCACTACGTTTTTTCTGTCCAAATAATTGAGCCAAGACTCCTGAGCTACGATTTGATCTTGTTAAACAATATCGCTCCTACCATATGTGTCTATAGATGAGCACCACTTCGCTGATTACAGGGCCAAGAATGACTCTCAAAGCGTATGAGCTAGCGGAGGAATGTAAGGATAGGAGTTAGTTATCCGAATTTTCCTTGGAAGTTATAGGTAAAGAGTTCCACAACTTCGCCATTCAATAGATGATGTCTGGTAGAAAGAAGATCGGCAGGTCTCGTACTTGATGAAGGGGTGCCTAATTTGAGCTCATCTAGTCAGTTCACCTGGAATCTCTCGTGATGGAATATTAGACCAGATTTGTGATGAGCACCTACCATCAAGACATCTACAGAAAAGGAGACATCACTCACCCTCCTACGATGTTCCGGAGAGGTCAATGAATTAGTAAGTGACGAATATCTCTATTCTGAATAGAATCTTAGAGCTCCAGCGTATGTTCCAAACATGTAAACAATACTCCAGGACAGGTCCAATTTGTGTTTTGTAGATTATGAGGAGCTGCTGGAATGGGAAGTAGCTTTGGCACGGCATAGAGAATCAAGTTATTGTAAAGCAATTTTCAATGAGAGGGTGCGGTTTGTGGTGATATCGAACATGGATATGGGAGACTTCATAGGAATAGTTGTACCTGGCATCATAATATTAGAGATTGTGAGATCCGCTTTCCTTCAGCTTAAGTTCTAGTTGCCTCAAACTGTACTAGATAATCAACCCCCCATTCCAAAACCGTTACCAGATCTTCATTAATTGCATCAACCTGTCTAGATCTCGCTCAATAGTCTTCAATGGTTGATGTAGCGGCTCTAGCTGAGGAAGCAATATGAAGTGTACTTCCAGAAGATCAGGACAATGGAGCAGAAACAGAGTTGGTGCCATGACAGATCTCTGTAAAACACCAGCGTTAGTAGCCATTGAATCTTGAGAGAAAAGTCGATAATAAGCGACAAAGTTGAAGCGGCAAACGAAATATGACGGAAGTTTCCCTTAGAAGGCGTAGGTGGCAGACTCGCTCAGATGCTTTGGAAATATCTGATGCTACAGCTAGAAACTTCCCATATTTTTCTAAAGATTTCTGTCATACATGTGTTACGTAGGCGAGCATATCTCCTGTTGAACTCTGCTAACGTAAACCATATTGCCTGTCTTTCACGATTTTGGAGGTCCCTAGGTATTGGATGAGCTCAATGTTGATTGCTTCCTCCATCACTTTAGCGATCGTGATAGTAGTGTAATAGGCCAATAATTATCAGGAAGGGTCTTCTTTCCGTTTTTAGAATTACAACATTCAATGCTGATTGAATAAATACTTGATTCGCGATATGAGGAAAGTCAAATGATCAGTTGCCGAAAATATTTTCTAGTTCGGCATGTGTCAAGGTTAATTATACAATCTGTGAACAAATAAGAAACGTACAGATATTTCAGCAAATGATCATTTCGTTTCGATATTTTAGTTCAAAACTCCAAGCGACAACGTTATGGCAGATTAGCTTGTTACATTTTACGCATGTTAGTTTGTGGAATTTTTATATACTTTTGAGAATTCCACGTTAGTTTATTAAAATTCGGTATTTGAGCAGATACGGATTGGTCAATTCACGAAATGTGCAAACCAGTTTCCGAAATAGATACTATTTTCGGCAATCGATTATTTGGCTAAGCTCATATCACAAACTGAGTATTTATTTCGGCAAATGAGGGAATTTGGTAAGTAAGTACAACATGTATAAAGCGTTGACAATAATTTTATCATTTGGTGACATGATTATAGCTATTGGAATCTATACGGAAAGTGTGAATAAGGATAATGTCATCATCAACTTCCTCTAGTCTATTCCCTAAGCTTGATGATGAAACTCCTAAATTGTCAGTTCATCGTTTTCTATTCCACCCGGATGAATGATTGAGAATTCATCATGAGATGCCACAATGAGAAAGAAATTTTCAAATGATTATTTCTTATTAGGCAAATCAACTCAATATTCCCTAGAAAATGTTTATTTTCATTTTGTCCCCATCAGCTGTTTCTACTGTATATTCAGATTTCTACCAAACCTCTATAAAATAATAAGATATGACATTGAATTGGAAAATACAAACCCTTCACCCTTCAGAGACCCCTGGAATAAGGATTGGGAAAATTTCGATACAACATCCAAATGTAACCTTGAACAAGCAACAGCAAAATATACACTGAGCTGCGGTTTGCACTAAAAGAGTTAAGGAACCAGAAACGCCTTCAACAAAGCAGAAATGGAGGACTATAGGCGACTTCTCACTTCCTATAGTCACCGTCTCTGTAGAGCAAACAGAGATTGTTCCTATATCTTCTGCAAAGTGTTATCGTCAACCGCGGCAGCAGCGCGATTGCATAAAGCCAAAGACATGATAGGAATCGATACTGCTTTGAAGAAAACAGACATTAAATTCAAGGAGACTGCTAAGTAGAACTACATTTTCCAGCATGTAACTGCAGTGAACCATAGGAAACTCACCAGATTCCTCCTAAATCATCTATTGAGGATTGGAGTAACGCTACAAAGATTTGTCCAGAACCCCTCCACTACTGTCAGCATGCATATAGAGCAGGAAGATTGATCGAAACTGCACTGTATTATCTTACATGTGAATCGGAAGGTGCTCAAACAAGAGGCAATTACTTCTTCTGCTTTCCTCAAAATAGAGGGGGCCTTTGATAACGCAACACATGCTTGCAGAAGACAAATAACCCAGTATTATAAAACTGGAGTTGTCTTTCGAGACACAGACCCAAGATATTCCTTGATGAGTTTAGGGAAAAGTTTGCCTTGGAAAGCATAAGCAGAAGCAGGTGTAAGTTCAGAATCATAGCATGACTCATGACGGGGCAATACAAGCTCCACAGAAGAATTGACCTAGTAAATAATGGGATATGTGAAGAAGCGGGGAAAACATTGATAATTCGCTCACCGACTTCGGAGCTACAATCTTTTGCAGGAGTAAGCCCTTCGGAATATGCGGTGTAAACATGGAGGAAATTGAACCTTTGGAGCCGGAAGGAATTTTAGTCTTTATGAAGGATCTGCAGCTCATTGGTGTACTATGAAAGAGTACCGAGATGGGGATACAATGATAATTCTTGGAGGACGTGATATCTATTAAACTTTTAACATTGGTCTTCATCTCAAGCGTATACACGGGAAAATATTTCGAAGTGCTAGCATTTCCAAACATCACATGATTATGTTTCGAAGAGAACTCAAACGTCTTCATTTTGAGAAGAATTCGTCCTGTCGAATTCCATTAGTCGCAGTTTTCAGCAATGAATTGACTGTAACATGACACCTAGGTTGATGAACAAATTTCTAGAAACGGTGATTAGAGTGAGTTCTATGTCAAAATGTTTATAATTTTCAAAATGCTTTCCAACCTTTTGCAATGTAGAGCGGTATGGATAACTTTGCTCCCATAAAATGGGAATCTGAAACGTTCCGTAAGCCCACCATATTAAATGTAAGGAAGAATCTTTTTGCTCTCAACTTATATTGAAAATAGTGGTTAAGATTAATAAAGATTTAATTAAATGTTTAAAATTTTTGGTATTGTGGATTCCATTAAAAATATGAATAGTTTCATTGTGGGAATCAATTTTACTAAGTTTATCAAACAGGTACATGACAATAAATATTCCAGAGAATAAACTGGTTATCGAAATAACTACTGTAATAACAGAAAAGGTTTTGATCCCGAAAAACGGACAGTGATAAACGTTTTATTCTATCAATTTCGGAAGTGTTTTCAGAGAACCTCATAGTTATGTGACTACAAACAAACCGAATAAATTCAAAAGTGCTACTGAGGGTATGCTTGAATATAATATTCGCACGTGCGACTTTTTTGGTGGAGCTAGATGTTTTCAAATGAAGATTGGTTTGGGGGCGAGAGGCGAGGACCCTTGTTTGAGATTAGTTGAATGTAATTTACGAGAAACAGCATTGGTAATATTAGAACCTAATGATGTTTGGTTAATGCTAACTAATTTGGAAATTACTTCAGTTATTCATTATATTATATAATGATAAGTAATTTGGAAATCAGTTCCATTAATTCATTAATTTTCCATTTATTGTGAATGAAAAAACAGTACTTACATTATTCAGATCGCGTACACACGCGAGAAGAAAGTTCGAATTTCCTCCTTTTCCTCTGTCGGTCGCTTAGATAGACTTTATTGATGAAATCTTGCAATTTAGAATTGAACTTGTCCGGTAGAATAATGAACCATAATGCTGACAGAACAGTATTATTCATTATTTGCAATATAAAAGTAACTGAGAATGAAATTGAGTTTTGTAATCAGATAATACACTGAAACGAAAAATCTGAAAGATAATAATGGAAATAAAAATGAGTTACAATAATGAAGAAAAATATAGATTTTTAATAATTGAATTTGATAAAAATGAAAACGTGACAATATTTTGAGTGAATAAATATTAATATTACAGGAGGGCACAAATACTGCATTTCACGAAAGTATTGGAGATGCCATAATGCATGGAGTTTTGACACCACAACATCTTCATAGATTAGGTTTGTTAACAGATGAAGAATTGTTCGATGAAAATACGGAGCTGGTACTACTTTTATATCAAGCTTTATCGAAACTTCCTGAAATTCCTTACGCTCTACTGATTGACAAATATCGTTGGAGTATATTTCGTGGTGATATAGAATATGAAAACTTGAATGAGATATACTGGAAAATGCATAAATACTATAGAGGAATTGTACCACCGACAGGCAGAAATGAGAATTTTTTCGACGTTGGTGCCAAATTTCATATTCCTGATGGAACTCCTTATATAAGGTATTTATAATTTCATTAGGCATAAAGAAATTCAGAAAAAACTTCTGAGTTACAAGCATTAAAATACACATTAACAAGTTCTGGAATGTATACAATAATTGTACATTAAAAATCGATCAAAAGTTGGTAATCTTCTATTCCGTATAATATTTTAGTTCGTAGCCTCAGCTCGAGATTCCTTCAGCTTAACACGCTTTGGGCGACTTTTGAACGAATCACTGACTAAAGGTGGAAACTCAGTCAGTTAGTAGAAATAAGTATCGATCTTTCTAAATATTATTGTGTATTATTACTTTTATTTTATTCTAGATTTAGGTTATCTTTTAGAGTCATGTTTACTTGCAATGATAAAGACTTATAAATTCCTTCCTTCTGACCTACTACATCTAAGAGTTATAACTTCAAATATGCAATAGATACCGTCTCCTCATAATTACTTTTTCTTGAGTTATTGGACTTTCTAGTTCCTATTTTTCATACATTCTTCCAGAATAATCTTCTTCACGTCCGCAAAAGAGTGAGTGAAGCGATTCCATTACTCATCACTATTAGAATGAATAAAACCCCGAAACGCTACATTGCCGAAGGCATTATTTTAAGGAACAGTGAACTTAATGTTTCAGATATTTCTTGAGCAGTATAATCCAGATGCAAATCTTTAAAAGCATGTGTGAACTATCTATTTATGGGAGGAACTCCAAAAATCAATACGAAGAAACTACTCTCCCATTGCATCGTTGTGACATTTACGGATCGAAGAGAAGTGGAAAACGATTGCTGTAAGTTAATATAAAAATAGTTGATGCATTTACATTTTCAAACTGAAAGTCGTTCATGAAGAATTGATTTGTATGCCGAAAGCAATAAATGCCACTATTTTCATTCTCTTCCAAATATTTGAAACATACTACAAATAACGTTAATTTTATTATTAGTTTTTATACATATCATTCATCATCAGAGGGACATAAATATTACCCGAAAACAAATTATTTTCAAGCTCTGGATTGATCTAAGAATATGTCAGTCGGTCACCTGCTACGTCGTACATCGTTATTCTATAAGCTTGATACTTGCTATTAGATAATAACCCTAACCTTCAGCTTTTTACTAATGGATTCTAAATTTGTCAGCCTAAAAATAGTGAAGTGTGAATAACAAACACCTTGAAACTTTATTAACAATATATTATGAATAAATGTTTCACCACACAGTAACATCCTCACAATGCGTAGTAATTCCTCATGCAGGTACTGTATAATAATATAAATAAAAGACGATAACTTGGTTCCATGCAGTTGATATCTCTGTCTGAGGATGATCCAGTTAGTTCAGATATTCAATTCAAGCACGTCCTTGTTTTCCAACTTCGATTTAAATATTTTATGGCACCCATCGATTGCATAGCAATACCCTTGTAATGATTCATCATAAATCTAAATTCTCCTAAATAACTGCTCTCATATAGACACCTATTTACATATTGGAAGGTACACTTTCCATTCTTCATCAAAAGGAAATCTTTCACATTTATATTTATGGGTGAAAATCTGTTATGTTTTGAGCGGCCATTTTGATCCTCCTATTTTGATTTCAATTTTTTGATCCTATCGGTGATTACAAAAATTTTATGAAGCGAAAACTCCTTTAGGCGTGTTGGGCTATTTCAGATGGGGGTAAGACCATGAGTCCGTCACGTCCCGTCACGCTGTAGCTATATATATTAGGTATTATGTATACTGCTGAGTGCGCAACTACTCGGGTCAGGCGTCAGGCAGTCTCTCTTTACACACGTGTGCATATCTAAGTCGGCGTTGCAATACAACTCATACTTTAATTATTACAGAGTGAAAAATAGTAATAAAATTGAGTGTGATCGGTAATAGTACCCTGTTTTTATATATTAGCACACCTGATTCCACAGTATGTTTCATGCTTGGATCTAATCTTATAATTTAAGTATCGTCGAAGTTACGACAAAAATGAAGAAAATGAATGTGTATTTATTATAATGGCTATCGGGTTACATTCATACTCTTTACAGGGATTGTACCGCCCATTATACGTTTTTTATTATTAAACATAAAAATGTATATAATTGTTGATTGAAATGCTGACAGTTATGAAAACTAAAAACTGATTATATTAATTTTCATTTAAAAATTATAAAATTGTAATTTCGGATGCTACAATAATTCAAAGATAACATAAAATGGATTGGTTACTTCATAATGTCAGTTTTGACTTCTGTCAGCAGTGCTCGGTGACTGCCCGTTTTTTTTTGACTGTGTGACTAAACTCGTTAGCGCTATTCAACATTATTCCAGCAAATATTGAAAGAAAATGCCTCGTTTTGTAGATAATAATAATCAGTTCAATATTTGAAATTTAGAATATATATTCCAAGATAACTCATTGACTGTTCACACCAACTACACATCACTGAGATAATTTTTGTATTGAAAAACGAATTCTGTTTCATTCCAGAGAGATGATGCAACAGGGATCAAGTATACATTGGACGAAAGCTCTAGAAATTTTAACTGGAAGTGATAAAATCTCAACAAAAGCATTATTGAAATATTATCAACCTGTTTATAATTGGCTTCAGAAATATATTGAAATACATAATTTAGTTGTAGGGTGGTGAATTGAATAAAATGTAATCGATAGAAGTGTATTAATTAAAACCGAATCTGTGCTTGATTATAAATTTCTAGCTACTCTAGCATCGTACTCCGATGAAACGTAAATTCAAAGTAAGTTTAAAGGTTGATGGAAAATTACGCCATAAATAACTCCCTGATACAATCGTGAGTTTATCACATATCAAATGAACCGTTCGTCAAGGAGTCAGAGTCAAGTCCACATTTTTACTGCCTGAATACTTGGGATTGACTTTCATTTATTCAAGCACATCGAGCTTCTCGATCGGCTTCTGCTAGAAGTTCTTAGTGATTCCAGTGACACAAAGTTTCACGTAGACGAATTTCTTTTGAGAACAGATGTACATCGAAGGATTCGAAGAAAATATTATGAAATGTATTCAACAGAAGAGAACATTTTGTCCGGAGATTCCACTAGCAATATCGAGATTTTGGCAGAACACGTTCTCTCATCTGTAAAAAACATGGGTGCATTTTTTCTTCTTATACAAGATGATGAACAACCACATCTAGCAGCTGTAATAACAAAAGGCGCGAATGTTGTGGGCATAGATTGCTTGCCGTTAACACTAGCCGCTCTCTAAATTTGGATGAATCCAGGATTGCTTTAACAAAAATACTAGCACAAATTTGATAAGAATACTCGTGATTACCCAGTGGGCGAGTTTATTCTTCCCTTATTATACACAGTTTCTGCTATCAATCACAGTGGTTTGCGGGAATGCTGTTTTCATTTCTGGTAAACATTGATTATTTCCTTACATTTACATTATAATGGCCTCCTTGATTCATGCAAATGAGGCATCTTCTTTCAGACAAGAACTTTACATGTATTCTAGAAGAGAATGAAATAATATTGAGAAGAAATATGGTATACACTCACTAATGTGAGGAAAATATACTAACAATATTAGTCCAAAACACTAAGTCTTTTGATGGTTCTTTATTTTTAATTTGAAAAGGAAACAGAAAACATCGAGCTCATACAATATCCAGAGAGCTCAAATATTGTCAACGACCGACAATATGGCTTCCATCTAGGTATCAATTGCTTGTCTACGTGACACATATATGACAGGCATCCATGGAAACATGGGGAAGCTCCAAATGCAGCATCTCCAAATCATTTCACTCAGTTTGACACCAAGATCTTGAAGCCTCCGTCATATGATTTGCCGCCTCAAATAAGTCGTCTACTACCTAGTTTTCTCCAAGAAAGATCACCCTATGTGGTGGAATGGTGGAGTTCCCTCCAATACAATGATGGTTTTAATAGTCGGATTGGCCATGTCGGTTCATGTATGATTCGTAGGGTTGGAAGTTCCATGAAGGTTTTCAACTTCATCTTTAATAACACTGTAAATATTACTCAAGACTGAGAAAGTGAGGTAGTTGAACACCACGAGCTTTTGAGTGAAAGTGACGTCATCAACAGCGCAGCTACGGATGTGACTTCACGATGATCACAGAACTCTAGACCATAGAGATGTGAGGTTGGTGAATATATGGTGTGTGTGTCTGTGTGTGATGTGACGTCACATGTCATGGCGGATATATGAACTGTCATGGCGTCTGTATATCAACCTATGAATTTCGGAATATCATGGTGGGTGTATGAACTCTCATGACTGACGTTGGATGTGTCATGGCGGGTGTATAATCTGTCATCGCCGTCGTTGGAACAGTCAACACTTTAATGTTCCTATGAATGAAGTATCAGATGTTGCCGTCATATCACCATCTATTGATGAACCGGTTAACTATCATAGCTAAATGTCGATGTCAGTACAATTAACGTCAATTGACGACATCTATGAATGAACCGATGAAACGGCATGGCTACCTGATAAAGTCAGGACAGCTTACGTCAAAGGACGACATCTATAAGGTGTTTTCGCGGTAAACCACACCCTTATTCAAAACATGACCACTGCGTCAAAAACGGTATCTTTGAGATGTTTTGGTATTGTTTTAGCGGGAAACCGGGCATCAATTCAAACTATTACTGATGTTGTAGCTATATCGTCATATATAAATAAAGCGATGAACCATCATAGCTAAATGTCAATGTCAGAATAGTTAAAGTTAAAGGACGACCCTTATGAGGTATTTTGTTAAAGTTTGCGCTGGAAAATACGACCCTATCAAAAATAAGACTGATGTTCTCCCGGAAATATCGAAACAGTTAATGTCAAATAACGGCATCTGTGAATGAAGCGATGAACCTTCATGACTACATATCAACGTCAGAACAGTTAACGTCAAAGGGTCGATATCTACTAGGTGTTTGCATGATAAACCACACCCTAATTCAAAATATGACAACTACGTCAAAGGATGACATCTATGTTCGGTTATTGCTAATGTTTGCTCTTCAATTCTATAATAATCCATCAATGTTAGAACACTCATAGTTTAAGGACTACTCACATATGTGAAGTGTTTACACCGGAAACCACGCTAAGATTATGCGAATGCGTGAAATCAATAGACCTAATCATTACGCGTGCTATCTATTTTACATAAAGATCTCAACATCTGAATCATCACATTATTATGAGAACAACAACGCGTGGATATGAATACAATGAGAGCTATTCATCAGGCAAACAATTATCAATAGTAGATTAAGTCCGCGCGTTCTGCGCCAGGAAGTGAGTCATCGACCGGATGTTGCGCGCGCAACTTCGTATGTAACATTACTTACCCGCGAAATTCAAACGTGTCCATAGAGCTTAGGATGATTACAGAACTTTAAACCATAGAGGTCTGGGTCATAGAATGTGAGGTTAGTTAGATGTGACATTACTAACCCGCGAAATTCAAAACGTAACCATAGAGCTTACGATGATTACAGAACTTCCGACCATAGAGGTCTGGATCATAGAATGTTAGGTTAGTTGGATGTGACGTCATCGACCCGCGAAATTCAAACGTAGAGGTGTTTTGGTGATGTTTATCATGGCCGACGTTGGAACCGAATGTCAATGTCAGAAGAGTAAACGTCAAAACCACAATTCAAAATATGACTGATGTTGTAGCTACATCGCCACCATCTTTTAATGAACTGATGAACTATCTTACTTAAATGTCAATGTCAGACCAGTTAACTTCAAATGACTACATCTATGAATGAACCGATCAACCGTCATGCATACCTGTCAACGTCAGAAATGTTAACGTCAAGGGACGACATCTATGAGGCCACAATCCAAAATATGACTGATGTTATAGCTACATCACCGCCATCTTTTAATAAACCGATGAACTATCATACTCAAATGTCAATGTCAGAACAGTTAACTTCAAATGACTACATCTATGAATGAACCGATCAACCGTCATGCATACCTGTCAACGTCGAAAGACGACATCTATGAAGTATCTTGTTAATGTTTTCGCGTGGGAAATTGATGAACCGATGAACTATCATAGCTGGATGTCAATGTCAGAACAGTTAACATCATAGGACGACATCCATGAGACTCCAATTCAAAATATTACTGATGTTGTAGCCTATATCGCCATCTAATAATAAACCGATGAGCTATCATAGCTGAATGTCAATGTCAGAACAGTTAACGTCAAAGGCCGACATCTATGAGGTATTTTGTTAATGTTTTTGGGGGGGAGGTTCTATCTCAATTAAAAAAAAACGATCTATTAATGAACCGATGAACTATCATAGCTTTGATGTCAATGTTAGAACTGTTAATGTCAAAGGACGACATCTATGAGACCCCAATTCGGAATATTACTATATCACCATCTATTAATAAACCGATGAACTATCATAGCTAAATGTCAATGTCAGAACAGCTAACGTCAAAGGACGACATCTATGAGGTGTTTTGCTGATGTTTGCGCGAGGAATTTCAAAAATTTGACCCATGTTGTAGCTATACTGTCATCTTTTATTGAACCACACCGTAATTCCAAAAATAATGAACTTTTAAAATAACCTACAAATTTCCTTAACGTTAAATGGTTACTTACGTATATGAAGTTATTACACCACAAACCACATTGAGAACACCAGCACGTGTGATTGAATACAATGGAGTCATTCTTTAGGTAAACAATTAACAATGAGTGATATACAAGTCTAGACTTGTTAGTAAGCGAATTAGAATTGAGAGTTATGTTGACTACGAATTTAATTCTCGTTTCCTCATTCATCTGTTACAGCTCAAACAAAACACATCGTTTTCATATATCCTGTGTGTGCTGGCTTCTATTGAACGGAAAATGTAAGTTTAATTCAATTATTTAATTCACTACCATAAAAACGTACTTGTTTTGTCTCTTATTCAGAATAAACCTCTTATTAGCATTGAAACAGTTACAAAATTATTCAATTCACATTCATAAAATAACAAGTACAAAATTAATTAATTAACTTTTATAAAATAACTATTGTTTCAATTTTGTGTGTGTATTACGAATTTTTAAAAATCATCAATTTTTGGAGCTCAAGTAATAAGAAATATAAGGTATGGTGTTTATACTAGCGTGTGTATATAGTCGATGAAATCATCAGTATTAATATGTCTCTTGAAGAATACACACGTAAAGTGGAAGAATTCGGTGTGAAAGTAAAAGCTCTGAGTAGAGATTTAGAATTTCACGAAGATAAGAATATCGCTATAAGACAGTTGAATAGTTTAAGTATTGGCGAAGAGGATGGTTATGTTAGAACTCAATTTTATAATCCTAACCTCAATTTTGAATGGAATCCTGTATACAAACGTTCCGAATCGAGTGGAACGTATTTGTGTATGTCCCAGAAAAGACCTGAGAAATGAATGTAATCGAACAGAATGGCAACCAATGAATTATCAAATGATTAACGAAAATCAGCTAGAGGTATTCACATACATAATTCTCGAAACGATGCGGACCACCACCACCACCAATCACACATTCAATTATAAGCTCAAGCTATTATTTCCAAATGGTACAGAGGGGGATGTTATGAAGTGGCAAACATTCACACCATCACCTACATCGATGTCTTCTCAACCACCACCACCAAACACACCATCACCCACATAGATAGTATACGAAATTTATGCGATGCAATACTTAAAATCATCATAAAAATTGTTAAGAAATACAAATAAATATGTATAATAATAATAAAGAGTTGTTTTATTTATTAATAATAATAATAACATGTATTTAATGAATATATATACAGATATATTTGATTTGGTAGAATAATGTTCAGGAACCATTGCTGTAGATTATCCACGTGTTGAATTGTACACATATATTTTTTTCCACCATTACGGTGATTCATGCAGCTCATCCTGTTTGAAGGTTCGAATTTTCCTGTTCCACATAGAGTATTATCAAAGTTACACACATCTACAATGTGTGGGAAAATATTCAGTTCTTGGCACTTTCTCATTGAAAAATCAGCTTTTCGATGACCTCGAACATAAATATAGTCTGCCTTACATAGAAGATTAGATTTTGGAATATTATCTATTTCGGTGTATTCTACATCTCCAGAGGAATATTTTATTCCGAGTCTCTCCACATAACATAATATAGATTTCCTATTTCGAGCATTCAACGATGCAAAGGGTATGCATGGTTTAAATAATGAATAATGTCGTTTAAATCCAATCTGAATAGACATTTCTTTCGGATGGAACACATCGTCGACGACGAAACCTTGAATGTCAACCAAAGCGATTCTCATGGTGTCACGTAATAAACTGATGGAATTTATGTCTAAATGAGACTCTTGATGATTTTGGTGAGGGGTGAGTATTCCATTAAACAATCGTAAATTATGATGCAATAAGCTTTCGTATTAGCGGGAAATCCTCCATCTGCTTCGATTTCCAGTCCCACGTAAACAGTAGCTGATTTCATGGCTTCTTCTTGCTTAGAACAATCGATTAGGTACAAAGCGCGTGTTTTGAAAGTGCTATAACCCAATATTGAATGTTTCACAGCAGAATTTGTGTAGCTGGAGTAGAATTCGGTGTAGTTGTGGTGGGCGAGAACGTAATCATTTTTAGCAAAGTCCAAGTTCATTCGTTCACTAGGGAAATATTCTCCGTTTAGAGATTAGCGAATACTAGAAATGTGAACGTGATCGAATATCGTGGGATTAGCTTTCACATTGTTTCGCTTGTCTGTTTGGAAAAATACTATAACATAACGCAGTTTTTCAACTGCTGCACTAGTCTTGATAGCCCAAATTTCCCTTTTCGCATCGGTCGTTATAGCAGGCAATTCATGTGATTCTCATTTTCTGAATGGAATTAGGATGCGCATATCACTTTTGATGGCTCGCAATAGCTTTTCTCTAAGTATGTCGTTGGGGAAGATATATTTAACTATCAACTCCATACTGTCAATCGAAAATTTAACCGTGGTAGCATCGTTTGCAATGATGACACAATCGTTATCGTTTCGAGCTCGCACCAATCGAATTGTTTGTCGCCCAAATGTAATCATAGAATAATCGTTGAAAATGTTGAATATATGCTTTAGTGGAATCAGTAAGCTGAAAGTCTTACTTTGATCTAAAACTACACTTTCTTCGGGGTAAGTCCAACCGGCAATAGACATATGCGTAGAATCAGTAGGAGTGTAGCAAGTGAATGCCCTCACAGCACTAACTATTCCAGGATCTCGAACAGTTTCGATGTCTCGCCCACTTTTGCTGGAAGAGCATGAGTCGAAAAGAAAGGCTCCATAATTAGGTACTATTGAGACATTCCCAGCTCCAGTTATTTCTATTTTTCCTTTGATAGCTAAAAAAATGCATCCACTTGATTTATTCCAAACTCCACAATATCGCTGTTATTGAACGCCTTAACGAAAGGTGTGATCGATCTATATTCAGCTTTTCGTATCGACTCATCGAATTTCGGTTTTTGATAGATATCAAAAATTGATGAGACAACACTGTTGCTCAAACCCACATCGTTGGTAGCATTGTTACCTTCAAACTTCCGCTTGGGCATTTTTTTCAAATTTAAGTCGAAACCCAAGAGATTGTAGAACTGATTGATTAGCTTTGGTGAGTAGGTCACGCGGTTTTGGTGATTTGTTGAAGACTGATGAAGATTGAATGTGTGAAGTTCGTTTGTTGTCTCCAACAACCAAACCCATTTCAGACTTCTTGTGAATGTAGATGGAGAATGCTTTCTTCCCGGCGAAAATTAACCGGATTAGAGTGTTGATCCAAAGCGAGTATGGTAGTGTTGGTAATCTCAACGATATTGGAAACTGGTAAATACAGAGGATATTTTGGTTGTTCCACAATTCTATAACCAGGATCGTTGGTTATTGGGAAGTCGTAAATCGTATGCGCAGATCTGTCTCGATAGAACGCTCCCACGGTAATGTTTGATTCGAAACGGATATTTATAACTTTTATAATGCTTACAGGTAGATCGGAAACGTGCAATACACCTTTCCTTAATACTTTACGTGAAAACCCCAATATTTTAGCTGAACTATCATCCTTTTCGAACGATATATCGAGATGTGTACTGAATATTTTACATTTCAGGGTATTGTTATTGGGTTTCAGTGAGAATATATCTTCTTTTTGCTTCAGATTCCTCTTGATCAATTCTTCGATATCGGTTATTTCATAGTTACCAGCAGGTATTGCGATTTCTTTCGAAGTTTTATTCTCGTAATAGTAGAATTTTCGATATTCGGTATGGAATTGTAGGAAGTGAATCCCAACAATGCTAAATAATATTTTTTGTCTGGCCTCAGCACAATCGAAATCTGCGGTGTAAACGAGAACATATGGTTGGTGCTTGTTAACGTGAACAACTGAGACATTATACTAATAAAACATTCATTGAAACATCTCTATTTATATTTTAACATTAATAAATGGAATAAGTATGATTTCATAAAGTATGGGTCGTCTTTGCAAACTTCTTCTATCAACACTTGCTTCTCGTAATGAGTTAATTCCTCGTTCTCCATGATGTGAGAAATCTGCTCAGATAAACATTGAGAACATAGTCTGCGTGGGGGTTGCGGACCATCGCAATCTTCATCGACATGTTCCTTACACTGCATATGACGGTAAAGGTATTCGAACATATGTTCCGGAACCTCATTCTGATCGAGAAACACCACATCCAAATGTTTTAGGATGTACTCCATCGGTAGAAACGTTAAATTCTTACGTGTATGTTCGCTCGTAGGCTTATTGATAGCCTCGATCATATTATCGTAAATAAGATGAATAATTGTTCTCAAACTACTTCCTCTTTCGCGTTGGTACACATGGTAAAGTGTTAACAAACTCTTTTCGTGCTTTAATTTGTGGTCCGAGCGGATGCGGAAAAACAAACGTTATGTTATCGTTGTTATTCAATCCAAATCGTGTCAAGTTTGAAAACGTTTACGTATACTCGAAGTCATTATATCAAGATAAGTACATACTGTTGCAGGAGATTTTGGAACGAGTAAAAGGAGTTGGTTATCTCCCATATGAAGACAATGAAGAAAATTTTAAGTCCGAACGATGCAAAACCAAATTTTATCTTCATTTTTGATGATATATCCTGTGAGACACAACAGAAAAATCGGGAATATTATTCGATGTGTAGACATAGAAACATTGACGCATCATATTTATGTCAGACATACTCTAAAATTCCTAAACAACTGATTCAAGATAATTCTAACCTGATCGTGTTTTTTAGACAGGATGAAATAAATCTAAAACAGGTTTTTGATGAGCACGTATCCCCAGACCTTACTCTCGATCGATTCAAGAAGATGTGTTCCATGTGTTGGATGGAGAAATTTGGGACATTGATAATTGTTAAAGATTTCGATTTGAACAATGGAAGATATCGCAAAGGTTTCGATGTATATATTTAAAGTGTGAACGTGAAATCTATAGCAAATTCACAATGGACGCTGAACGGTCAGCACGTAAACGAAATATACGCAAGAAATATCTCACATTGAAACTGGGTAAAACGGAAGAGGACGAGTCGATCAATAAATTATTTAAACCCATATCGGAACCACTTCGGGAAATAATCAAATCCAATAATACACCATTGATGAAACGTGAAATTAAGCAATAAAAGATGATGTGGATGAAGAGGAGGAGGAGGAGGAGGATGAGGGAGAGGAGAAAGATGAAAGAGGAACAGTATTGGATTGGAGCGATGCAAGTATGAAAACTGTCATTGAAGAGTCTGACAACGATGATGAGTATGACGTATTAGAATCTTACCCAGAGTTATTTCAAAAATATATTGGTGATTATTGGTCAGGGAGTAGAAACATCGATAGTGTTCATGGCCAAGTTTACGATGCTAGTTCGTTGTCATGGTTACTAGAAGGTAAATTAATCGATTTCAAAAATAGAGATACTATCGTGAAACAAGGTAGAAAATTCAAAAGCATCGTCGGTCTGTGTGAACTTATATTCTATGACAAACCTAGAAATTTTACCAAGAAAGATGAGATGAATTACAGGATGATTCTGAAATTGAAAAATCCCCATAGAAATAGTGCTGGAAACTTGAAAGGTACTCGAAAATACAAGTACATCAAAATAATTCGACCTCTAATTCATGAGGACGCTCTCGGTAGAGGTATGCAATTGACATATAACAACGAACCAGTGGAGTACGTGTATTGGGACGATCCAAACGAACTTGTGGAACGCCTAAAACTATTGATTGCTTCTCAACAAGCTGGGAATACGTCGCACGATAATGAGACTGTTGCAATTATAAATGAACTTCGAGAGGCAGACATCATTTATTAGATGAAATACAATAGCGTTTGAAACAGTTATATGATGAGTCTCGACAAATTTGGTAGGAGATCTAGGAGCGGAAGAGACGGTGTAGTGGGCAGCGTCGATGTTCTCCGAATACGCTCGATGTATAAGAACGTTTTGACTCATACACCAGACGGTGATGTGGATATTAAAAATTAAAAAAATTCCAATATGAAAACACCTACTTTAAATAACGATGCTGCGAATAAGAAGTACGTCGATAGCGCGATAATTGAAGTGGAAAAAAGGTTGAAGGAACTTTTTGACAAGTATGCAAAGGCTAATAATCTTATGCATAAAGCTTTAAAGAATCTTCAAACCGATGTGCAGAAAGTGATAGACATATATAAGAAACAGACTGAGGATGATATTGTGAAATCAGCTATAGACATTCATAATATAACTACACAACAGAATGTATTCATCACTAGTGTGAAGAATATTGATAGTAAATTGGTTGTGTTTTGAGGAAATTCTGATAGAGTCAATCCTAATGCGATAATTCAGCATGTTGCAACAAGGTGAAGAACAAGTTGTATATGAGCTTCATAAACCAAGTAGAAAGAATTTCAAACGCCACCGGACAATCATAAAAGGTTTAGATGATCTGTGGCAGATGAATCTGGTTGAAATGGGTAGTTATGCGCGTGAAAATCGAGGATTTGAATTCATTTTAGTGATGATCGATTGATTCTCAAAATATCTGTGGACTCGCCCGTTAAAAACGAAATCAGCTGAAGAGGTTCGGAAGGCTGTTGACTCTATTTTTTTTAAATCTAACGGGCGTATACCCACACATTTACAAAGCGATCAAGGAGAGGAGTTCTTCAATAAGCACTGTAAAGAGTTGATGAAGAAACATAAAATCAATCAATATAATACTTATTCTGTAAAAAAAGCAGCCATTGCAGAACGCGTTATTCGAACGTTGGAAGAAGCGCTCTATAAACATTTCAGTTTGAGTGGGAAATACAAATGGTTTGATATACTCGAAGAGATCACTGAAAAATATGATAAGCGTGAGCATAGAACGATCAATCTGGCTCCGTGTAAAGTGACAGAACATAACGAAAGGGAGATATTGAAGCGATGATACTCACACGTCAAGCTATCTCTACCACACAGATACAACGTTGGAGATGTGGTGCGTATCAGTAAGGCAAAACATGTTTCGAAAAATCGTATACGCCCAATTGGTCGGCGGAATTATTTAAAATTATAAAAGTTAAAATTACGAACCCTGTTACGTATCTACTCAATGACATGAAAGATTCCACAATCACCGGATACTTCTACGAAGAGGAATTACAAAGAACGAAGCAACCCGAAGTATATTCAATTGAAAAAGTCCTTCGAAAAAAAGGTGATAAAATGCTAGTTAAATGGTATGGTATGGAGGATAAGAGTCGGATACAGAATACCGATATAGTATGATCTGCGCATGTTCAAATGAATATTTGATATGTGATGGTGGTAGAGAAGTTTGAATGCAACAGTCAGTTGTTACGAAATGTCTTCGCAAGACAGACGGTTTTCCAACGTGAATAGTAGTAGTATTGGTGATGATAGAATTTGAGAAAGAATTGGAATAGCCTCAAAAGATGAACAATTTCTATTAATGAATACTGTTTACCCACTGAGAGAAAATTTGGAGGTTAGATGTGGACTAAGCCCTGCGAGGAAATTCACTCCAACTATCTCGTTGCATCAAAGAAATCAATATGGAAAACTCGTCTTTGGAAGATTCGAATGGAACGACTTCATCAATCTAGTGCGGATAAAGATCAAGGAATTCTATGAGAGTCAACATGGACATTTCGGTCCTACACCTATAGCATGTGGATATTATTGTCAAATATTACAGTGCGTTTATGCGAATAGTGTTAAAGTACTTCAAGTTATCAAGCACAATACTGAGTTTTATTTGAGTGAGCAAGATGTACGTGAAATCATTAGAATTAACGATGAAGTGTTATTTCATCGAGTGTCGTTCCTTGAACAACTTGAATTTTGTTCATATTATTATGAGGTCATTGCAATAATTGGATCAATGAGGGGTCTTTGCTAGTTATATTGTATTGTTTTATGGATGTTGCACCAGAAAGCTTATTAGCTAATACTCTTAGAGAGTTTATGTTTTCGCATAAGGATAAAATCATGTATCATTTAAAGCTTGAGTGAGCAAGATGTACGTGGAATCACTAGCCATGCTAGTGGATTAGAACTCTTGTATTGTTTTATCGATATTTCATCAACAAAATTTTGTTTATTGACTAATACACTTAGAGAAATGTTAATTATGAATATAAAAATGAGGTTATGTATGATTTAGAACAATGAATTATTTTTATGAGAAATAGTCTTTCAGTTTGCTGTAAAGGGAGAGAGGAAAATTAAACAAATCATAATCATAGAAATATTTTATTTATTTTCATAGAACAATAATAAACATAGATATGAAGTATGAACAATAATAATAATAATATGACGGATATATGAACTCATACAATTATGATAATGAAGAATAATGACCATAAGGTAAAGTGTTCATCCCATTACAAATTATGTGTCTTTTGCTGTCGGAAGGGCTGAGGGCAATTTTATTTTGTTCGATTGTATACAATTTAAAATTGAATGAGCGGATAAATCTTTGTATGCGATACATCTCAATCCCTTCTGCCAAACATCTAACATAATCTTCGAATGTGATTGTGTTGCGCAACACATCATCCCGCACCCCCTCCACTTCCTTTGTTGGGTTACGATCCTGAACTGTATAACTATACATCTTGGATCTTAACGCTACAAACTTATCCATAATCATCCCCCTATTTTCATCTTTCATTAAGCCGACTACTTTTTTATTTACAAGTGGAATTTCAAAGTTGTTGTTTAACGCATAATCGCTAGTATCGAATTTATGAATATTTATTGATGACGCTCTGATAGATATCATCATCAATAATTATATGATAGATCAAACTATCTGTGTCAGTATAACATAATCTTATCATTTCAGGATCTTTATAAAGTGTGAGCATGAAGTTGTAATGAAAATCGTACACACATGTTTTAGAAACATCCAAAATCTTCATACCCACATAAATTGGTTTATTGAATAAGACTTCTAATTTATTTTGTTCAATGGCCACTAGATTCTCTTTAAATATTTTACTACTATTAAAATTGGGTTGTGAAATATAATAACGGGCTCCATAAGGTCCATACCATTTGTTAACTAATTTGACCGCTCTATGATTCCGCACGTTCTCCATCGATCTCAAAGGCGTTCTTAGAAGCCACTCTCAATCTAGTATTCAAATCAATATAGGCTTCCAACCACGGCGCTCGTTTAAGCTCTAGAACTCTATGGACTCTAGTTAGTACCATTCCTAAAGTCAAACATTGTTTTAAGTTCCTATAATGAGTGATATATCCTGATTTTTTATGAAAAGTTGTTAATAATTTTGGTAATTTACTACCCGGTGGAAGTGTATGAGTTGGACAAAGAGGGAGATCTTTATGAAGGTCATGCAATGTTGTAGGATACTCCAAATCAACCTCTAGAATGTACCAATAGGGTTTTCATTGGAAACATTTTGTACGTCGATATTATCAACATTTTCAACCCACTTAAACCCATCGTAAGGTAAATATTGAATCATAGCCCACCCATATAGATTGCGCCCATCGAAATACATTAAATAACTATTTTCTTCTTGTGGATTGTGATTATGCATATATTTATTGTTGGCTTTTGCAAATCGATTACTACATTGACTCACACCTCCCCTAATCCCCTGTTCCAAAAATAAAAAAATAATACCATATCGATATCTTTTAAATATTGTAGCGATACGTTTGTATATTTCAGCATACAATCCCATGTGAATGATGGAACAGTGAAGTAGTGTGCGGGGTCTAAATCAAACAGGCCCACGCATTTGTTTCGAAAATTCTCGAATACATCGGCCAGCAATAAACGTCTGTTATCAAATACAAATCTGAATAATCACCTATATTTTTACACTCAAATCGATTCCAAACTGATTGAGCGTGTTGATAATCTTCCTCACTTATCGATTCATCTCGAAGTTTATTGAAGAATTTCTCGATCGGAGGAAGATTTTCATCGTTTAATTTCCCCCACTCATCCATGTGTTCGTATGGGAAAACTCCTTTACGTGTTAACAGTTTGAAGTTTTCTTGAGATAAGTGAGAAAACTCGCGTTTCAAAATAGTCAAGTCATCCTCACTCAAATAAGAGACGACTAATTTATCTAAACTTGAATCCAAAAATCTACACGAGTCTATAAATCTACATTTAACAATAGAATTTGTGGAGCTTCTGGTGAAACTTATGTATTTCTCTTTATTCAAGGGGAGCACCTGAATATTTTGTTGGGACGATCTAGCCAAATCTCTAATTAATAAAAACATATCATACCCACTCAAATTGTGAGCTAGGACCGGTACCACAAATTTATATTTATAATTCAAATTGCAATCTTGGTGAGCTAATCCTCGATATTTTCCTGTAAAATGGCAATGATCTTTAACACGAATGTCACCCTCTTTGAACAACACACCACAAATGTGATATTTGGTTTCATACATTATACTGACTATACTAATTCCACCAAAATCAATGGGTATATTACATTTTAGTTTTAGATCTATGAATTCTCCAAATTGTCTATAATTATTGTAACGTGATAGGGAATCGTCGGAATGGCATTTCAAGTAGAAGCCTACACTGTAAGCTTCATGTAGCTGCGTTCTGTTTGTATATGAATTTGCACTAGATTGAGAGCAGTTTTGGATGGGTAATAATAGAGCTTCAAAATCAAAGTAGATAACAAAAGGTACAGGCAGTTTGTTTGAATGATTTTTAAATTTCAAATAATCCTCTTCGGGGAATGTTATTTTACAAGTATTCATCTTACCACAATCCTCGAAATGATTATTGTACTTAATCTCACTCCAGAAATTATTCAAACATCTCTCACATAAGTAAGTTTTGTGTCTAGTGGTAATTTGAGAATTTACTAGTTTTGATAAATTTTTAATTAAACAGTAATGAAATTTCACTATCGGATCTACTTGAATGGAGGAGGAGGATGATTCCTCTTCGCGATAATACTTGTCTTGAATCAATAAAAAATTGAAGTGTTTTTCGAGTTTATTTTCGGTCAGGTATGTAAGGAGAACCTTTAATTTCTCCCCATTCTTATTTTTACTGCTACTACATAATTGTAGAATAAACACATGAATGGAAATATTATTATTTTTCTCAAATATAGGGACTTGTGAAATGGGTAGGGGAGATGTTAAATTTTGCAAATTCAAAACTGTACTAAAATGCGGGTATGAAGATAATCGATCTGGATGTGTGTTAGTAGCAGGATGCATTCCAGCTGTTACTGCCCAAGCAAAACAGTATTCGTCGTAATTTTTAATGTTAATAACTGAATGTTTGAGTTGGATTTCTTTAGGTAAAACAATATATGAAGATCCTGAATTGATAGTTTCATGTTTATTAATATTGATTTCTAGACTCATCGCATCTCTGAGGCTCCACCCACTATCTCTTTCAGAGAATTCATCCAGTTTAACTTGGAGTTTATCAATGACATACTCCTTAAACCACTCTGATGAATTTGTCAAAGTATCTATTGGAGCGGACTTTGTATGAAAATAATTGAATTCTACCTGGATAAGCTCTTCATCAACATTAGGTTTTATATATATTCACAACAAAATGTTGTGGTGACTTTAATTAAATTGTATATATGTAAAAATTTGATAACTCTATAACTAAAGAGATTAAAAGCATCATACAAAGAATTTAATGGGTCTAAATGTGAAATATTCATTATCAACCCAGTTCGAATTCGTTGAGAAAATGCAGACTTACCATCTTCCCAACGAATACGATCGCTTCGATTTTTATTTGAGGATGCGGGTTTATTTCGAATTTGTAATAAAATTTTGAATCTTCTTATATGTCCCACATTAGCACCAGCCGATAGGTCATCGAAAGATAAAGGTAGTTTGTATGATAAACTATGGTCGAATCTTACTTTCCTTCTCGATGTTAACGAAAATGAACTATTCTAAATAAGTTGTTATGAATCAATAATCAAAAAAGGTAGCCTCCTGAAATTTGGCACAGATCTTTTTCTTTGTATTCTTCATTGAATAGTGGTTGTAATTATTCTCTTAAAAACACAGAGGCGTGCGAACGGGTTTCCTCAAAAATACATTGTTCAATAAAACGTACGCCACTGTTTTTTTTCAGAATTGCCAACTGTCAAAGGCTACCTTGTGATCTTTTACAGTGTGGGTTGATTTAGAAGTAAAATTTATGTTGTTGTTTGGATTTGTTTATCTACTATGTTTATTTATAATTTTTTTTTAATAACCTAAATTAATAATAAAAATAAAAGCCTAAAACATGTGCAAAAAGAAAAACTAGCGCGCTTCTAAAAAAAGCATAATTTTTGTGATACGAAAGAACTTTATTAGTGATAATACTTTTTAAATTTTTTTTTTTGTTTTGAGTTGAGTTATCAAAAAATTGTAAGAACCAAAAAAGGTCCTAAATTGAATGGCAAATCCTCTCTGCAGTTGATGTTCTGAAAAAAACAGTGGCGTACGTTTTATTGAATAATGTATTTTTGAGGAAACCCGTTTGCACGTCTCTGTGTTGTAAATGAAATAATTACAACCCTATTCAATGAAGAATATGAAGAAAAATATATGTGCAAAATTTCAGGAGACTACTTTCTTCCATTATTAATTTATAACAAATTATTTATTCATTTTCTTCAACATCAAAAAGGAAACAAAATTCGACCATAGTTTATCATACAAACTACCTTTATTTTTCAATAAGCTGGCTGGTGAAATCCCGATGATATAAACTGGACCATCCTGTATACAGGGTGTCGCAGGTTTTGGTAGCAGAACTTCAACAGTCGATAGGAAATTCGCTTTTGAGAACAAAAGTTATTATTAAGTTATATAAGTTATTAACATATATGCACAGACGCTTAATTTTTGAGATTCAGGGTGTTGAACTTTTGAGACAATTTCTCAATTTTGTTCGAATTTCCGAAGATAATCGATATATCTCAATGAAATTTGATACCGTGGATGAGTAGATAGGTTACCACATTTGCACATAATTTGAGACCGGTATTTAATAACAATACATTGGCCCGAAAAGTTTTATCACCCTGTGGAGACTACTTTTTAGGAAGAATCTTCGATGCAGAATTTAAATCTAAGAAAATGAGGTCTCCTGATATTTCGTTGTAACTGGCACCGTTTCAAGGCAAATTCAATTTTTGTGGATAATTACCACCACCATGAAAATCTGGTGAAAATTGAAAAAAGAGGAACCTCAAATTAAAGAGCGTCGTTGAGTGACAAAAATAAAATAAGCTGTCTTTCCTAATCTCCAGAGCGATATATTACAAAGAAAAACCGGATAGCAAATTTTTATTTCTAAAAATGTTTAAGCCAGATAACTACAATGTACTTCAATTTATATAGTAAGTTCGCCAACAAGAGTTAACAAGACACCATTTTCTAAATTTTAAGTATTAATTTTAAAGAAATTGTCCAAAATAATTCTGATTTTCTCGTGTACATAGTTCACAACGTCGTACAATAGATCTTCTAACTTCAATGAATACCTTTTTCCAATTTTCATCCGATTTTCATGGTGGAGGTAATTAATTACAAAAATCAAATTTGTCGTGAAACAGTGCCAGGTACAAAGAAATATCAAGAGACCTTATTTGTTTTGATTTGAATTCTGCATCGAAATTTGTTACTAAAAGCTAACCGTTATAGGGTGATAACACTTTTCGGGTCAATTTATTGTTATTAAATACTTATATCTACGCCACTGGGAGTACTACCGGTCTCAAATTATGTGCAAATGTGGTAACCTATCTACGCATCCACGGTACCAAATTTTATTGAGATGTCTTGATTGTCTTCGGAGATACACACAAAATTGGGAAATTTTTTATAAAATTCAACACTCTGTATCTCAAAAATTAAGCGTCTGTGCATATATGTTATTAGGTCCTTTTTTTCTCAAAATCAAATTTTCTACACTGTATAGGTACTGTATACTAAATGCAGGATGTTCCAGGTTTTAGTAGCAGAACTTTTAACAGTCGACAGAAAATTTGATTTTGAGAAAAAAGTTCTCATTAACATATACGCACAGACGTTTAATTTTTGAGATACAGGGTGTTGAATTTTATAAAAAATTCCCAATTTTGTGTGTATCTCCGAAGACAATCAAGACAATTATAATAAATGTCCTAATTTTGTTCGTATCTCCGAAGGTAATCAAGATGTCTGAATGAAATTTGGTGCCGTGGATGCGTAGCTAAGTTACCACATTTGCACATAATTTGAGACTGGTAATACTTCCAGTGGCGTAGATATATGTATTTAACAACGATAAATAGACCCGAAAAGTGTTATCACCCTGTAAAGTCTACTTTTTAGGAACAAACTTCGATGCAGAATCTAAATCTAAACAAATAAGGTTTCCTGATATTTCCTTGTACCTGGCACCGTTTTACGACAAATTTAATTTTTGTGATTAATTACCACCACCATGAAAATTGAAAAAAGAGGAACTTTAATTCAAAGCGCGTCGTTGAGTGACAAAAATAGAATTTTTATTTCCAAAAATGTTTGAACCAGATAACTACAATGTACTTTAATTTAAAGTAAGTCCACCAACAAGTGTTAACAAGACACCATTTTTTTAATTTTGTGTATTAATTTCAAAGAAATTGTTCAGAATGATTCCCAGTTCCTCGTATACATAGTTCACAAAGTCGTAAAATAGATCTTCTAACTTCAACGAAAACCTTTTTCCAATTTACATCAGATTTTCATAGTGGTGGTAATTAATCACAAAAATCTAATTTGTCGTGAAACGGTGCTAGGTACAAAGAAGTATCAGGAGATCTTGTTTATTTTTATTTGAATTCTGCATCGAAATTTGTTCCTAAAAGATGACCTTTACAGTGTGATAACACTTTTCGGGTCAATTTATTGTTATTGAATACCTATTTCTACGCCACTGTGAGTAATACCAGTCTCAAATTATGTGAAAATGTGGTCACCTATCTACGCATCCACGGTATCAAATTTCATTGAGACGTCTTGATTATCTTCGGAGATACACACAAAATTAAGAAATTTTTTATAACATCCTGTACCCTGTATCTGAAAAGTTAAGCATCTGTGCATATATGTTAATAGGAACTTTTTTCCCAAAATCAAATTTACTATTGACTGTTGAAGTTCTGTTACTAAAACCTGCGACAGCCTGTATATACCCTGAATATACCCTGTATACATATATACATACAGGTTGTCCCTGGTTTTAGTAGCAGAACTTCCACAGTCGATAGAAAATTTGATTTTGAGAAAAAAAATTTCTATCAACATATATGCACAGACGCTTAATTTTTGGGATAAAGGAGGTGTTGAATTTTATAAAAAATTTCTTAATTTTGTTCGTATATACGAGGATAATTGAGATGTCTGAATGAAATTTGCTACTGTTTATGTATGTGGGAGGATAAAAGCTGAGTTTCTATTGGAGACATTTCGAAAATTTGGGTTAGATCGAGTGAAAGTGGTGAATTTGAAAGGCAGATGCCCGAAAATCAAGCGAGGAAATTGTGAATTTATCTGTCTTTATCACCCCAATAGCACGAATCCTATGTGTTGTAGTGCGAATAGCTGGAAGTTATTCAAATTCATAACCAACGAAGATAGTGATGTAGATATCTGGTAAGTCCACAAATATGTCATTATGCATATATCTTTTGAAGAATACACACCCAGACTATGCGAATTCGTGGATAAAGTTTATAAACTAAGATGAGACTTGAATTTTTACGAAGATAAAATTAAAGTTACAAGACTGTTGAACAAATTGAGTGTAAAAAGTAAAGATGGGAGTGGGGGTGTTAAAAACAAATTTTGTGATTCTAACCACAATTCTGAATGGTATTCTATACGCAAACTTTCCCCAACACGTTGAACGCATCTATATTTGTCTGAAGGATGTCATCTCTGATGGTAGTAGTGGGGAGTGTAACTGTACCGAATGGATTCCGATGAATTTTCAAAAAATCAACTATAATCAATTGGAGGTATTCACATTCAACATTCCACAAGACAATCGTACAACCATAAATTCAAACTCTTATTCTTCGATCGAAGTGAGGGGGATATGGCTGAATGGCAAATGATCCGACAATCATCATGCTTACCACATCTCTTACAAAAAACAACATCAGCATCATCTACACTCACATCATCCGCACTAGAAGAAGAGATTCCTAAAATTTTAACAATTTTGTATGCTATTTTATGTTCTTAATCAGCATTGATATTGAAAATGTTTGTTAAAAATGTAAAGAAAGCTATCTACCATTTGAATAAATAATTATATAAAGGAGATAGATTTTTTATTAGAACAAAAAAGATTGATAATAATAATATTTATTTCAGGAAATACATATCATTTAGGTAGTATTACATTCAGAAACCACTGCTGTAATTTATCCACATGTTGAACTGACAACATGTATTTACCACCATCATTGCGATGATTCAGGCAGGTCAAGTTGTTGGTTTGCTCGAATTTCCCTGTTTCACATTGATTACCATCAAAACTATGAACATCTACGATGTGTGGGAGAATATCCAATTCTATACACTTCCTTCTCAAAAATTCGGCTTTTTGCTGACCACGAACATGAATATAGACTGCACACAGGAGAATCGATTCAAGAATATTATTCATTTCTTCCTAATCCACATTTCCAGATGCATAATCGTGTCCATGATAAGACTTTCGTAAATACCATACGGAGTTCCGCTCCTTTGCATTTAGCGATGAATAAGATGTGGGCGGTTTGAATAAGGAATAATGACGTTTGAATCCAATCTGTATATACATTTCTATCGAATGGAAGACATCGTCGAAGAACCCCTGAATGTCAACTAATGCGATTCTCATGATAATACGATGTGAATGCGATTCGCTTGATGTTTCGATATAGACTGACTGATGATAATGTTTAATTGAGACTCTTGACAATTTCGGTGAGAGGATAGTATTCCATCAAGCAATCGTGAATGATGGTGCAATATGCCTTGGTATTGGCGGGAAATCCTTTATCTGGTTCAATATCCAATCGTATGTTGACCGTTGATGATTTTACTGCTTCCTCTTGTCTAGAACAATCGATGACGTGAAGCGCGCGTTTTTTGAATTTATCATATCCCAATATGGGATGTTTTGTTGTGGAATTCGTGTAGCTAGGATATAAATCGGTATAGTTATGGTGGGCTAGAACGAAATCTTCCTTAGCAAAGTCCAAGTTCATCTGTTCGTTAGACCAATATTCTCCGTTCAGAGATAAGCGGATACTTGATATATCCACATGATCGAATATTGTGGGATTAGCTTTCACATTGTTACGTTCATCGGTTTGGAAAAATACGATAACATATCGAGGTTTTCGACGGACGCGCTAGTTTTCACAGCTCATATTTCTCTCTCCGCATCGGCCGTTATGGCAGGTAACTCGTGAATCTCCCACTTCCGGGAAGCGAATAGAACTGCGAAATCGCTCTTGATGGATCGCAATAACTTCTCTCTGATTAGATCGTTGGGATAGATTATTTCACCTTCAATTCTATACTATTAATCAGAAATTTGACTGTGGTAGCTGCGTTCTCAAATATAACGCAATCGTTATCGTTTCGAGCACGTACCAATTGAATCGTTTGTCGTCCGAACGTGATTCTGGTGTAATCGTTGTATATGTTGAATATATGTTTGAGTGATATGAGTAAACTGAACGACTTTGTTGCGTTCAATATAACACTTTCTACTGGATAAGTTGGTATAGACATATGCGTCGAATCTGTGGGAGGATAACATGTGAATCCTCGCACATCGCTAACTATTCCAGGATCACGAATTGTTTCAATGTCTCTACCGCTCTCTCTGTATGAACACGAGTCGAAAAGAAAGGGTCCATAATTGGGTACCAATATTACATTCTCCACTCCACTTACTTCGATTTTTCCTTTGATCGCCAACAGAGTATCTTTCATGGCGGAGAATGCGTCTACTCGATCTATTCCAAACTCCACGATATCGCTGTTATTGAACGCCTTGACGAATGGTGTAATCGATCTGTACTCGGCTTTTCGAATCGATTCATCAAATTTCGGTTCCTGGTATATATCGAAAATACGTGAGATGATCGCTGTATGATGAACATCTCTGGCATCGCTACTATAAAGAGCGTACTTTACTTTGGATGAGGACATTTTCGTTTAAGATGAAACCCCAATGATTTCAAAATTACGATGGCTCTGGTGAGTAGGTCACATACTTTAGGTATTTTGTTGAAGACTGATTATGGTGTGGTGGGGGAATTGCTTCTATTGTTGTTCACAAACAACCCCACATTTTCTATACTTCTTGTAAATGTAAATGTAGGATACTTTCTTCACCACGAAATTTTATCGGTTTCAAATGTTGATCTAAAGCTAGCACGGTTATGTTGGTAATCTCTCCGATATTGGACACTGGTAGATAGAGAGGATTTTTCGAATGCTCCACAATCCTGTAGCCGGGATCAATGGTGATAGGAAAATCGTAAATCGTATGCGCAGGTCTATTTCCATAGAAGGCTCCCACTGTAATGGTCGACTCGAAACGTATGTTGGAGACTTTTATCATGTTGACAGGTAAATCAGACACGTACACTACACCCTTCTTCAATACTCCCCGCAAAAATCCTAATATTTTAGTTAGACTATCGTTTTTTTCGAACGAGATACCGTGATTCCTATGAAATATTTCACACTTTAACGTGTTGTTATTCGGTTTCAACGACAATATATCTTCTTTAATCTTCAATTTCTTCGTGATGAATTCTTCGATATCGCTTATCTCGTAGTTCCCAGCTGGAATTGTTATCGCTTCAAGAGTCTTCGCTTTTGTTCTATCTCCTTCTACGTAATAGTAGAATTTCTCGTTCTCTATATTGGGTATGGAAATGTATGAATTGAATCTCAACAATGCTGAATAATATTTTTTGTCTGGCTTCAACACAATCGAATTCTGCGGTGTGAACGAGAATATGTGGTTGGTGCTTGTTAGCGTGAATAACTGAGACATGATACTGATAAAAATTCATTAAAACATCTCTATTTATATTTCAACATTAATAGATGGAATAAGTATGATCTCATAAAGTATGGATCGTCTTTGCAAACTTCTTCTATCAACACCTGCTTCTCGTGATAAGTTATTTCATCGTTCTCCATGATGCGAGAAATTTCCTCAGATAAACATTGAGAACATAGTTTGTGTGGTGGTTGTGGACCATCACAATCTCCATCGACTTGTTCCTTACACTGCATATGACGGTAAAGATTCTCGAACATATGTTCCGGAACCTCGTTCTGATTCAGAAACACCACATCCAAATGTTTTAGCATGTATTCCATCGGTAGAAACGTTAAATTCTTACGTGTAAGTTCGCTAGTAGGTTTATTGATAGCCTCGATCAATGATTCTCCTCAAACTACTTCCACTCTCATTTTCACATATGTATTGTATTAATGCGAAATCCATGATGGTGGTGTGTGGTTGTTACTCTTTGAATATTCGAGTGTGACTGAGAAATTTCAAGGACAACTGTCCACATATCACTTGATCATAGTTCTGATAGGTGTCGTTATTATGGAAAATTCTAACGTTCTCACTCAAATATCGAACGAGTTCCTTTGGTGGTTTCAAATTTCCAAAAGAATCAAAATATTCCACATCGTAATCGATTTTTCTGAACGCGACCCAATGCGTTCCATTGTTTTAAGCCAAGTTCAAATTTAGAATGATACATTCACGACGTCTAGGTCTGTGTGGTAGCGTATCGCGCATAAAGACACCTCGAAAATTTGGGATTCTCAGAAGTCTAGCGAAACGTATCAAATCTCGATCGTACATCGGCCTATCATCGAGTAGCTCTGTTAATAGTTTTTTGATGCTGCTTCAAAAACAAGCCATATCCTCCTTTAGCGTTACGTTTCAAGTATGACCCTTTTCCCAGCGGTTCCATAGCTTTGTTGTGACGTTGATCTTCTTCAAACTCCTTTTTGGCATGTTCAGCGTTAACCACCGTATTTGCGATAGCACTTGCACATCCTGCAACCGATCCTAAGGCTCCTAGAGCTCCTAAGATAGATGACAATAGTGGGAGGAATCCTCCAGATGTTGGTAGAGGTATTACTCTTGGTACTCTGATACGCTTCTTACCTCCAGCTCGTTTAATCGCGATCCGTGCGGCTTCCAATGCGTTCATCGCAGACTTTCTCAATGAAGAAGATGGCTCCATTGACTTTGCTATACTTCGAACGATATCTTTCCGAAAGCAACATCCTCGCTGTCGTCCTCGTTTCTTGATACCCATCCCTAGTTTTCGCTTAATTTTCATTCTCCCACTAACCAATAGACTGATCAATCTTCCACCTGCTCGCGCGTCTTTAGATTCAACACGTTGCCAAGCAGCGTCTTCTAATATTTTATCTGCCTTATGACGTTTTCCCAACGATTTATGCTCCGAATGAGCTATATCGTGCTGTCGACAGGCTGGATCCAACAGATTAATACCTTTATCGCCACGTGCAAGTCGTTATTTTAATTTCATTCCAGGACCGCAGAATTGATATGAAGGGATATGTACTTCGAACGGGAGCTCATCTATGAGAGAATTCAAAACACCTTCTCCCTGATGAAACAACATTACTTATGAGCGCGCACGATTCAAGACGTTTCTATTTATACATTGTAACGAAGTGCCCTCGTTACTTATAATTTAATTTCCTCCTCTGGTTAAAGAGAAATAACCTCGACGAGGCTGAGATTCTTACGCATCAAAGTTTTGTACATCCTATGTAGAAAAAGTTGAAGCTAATAGGAGATGAGGAAAGTCGTATTCAAAACACCGCTGACTGCCAGAATCTCAGGCCACCTCTGACGTTTTATTTCTTTCGGCACAAAACCAGTATAAGAGGAAAACGAATTTCTCACGAAAGGGATTGCAGTATCAACCGTCTGACCGCTAAGCCGCTCCGATTCCGATATTATTACCGACCGTACAAATTAATTCAACGCTGTTAGTTTTTCGAGAATTTATTTTTATTTTTTTCAATATAAACTTCGTCCGCGGGCCGTAGGATCCACTCCTCTACTTTGACCAAGTCCGAAGGTAAATATTCTACAACTAACTCCTGTGTCAACTGACTGCCAAAAACCGAATAATGTATTATTCGTGTAGAGGGAAAGAACTGACGTCCCGACGACTAAATACACATCCCAAAACCGAACAATTTATTATTTGTGTTGGGGGAAGAACAGACCGTTGCTTACATGATCTCTTTTGCCAAAAACCGAATAATTCATTATTTGTGTTTAGGAGAAGACCTGACATTCCTACAACTAAATACACATCTCAAAAACCGAATGATTTATTATTTGTGTTGAGAAGAACAGACCGATTGCCCACAAGATCTTATTTACCCAAAATTATTATTATTTGTGTTGAGGGAAAGACCTGATACGTACAGAACTCGAATATTAGCAGCGAATAAATTACCACGATTCGAAATCAACCTACCACCTGTGTTGACCGCGCGATAGATACTAACTTATTTCGGTTGATTTCTTATTGCGAGTCAACGTTCCAAACGTACACTACTTGGCGTCTCCGTTTTTTCCCTCTAATATCATCTGTAGATGTAAACAACTGTATCACGAGAATCTGATTTAAATTAGATTCTAGAACTTCCGATTGCTTATTAGTTATAAACTATTCCGACCAGGTCAAATACTTGATTTTATCAATTAAGGTGATTTTAATGAAATTGTTATTCATTTAAAAAGACTAGGTGTGAACATTTATTTTCTTTTGTACATATATTTTTGAGAATCCATCCTTTCATTCAATAAACTGTATAGAAATAAACATCTGCGTTTTACTGGTGAGGAATCAATCAATTTATATCTGTCATATTTCATTGAACGGGCAATATACAACCCCGGACCACTCTTCCCGGTGGTGACCCCTTTCTACTTTTCCGTGTAACAAGAAAAACTATCTTTTCCCGAGAAAGGCGGTCACATAAATGGCGCCCGAGCAATAAAAATCCCGACTGTCAGGCAGTATATTTTCGTAATCAAGTTTCTGTCCCCAACTGTTCCGTTAAACTTATTTGTAATTACCTCACCAGTTTAAAACATGAGTACAGACAAAACCCTGATACCAGGCCCGACCAAAAACCTAGCAATACCGCCTCCGCTTGATACGACAAGAGACCGTGCTGCTCTTCTAGACCAAGTTCGCAAATGGGGTTTGCATTTTGACGGCCGGAAAGACGCAATCGAGTTCTTCGAAAAATTTTCAGAACTAAAAATTTGTTACAACATCTCGGATCGAGAATCGTTTTACTGCCTACCCGAATTGTTAAAAGGACACGCGCTACTATGGTACCGCAATAACAAGACAGCCTGGTATACTTGGAACGAGTTTGTTAACGATTTCGAGTTATATTTTCTACCATCGGCTTATCACGACAATTTACTGGAAGCTATCGTCAAACGAGTGCAGGAGCCGCGGGAAAAATTAAAAGATTTTGTAGTCGAACCACGAACAATGTGCGCAGTAACAATTTTTCACCGACGGAGGAACTGCGGAGAATATACCGAAATCTGAAACCAGAAGTCCGGCAATATATCCGACCACGAGATTTCTCAACATTAACCGAATTGATTCGATTGGGTGACGAATATGAAGTCCTGGAAAATGAAAAATATTCCATCCTCCAGGAAACAGTAAACGTAATTAGAGAAGAACATCTGCCCCAGTCGGAATACATTCCAATCACCGAAATGACATGCTGGAGATGTGGGAAAAGAGGACATACCCGTCAAAAATGCCGCGGGGCATTCATCAAGTTCTGCTCTCGCTGCGGTGAAAGGAATACCCTGTCCCCAGACTGCCTGTGTAAAATCCCGAAGACGGGAAACTCACTCCCCACAATGCCCATTAAAGCCGCCGACGATATATCCCGAAACCCCCGCCCACATATCTTCATTCGGATAGGAACAAGGACATTCGAGGCCCTAGTAGACACAGGATCCGTAACCTCTTTCATAAACGAGGAGGTAGCCCGTTACTGCCGTGCGGAGGGGTTCAACGAACAGAAAACACGAATGGAAGCAAGATTGGCTAATGGAACAATGATAGAAATGACCGGAAAGTTTCAGCTACGCTGTAATCTGTTGAACAAGGAACCGGATGAAGAATTTGTGGTATTACCCGGAATGATATCGTCGATGTTATTAGGTGTAGGTCTACTACGAAAATGGAACATTTCCATAGACTTGATGGAATGGACTCTAACACATAGTAGCGCGCCTACTACAATCGTAAGTACTCTAGAAACCCCCAAAGTAGGCAGGGGGTCACTTGGGGCGGCCAGACAGAGAGCCTTATCAGATGTAGGCAACCAGTAGCGCATGCGCGGTACAGTTGGGTAGATGGTGTGACCTCTAGGGTGTGGTCGTCTCTGACCTCTAGGGTGTGGTGTCTGACCTTCTGCTAGGGTTTTGTGGTAATCAGCTTGTATATACAAGGTCTCACGAATCAACTTGTAGGGTTGGGGCATACACAATGTGAGGTTAGGGAGAATTTCAATCAAAATATTTTTTTTCTACACACGGGAATCGAACCCGAGAAATGAAATCCAAAGCCGGCTCCTTAACCACTCAGCTATGGAGGTCTTGAGAATAAGCGATTTTAATGTTGTAGATATAACCGCAGGGTATCCTGTCTGAGTGATAAGTGCGAGTATATTGCAGTCTATATGATGCAGGTAATTTGTTTTTACATGACATCAGTCATGCAGGTATGTCACGAAGCGAGGTATGGAATGTGAGACTTCATAGCGCTAGCCCATAGGGGTTTGAAATAGTGTTGTTTGTACATATCGTCAGTCACGTGATTTTTTGAAAGAGGCAGGTATTCATCGGAGGTATCATGGGAGGGCTGCTGCTCCTTGAATGCATAGATGGAATGTTATATAGTATAGAAATGATATCTTCTACATTTCTCAAACGCGATGTTTATAAGGAAATTACTTTCAAAAACGTTTATTCAAGCTGTCTGTACCTTACTTGATTGCTATATTACAAAACGCGATTTCAATCATCTTAAACATATATGGAAATTATTTTTAGTATACAAAATGGAGTCGGGAGACTTCAATGGGGTATGGGATGTGGGGTTGTTTATGTATGACGTTAGTCGTGTGAATTTGAATGAAGCTGGCGCAATCTCCAACGAGACAGGTGTGTATGTGAGGTTATACAGAGTGTGCAGGTATAATGATGTCTATCACGCAGGTCTTCAACGAGGTATCTACCTTGCAGGAGCCTTCAATGAAATGTGGGGTTGTTTGTACATGCCGTTAGTCGCAGGGTTTTGTCTGAGTTATAATGATATCGTACGCGGCGCATTGTCTGCCCCACAAGTCTTCAATAAGAGGTCATAACATCTAACATGCGATAGTTTACAAAAAATGCTGCTTCTCATAATAGCGATATTATGAAGCGTTTGCAGAAATAACTATTAAATCATCTAAGGACTTTTTGCTTGATTAGTACTAGCGAGTACAATATTCGTTATAATATTATAAGTATGTATCATTAGCTTACTTGTGCGATAAGGTTGTGTTAAATCATGTCCAACAGCAATGTATTCAACTTGGAATTATCGTAATGATGCGCGATCCTTCAATGTTAAAGTAGTTTCATAAGTTATCCGAAAGTAATATGAATATATTAAATGTTTTTCCAAAATTAGTTCCGAAGTAAACATAATTCGCTATAATATTCATTCATGTATGTTACATAAATTATCCTATATAATTCAAATAAGGTTGAACAATATTCACTATCATATTTTGCGGTAGAGCTACAGCTCGCTCGAGAGAGATAAGAAAGATACGCCGATCACCTTCAAACGCGATGAGAATACTTTATTTTAAATCACACATATAGTATGTATATATTCGAATCATATTGATTGTAAATCGCATAATATGACCCGAAATCTAGCTGCTGCTGGGTGTAGCCCAATACCTATACAGAATCTAGACGAAGCGGTGTTACGCATCACGATGATTATTCGAACTGTCTGTACAGCTCGATTGCTATATAACAAAATAAATTTTTTAATCATCTTAAACATATAGATGTGCTAATATAATTTTTTCAGTATACAAAAATATACTAATAAAACATTTTTCATCGACACACATTTCTTCATAGGATAGTTAGCTTTTTATAAAATTCAATCAATTTCAATGGGAAACATATATGCGAGGGAGTTTTATAGAGATCGAACTCATTTCCCCAACCACCCAAGAGGTAGATCTAGGATGAGAAATAGATGTGGATAATGATAATAATCATATGAATATCTTCATAAGCGCTAATCTACATGACATTCAAACACATGCTTCATAAAAGTCTGAATATTGAGTAGAACTATAGTATCTTCATCAGCGATCATTATCAACATTCAGACACTTGTTTAGCACGTGATTCAACAGCCTGTCATCATCGTTCACGAACTATGATGGGCTGATGAGGAATAAAATACCAATAATAATTATATAAATATATCCATTAGCAATCTGTACATTTTCCTTCACGAGCACAACTTTTACAAACTCCATACGTTCGCGTACAAGATTATAATGATAAACACATTTTTGTTCATGGGTTTACATAATCATATGAATATCTTCATAAGCGCTAATCTATATGACATTCAAACACATGCTTCATAAAAGTCTGAACATTGAGTAGAGCTATAGTATCTTCTTCATAAGCGATCATTATCAACATTCAGACACTTGTTTAGCACGTGATTCAACAGCCTGGCATCATCGTTCACGAACTATGATGGTTCGATGAGGACTCAAACATTGAACAGATGAATCTTTGAGGTAAAATATCTGCTGTAGAAATTACCTTTTATTTGAGAATATCGATATTTCCCATGTAACGGTATTTACCGCTGATGTAGGGAAAATCAATATGATGCATACAAATTGGGGTGGGTGAGAACATCAGACTATAGCTTTATGTGTATCGGAATACATAAGGATTTGACGAGTAAGTGGTGTTTTATTGAATTGAAGATCCGGCGATCATAGTTTACGAACGATGATGACGTCACTGCTTCAAGCCAATGACAGTAACTGATTCAATCCGGCGACCATCGTTCACGAACGATGATGACGTCACTGCTTCAAGCCAATGACAGTAACTGATTCAATCCGGCGACCATCGTTCACGAACGATGATGACGTCACTGCTTCAAGCCAATGACAGTAACTGATTCACCCCGGCGACCATAGTTTACGAACGATGATGACGTCATCATCGTTCACGAACTATGATGGGCTAATGAGGAATAAAATGTGAATAATCATAATGTTTGTAATACATTCATGCACATGTTTTATCGCATGATTCAACACATGCTTTAACATTCAGACACGTGTTTCAGCATTCAGACACGTGTTTCTGACACATGCTTTAACATTCAGACACGTGTTTCAGCATTCAGACACGTGTTTCTGACACGTGTTTCAGCATTCAGACACGTGTTTCAGCATTCAGACACGTGTTTCAGCATTCAGACACGTGTTTCAGACACGTGTTTCAGCATTCAGACACGTGTTTCAGCATTCAGACACGTGTTTCAACATTCAGACACGTGTTTCAACATTCAGACACGTGTTTCAGCATTCAGACACGTGTTTCAGCATTCAGACACGTGTTTCAGACACGTGTTTCAACATTCAGACACGTGTTTCAACATTCAGACACGTGTTTCAGCATTCAGACACGTGCTTCAACATTCATGCCTATTTAACATGTATTTGATACCTGATTTTGACAGAAGCGTAGAAGTACCTAACCGCGTGATCAGACATACACAATATAACATCATCATCTAGTATATAAACAAATGCTTATTAACATATGTTCCAGTATGATTTCGATTCGCCTTCAGGCATGATGAAGATTGTTAAGCAAAAAGACTCGTTGAGTATTATGAACTTAGGCTCAAGCAATGAGAATGTTGAACAACCACAACGTCACAGCTCTTTGCTGCCTAATACTCTACGAACAATAATCTGTGGTCCAAGTAATTGTGGGAAAACAAATGTGATGTTATCTCTATTGTTAGATGCTAACGGCCTGAAATTTGAAAACGTGTACATATATTCAAAGTCTTTACACCAACCAAAATACCAGTTACTAAAGGAGACATTGAAGAAAATTGAGGGGCTTGGATATTTTCCTTGTACCGAAAGTGATGAGGTCATAGACCCCACAGAAGCGAGGCCTACTTCAATCATAATATTCGATGACGTGATGTTTGAGAAACAGCAGAAAATTCGTGCTTATTTTTCAAGAGGGAGACACAACTCAATTGATAGTTTCTATCTTTGCCAGTCTTTTGCTAAATGTCCAAAACATGGATTGCGCGACAATGCCAATTGCTTGATTATTTTCAAACAGGATGAGCTCAATTTGAAACATATATTCACCGATCATGTGAGTACCGACATGTCACTCGAAAAATTCAAAGAGATATGTAGCGTATGTTGGAAAGATAAATATGGGTTCCTTATGATAAACAAAGACTGTGATATGAACAAAGGACGTTATCGCAAAGGTTTTGATAGTTATATATACATCTAACATGTATATATACTTTCATTTGAAATAGACAACCCGCTCAGCATGGACGTGGGTGTGAGTAACATGCTAAAGGAAAAACAACAATTGAAGTCGTTGGTTAAACCTAAAAGTATTGTTTCTACAGCAACACAAATGGAGAACATACCAATCCCAAATATTGTAACTGAAGGTGAAGAATTCGTATATAACCCCCAAGATACTGAGGAGGATGTGTTTACACCCGAACCTACTATCGATCAGATTCGTGAAGAATTCAGAAAACATAAGAAAGATAATGCAGAGGCTACAGAGGAGTTTCTGCAACAATACCCCACATTAGCACGTTATTACTTGGAAGGATTCCTATTGGATGATGATGTCAAGAAATACGATGATAGAATGGGATTGCAATATAATTCAACTTTAGACAAATGGTTCATGGGTAATCAACGTATAGAAATTGATAGTGAGAGTAATATAATTATCAAGGGTACTCCGTTCAAAGGTACCACAGGACTGTATAATTTGATATTTTACAGAGATGTTCTACCTGATACTTACACTGTGGAAGATGGGAAAAATTACAGTCAAATGATGGAAATGACTAGTGCCCATAGACGTAATAACGATCCAGCTGATCGAATAAGATACACAGTAAAATACAAACATGTACTGAAACCTTTGATTAATTCCATGAAAAGACCCAGAGCCAAAACATACACTGGAAGTGCATATATCAAAAATGATATGCTTGAATATAACGAGAAACCTATCGAATATGTTTATTGGGATGACGTTAACGAAATGGTGGATAGACTGAGACTTCTTGTTGCATCCTCGCATGCCGGTAACCATAATCATCACAATGAGATAATCTCTATAATAGAAGAATTGATAGAGGCAGGGGTAATTGAACAAAAACCAGGTGTAAGACAAATTCATCACAGTTATAAAAATGGTTTCAATGGATAAGTTTGGCAGAGCCTCCTCTTCCATGTGGATATATGATACAAATGTATTTAATAATAATTTCAAACAAGTTCACGGACAAGGATTATTCCTAACGAGCGATGGAAGTTATGATATGGAAAATCGTAGATTGTGCAACGTAAAATCACCGAATGATGATGGAGATGTTGCAAATAAAGTATATGTTGATAAATTAACACACAAACTGAATCTGAAAACGGAAACCAGTCTTAAAGATACCTTCAATGTTAGGGTTGATAATTTGATCAAAGATATCAACAAGGACCTGGATGAACATAACTTAACGAATGAGAAGGTTATTCTCAACATTGATAAACATCTGATGGACATTGAGAATGAATATAATGGAATGGGGATCTATATAAAATCAGAGTATAAAACAATCAGTGATAGTGTGAGGGAAAACAGAAATGAATTGAAAGAGATCAATAACACATTTAACAGTGTGAACATGCGTCTAAATGACATTACTAGTAAAGTGGAGGCGTTAGAACGACGGATGACATTTGTGGAACCTTCTAAGAAGAGACCCTCATCATCCACAACAACAAAGCAGGGCTCTGTGAAACGTATATCTCCAAATCCTGTGAATATACCCAAAAAATTAATTCTACACTAGATTTCCACATTGATAAGATGAGTAGAGAACAAGTTTTGCATGAGCTTCATAAGCACAGAAGAAAGAACTTTTACCAGCGTCGAACATACATAAAAGGACTTCAATATAGGTGGAAGGGGTAGGAATATGCAATACGACTAGGACGATGAATCAAGAGTCAAGATTGAGATATTTGAAACATATATTGTTAAGATTATACTTAAGTCTTTTGTATTGAGAAAATTAATAAAAAATTATTTTGAGATCTTTGGTCTTCCTCCCACCCCTCGTTAAATAACGGTGCAATCTTGAATTCTCATCAGTCTGTATGGAAGCGTACGTAGGAGAAGGTGTTCCCAATACGCTTATAAACAAGCTCCCGTTTGAACTTCAAATCAATACCAGTGGCAAAACTAGAAGAACGGTTGAGGAGATTCAGGGTATCAATTCATTCGATAAAGTTTGCAGTCAACACGATATTTCATGCAATATAACACCTGTAATTGTAGCCAGTTATATTTGGAATTCCTCTCTAACTCTTCAGCTGTGGCCGATTAGCATTTATTAGTATATAAATAGATTGTTGATGAAGTTTTCATCAATCATGTCTCAGACGTTCACTATCACGGGTAAGAGCTCCCGCTTATCTGTAGATTTTCACCCACCTATAGAACTAGATCCTCATTCATATTATTCTATCGCACTTGTTGGTCTGCATACGTACAATAGCATCCCGAACATTGAAGAAGGTTTTAATAAATTTTATTATGAAGATGTGAAGGGTGAGGAAAAAGTAGTTACTATACCTACGGGGTCCTACGAGTTGACAGACATCGAAGATTTCATACAAAGTACAGTTTGTGGGATAGGAGTGAAACAAGAAGAGCGTGACCGGAAATTATCAATAAAATCTAACAACAACACTCTACACACAGAGCTGAAGAGTGATTTTAAAGTGAATTTTATTCCTAAAGATAGTATAAGCGAACTGTTGGGATTCAGCAAAAAGAAATTGACATCTCGCGAACTACACGTATCTGATCGACCTATAAACATAATCAAAGTTCAAACTATACGCGTAGAGTGTAACTTAACCGCAGGGGCATATTATAACAATAAGATAGCTCATACGATATATGAGTTCTCACCTCTTGTACCACCTGGGTTTTCCATTGATATAGAGCCGAAGAATCTTATTTATCTACCGGTCATCAGCAAGACGTCCTTCGATAACATCACACTGAATATTCTAGATCAGAATTGGGAACCGGTAAATTTTCGTGGAGAAGAAATTATTATACGATTGGAATTGAAAAAGATCGCTAGGGATTATGGCTCACAACAATAAATAATAATCCAATACTCACCACCACTCATTATATGAAAGGAATTCAACTCAGAAGGTTGCAGTAGCCATCACTTGAGAACATGGGTTTGGATTTTAGCAATAAAAGACATCTCCATAGTGGTCATCAGTCATTATCTACAACGAGCTCGAGGGAGAAGGTTGCTCCTGCATCACTGTCATTGAAGAAGGAGAAGGTTGCTTCTGCATCACTATCATTGGAAAATATAAATTTTTTGAAGTCCCTTGGTTACAATGTCGGAAAAACTTCAAATATTCAACGAGCCAAACTTCATTGAAGACATCATCCGGGAAGAAACTCATACCTACTATCCACACACAACATCTTTTGGCAACAGCGATGAAATTGAGATATTAATCAATCAACAAGATGTGTTGGTAGATTTGGCATCGTCTGCTTTATTCACCGAGGCAGAATTCCAGCCAGAAGCAAGTGGTGATGGTGAATGTAAACTAACGAATAATTTCGGAGCGTTTCTCTTCGAATATATTAGTTATGAATTGAATGGAAAAGAGATAGACAGAGTACGTGATCCTGGTATTGTCAGCACCATCAGAGCTTATCTAACATATGCCAAACATGAATCTATACCTCTAGCTATTTCTGGATGGTCATTTAAGGATGCATTGAGTTCAGTCTACAATAATAAAATCAATTTATGGATACCGTTGAATTTTCTACTAGGCCTATTCATTGACTATAACAAAGTTTTGAGTGGAAAACATAAGCTGCGCTTGATAAGGTCTCGAACCGATAACGATTGCTATACTAATAGCACAGGCACGAAAACGGCTAAAATAAATGTGAAGACGATAGCATTAAAAGTGCGACATGTGTTTCCAAGTGATCAGGTTAAATTTCAAATGTTGGAGAATTTGAGTGCTGAGAAGCCTATTTTGATTCCATTTCGCAGCTGGGATCTGCATGAAAATCCGTTGATGAAGGAGAGCACTCGTGACATTTGGGCTGTCAAAACTTCAATGAATTTGGAACGTCCCAGATATGTGATTTTAGCTTTCCAAACTGATCGAAAAAATAATCCTGTTAAGCACAGTGCATATTTCGATAATATAAACTTGCTAAATGTAAAATTATACTTGAATTCAGAGTGTTATCCATATGAAGCAATGAAATTGAATTTCACCGACCAGCAATACGTGGAAGCATACCAGATGTACTATGATTTCCAGAAATCATTTTCAAATAAAATAATAAGCGAACCCATGTTAGATTATATAGCATTCAAGAATAGAGCAATTTTTGTGATTGACTGTTCAAAACAAAACGATGCTATAAAGTCATCAACAGTTGACGTCAAACTAGAGATGGAAAGTTTCCTGAATTTCCCCAAAAACACCAGGGCTTATTGCATCATCATTAACGATCGTATAATGGAGTATTCTCCAATTACAGGATCAGTTCGGAGTTTAGTGTGAAGAACCATGAATCATAATGTTATTATTTTAATTCTAAATGATGTACTATCAAAATGTATTTTTCTAAATAAATGTTATTATTATTATTTTTGGTATTTTATTTCTCTCACTTTCCCGCAAGACATCACAATAATGAACGAGCCGTTTGGTAAAGTACAGTCCCTTGGATCAACCCATCAGGATTGTAATCTAAATATAAATATACTTTTGTTTTATTACATGTTTACATATAATGTTCCTCAAAAGTGATTCAGATTATTATGTTATCTTTTCAATTATTATAATATGTAGTAGTAGTGGTTATAAGACAGTTTGCGGTAAATATTCTCTCTCTCTCTTATCTCGAGTGTTGAAGCCGATAAAGTTGTCACATTCAGAATAGCGAATATTCATTGATATCAATTCGTTGAAGCTTCTTTCTTCATGTGGGTTATCAATCTCAAACTTGAAGAATCTCAAATAAATCTACAGTTAATAATAGTCAAACATATTCATTTAGCCCCGACCAACAAACAGGCCCTCGTAGGCTCCCAAATGATAACAATGCTGCATACAAAATAGCTTTAGGCAATAATCCGTTACATGGGAAATATCGATATTCTCAAATAAAAGGTAATTTCTACAGCAGATATTTTACCTCAAAGATTCATCTGTTCAATGTTTGAGTCCTCATCGAACCATCATAGTTCGTGAACGATGATGCCAGGCTGTTGAATCACGTGCTAAACAAGTGTCTGAATGTTGATAATGATCGCTTATGAAGAAGATACTATAGCTCTACTCAATGTTCAGACTTTTATGAAGCATGTGTTTGAATGTCATATAGATTAGCGCTCATGAAGATATTCATATGATTATGTAAACCCATGAACAAAAATGTGTTTATCATTATAATCTTGTACGCGAACGTATGGAGTTTGTAAAAGTTGTGCTCGTGAAGGAAAATGTACAGATTGCTAATGGATATATTTATATAATTATTATTGGTATTTTATTCCTCATCAGCCCATCATAGTTCGTGAACGATGATGACAGGCTGTTGAATCACGTGCTAAACAAGTGTCTGAATGTTGATAATGATCGCTTATGAAGATACTATAGTTCTACTCAATATTCAGACTTTTATGAAGCATGTGTTTGAATGTCATATAGATTAGCGCTTATGAAGATATTCATATGATTATTATCATTATCCACATCTATTCCTCATCCTAGTTCTACCTCTTGGGTGGTTGGGGAAATGAGTTCGATCTCTATAAAACTCCCTCGCATATATGTTTCCCATTGAAATTGATTGAATTTTATAAAAAGCTAACTATCCTATGAAGAAATGTGTGTCGATGAAAAATGTTTTATTAGTATATTTTTGTATACTGAAAAAATTATATTAGCACATCTATATGTTTAAGATGATTAAAAAATGTATTTTGTTATATAGCAATCGAGCTGTACAGACAGTTCGAATAATCATCGTGATGCGTAACACCGCTTCGTCTAGATTCTGTATAGGGCTACACCCAGCAGCAGCTAGATTTCGGGTCATATTATGCGATTTACAATCAATATGATTCGAATATATACATACTATATGTGTGATTTAAAATAAAGTATTCTCATCGCGTTTGAAGGTGATCGGCGTATCTTTCTTATCTCTCTCGAGCGAGCTGTAGCTCTACCGCAAAATATGATAGTGAATATTGTTCAACCTTATTTGAATTATATAGGATAATTTATGTAACATACATGAATGAATATTATAGCGAATTATGTTTACTTCGGAACTAATTTTGGAAAAACATTTAATATATTCATATTACTTTCGGATAACTTATGAAACTACTTTAACATTGAAGGATCGCGCATCATTACGATAATTCCAAGTTGAATACATTGCTGTTGGACATGATTTAACACAACCTTATCGCACAAGTAAGCTAATGATACATACTTATAATATTATAACGAATATTGTACTCGCTAGTACTAATCAAGCAAAAAGTCCTTAGATGATTTAATAGTTATTTCTGCAAACGCTTCATAATATCGCTATTATGAGAAGCAGCATTTTTTGTAAACTATCGCATGTTAGATGTTATGACCTCTTATTGAAGACTTGTGGGGCAGACAATGCGCCGCGTACGATATCATTATAACTCAGACAAAACCCTGCGACTAACTGCATGTACAAACAACCCCACATTTCATTGAAGGCTCCTGCAAGGTAGATACCTCGTTGAAGACCTGCGTGATAGACATCATTATACCTGCACACTCTGTATAACCTCACATACACACCTGTCTCGTTGGAGATTGCGCCAGCTTCATTCAAATTCACACGACTAACGTCATACATAAACAACCCCACATCCCATACCCCATTGAAGTCTCCCGACTCCATTTTGTATACTAAAAATAATTTCCATATATGTTTAAGATGATTGAAATCGCGTTTTGTAATATAGCAATCAAGTAAGGTACAGACAGCTTGAATAAACGTTTTTGAAAGTAATTTCCTTATAAACATCGCGTTTGAGAAATGTAGAAGATATCATTTCTATACTATATAACATTCCATCTATGCATTCAAGGAGCAGCAGCCCTCCCATGATACCTCCGATGAATACCTGCCTCTTTCAAAAAATCACGTGACTGACGATATGTACAAACAACACTATTTCAAACCCCTATGGGCTAGCGCTATGAAGTCTCACATTCCATACCTCGCTTCGTGACATACCTGCATGACTGATGTCATGTAAAAACAAATTACCTGCATCATATAGACTGCAATATACTCGCACTTATCATTCAGACAGGATACCCTGCGGTTATATCTACAACATTAAAATCGCTTATTCTCAAGACCTCCATAGCTGAGTGGTTAAGGAGCCGGCTTTGGATTTCATTTCTCGGGTTCGATTCCCGTGTGTAGAAAAAAAATATTTTGATTGAAGTTATCCCTAACCTCACATATTGCTTGCTGTCTACCTTGAACGATCTTGTATACAGGTTGATTACCACAAAACCCTAGCAGAAGGTCAGACACCACACCCTAGAGGTCAGAGACGACCACACCCTAGAGGTCACACCATCTACCCAACTGTACCGCGCATGCGCTACTGGTTGCCTACATCTGATAAGGCTCTCTGTCTGGCCGCCCCAAGTGACCCCCTGCCTACTCCCCAAGGAAAAGAAAAAGATGATACTACAGACTTTCTTGGAGGAGGAATTTCCCAAGTCCGAAAATGTATCGGGACCCACTCACCTAGTACAACATCACATCAACCAGAAAAACCGAACACCCATGATACAACCATACAGACCACAAACTCTCGTGATGCAAGCCATGAGGAAAGACAAAGTGGGCAGGATGCCAAGCCATACGCACAGTCAACAAAGACACAGTGCCCCGCATATCCAGAGAAAGGCTGACACACCACCCCAGAAGCACAATAATCGAAAGGTTTTATTCCCCTCTACCGAAGACACCACCCGCTGCTCCAGGACGTGAGATAGAGACTCCGCCAGTGCCGCCCGTAACATCAGTGCAATGAGAGAAAGACACTCCTTTAGTGCACCCCAATCCCCGTAATCATCCACCTTCGCAGGAGCACCAGCCAAGGGACTATCACCATTCGAAACGAGAACCCCCGGTAGGAGGGATCAAAGTAAAGAAGAAAAATAGAACCCCCAACCATTTTTCTCCCGAAGGAAGAGAAGTGTGTAACGAAGTGCCCTCGTTACTTATAATTTGATTTACTCCTCTGGTTAAAAAGAAATAACACCGACGAGGCTGAGATTCTAACGCATCAAAGTTTTGTACATCCTATGTAGAAAAAGTTGAAGCTAATAGGAGATAAGGAAAGTCGTATTCAAATCACCGCTAACTGCCAGAATCTCAGGCCACCTCTGACGTTTTATTTCTTTTGGCACAAAACCAGTATAAAAGGAGAACGGATTTCTCACGAAAGGGATTGCAGAATCAACCTTCCGACCGCTAAGCCGCACCGATTCCGATTTTATTACCGACCGTACAAATTAATTCAACGCTTATAGTTTTCCAAGAATTTATTTCTATTTTTTTTCATTATAAACTTCGTCCGCGCGCCGTAGAATCCACTCCTCTACTTTGACCAAGTCCGAAGGTAAATATTCTACAACTAACTCCTGAGTTAACTGACTGCCAAAAACCGAATAATTTATTATTCGTGTTGAGGAAAACAACTGACGTCCCGACGACTAAATACACATCCCAAAACCGAATAATTTATTATTTGTGTTGGGGAAAGAACAGACCGTTTGCCCACAAGATCTCTCGCTAAAAACCGAATAATTCATTATTTGTGTTGAGGAGAAGACCTGACATCCCTACAACTAAATACACATCCCAAAAACCGAGTAATTTATTATTTGTGTTGGGGAAAAAACCGACCGATTGCCCACAAGATTTTATTTATCCAAAAACCGAATAATTCATTATTTGTGTTGAGGGAAAGACTTGATACGTACAGAACTCGAATATTAGCAGCGAACTCGTAAATTACCATGATTCGAAATCAACCTACTGTCGACCGCGCCATAGATACTAAAGAACTATTAACTTATTTCGGCTGATTTCTTATTGCGGGTCAACGTTCCAAACGTACACTACTTGGCGTCTCCGTTTTTCCCTCTAATATCATCTGTCCGAAGTAAGCAACTGTATCATGCGAATAGAAGTTCTGATTTAAATTAGATTCTAGAACTTCCGATTGCTTGATAGTTATAAACTACTCCGACCAGGTCAAATACTTGATTTTATTAATTAAGGTGATTTTAGTGAAATTGTTATTCATTTGAAAAGACTAGGTGTAAACATTTATTTTCTTTTGTACATATATTTTCGAGAATCCATCCTTTCATTTAATAAACTGTATATAAATAAACATCTTTGTTTTACTGGTGAGGAATCAATCAATTTATATCTGTCGTATTTCATTCAATGGGAAATATACGACCCTGGACCACTCATCCCGGTGGTGACCTCTTTCTACTTTTCCATGTAACAAGAAAAACTATCTTTTCCCGAGAAAGCCGGTCACAACATCATCAATGTATGGATAGGAGTGAAACGATGTGGGCTGCTCAACAAGATCACACTCTTCCTATCCAAAATTTAGATTTGGATGTTGAGCGAGTGAGAGTTGATGGTGTACATGGAAAACTATTTCCCGACTCGTTTCGCCCCATAACTTGTGGTCATAGTGGGTGTGGTAAAATGAACGTTATGTTATCGCTGTTATTCAATCCGAATGAGGCAGAATTCAAAAACGTCTACGTTTACTCAAAATCGCTATATCAATCCAAGTATATGTTGTTGCAGGAGGTGCTGGAACAAGTGAAAGGAATCGGTTATTTTCCATATAAAGATAATCATGAAATCATAAGCCCAAACGAAGCTAAATTGGACTCTATCTTCATATTCGATGACATCGCCACAGAGGGCCAACAGAAAATTCGTGAATACTATTCAATATATAGACATAAGGGGATAGACGCTGCATATCTATGTCAAACGTATTCGAAGATAACCAAACACCCGATACGTGACAACTGTGACCTGATTGTATTATTTAAGCAGGACGAAATCAATCTGAAGCATGTTTCCGATGAACACGTATCACCTGACGTCACGTTCGATCAATTGAAAAAGATGTGCTCCATGTGTTGGGTTGAGAATTTTGGTACTTTGGTTATTGCGAAAGATTTAGACTTGAACAAAGGCTGATATAGTAAAGGGTCGATAGGTATATAAAAATGTGAGCACACACACACGAAGAGTTATTACAATCAAGATGTCCGAGGAAGCGTTATCACGTAAGCGTAAAATCGCCGAATTGAGCAAGTCTATTAGAAAGAAGTATCTAGCTCTGGAGCTGGGTAAATCTGAAGAGGACGAATTCATAGAGAAACTATTCAAACCCGTCATAACACCATTAAAGAAGGTGATCGCTACAGAAAATAAATCGATGAAAGAGATAAAACAAGAATATGAGATTGATGAGGAACAGGAGGAAGTGGATGAAGAAGATGAAAACGAAACGTTCGATGATGCTCTGACGGTGGAACCTTCTCATCATCAATATCCTGCCCATATGCGTAAATATGTTCAAGAACATTGGGAGAAGAGTGATAAAATCGATAAAATATGATACGAGCTCTGCGGGGTGAATTCTTGGTCGTAAGGTTATAATATTTGGAGATAATATCAAAACAGGAGGATATAGCGCGAAGGGGACCCCTGGATTGTACGAACTCATATTTTACAAAGCACCCAAGAACTATACGAATACCGATAAAGAGGCATACAGAGAAATTTTGAGCATAACAAATGCTCACAGAAATATTAATGGTAATTTGAAGGGAACCAATAAGCCCAAGTATCTGAATATAGTTAAGCCTATGTTTCCAAGCACATCCTCAACTTCTGACAGTGGCCTATATCTAATCTACAACGATGATCCTGTTGAGTATATTTCTTGGGAAAATCCGAACGAGCTCGTGGAACGATTGAGTCTTGTGATGGCATCTCAGCAAGCTGGGAATACATCGCACGAGAAAGAAATTGTCACTATAATAAATTAACTTCGAGAGGCCGATATCATATATTAGTGTGTGTTCATTACTGCTTCATATCATATGAGTCTCGATAAGTTTGAACGAAGACCTGTGATTGATGGTGGTTCAATCAGTGTCAACACTCTCCGACAATCGATGTTTTTACACCAAGATTTATGTTGATGATGCTAGTGTTAAGATTGAGGAGAACTTGAAGCGCTTCTTCAACGATGACTTCTCGCATAAGATTCAGAGATTAATCGGAGAGATGAACAGCATACAATCGTACACAAATGAAAGTGGTGTCAGCTTTTCTAATTTACATAAAGAAGAATTGGATGAATATAAGAGGAAAAATGCTCAGGATTTCAAAACCGTTGGAGCGGATACCGCGTATGTGCTCGATATCTTCAAGAGATTCTCTGATAATTTCGAAACATATCATAAGAGTCAAATCGTTATTTTGCGTGATCATAATGATAAATTGAACAAGATCACTATAGATTATAACATAATGGATGTACATCGGAAGGATATCATGAGTAGGCTGCTCGCGTTAGAACAACGTATGACGACACCCTCGAAGAAAAGACCGAATGATGCTACCACCTCCGTCTCAACCAACCCGAAACGAAATTCTATAAATAAACCGATATAAGCTGATTCTACACTAGATAATAGTTGAAAAACGATGCAACAAGTTGTCGATGAGATTCATAAGCCAGCCAGAAAAAATTTCGAACGTCTTCGTACAATTTTGAAGGGGCTGGATGACTTGTGGCAGATAGATCTAGCCGAAATGGGTAATTATGCTCGTGAGAATTGAGGATTCCAAGTATATTTTGGTGATGATCGATTGCTTCTCGAAATTTGTGTGAACTCGTCCTCTGAAGACGAAATCAGCCGAAGAGGTTCGGAGAGCTGTTAATTCTATATTGACCGAAGGAGGACGTAAACCTAGAAATCTACAAAGCGATCGAAGTACAGAATTCTTTAATAAGTACTTTGACGAGCTGATGAAAAAACATAAAATCAATCATTATAATACGTATAGTGTGAAGAAAGCCGCCATTGCTGAACGTGTTATTCGAACCCTAGAAGAAGCGCTCTATAAACAATTCAGTTTGAAAGGAAATTATAGATGGATTGATATACTCAAAGAGATCACCGAAAAACATAATAAACGTAAACATAGAACTACAAATATGGCTCCTATCAAGGTGACGAGACAAAATGAGAGGCAGATATTCAAGCGATCCTACACACATCTCAAGTTGGCTTTACCTCATAAATTCAACGTGGGTGATGTGGTACGTATAAGTAAAGCCAAACATATTTTCGAAAAATCGTATACGCCGAATTAGTCAACGAAATTATTTAAAACTATAAAAGTTAAAATCACCAACCCCGTCACTTATCTACTCGAGGATATGAAGAGCTCTCCAATCAGCGGTTGTTTCTATGAGGAAGAATTGCAGAAAACCAAACAACCAGATGTCTTTTTGATTGAGAAAGTGCTCAGGAAGAAAGGTGATAAAATGTACGTCAAGTGACTTGGAATAAAAGATAAAAGTTGGATTGTTAGAAGTGATATTGTATGATCTGCGCATGTGTGTGTGTGTATGATCTCGAGGCTGTATGTTAGAGAAAATCTAACAATCAGTTCAGTTGTAGTAAAATGTCATACCAAGATAGTGGCACATCCGAAGAACTTCCTGTTCCGAGTTAGATTGAATGTTTGATGAATTTGAAATGTTCGATCGAGATGAAAATTTTCTATTGCTGAATACAACGTACCCATTGGAGGGGAATTATGAAATTAAATGTGGATTGAGTCCTATGCGAATCTTCGCACCAAAAATCTCACTTATCAATTCTTCGCAAAATTGTAAACTCACCTTTGGTCTGCTGGAATGGTATGACTTCATCGAAATTCTTCGAACTAAAATTAGAGATTTCTTCTCAAGTTTACAAGCAGATTTCGCTCCTACCCTCATAGCATCTGATGAATATTGCTAAATAGTTCAACTCGTGTGGGGTGATAATGAAGAAGTACTCCAAGTTACGAAGCATAATATTCATTTTTGGTTGCATGAGGAAGATGTTCAAGAAATAATTAATATCAACGATGGAGTGTTATCGCATCGAGTGTTTTTTCTTGAACAATTTGAATTTTCTTCATACTATCACAAGGTAATTGATGTGATAAAAAGCATGAGGAACCATGCTAGTGGATTAGAACTCTTGTATTGTTTTATCGATATTTCATCACCAAAATGTTTATTGACTATCACACTTGGAGAAATGTTATTTTTATATAAACATAAGGTTATGTACGATTTAGAACAATAAATGATTTTTATTTAAAAAAAATAGTCTTTTAGTTTGCTGTAAGGAGAGAGAGAGAAAAATGAAACAAATCATCATTATAGGAATATTTTATTTATTTCATAAAACAATAATAAACATAGATATGAAGTATGAACAATAATAATAATAATAATAGATATATAAACTTATGCTGTTATGATGATAAAGAATAATGACCAACGGTGAAGTGTTTATCCCATTATCAATTATATGCCTTTTGCTGTCGAAAGGGCTGAGGGCAATTTTATTTTGTTCGATTGTATACAATTTCAAATCCAATGTGCGGATAGATCTTCGTATGCGACAGATCTCAAACCCTTCTTCCAAACATCAAACATAATCTTCGAATGTGATTGTAATCCCGCACCCTCTTCGCTTTCTTTGTTGGGTTACGATCCTGAACTGTATAACAATACATCTGGGATCTTAACCCTACAAACTTATCGATAATCATCCCCTCATTTTCATCCTTCACTAAGCCGACTACTATTTTATTCACAAGTGGAATCTCAAAGTTGTTGTTTAGCGCATAATCGCTAGTATCGAATTTATGAATATATTTATTAATGACGCTCTGATAGATATCATCATCAGTAATTATATGATAGATCAAACTATCTGTGTCAGTATAACATAATCTTATCATTTCAGGATCTTTATAAAGTGTAAGCATGAAGTTGTAATGAAAATCGTACACACATGTTTTAGAAACATCCAAAATCGTCATACCCACATAAATTGGTTTATTGAATAACACTTCTAATTAATGTTGTTCAATGGCCACTAGATTCTCTTCAGATATTTTACTCCTATTGAAATAGGGTTATGAAATATATTAACGAGCTCCATAAGGTCCATACCATTTATTAACTAATTTGATTGCTCCATGCTTCCGCACGTTCTCCATTGATTTCCCGAGAATAGCATGAGCAACTTGAATAGTGCTATCTCAAAGGCGTTCTTCGAAGCCGCTCTCAATCTAGTATTCAAATCAATATAGGCTTTCAACCACGGTGCTTGTTTGAACTCTAGAACTCTATGAACTTCAGTTAATACCATTCCTAAAGTCAAACATTGTTTTACGTTCCTATAATGAATGATATATCTTGATTTTTTGTGAAAAGTTGTTAATAATTTTGGTAATTTACTACCTGGTGGAGCTGTATGAATTTGACAAAGAGGGACATCTTTATGAAGATCATGCAACGTTGTAGGATAATCCAAATCAACCTCTAGAATGTACCCAATAGGGCTTTCATCGGAAACATTTCGTACGTCAATATTATCAATATTTTCAACCCACTTAAGCCCATCGTAAGGTAAATATTGAATCATAGCCCACTCATATAGATTGCGCACATCGAAATACATTACATAACTATTTTCTTCTTGTGAATTGTGATTGATGGCTTTTGCAAATCGATTACTGCATTGACTCACACCCCCTCTAATCCCCCGTTCCAAAAATAATATCATATCGATATCTTTTAAATATTGTAGCGATACGTTTGTATATTTTAGCATACAATCCCATGTGAATGATGGAACAGTGGAGTAGTGTGCGGGGTCTGAATCAAACAAGCCCACGCATTTGTCTCGAAAATTCTCGATTACATCGGCCAGCAATAAAACGTCTGTTTTCAATTAAAAATCCGAATAATCACCTAAATTTTCGAACTCAAATCGATTCCAAACTGATCGAGCGTGTTGATAATCTTCCTCGCTTATCGATTCAACTCGAAGTTTATTGAAGAATTTCTCGATCGAAGGAAGATTTTCATCGTTTAATTTCCCCCACTCATGTGTTCGTATGGGAAAACTCCTTCACGTGTTAATAGTTTGAAGTTTTCTTGAGATAAGTGGGAAAACTCGCGTTTCAAAATAGTTAAGTCATCCTCATTTAAATAAGAGATAATTTATCTAAACTTGAATCCAAAAATCTACACGAGTCTATAAATCTAAATTTAACAATAGAATTTGTGGAGCTTCTGGTGAAACTTATATATTTATCTTTATTCAAGGGGAGCACCTGAATATATTGTTTAGACGATCTAGCCAAATCTCTAATCCATAAAAACATATCGTACCCACTCAAATTGTGAGCTACCACCGGTACCAAAAATTTATATTCATAATTTAAATTGCAATCTTGGTGGGCTAATCCTCGATATTTTCCTGTAAAATGGCAATGATCTTTAACACGCATTCCACTCTCTTTGAACAACACACCACAAATGTGACATTTGGTTTCATACATTATACTGAGTATACTAAGTCCACCAAAATCAATGGGTTGTTCAGTCAACCATTTAGACGGATTAGGCCCTCTATAACTATTGTAACGTGATAGGGAATCGTTGAAATGGCATTTCAGGTAAAAGCCTACACTGTAAGCTTCATATTGCTGCGTTCTGTTTGTATATGAATTTGTACTAGATTGAGAGCAGTTTTGGATGGGTAGTAATAGAGCCTCAAAATCAAAGTAGATAATAAAATGTAAAGGCAGTTTGTTTGAATGATTTTCAGATTTCGAATAATCCTCTTCGGGGAATGTTATTTTACAAGTATTTCATCTTACCACAATCCTCGATATGAGTCACTAATCATCTTGATCTTACTCCGGAAATTATTCAAACATCTCTCACATAAGTAAGTTTTTTGTCTAGTGGTAATTTGAGAATTTACTAGTCTTGATAAATTTTTAATTAAACAGTAGTGAAATTTCACTATCGGATCTACTTGAATGGAGGAGGAGGAGGATGATTCCTTTTCGCGATAATACTTGTCTTGAATCAATAGTAAATTGAAGTGTTTTCCAGTTTATTTTTGGTTAGGTATGCAGGGAGAACCTTTACTTTCTCCCCATTTTCATTTTTACTGCTACTACATATTTGTAGAACAAACACAGGAATAGAAATATCATTATTTTTCTCAAATATAGGGATTTGTGAAATGGGTAGGGGAAATGTCAGATTTTGTAAATTCAAAATTGTACTAAAATGTGGGTATGAAGATAATCGATCTGAATGTGGGTTAGTAGCAGGATGCAATCCAGCTGTTACTGCCCAAGCAAAACAGTATTCGTCATAATTTTCAACATTAATAACTGCATCCACTTTTGTGTCTCTTGAGGAGAGAATTTTGATTTAACGAGGTTCTTATGGGGTTCACCGATAATTCTAACAATTTCTGAACTAAGTTTCGCGGTGGACGACTCCATAATAATGATAATAGGATAAGCACCTCACCTTGAAAATATAGAATGTGTAGTATAGGAATCATCCATTCCTATACGAGATTACCTAAAAACCCTAAGTTATAGAATTCGACCTTATTCTTATTAATTAATGTTATTAAGCATATATTGATAACTCATAACTGACCCACTAACAACATGTTGACTATTACACATTGTTTACCTCAAGATAACCTTGACACACAGAACAGGGTATCTCGAGGTAGTTATTGAGGAATCGATGTATATGCTAAAGACTAGAGTATGTAGAACGATAACATAAACATCACAGTTTAGATTATAATATATATAGTTATGTAGGACATTCATATTCAGTTACATATAGTTACATATAGTTATAGCATAGATTATTCATATAAGATATTGATGTAAGACTGTACTACTATTATGTAGAGCAAGACTATAAGTCGTTATGGCGTCGAGCTCTACAATTAAGTAAAGTGTAACCCTTTTGTAAAGTGATGTGTTTCTATTCCCTATACCCACACCAGGACCACGGGTCAGCTTAGGGCTAACCGCCCAACTATAAGATCTGATCCCCACATGGCGATCTCTACCAGTCTTTTCTGAAAATGGGAAAAACAGAGACGTATGTGATCCCCACATGGCGATCTCTACCAGTCTTTTCTGAAAATGGGAAAAACAGAGACGTATGTGATCTTCCCCACATGGCGATCTCTTCCAGTTTTCTTCTACCAGAAATAAGAAACGGACCATAATGGATTTGGAAATTGGAAATGGATTGGAAAGGAAACATGGAAATTTCGAGGATGGAATGGTGATAAAATTTTTTTTTCTTTTTTTGATGTCCACATCACCATATGTGATTCCCACAAGGAGACAAATGGATTGGAATGGATTTGGACTATGGATTTGGAACTAGGAAAATGGAAACTGGAACGCAGGCATCGAGGCAGCGATGGGTTGGGAAAAAGAAGAAGAAGTCAACCCTGTAGTGTAGTGCTTCGAAATGTGAGTAATGACTGTTTCCAGACAATTTAGTTCATATATATTTTTTTAGAAAAACAGCACGCAAATAGGCGCCGCTGTGTATATATATATATGCATATTATAATTTATTGATTTATTAATTTTAGTAGATTTATCATAATCAGATAAATTGCTGAACATATTTTTTTTAATGTTGAACAATATTGAAGTAATTAAGTCATACCTAACTTCTAATAGTGATTTCAATATATCTAATATATTATATTATAGCGATAAAATATTTGAAGTAATTTTAGGGATATATAACTTCTAATGCTCAAATTTAATTGAAATCTAATAGGAAATTACGTTTAAAAGTAAATATATCAGATATTGGAATAGTAAGACTGAAATAATTAACAAATAACTACTTTATTAGAGAAGATAAGTATTTTAAGTACATAAATATTATCAATTTTTTTTAATTAATTGAAATTAATGGGAGATTTACATTTAAAAGTAGTAAATATTAATATATTGGAATAAGTAAGAATAAAATAAGTTATTTATCAAATAATAAAGTTATGTATATAATCATATACATATTGTTTAAAAATCAGTTTAAACAGATTATTTTGCCAGGGAAAATTAACCCACAAAAACCATTAGGTAAGTGTTAGACCAGCAATGATGTGGCTAACATATGGTTCTTCCAGGACGGAAACCATTTATTATTATTATAAAGCATTGATTATGCAGATTTTTTAAGATGGTTATAAGTAGAAGGCAATAAAATAAATTAGGTTATTATCAAAGTTTGGATATCTGATGAGGTTTAAAAACTTTTTTTTTAACAAGTATTATTAAAATATTATAGTCATAAAGATGACGACAAATAATTTTAAAATTGAATTAATGTAGGTTTAGAATAATGGTCACATATTATTTAGAAATGCGATTTGCGTACATTGAAATAACTTCATTAAATCATAATATAAATATTGCAACAAAGCATATTTCATTCATGTTATATAGTAAACATAGTACCAGAAATTTGAATCAGCAAAATAATTGCGAGCGAATAGTTTATTCGATATTTCAAGGGCAATCTAGTGACTATACCCAAGACATCACGGATCAAATTGGAATATATTATTAGGCTGAATCAATTACATAGATATGTCACAAGAGAAGTAAACGGAAAGTAAGAAGATGAATTGTAGGCGCACTATTGGAGTAAATGGAGATGAATTGTAACATACGTAAGTCTGTAGCTTTGATCCGCTTATGATTTAGGTACGTTGTGGAAAAGTATGGCAGCAGTAATATGAGTTACAGATGACATTTTTTTTGATTTGCATAAAAATACACTTTCGATCGGCATTGTACCTAAGGGCATTGTTGAGAAATGTAGTCAATTTGTGTAAAATTTCATTATTGCTGAAATAGGCATAATGATGAATTCCAAGGATGAGGAATTTATGAGCGCTTGAAGAGAAGAAAAAAATGGAAATAAAATCCGCCGGTAAATAAAATAGGATTGAAAATAAATGTTATACCAGACGTATAGACATAATATATAATGAAGAATGTAATAAATAAAAGAAGACATGAAGATGGTACAAAAAAAATAACATATGTTTCTATATATATAAATAAGTAAATAAAATCATTTCAGGCAAAAAGCCGTAAAACTAAAAAGTATGCGCAAATCCCACAGTATAATAATAATATGTATGACCATTAATTAAGAACAATGTTTGTAAAATAAAAATAAGGTACGTTAAAAGGAAAAAAAATGTTAATCTGTCAATTCAACATTTTTTTAAACCGCGTTGGGAGGTGTAGTATAGGAATCATCCATTCCTATACGAGATTACCTAAAAACCCTAAGTTATAGAATTCGACCTTATTCTTATTAATTAATGTTATTAAGCATATATTGATTGATTCTGTAGATAGCTACTCCAATTATTCAACTTCTCTAAATTCTAATATAGAACCTGAATTATGTTGTTTGATGTCCTTCTGTCCTCTGTATATTACTTCCAAGCACGGTTTGGCATTAATATTTTCCAAAATTGCAGTTAGAGGGTCTATCAAGCGTTTAGGCATAAAAACGGTGAATTCATCCAAGTCCAGCAGAATAGATTCCCCGCATTTGGTTGTTAGTTTTTTAGCTCTATGAATTAAATATGATCGATTCAATTCGAGCTCTTTGATTTTTCTAGTTTCTTTAATCTGTTATTGAGATGTTGCGTTTAAGTTGGTTAGATTCATTTCAAAAGCTATAACAGTGAGATGATTTCAGGGTTTGCAACATATTATTATTACAATACAAACATTGAAACATATTCATTTTGAATTTGAATGAGAGTTTTTATAATCAAATAATAAATTTCATTTTGAATCATATTCGTTTAAAGTTAATTTCAATTAGATCAATTTGTTAATCAAATAATAATATACTCACCTTTTTGATATTAGCACTACACAATACATGAGTTGCTTGTTCAAGGATCGAATGTATAATGACTGAATTATGTTTGTACCAATATCGCACCCACCTTCTTATAAGCGTTGCGCGCGATTCTTACAGCTGCTTACGTGACTAAGATCATGTAATCGCATTTCCAGACGACAGACAGCAGCTGCGTTGCATACGATTCTCACAGCTGCTAATTTCTTTCATTATTACAGAATTCTAACTGTAAAAATGATTAAGTGGTGATCTGCAGCTGCAGCTTTGTTTGAGCTGTAACAGATGACTAATGAAACGGCAATTAAATTCGCTTACTAACAAGTCTAGACTTGTATATCACTCATTGTTATTTGTTTACCTAATGAATGAGTCCCATTGTATTCACTTACACCCGCTGTTGTTCTCATAATCAGTATGAACTGAATGTGATGACGCAGGTGCATGCAAAATGAATTTCTTCCACGTGTTCTCATAAAACTCAATGTGGTTTCTGGTGTAATAACTTCATATACGTAAGTAATCATTCAACGTTAAGGATATCTGTAGGTTATTTTGGAAGTTTATTATTTCGAAATTGGGGTGTGGTTCATCAATAGATGACAGTATTCGCCTGGTCTCTCACGCCCGACGCGCCCTCATGCTGCCAAAGCTGTAAGTTGTTGACTGGGAGTCACGTTGACAGGCGCAAACGGTTCGCATGCCGCTCAGCTGTGAAACGCGTGTTTTTGTTATTAATAATCGACGAAATGAGCAGGAAATCGGAGGGAAAAGTGTGTTGCGTGCCCGGCTGTCCCAACGCGCAGTTGAAAAATGTCGGTTTGACATTTTATGCGTTCCCGAATCGTGATTATGAAGTACAGCGGAGAAGTTGTGGATCGCGCGTGTACGACGAGAAGGGTAAGTAATGTCAACATTCCTATTTCACCTGAATAGAACTATTTAATCAATCTGCAATATTAAAATGAAAACAAACCTCATGTTGCCAGCAGCATTCCTAACCTGTAAAAGTAACAGTGATAATGCTTCGAGAAAAATAATTTGAAAGCAACAATGCGAATAAAAAGTCATCTTTTAATTGAAGCGTCCTTATTTCAGAGATGAAAATGGACCCTGGGTGCCAACGAAGCACACAAGAATTTGCGCTGAACACTTTGTTGGCGGTGTGGAATCAAACAATCTTCCCATGGAAACCGGCAAAGGAATCCTGTGAAACTCGCAGACAGCGACTTGCCCTTCGCAACGAGAAGAAAAGCGTGAACTCGAGTAGATGAACTGGGCTACTTCTGCCTCAGGATATCCGGTCTCCACTTCCGGTCTAGCTGTCGATGTGCATCCGGTGCATGAGCTCGTCCTTATCAGTTTTGAAAGGATGTAGGTGATAAGGATTTTATTTTATTTGTAAAGAGTATACAGGGTGTGTTCAAAAAGTGTGTCACATGTACAGAGTCACGTGACTAACACATGGCAGCATGGCGGCCCTAAGGTCCAACTGTCATGGCGACCATAAGGACCAGCTGTCATGGTGGGCATAAGGACCAGCTGTCATGGCCACCATAAGGACCAGCTGTCATGGTGGGCATAAGAACCAGCTGTCATGGCGACCATAAGAACCAGCTGTCATGGCGACCATAAGGTCCAGCCGTCATGGCGACCATAAGGACCAGCTGTCATGGCGACCATAAGAACCAGCTGTCATGGCGGCCATAAGGTACAGCTGTCATGGCGACCATAAGGTCCAGCTGTCATGGCGACCATAAGAACCAGCTGTCATGGCGACCATAAGGTCCAGCTGTCATGGCGACCATAAGGACCAGCTGTCATGGCGACCATAAGAACCAGCTGTCATGGCGGCCATAAGGTACAGCTGTCATGGCGACCATAAGGTCCAGCTGTCATGGCGACCATAAGGTCCAGCTGTCATGGCGACCATAAGGACCAGCTGTCATGGTGACCATAAGGACTAGCTGTCATGGCGGGCCTAAGGTACAGATTGCTTTGTGAAGATGTCACCACCAAGTGACAGCTGTCATGGCGGACCTAAGGTACAGACTGCTTCCTAGAGGGGGCTCCGCCACCTCTAGAAAGCAATCTGTACCTTCGGTCCAAAGGTACAGGCTGCTTCATGGAGATGTCACCACCACGTGACAGCTGTCATCGAAGGTACAGAATGCTTCGTGGAGATGTCGCCACCACATGACAGCTGTCATGGCGGACCAAAGGTACAGGTTGCTTCGTGTAGGTGTCACCACCACGTGACAGCTGTCATGGTGAGCTAAAGGTACAGGCTGCTTCATGGAGATGTCGCCACCACATGACAGCTGTCATGGCGGACCAAAGGTACAGGTTGCTTCGTGTAGGTGTCACCACCACGTGACAGCTGTCATGGTGAGCTAAAGGTACAGGCTGCTTCGTGTAGGTGTCACGTGACAAATGTCATGGTGGACCGAAGATACAGGCTGCTTCGTATAGGTGTCACCACCACGTGACAAAGACTGCTTCGTGGAGGTGTCGCCACCAGTTCGACTCGTCCGACTCATGCGACTCGTACGATTTTGAAATCACATGATCTGTCACGCGGTGAGATATGGTGTCTGTCACTTCGACGGAGTGTCTGTCACAAGGTGTCATGGTGGCTATCACGTACCATAGAGCTGAAGGTTACAGAGCTAACCCAACTCAAAACCATAGAGCATCATGGTGGTTGAAAGAGTTGTCATGTTGTCTGTCACGTGAGGTCTTCATCGAGGTGTCATGTCGCGTCTTGGAGGGTGTGACGTGGTAGATCCATGAAGCATCTGTCACGCGAACTGTCAAGACGGATCTATGAATGTCAACCATAGCTTTATAGGTATCAAATGAAAAGTCTTGTCCGGCGACCATAGTTTACGAACGATGATGACGTCACTGCTTCGAACCGATGACAGTAACTGATTCAACCCGGCGACCATAGTTTACGAACGATGATGACGTCATCATCGTTCATGAACTATGATGGTCAGATGAGGAATGAAATGCGAGTAATAATAATGATACTCTATGTGTAAATGTGAATAGTTGGAGGTTATGATAAAGATATCCAGTAAGTTTGTAAATGTGTCATTATGCATATATCTTTTGAAGAATACACACGTATACTTAGAAAATTTGTGGAGAAAGTTCATGAACTAAGAAGAGACTTGAATTTTTACGAAGATAAAATAAAAGTTATAAGACTGTTGAATACATTTACAAGGGCAAAAAGTGAAGATAATGATGGGAGTGGAGATGTTAAAAACAAATTTCGTGATTCTAACCACAATTCTGAATGGTATTCTATACGCGAACGTTCCCCAACACGTTGAGCGCATTTATATTTGTCTGAAGGATGTTGCAACCGATGGTGGTGGGGGGTGTAACCGTACCGAATGGATTCCGATGAATTTTAGAAAAATCAACGATAATCAATTAGAGGTATTCGCATTCAACATTCCTCAAGATAATCGTACCACCATACATTATAAACTTAAACTTTTATTCTTTGATCGGAGTGAGGGAGATATGGCTGAATGGCAATTGCTCCAACAATCATCATGTTTACCACATGTCATACAAAAGACAATATCAACACCATCCACACGTACATCATCCTCACTAGACGAAGAAATTTCTAAAATTTTCGCAATTTTGTATGCAATTTTATCTTCTTTATCAGTACTAATGTTGAAAATGTTTGTTAAATATGTAAAGAAGGCTATTTACCATGTAAATAAATGATAGTATGAAGATATATGTGTTTTAATAAAACAAAAGGAATGATAATTATAATAATATATTGACATTATCATTTGCTAGTTCATAAGCTTTATTTTTGTGATTGATAACACATTCTATCAATGACTCGATGTTGATATCACTAATCAATTGTTCACCCCCCTCTTCTTCTGCGGCATGAATAATACTTCCTCTTGCATACCATTTCAAATCGCGGCGGAAATTCTGTTTCACTTCGTTACCAATATCGATAGCATGAGATATGTTAGACCATTTACGTATTAATCGCATTCCTCGATTTTGTAATTTTCTGTCGGCATCACGCCAACCATCCTCCTGTCGACGCATTAGGTACCATTCTGGTCTCATATCATTCGATGTTCGATATAATCCTAAATAATATATATTATATAAATTTTATTATAAAAAACAAAGTAATTACCTAAATTTCGTCTCTTTCCGAAATTTATAGGAGGTGGAACAATATTTGGTGCAATGTTATTCCGTAAGGTGATAACATTCATTTGAATTTGTTGAGATAAGCGTTGAGATCGTTCTTTCGCAAGACATTCACGTTCCTCAGCTCTTTGACGTTCTTGTTGTTCATAGAATTTCTCGTACTCACAATATTTCATCATAATAAATTTCATTAACGAAAACAGTTCACGTAACTCGATGACTTTAGGAGTTCGCATTTGCATCAATAATGATTCGAAATCAATAGCATCTAGAACATAATATTTCTTTCGTGCATCAGTCTTATCACAAATTTCTAAATGGTGTATATGCGGGTTTTTCCTCAACAATCTTGTTATAACACCCTTTTTAGCATGATATTTTTTGCCGCGATAACCTAACCAATCCAATAGATCTTCATTCATCAGAACGCGTTGGTTTAGTTGAATATTCCAAAATAAATAGTTTCTTTTATCGTTTCTTATATCGATCCCAAATTTTAGACACACTTCATTAACTGTTAACTTAATAAAATTGTTGGTGGACCATGTAGCCACATTTGAATCACGAACGCACGCTGCTAAGTTCATTTTTATAACTGAACATTTTCTGAAATGATTCTCTCTTACATACGTGAGAACGTGAACGTGAATAGTGAGGGTGGGGGGTAACTCTCCGTTTCGATATCATTGCAAACGTTGATAACTGACTGATAACGTCACTAGTTGTTTCAATTTGTTTCATTTCCAGCAACCGACTACCATAGTTTACAAACTATGATCGTCAGATGTTTACATCACCACCTACCGTTTGAGAAATAAAATATCAAATATAATAATAATAATAACATTTATTGGGAAAGATACATTTTGATAGTACATCATTTAGAACATAAATTATAACATTATGATTCATCACCTGGTTCTTCACACCAAATTCCGAACTGATCCTGTAATCGGAGAATACTCCATTATACGATCGTTAATGATGATGCAATAAGCCCTGGTGTTTTTGGGGAAATTCAGGAAACTTTCCATCTCTAGTTTGACGTCAACTGTTGATGACTTTATAGCATCGTTTTGTTTTGAACAGTCAATCACAAAAATTGCTCTATTCTTGAATGCTATATAATCTAACATGGGTTCGCTTATTATTTTATTTGAAAATGATTTCTGGAAATCATAGTACATCTGGTATGCTTCCACGTATTGCTGGTCGGTGAAATTCAATTTCATTGCTTCATATGGATAACACTCTGAATTCAAGTATAATTTAACATTTAGCAAGTTTATATTATCGAAATATGCACTGTGCTTAACAGGATTATTTTTTCGATCAGTTTGGAAAGCTAGAATCACATATCTGGGTCGTTCCAAATTCATTGAAGTTTTAACAGCCCAAATGTCACGAGTGCTCTCCTTCATCAACGGATTTTCATGCAGGTCCCAACTACGGAATGGAATCAAAATAGGCTTCTCAGCACTCAAATTCCCCAACATTTGAAATTTAACTTGATCACTTGGAAACACATGTCGCACTTTTAATGCTATCGTCTTCACATTTATTTTAGCCGTTTTCGTGCCTGTGCTATTAGTATAGCAATCGTTATCGGTTCGAGACCTTATCAAGCGCAGCTTATGTTTTCCACTCAAAACTTTGTTATAGTCAATGAATAGGCCTAGTAGAAAATTCAACGGTATCCATAAATTGATTTTATTATTGTAGACTGAACTCAATACATCCTTAAATGACCATCCAGAAATAGCTAGAGGTATAGATTCATGTTTGGCATATGTTAGATAAGCTCTGATGGTGCTGACAATACCAGGATCACGTACTTTGTCTATCTCTTTTCCATTCAATTCATAACTGATATATTCGAAGAGAAACGCTCCGAAATTATTCGTTAGTTTACATTCACCATCACCACTTGCTTCTTGCTGGAATTCTGCCTCGATGAATAAAGCAGACGAGGCCAAATCTACCAACACATCTTATTGATTGATTAATATCTCAATTTCATCGCTGTTGCCAAAAGAAGTTGTGTGGGGATAGTAGGTATGAGTTTCTTCTCGGATGATGTCTTCATTGAAGTTTGGCTCGTTGAATATTTGAAGTTTTTCCGACATTGTAACCAAGGGACTTCAAAAAATTGATATTTTCCAATGATAGTGATGCAGAAGCAACCTTCTCCCTCGAGCTCGTTGTAGATAATGACTGATGACCACTATGGAGATGTCTTTTATTGCTGAAATCCAAACCCATGTTCTCAAGTGATGGCTACTGCAACCTTCTCAGTTGAATTCCTTTCATATAATGAGTGGTGGTGAGTATTGGATTATTATTTATTGTTGTGAGGTATAATCCCTAACGATCTTTTTCAATTCCAATCGTATAATAATTTCTTCTCCACGAAAATTTACCGGTTTCCAATTCTGATCTAAAATATTCAGCGTGATGTTATCGAAGGACGTCTTGCTGATGACCGGTAGATAAATAAGATTCTTCGGCTCTATATCAATGGAAAACCCAGGTGGTACAAGAGGTGAGAACTCATATATCGTATGAGCTATCTTATTGTTATAATATGCTCCTGCGGTTAAGTTACACTCAACACGTATTGTTTGAACTTTGATTATGTTTATAGGTCGATGAGATACGTGTAGTTCGCGAGATGTCAATTTCTTTTTGCTAAATCCCAACAGTTCGCTTATACTATCTTTAGGAATGAAATTCACCTCAAAATCACTCTTCAGCTCTGTGTGTAGAGTGTTGTTGTTAGATTTTATTGATAATTTCCGGTCACGTTCTTCTTGCTTCACTCCTATCCCACAAACTGCACTTTGTATGAAATCCTCGATGTCTGTCAACTCGTAGGACCCCGTAGGTATAGTTACTACTTCTTCCTCACCCTTCACATTTTTATAATAAAATTTATTAAAACCTTCTTCAATGTTCGGAATGCTATTGTACGTATGCAAGCCAACAAGTGCGATAGAATAATATGAATGAGGATCTAGTTCTATAGGTGGGTGGAAATCTACAGATAAGCGGGAGCTCTCACCCGTGATAGTGAACGTCTGAGACATGATTGATGCAAACTTTACCAACAATCTATTTATATACTAATAAATGCAGGGTTAGTCGAGCACAACTGAAGAGTTACAGAGGAAATCTAAACATAACTGACCACAATTATAAGTGTTATATTGTTGAAAATTATCGTGATTGAATAATATCTTACACTTTTTGAAATAATCCACTAGTTCGCGAGGGGGGCGTAAATTGCCAAAACTATCATAATATAAAACTGTATCACCGACTTTATTAAACCTAACCCAGTGAGTGCCTCCATTGTCCGAGCTATCTAAATTAACTATTCCACGCTCGTTTTTCCATGGTCCGTTGGATGGCAGTTCATCACGCATAAATATTCCTCTAAAATGAGGAATTTTCAGAGCTTTTGCTAGTTTTCGTAGATCAAGATCGGTCAGAGGTCTTCTGGGTAGGTTTACTGACAGTTTTTTGGATGTTTATTTAAATATAGACCAAGACCTTTGCGATACTTTTTCAAATATAGACCAGATCCTTGTTTCCCCAAAGCTATAGCTTCCATTGTTTTATTATGTCTTTCCGTTTCCTCCAAGGTTTTCCGAGCTGCTTTGCTGTCGTTGACGGCCTTAGCGATGCCTGCACCACCACCCGCCAATGCTCCAGCAGCTGATAATCCGGCAAACAGAGGTATTAAAAATGGTAGAAATCCTCCAGTCTTTGGAATAGGAATTACTCTTGGTAACCGAACATTTTTCCGACCACCTGCTTTTTTGAATTGTTTTCGTGCAACTTTCAACGCTGTTTGGGATGTTTTCTTCAGATTGGATGAGTCAAACTTATTCTTCATAACTTTTCTCACCCCATCGACAATTGCACTTCCGAACCCAACCTTCTTTCTCATACCCATTCCCAATTTCCTCTTTGCCTTCATAATTTTATTTACACCGAAAGCGGCAATCCTTTCTCCAAATTTTGTGTCTTTAGATTTGACACGTTGCCAAGCAGCGTTCTCCAATATTTTATCCGCCTCGTGACGTCCTTCCAAACTAGCGTTTCGCAGATATGAGATATCGTGTTGGCGGCAAGCTTTATCGAGTGGATTGATACCTGAATCTCCTCTTCTCAACCGTTCTTCCAATTTTGTACCGGGACCACAGAATTGATAACCAGGAATATGAAGTTCAAACGGGAGCTTGTTTATAAGCGTATTGAGAACACCTTCTCCTACGTACGCTTCCATACAGACTGATGAAAATTCAAGATTGCACCGTTATTTAACGAGGGGAGGGAGAAAGACCAAAGATCTCAAAATAATATTTTTTATTAATTTAAAAATTTTCTCAATAAAAAAGACTTAAGTATAATCTTAACAATATATGTTTCAAATATTATAATCTTCACTCTTGATTCACCCTCATATTCACGGAATTTTGTTCTATTATAATAGCCATACCCTCGAGTCAATAATATTCCAGCTATTTGTTTGTTCCTAATAATCTCCAAATAGATTTATTGTATAATAACCATACCCTCGAGTCAATAATATTCCAGCTAATTGTTTGTTCCTAATAATCTCCAAATGGTCAATGATGGATTCATTGAACGAGATCCGAATTATTGATCCAACTGTTGTGATTATTATCTAGACCCAACCATTTCACATACTGTTGACCCCTCCTCTTTCGTAATATTTTTTCTACTAAATACACATCGGGTTGTTTTGTTTTCTGTAATTCTTCCTCGTAGAAACAGCCGCTGATTGGTGCGTTGGTCATATCTTCGAGTAGATATGTGACCGGGTTGGTAATTTTTACTTTGATGATTTTAAATAATTCCGTACTCCAATTGGGCGTAAATCCCTTCTCAAAAATATGTTTAGCCTCACTTATTCGTACCACATCTCCAACGTTGTATTTGTGAGGCAGAGCTAACTTGATGTGTGAGTAGGATCGCTTCAATATCTCGCTCTCAATCTGTTTCGTCACTTTTATTGGAGCCATATTTATAGTACTATGTTTACGTTTATTATATTTTTCTGTGGTTTCTTCAAGTATATCAAGCCATTTGTATTTCCCGCTAAGACTGAAATGTTTGTAGAGCGATTCCTTTAACGTTCGAATGACACGTTCAGCAATGGCTGCTTTTTTCACACTATACGTATTATAATGATTGATATTATGTTTCTTCATTAGATCGTTAAAGTGTTTATTGAAGAATTCTTTTCCCTGATCGCTTTGCAGATTCCTAGGCTTACGATGTCCTTCTAGCAATATAGAACTGACCGCTTTCCGAACTTCTTCGGCTGATTTCGTTTTCAGCGGGCGTGTCCATAGAAATTTCGAGAAACAATCGATCATAATCAAAATGTATTTGAATCCTCTATTTTCACGAGCGTAATTACCCATTTCTGCCAGATCCATTTGCCACAAATCATCCAAACCTTTTATGATCGTTCTGCGCCGTTTGAAATTCTTCCTACTCGGCTTATGAAGCTCATGCACAACTTGTTCTCTACTCATCTTATCAATGTGGAAATCTAGTGTAGAATTAATTTTTTGGGTATATTCACAGGATTTGGAGATATACGTTTCACAGAGCCCTGCTTTGTTGTTGTGGATGATGAGGGTCTCTTCTTAGAAGGTTCCACAGATGTGATCCGTCGTTCTAACGCCTCCACTTTACTAGTAATGTCATTTAGACGCATGTTCATACTGTTAAATGTGTTATTGATCTCTTTCAATTCATTTCTGTTTTCCATCACACTATCACTGATTGTTTTATACTCTGATTTTATATAGATCCTCATTCCATTATATTTATTCTGAATGTCCATCAGATGTTTATCAATGTTGAGAATAACCTTGTCATTCGTTAAGTTATGTTCATCCAGATCCTTGTTGATATCTTTGATCAAATTATCAACCCTAACATTGAAGGTATCTTTAAGACTGGTTTCCGTTTTCAGATTCAGTTTGTGTGTTAATTTATCAACATATACTTTATTTGCAACATCTCCATCATCATTCGGTGATTTTACGTTGCACAATCTACGATTTTCCATATCATAACTTCCATCGCTCGTTAGGAATAATCCTTGTCCGTGAACTTGTTTGAAATTATTATTAAATACATTTGTATCATATATCCACATGGAAGAGGAGGCTCTGCCAAACTTATCCATTGAAACCATCTTTATAACTGCGATGAATTTGTCTTACACCTGGTTTTTGTTCAATTACCCCTGTCTCTATCAATTCTTCTATTATAGCGATTATCTCATTGTGATGATTATGGTTACCTGCATGCGAGGATGCAACAAGAAGTCTCAGTCTATCCACAATTTCGTTAACGTGATCCCAATAAACATATTCGATAGGTTTCTCGTTATATTCAAGCATATCGTTTTTGATATATGCACTTCCAGTGTATGTTTTGGCTCTGGGTTTTTTCATGGAATTAATCAAAGGTTTCAGTACATTTTTGTATTTTACAATGTTTCTTATTCGATCAGCTGGATCGTTATTACGTCTATGGGCACTAGTCATTTCCATCATTTGACTGTAATTTTTCCCATCTTCCACAGTGTAAGTATCAGGTGGAACATCTCTGTAAAATATCAAATTATACAGTCCTGTGGTACCCTTGAACGGAGTACCCTTGATAATTATATTACTCTCACTACCAATTTCTATAGGTTGATTACCCATGAACCATTTGTCTAAAGTTGAATTATATTGCAATCCCATTCTATCATCGTATTTCTTGACATCATCATCCAATAGGAATCCTTCCAAGTAATAACGTGCTAATGTGGGGTATTGTTGCAGAAACTCCTCTGTAGCCTCTGCATTATCTTTCTTATGTTTTCTGAATTCTTCACGAATCTGATCGATAGTAGGTTCGAGGGTAAACACATCCTCCTCAGTATTTTGGGGGTTATATACGAACTCTTCCCCTTCAGTTACAATATTTGGGATTGGTATGTTCTCCATTTGTGTTGCTGTAGAAACAATACTTTTAGGTTCAACCAACGAATTTTGTTTGATTATTTCAGCATTTTTCGCAATTTCCTCCAGAGATTTAGATACATTCCTGAACATATTATCTAGAATCTCATCATTTTCAGCTTTACCCAATTTCACAGCCATATATTTTTTCCTCACAACGTTTGCTAACTCCCAAATTTTTTTCTTCAATTGTTGTTTTTCTTTAAGCATGTTACTCACACCCACGTCCATGCTGAGCGGGTTGTCTATTTCAAATGAAAGTATATATACATGTTAGATGTATATATAACTATCAAAACCTTTGCGATAACGTCCTTTGTTCATATCACAGTCTTTGTTTATCATAAGGAATCCATATTTATCTTTCCAACATACGCTACATATCTCTTTGAATTTTTCGAGTGACATGTCGGTACTTACATGATCGGTGAATATATGTTTCGAATTGAGCTCATCCTGTTTGAAAATAATCAAGCAATTGGCATTGTCGCGCAATCCATGTTTTGGACATTTAGCAAAAGACTGGCAAAGATAGAAACTATCAACTGAGTTGTGTCTCCCTCTTGAAAAATAAGCACGAATTTTCTCCTGTTTCTCAAACATCACGTCATCGAATATTATGATTGAATTAGGCCTCGCTTCTGTGGGGTCTATGACCTCATCACTTTCGGTACAAGGAAAATATCCAAGCCCCTCAATTTTCTTCAATGTCTCTTCTAGTAACTGGTATTTTGGTTGGTGTAAAGACTTTGAATATATGTACACGTTTTCAAATTTCAGACCGTTTGCATCTAACAATAGAGATAACATCACATTTGTTTTCCCACAATTACTTGGACCACAGATTATTGTTCGTAGAGTATTAGACAGCAAAGAGCTGTGACGTTGTGGTTGTTCAACATTCTCATTGCTTAACCCTAAGTTCATAATACTCAACGAGTCTTTTTGCTTAACAATCTTCATCATGCCTGAAGGCGAATCGAAATCATACTGGAACATATGTTAATAAGCATTTGTTTATATACTAGATGATGATGTTATATTGTGTATGTCTGATCACGCGGTTAGGTGCTTCTACGCTTCTATCAAAATCAGGTATCAAATACATGTTAAATAGGTATGAATGCTGGAACACGTGTCTGAATGTTGAAACACGTGTCTGAAACACGTGTCTGAATGCTGAAACACGTGTCTGAATGTTGAAACACGTGTCTGAATGTTGAAACATGTGTCTGAAACACGTGTCTGAATGCTGAAACACGTGTCTGAATGTTGAAACACGTGTCTGAATGTTGAAACACTTGTCTGAATGTTAAAGCATGTGTTGAATCATGCGAAAAAACATGTGCATGAATATAATACAATCATTATGATTATTCACATTTTATTCCTCATTAGCCCATCATAGTTCGTGAACGATGATGACGTCATCATCGTTTGTAAACTATGGTCGCCGGGTTGAATCAGTTACTGTCATTGGCTTGAAGCAGTGACGTCATCATCGTTCGTAAACTATGGTCGCCGGGTTGAATCAGTTACTGTCATCGGTTCGAAGCAGTGACGTCATCATCGTTCGTAAACTATGGTCGCCGGACAAGACTTTTCATTTGATACCTATAAAGCTATGGTTGACATTCATAGATCCGTCTTGACAGTTCGCGTGACAGATGCTTCATGGATCTACCACGTCACACCCTCCAAGACGCGACATGACACCTCGATGAAGACCTCACGTGACAGACAACATGACAACTCTTTCAACCACCATGATGCTCTATGGTTTTGAGTTGGGTTAGCTCTGTAACCTTCAGCTCTATGGTACGTGATAGCCACCATGACACCTTGTGACAGACACTCCGTCGAAGTGACAGACACCATATCTCACCGCGTGACAGATCATGTGATTTCAAAATCGTACGAGTCGCATGAGTCGGACGAGTCGAACTGGTGGCGACACCTCCACGAAGCAGTCTTTGTCACGTAGTGGTGACACCTACACGAAGCAGCCTGTATCTTCGGTTCACCATGACATCTGTCACGTGACACCTACACGAAGCAGCCTGTACCTTTAGCTCACCATGACAGCTGTCACGTGGTGGTGACACCTACACGAAGCAACCTGTACCTTTGGTCCGCCATGACAGCTGTCATGTGGTGGCGACATCTCCATGAAGCAGCCTGTACCTTTAGCTCACCATGACAGCTGTCACGTGGTGGTGACACCTACACGAAGCAACCTGTACCTTTGGTCCGCCATGACAGCTGTCATGTGGTGGCGACATCTCCACGAAGCATTCTGTACCTTCGATGACAGCTGTCACGTGGTGGTGACATCTCCATGAAGCAGCCTGTACCTTTGGACCGAAGGTACAGATTGCTTTCTAGAGGTGGCGGAGCCATGACAGCTGTCACTTGGTGGTGACATCTTCACAAAGCAATCTGTACCTTAGGCCCGCCATGACAGCTAGTCCTTATGGTCACCATGACAGCTGGTCCTTATGGTCGCCATGACAGCTGGACCTTATGGTCGCCATGATAGCTGGACCTTATGGTCGCCATGACAGCTGTACCTTATGGCCGCCATGACAGCTGGTTCTTATGGTCGCCATGACAGCTGGTCCTTATGGTCGCCATGACAGCTGGACCTTATGGTCGCCATGACAGCTGGTTCTTATGGTCGTCATGACAGCTGGACCTTATGGTCGCCATGACAGCTGTACCCTATGGCCGCCATGACAGCTGGTTCTTATGGTCGCCATGACAGCTGGTCCTTATGGTCGCCATGACAGCTGGACCTTATGGTCGCCATGACAGCTGGTTCTTATGGTCGCCATGACAGCTGGTTCTTATGCCCACCATGACAGCTGGTCCTTATGGTCGCCATGACAGCTGGTCCTTATGCCCACCATGACAGCTGGTCCTTATGGTCGCCATGACAGTTGGACCTTAGGGCCGCCATGCTGCCATGTGTTAGTCACGTGACTCTGTACATGTGACACACTTTTTGAACACACCCTGTATACTCTTTACAAATAAAATAAAATCCTTATCACCTACATCCTTTCAAAACTGATAAGGACGAGCTCATGCACCGGATGCACATCGACAGCTAGACCGGAAGTGGAGACCGGATATCCTGAGGCAGAAGTAGCCCAGTTCATCTACTAACTCGGCCCGTAATTCTGAAGGTACAACTTTAATTGAATGTGTTAATCAATAATTATTGCATAACCTTGCATTTAGTATTACTATTTAATTTCTTTGAGCAATATAAGTAACAAATTACATTTATATTATTTACATTTACATTTGTTTATAGAACTAGCCGAATCAGTCGAATCATCTGACTTAATGGAGGCTGGCGATCCACTCCCGGCATTGCCAGAACAACGGGGTACTTGTGAGATATCGGTGCAGACTGACGAGAGCTTATTTGGCGAGTCTGATCAGAACGAGACAATTTTGTACTGCTGGCAGAATTCGGCTACAAACGATGCTGCGACACAAACTTGTATACCAATAAGTAATCGTGTAAAGACGAAAATTATTGCAATTCTGGCAACAAAAGAAGTGAAAAGAAGAACGATTGCTGTTGGTCCTGATAATGAAATGCGGAATGGATTCCAGGGATTCGCAGATGTTGATAACGACCATGTTATGAAGCGATTGGGTGGAATAGATTTAGGTCTATTTTTTATATTGCTCGATTTCATAAAGCCAAACGTTGAGGGACAACCAAAGTACTATAAAGTATTGGGCAACAAAGATCGACTTCTTTTGTTTTTAATTAAAATGCATCCATTGATGTTCATCGACGATTACATTTTCGCGAAAGTATTCGTTTTCTTGGTAGACCGTTGTCTTCGACAGTTTAATATTCCCGTTTTCTAGGAGTACGGACTGCAGAATCGAACTTTCCAAGTGACTCTCATCTTGCATATTAAATAATGTCTGCAACAATGACCACGTTAGTGCTTCTTTTTGAGCAGCTTCTGCCAGTCTCGCCTCTTTTTCGTTGGTGTACCGGAGTTCTACCTTCACTACGTGGGACAGCATGTACTTCATCAAGAGGTGATCGGCCGTGATGTTTTGAACATCTTCGTACCTGCCGTATCATCTGTGGCCTTGTCAGTAGAAGGAACCATCTCTTCTACTCTAGCGCCTTTCTTGTACTTCTCCAACTGCACACTGGGGGGACGATTCCTAATCATTGGCTGGTCTGTTTTCGAGCAGGTATTTTCAGCGTTGACATACAGACATACTTCTGCAGCATGTTTGCAGTATCCTTTGCCACCTTTGCAGTTGCAGCTCGTATCCTGGATGATCTTGTTAAAATCAACCTTCCCAACATATATTCATTTTGCATTCTAAATATTGAATAAAATTGTTTATGCAGCAACACTTCCTTTTACATTTGAAATACTATCTGATTAAACTTTCTAGTATAAATTCACGAAACAATCTGAAAATATTCTGAAAACAGAATTGTATTAATTTGTATTAACATTAAATGTTATTAATGAATACTAAATTAACATTAAGAAATGTACTTAAACAATATTGTTATTTTCTAATATCTATTACATAGAAGAAGCATGCTCTCACAGAAAACCTTGCATTTGACATTGAAACAAAAACATGGGTTGCAAATTGTCGATACATTTCCTATAATATAGGTTATATATATATATAGTACGCTTACCTTGATTTGTACATTGTACAAATTTGCTTTCGATCTAGTGCTTTGAGCACCAGGAGTTTCCCGCAAAACAACTCCCACGATGTCATTGAAATCATCATTTAGGATTTCTTTGACGTCGCTGACGTGGAAGCTATGTAGCAATTTTCGCCCTTTAAGCTTTTCTCGCGAAATATCGATAAATCGACAGCTCGAAATCTGCACTGCACAATAGTCGGCATGTTGTGCCGTCAAAATGGTATGTAACGTTGAAAAACGTCCCCAGTCAACAACTTAGCGGCGCTGCAGAGCGGCGCTCGAGTCGCGCGGCGAGGAAGAGACCAGGCATATAGCTACATCATGAGTCAAATTTTTGAAATTTGGTTAAGAGTTCCCCCGCAAACATGAGCAAAACACCTCATAGATGTCATCCTTTGACGTTAACTGTTCCGACAATCACATTCAACTATGATAGTTCATCGGTTTATTAATAGATGGCGATATAGCTACAACATCAGTAATATTTAGAGTTGGGGGTCTCATAGATGTCGTTCTTTGACGTTTACTGTTCTGACATTGACATCCAGCCATGATAGTCATCGGTTCATAAATTTTCCGCGCAAACATTACCAAAACACTTCATAGATGTCGTCCTTTGACGTTACATGTGGCGTCCCTTAGTTATAATTCGATGACAAAGGTTCTATGGCGGAGAAGTATCGGTGAACGAGGGGAGAAGGATATCTAGGATCTCTGGCTAGCGGAGGCATATGCTTATGGGGTTTTCTGATATTAAATCAATCCCATAATAATTAAAACTTCTCTTAAAAATGAAGTGTCAATATGTATTTATATTATTTATACGGTCGTATACACAGGCCTGGAAACTCTATGGTTGACTTCAGTCTCTTACGGGTCGCCTAACTCGTAGTCCCTCGCTCAGCCACCAGCTAGCGCTTGGATCACGAAGTGACAAAACGATTTCTACCCGGAATTGCAAGCATCCACTTTTTTCGCATTTCCGCATCTTTCGGCACTTTAAAAACAGAAGTTTCTTGCTTTACACTTCTGTACCTCGTTTTGCATTTCGGCACAATGCACGATTTCGTAATTTATTTCTAAAAACGCAGGTATTCCTTGTGTTGACAAGTCAACTGACAGTTGTCAGAAAATACTCCTACGTGACGACTTTTGGTACTACGGGCCAGTCGACGCTTAGCGGATTCACTGCTCACATAGGAAACAACCTCGAGTTTCCAGACCTGTGTATACGACCGTGTCCAATACCATTCAATTATCTTTCATATATTAAAATTCATCTCCACGGCAACCTGCCTCCACTAGCCAAGATCCTAGATATCCTTCTCTCCTCGTTCACCGATACTTCTCTGACATAGAATTATAATTAAGGAACGCCACAAACATTTCTGACGTTGACAGGTATGCATGACGGTTGATCGGTTCATTCATAGATGTAGTCATTTGAAGTTAACTGTTCTGACATTGACATTTTAGTATGATAGTTCATCGGTTCATTAAAAGATAGCGGCGATGTAGCTACAACATCATTCATATTTTGAATTGTGGCCTTATAGATGTCGTCCTTTGACGTTGTTAACTCTTCTGACATTGACATTCAGTTCCAACGTCGGCCATGACAGTGACGTACACACACCATATATTCACTAACCCCACATTCTATAACCTTGACCCCTATGACTTAGACTTCTGTGATTATCGTAAGTTTTATGGTCCTGTTTGAATTTCCCGGGTTGGTAGCGTCACATTCAACTAACCTCACATTCTATGAACTCAATTTCTGTGATCATTGTAAGCTCTATGATTACGTTTGAATTTTGCGGGTCGATGACGTCACATCCAACTAACCTCACATTCTATGACCCAGACCTCTATGGTCAGAAGTTCTGTGATCATCATAAGCTCTATGGTCACGTTTGAATTTCGCGGGTTGGTAACGTCACATCCGAAGCTGCGCGCGCAACATCCTGTAGATGACGTCACTTCCTGGTGGAGAACGCGACATCTTAATCTACTGTCTTCTCCTAGTATTTGTTTTAATATGCTCTGAAATAAAACCAAATTCGTCTCTCCGGGGTTTTTCGGATTTCTGTTAACTTTTCTGGTGTTCGGACCAATCACCGAAGCATTTGGTGAACAAATCTGTGATATCGGCAAGAAAAAATTCAAGAAAATACTGTTTGCAGTACAAATGAAATTGATTGAATTTTTTAATCCGAAAAAACTAATAGTGAAATATTATTTTAAGACGACGATAGTAACATGATGCGAATTGCGAGGTAATTCGAATCTGGCACCGAAATCGTGTTCAGCGGCTCCAAAAACCCCCGAGATACGAATTTGAGTGCATTTCAGAGCATATTTTGAAAAACAATCCACGAAGATGACCTAGATAATCAGGGTATCCTGACCACCAGATTACTATTGAGTGTCATGTTCATGACCGGCAACCTCAAGAGAGCCTCCCCAATAAGTTTCACTTCATGGCAAAAGATATTTGAAAGAATTCCCTGAAGACCATAGTACCAGGATGTCCTGAGCCCCAGGTGCGTCGTAGTTCAAATCTGGCACCGGAATCGTGATCAGCGACCCCAAAAACCTCCGAGTGAGAAATGTTGGCTATATTTGGACATTTTTCTGACTTAAATTATTTTTTTATTACAGCTCCTGAAAATGCATTCAAAAAGATGCCTTTACCTCTGTAGAAATGCTAAATTGCACATTGGAAAAAAATGTAACAAATGAATGAATGAATCGATTTTAAAAAAATTATCAAAATCGGTTCATCCGGTTTTTTTTCGACCGTTTCTGCTTTATTTCCTCGACTATAAACTGTGTATTGTGCGCCCCTTTGGATTAAAATTCAGCAGGCCTGAATCAGTGCCAAAGGCGAAAATATTGCTTTAACTGATATTATCTTGACTGCATATACGCGCTGCCGAGGAGTTGAGCCCAAGATAAGCCAGTGCTAGTCACTAAAAGTCATGTATTTATACATCATAGATCTAGATTTTACATAATAAAATGGGATATAATGCTATTCAATACTACAAACGTGTTACCACGGCATGAATATAAAATTGTTGCTTTGTTATGATATGATTTGATTTCAAGAAATATCATGATTTTCAAACGGTAGAAAAATCATTATTGATGCCACAAACAAAGAAACTAAGTGAATAAACAATACAGTGGTTGGAACGAAAAAATTAAATAGTTCACATTACTGTCGATACAATTTTCAATTTAAGAGCAGCAATAAAAACACAAATGCAGTTAGTAGTATTTTATTTTAAAAAATGTACAATCTCGCCAAGTGCCAATTATATTCAACTAACAAGTAAAAGCTATAATAAGAGGCACTTATTCAATCCCTACTATACATTTTAATACACAGTTGTATTATTTATAAAAGCATTTTATCAAAGGTACTTATTTATAATGCTATCGACTGATCAAGTTAGGAGTGTTTCAAAAGTCGTGATCAGCTCACGCCCTATGTAATTCCTAGCAATATTTAAAAAACAATATGAATAAAGTTGAAATATTCATTGTATTTTTCGAGGTTCATGAATGTTACTTTTGCTTTTCTAAAGTAGCACCGATTTTCGTCGTCTATGGCTTTTTGAAATCAAAGCAAAAAGCTCTTAACAATTTCCATTGTTAGTTTACTATGTTATGTTCGTTCCTGAACAATTAGTAAAACATCAGAGCTCAACTTAATTTGTCCTAGTAGGAATTTGAATCGGACAATTTTAAATTTGAGGTTTAGGATCATACGAAATAATAATAAAATTTCAATAAAACTGTTTCTTTTTTTGTTTAGCAATCACTTCTATTGTAATATAACATTATTGTTCGAATTTATTCTGATAGAAAACTTGTATGTAACAATACCATACATATGACAACATAATCTGCTGATAACCAAGTGTGCTAACTACAACAAATAAAACACAATTCCTTGTTAAATATCAATAAATTTAATGAACAGTTGATTAAAATTTTCGACTTGTATGTTTTAGATAGAAATTAACTGAAATGTTTAAAATTGCAATAATTTCAATCACCTTATTGATATTAAATACAATAATTATTTATTCAACATTGAATATACAAAGTAATAACATTCAATCGATAACATCTTACAATTCCTTTAAGCATTTATACAAAATAAGCACTGAAACAAGACTTCATTATAGAAGGTTACAATTATTCTATTCTATCATTAAGATATCCTATGAAGCTGATATTTTGGTAAATAATGGGTAGACAATAGTTACGATGTACAAAACAAACTCGATTCCTGGTTTCTTCTCCACCCATACGGTATTACCCCAGAAATTAATTTATTGTTTCCTTTAGCGGATTATTTTTATTTTATAGACTCTTGTCACATACCATTTTATTTTTATCAAACTGGATATCAAATTCAATTCATTTTGAAGAAACGAACTCGGATGATATAATGACAATACCTATAAATATTCTAAACTTCATCTACAAACCAAAAATTTCGTTTAAATTATTGTTCCCTATTCTTTAGGTTTTTAGAGAAACAATGGAATAAGAAGATTTCTATGATCACCTTCTTCAGATATACATCAGTAAAAGGTTTGATCGAATATAACATAAATCATGTGAAAATACCTCATTATCCGAGTTTGCTTCCTGAAGTGTCATATGTGTTAAACAATATATAAGGTAGTTAAGTGATGAACATTCTTAATAATTTATTCCTATCTACCAAAAATGATATTTTTCCATAGGATTAATTAGGAATGATGGTTCTCCAACAATATCAGGTTCATAGCAAGTTTATTAATCAAAATTAATCAAAAACATGTTATAATAACTTATATTAGTAATGGCACTTAAGAAATAATCTTTAGTCAACATATTTGGTTAATTCTAATTTACAATTGAAAAAAGCAGGCGTTTACATATGAATTTATTCAAAATAAATAGTAACATTTTAATAAAACACAAATTTACCCCTTAATAACTTCATATCAACAAATTATTAGAATGGGTTACCATATGCTTGCAACTAAGATATAATTCCTGAAATATTAAGACCTTGGCGGAGTGTGATTGATATGACGTAACGTTAATATAATGTCAAAATTATTTATTAGTGACGATTGAAAACTATAAGAAAGCTCCAAATTCAAAATATTCCCAAGTTAGTAATGATAAATCAACAAAATTTCTGCATGTTTAACTACATAGCTTGACTATCAGAAAATATCTTCAAATTTCTAAAAAAAGCTGAACAAACAAGTCGCGTTTAAAACTTCAAACAATTTATATCGATTCATTTATAATTTTAAATTAAAGAAGGATAATTTGAAAAAATTAGGAGTTTCTTAACTATGACAATTGTCATATAGTGAGTTGAACTTGAGCTAGTTAGAGTGCACATTTAGAAGAACACTAGCAAGATCCAAGTTACGCTAAATTCTCGGTAAAACATAACTATAATTTCACCCATAGTCCAGATATCTTGCGTATATAACTAAAGTCATAAATTTGATATATTAGATACGGTAGACATTTTGAAACATTCAAGGTGATGGTAATGTAATTTTGAATTTTCAAATAGATATTTCATGGTTCACCACCCATAGTTGAAAATATTCTGTGATGTCATCAAATCTCAGGTCTGTCATGTTCATTTCACTTCTAATTATATACTCAGGCCATAGTATTTATGAATCATATCTTAGTTGTATGTAGTTATTATGTACACTGTGGGATAAAACAATTTATTGTTAATATAGTTATTAGTGTAAATTTGTGGTTTATCCACATTGAAGGATTCATTTCAAAAAAACAATTTTATATAATAGTAGCACCATTCAAAAATAAGGACACTTGTGAGAATCAACTAGACTACAAAAACTTAAAACATATGGCAGAGTTAAGGCTGTTATAGACATTAGAAAAAATAGCATCCATGAAGTATTAACAAATAAAAAAAATTATGGAAAATGCTGTTTACATTTACCATGAATTCTAAACTTCGATTCCTCAAATAGAAACCGGCTGTGAAGACAATTCTTGAAATGATGAATTCATTCCTTTTCAAAGAAAAATGCAATGAATGATGTAGTCATAATTGCTAACAAGGAGTAGTTGTTTCAGTCATTATGAGATTAAACATTCAATGAATGAATTATTCATGTCATAAATTCTTTTTGTACTGTTTTTTATACGTCATGGAATAAATGTTCAGTATTTGAAATAAGAACGGACTTCCTTTAGATCCGGTCGTTACGGGATGAGAACTTTCCTATTTGAACTATTGATACAACTGTATATGTTAATACATTTTCATGGCTTCTATTTTCAGTCATTTACAATTATTATTCTTTTAATTACTTTCATAAGTCATTAGAACTAAAGGCACAGAGAAGCTACATGGCTGTTAACTTTTTCATAAACATAAAATTACTTAAATCCGAAGCTTTTTGTAGAAGTTTCCTGTTTACTGGATTTAGTCGTCGAAATTGTCTTCTTCTCAATAATTTGTTGAGTCACGGACTTCTTCAACATTTTTTGTTCTAAAGTGTCGGTATCCCGGAAAGTGGGCGGTTCATTCGAAAACTCGACATTAGAAGAAAAGGATGATTGATATTGAGAATCGGTACCGTTCTTGAATAGTTCGATGGTACGATTATCGAATGGGCTCGATTGTAGTTTCGAATCTGGACTACTGATGTAATATTTCTCCTCAGTTGACGAATAGACGGGTTGTTCGGACGTTTTGTAAGATTCAAGTTTGTAGGTGTCGGTGCGATAGCCCGTGGGTGTTTTATAAGTGTTGGTGGTATAGTCAGACGAAGAATAACCATCTGATGCTGGTTTATAGTTAATGTTAGCCATATTCTGTGGGTACTTCGATTGTTCTATCGTACATGAAGTGATAGGAGTATAATCAAATGATTTTGAATATTGACCCCCACTAAATGGTTTGGGAGAAACATTTGTATGCCCAGCGCTAGTTTTAGATGGACTTGATGGAAAATATTGCTCACCAAGCTTACTACTGTCATATTTAAAGTCATCTGGTTCTTTTAAAGGAAGAATGTATGAATGAACACTATTTTGCGTGGTACCATACGAAGGTGACGTACTATGATATGCAGATGTTTTAGGATGGGACTCCAAAATACTATGCGATTTACAACCATTAAATTGGTTGTGAGTGGTCGGGGTTGAAAATTGAGGTGCATTATTAGAAAACGAATTATATTTCTGATCGTCATAAGCATTTTGGCCGTAATTATTCGGGCTTCCATATATCGCCGAAGTTAGATTGCTTAATTCTGATTGTAAAGATGTGTGATCTTTGTTATGACGTCCCAGAGAATTGACTTTCTCTGGACTCTCTAAATGACAGAAAGCATCATTATAAGTATTGAATTCTCTTGTATACGAGTTGTGCGGAGTGTCGTTGTTTTGGAATCTGAAAAGAATAATTATTTGAGCTGTTACTCAATACATGAAAAATATCGTAATTCTAATATATTGATATTCAGAACCACCTCATAGAACCATTGGAGTGTAAATCAATGTTTTCTCTGCTGTAGGTTTCTATTTTTTAGGTAGATTATATGCATTAGTTCACTTTTTTGCTTCTTATCAACTATTGTTTTCATGTACCAAGGAATGAGTGTTTTTTACCTAATGTGGAAAGCTCCTATGATGATCCAGTTAGATATAAATTTCCTTAATCATGAAGATAACTTAAGAAGCAATCACCCTTAGCTACTGAAAAAAGGGTGATTGTTTCTTATTTCTAGTGTTATAGTGTGTTCACAGTGTGAAATCTTTTGTACTTTAATAGGAATATACATTTGAATAAACGTAAAAACCTATATTTACCGAATTTCTAGTCCACTTTTCTAGTTCAACAAACCAGCCACCGATTGAATGAAAAGTAAGTTCTGAAAGGATAGTAGAGATCATTTACACCCTTATTATGATTTGACGCCACATCATAGATCAACATTATAGTCGTGTTTTCATAGTAGGTTACATTTTTTTTAGGAGGACTGTATGAGAACTACTATGGTTGGCAGTTATTTCAACAGTTCATCCGGTGATAGCATCTTGGTAGGGAATTGTAGAAGTTCCTCATTCAAAAAGATTGAACATACGATAAATTTACCGGTATAATTGATCTGTGGTTAGGCATCAATCACTCATTTTTATCAACGGTTTACTATCTTTTCAGATATTCTTATTCACACAAATATAAAACCGTGACGAAAGCAGTCCAATTGTACTCTGGATTAGAAATTCAGTAGATATGCGTTCCCACCTATGGTTAAATTTTTAAGTATATTCATCTTAATAACCTACGTCAAATAACTTCAGTCATAAGCAAATTAACAAATTACTTGTTAGATATTATCCACAGAAGTAATTATGTTTCTCTAGATCAAGCAGTAATACTGTAGCCAATTGCTTCGGATAGCTGTTTTGCTTGAGCTCATCAGCGGAACAATTAAGCTGCCTACGGGTCGAAAGCTTTGTCGATATAAATACCCCATATATGATCTGGCCTCTCACCAGAATGTTTGTCAATGCGGTATTAGCTCAACAGAGGTATTAATCGGTAGCACAGCAGCTTACTCGTTCCTTTCGAAAGAGCGAACCATCTGTCCAGATCTATTAGGTGCAGTGTCACTTGTGGATTTAGAGAAATTTAATTATCTTTGTGGATAATGTAAATTATACTAACACGGAATTGTTGTCCATTAGGCTAAGAATATTTCTTTCAGCTGTCCAAAAATCATATTAAAGAATATAGCAGTATCATCTGCGAAGCTAGCACATCATTGCTGAGTTCAAGTAAAAATTGGAATAACCTCGAAATAGTACCATCCGAGATTTCTGTGGTTCCTCTTTAAGAAAACTAATAGTATTGCATTTTTTCTGATAATCGGATCCTTCGTTATTTCGGAAATCCTATTCCTTTATCAAATACATTATATGGAATACTGCTATGCAATGTCTGGCATCTCAGAATAAAATAGGATGCTAGTCAATTTCTGAAATGTTGGAGTCACCTTTATACTTCTAATATTTTACGCAGAACGTTTGTTTAAGAGTAACAATATTGCGTGTCCCCATTGTTGCGGATGGAATTTACTAAAGCTTATTTCGACGATGTTGGTCAGATGGACCTATATTTGATACCTGCGCAAGATTATCAACAGAGAATGTTTAAAGTCTGCTGCATTATCATGCTCCGATTTGTAGACGAAATTAACAAATTTGTATAATATAAGATATTTATAAATATCATTTCCATGCAATGTTTGACACAAATATCATCTATTATGTTGTATTCGTGAAATTAGAGCATTTCACTATCAATATAGTGAAGAATCAAACATTCTATCAGTTCATCCAGACATCTTTACATGCAGTCTTTTATTATTGTCAATTATCATGCTAAAGAATGCTGTAAAATAATTCAAAGTTAGATTTATTCGTGCAGGTTGCAATAAACATCACCATTTTCATTACACCGTATTATTGTAACGTTAATTCTTTGAAATGTGGAAAAGCAAATCAAGCAAGTTGAATTAGTAAGGTTAGACGACACACACCTGTAACTCACCGCAACTCTTTTTCTGGGGCCGAACTTATGTATCCATCTGTGTCCTCCCCAGATGTCTCTACTCCACCCTTCAATTTATATTTGGCTTGACGAATTGCGGTTAATTTATTACGGGCTTCTTCCAATTCTTTTTCGATTCGCAAAATGTCAGACCTGAAAATAATATTACGATTACCTTCACTTCATTCATATGTAGCGAGGGCATTCAAATGTGCCAAGTAAACTGTCCCAATCATAAAGATTACATTAATTTCATATCACCAAGAATATTTTATTATTTATATTCAGAGTGGGTTAGTAACAATTCCATTATTGTACAGAAATAAGCATTCCTGTGACATTTTCAAGTTGAAACCTTAGCTTCATTTGTAACTTTGACTTCAACGATTCACTAATATCAAGATACGATGCTATTCACTATTTATTTTTGTAGTACTAGTATTAGAATATGGCGTCCTTGGACTTGTGCTGATAGTGGGGCATATTGCAGTGTCCCTTTCAGAAGAAAAAATGTATCTCCCGATGGTAAACAAATAATTACAAATGTCAAATCAATCTTTGCTGAAAAGATATTTTAATTCAAGTATTGTTTTAGCCGAAACGTAGAAAAAAGCGACATGACTCTGGCACATTTAGAAGTACCGAGTAGAATGATGATTTATTATGAAGAACAATCTGGACATGTAGAATGATGTGGATTTATTATGAAGAACAATCTGGGCATACACTGTATTCCCTAAAAAATAGGCTAACCAACGACGAAACAAATATTTCCTGTAGCATGTCAAATCTAAGGAGAATTTTGATTAAATGTGTTTTAAATATCACACGATTGATGAAAGACAAACCCTAATGGAATCTCAACGTTTACGGTAATGGCTCAAACAATATAGAGCAGAAAATCGTTCAATTATATATCTTGACGAAAGATGGCTTGATACACATGACACTGTGAGAAGAGGATAAAATGATTTTTCAAAAAAATGCCAAACCAAAACTCCTTCAAATAAAGGTAACAATAATAAAGATTCTTGACCCAGTATGAATTATATATAAATATTGTTGGGAAATAGGTCACATAAACACTCTGTTTCAAATTTTCGTCTTTACGTACGTTTCGGTGTCACGACCATCATCAGAAGACTTATTATGTCAAAAAGGGTTTACTAAAACTAATTATAGCACAAGCGTCGATATCGCACAAATTTCAATCAAAAAAAGCCCACGCCGTGGAAACGAACAGAACCACGAATAATCGAAATTGTATCGTCAATTGAGACCGAAACGTACGTAAAGACGAAAATTTCAAACAGAGTGTTAATGTGACCTATTTCCCGATAATTTTTATCAGTGGCGGAACTTCAATTTTTTGGCCCCCCCGCAAAATATTATTCGGGCCCCTACTACAAAAGAAACACAAATTTTTATAGATATTTTTATTAAAAAATAACAAAAAGGAACAAAATTGCATTATTAGCAATTAAAAATTAACAAAAGAAAATATATTTAAAATTTAAAATCCTTCCTCCTGGATTTCAAATTTGCAAAATCTCTAATCACATCTTTTATTTCCATATTTGAATTAAAAAATAAAGCTGAAAATATAACTTACCTACTTTCACAGTTCACACTTAATATTTATTTAATATTTTGTAACGAATTCGAGTTGAATGCAAATTTTAAAGTGACCCACACATTCACAAGATATAGGTATCTTAAAATTAATAAACTTAAAATCTAATAGAAAAGTAGAAGAGGGTGGAGTTTACAAATTGGTAGGTTCTTATTGGTGACAGGAAGGAAGTGGTGGAAAACATGTATTACTGAGGAATGTGTAAGAAGAAAGGTTCAAATACTTCAAATGGAAAAACCCGAATTGTCGATTCGCCAAGAAATGGTCATAAATAACATCTGGAGAGGTATCATAAATAATAAATATTTGGGTTTGTATAGTTCTGAAGACATGAAACAAATGAACGTACCTACGGTGACGAGACGGTTGTAAAATTGGGAAGTACATACATAATTAAATAATATAAAATAATATATAGTGGTGTTAATTAGCGACGTAACACTGTCACTGATCAACCTACCCAAACAATTTTCGACAAGTGCTCTGAAGAGTGTCAGAGAGGGGCATTTTTCTTTGTTTTCAGGCAGCCGAGTCAGTGCGTCAAAACAAAGTGATGACAAACAGATGTGGGAGGTTGCAATACTTGCTAAGGGTTTTAAAATATTTTGTATTAGAATTGTTTGTTTTTTTTTGCGCTTGCTTGTAAAGTCGGTTATCAGTTTCGAGAATGTTTCACTCTTTTCATGATGCATTTGGGCCCCTATAGCTCTGGGCCCCCCCGCGTTGCGGGGTCCCGCGCATTGTAGTTCCGCCACTGATTTTTATATATAATAAAGGTAACAATAATACATAAAGGTTTAGAAAATGGATTTGGGTGTTGTCTATTGCTTTCAGCTAAAAACATAACAGATTTCTCTTGAAATTACCACGCAAAACTTTTTAAATCTTGGTTTGAACATCGTCTTCTTCAAAATATACCCAAAAATAGTGTAATTGTAATGGTCAATGCTAGTTATCATAGTAGTCAAGTAAAAATGTTGCCTAGTTCTAACAGCACCAAAACTAACATTCAAAATTTTATGATAGATAATAACATAAATATAAAAGGGATCTTTTAGCAGTATAGAAGGTTTTCAAAGTTTATAAAGAATACGTCTGGGATAAACAACAAAAAATGGACATAATAATAAGTTTACTTTAGATGGAGATAATAGTGATAGACATAGAACAAAATTTGATATAAAAATTAATTAAGTTAATGAACTATAAAAGAGTTCACACTGTGGATATATTATAACACTATTAGTAAAAAATAATCACCCGTATCCACTAAAAATACTATTAAAGCCTTCATCTGAGTAAATAGTACTTTAATAATATTTTTAGTGGATAAGGTGGATGATTATTTCTTATCAATAGTGATAGAATTAAGTTGTTAAAATTGATTATTGTAAGTTTTCTGTGTACCCACATTAATTTTTAATATACTTATTATATCTTTAGTAATAAAATAAAATGTTATTTTCAATTGATCATTGAGTAAAATGTGGTAGGGGTGTGTCTGTGTCTATGTCTATGTGCCTGTGTGTGTGAGTGCGCGTGCGCGTGTTATATGGAGGTTTCCGTGATCGGAGATCACGGTTGTTTAGTCAAAAGATGGCGGACGAGTTAGGAGATTATGACCCGATTCTTTTCAAAATTGGTATGTGTGGGTTTTTGGGGTCGGAGATCATGATTTTTCAGTCGAAATTTGAAAATTCAATATGAAGGCTAAGATGACAAGCTTTGTGATTATGGTCCGATTCTATTCAAAATTGGTATATGGGGTTGGAAGATCATGATGAAATTCTTTGTAGTACACTTTGAAATAAAAGTTTGTCTTTAAAAACATTCAATATATAATATTATATATTATAATCATATACATATGATCCGCAAGAATTCGAAAACTAGTTTGCTAACAAAATTGAAGGAAGTCGAAATTTAATCATATGTCCAATTCGGTCTGTGCATATCAATTAATTTTGAATAATGTACTTATACGAAATATAGACACAGAAACGGAAAATGTTAGGAACATACATGTAGCAGAAATTAAACTAAACGGAGCATATATACACAATAGGCGACGATATTGATGCCTCATTATGTCCCAATCGTTTTCTGTTGGACAGGGGGAAATGGATATCAAATTGTAGTTATTATAAGAGATCAAATTCATAGTATTCCGATATTTTTTATTTCTATTATTGAAAAAGAGTTTACTGTATTTTCATTGAAATGGTTCTAGTTTGAAGATTTGAACAAAAAAGTTGAATGCTCTCAACTCGAAGAAGAATCAGGGTAAGATTTACTCATGTCAGTTAACGTTAACTGGTCTGACATATATTTCCTTATTTAGTGAATTTGGATTCATAGGTTACTCCATCGACAGTGATCACTCTTCATGTTAATCTCGCCTTGAAAACCCACCATACCGCGCAAATATTCAGTTCTTGGCAAATTCAGGAATTACGGAGCTTACCCATCTTTATCTGATCAATTGAGTTAACAAGATATAAGTATACCATATTTAGCAAAAAGAATATAATGCTTTAGGGTTCTAAATATTACTGCAGATTCGAGAATATTCCATTTTATATTATTGTACTGAATCCATATCAGAAAAAACCTCGTCAAATCTAATTATACATTTTTTGTTTTTATACATTTCAATTGCATATGTAAATTTATTTTTGTAGAAAGCACTCACCTCGCATCAATTTCTTGAGCAATCCCACCCACCATTCTCTTATTTAACACCAAACACCTTTCTTCCTCTACACTTTTGGCTTTTTGTGCGGCTCTTACGAGATTATCTGTCGACCTAATCACTGCTGTGCCAGCTTGCTGTAATCTTCTTGTTGCTTCTGTATCTCCTTCTGCTTTCACTTTACAAGCAACGAGCAGTTGAGCGGTTGAACTAGCTACTTGTTTAGCAGATGATATCAATTTGTCTTCACTCCCAACACCTTGGAAATAAAAACGAAATAACACAGTGTAATCATTTCCTTTTCAACACGCTTCTAGTAGCTTCACCTGTATGTATGCAATAAACATACATCACGTCTAGTAGTTCCGGGCAGCTGTTTCGCTCTTTCATGAGCTCATCAGCGGAACCAGTAAGATGATGTAATAATACAATGATAATAATAATGAGTAATGTTTATTCAAGTGTAAAATACATTGATACAAAGTAATAGTTACATGATGAAGTCACTGTTCGGTCCGCCCCGCTAGAGTTATGTCATATTCATTTGGAGATCTTGTTGGATAACAGAGGTGTTTCAACACTATCTACCGGAAGGTAGATGTTTCACTGAGAGAACAGTCAAGAACAATGGCATCGCGTCTATCAGTTCCGAACAACTGTTCCGCTCTCTCATGAGCTCATCAGCGGAACTAGTGAGACAGTGATCTGGTGGTTGCATTTCGAACTTTATCCTCGTCGTTTGTTTGAAAAGCAAATCATTGTGAACAATTCTCTCAGTGGGACATCTACAGTCTGGTAGATGGTGTTGGTTCTCCAACATTTCCAAATGGGGTTTGTATAACTGGCAAAGCTGAGCCTAACAATGAATTCTTCATCATCTTAGTCGTTACGCTGATGAGCTCATGAGAGAGCGAAACAGTTGTTCGGAACAGATAGGCGTGATATCACTGTTCGACCTGGAGAACCTGAACTTTGTCTAGTGAATTTTAACATGAAATGTGCTTGATATTCACTCATGCATTATAAAGAATTCATAACTGTGTTTACACTATAACACTAATAAGTTAAAAATAATCACCCCTATCCACTAACAATATTGCTCAAGTACTAACGACTTTTCACTTTCAGTAACCAAGTAGCCATGATCAGAGTAACTATGTATGATGTAAATAAATCTAGAAAGTGAATTTTAACCGCCTTCTAATAGTCTTATCGATTTGCAACTTATCAAATGAAACCAATTTTCATATATAAGATGAATAAACAATGAATTAATTAACATGATTCTATTACAGCTTCATTATTTTTAGTGCTAAAGTGTTTGAGCCACATCTAGCGCCGTCTCACAATCCCTCCCGGGGTAACGGTGATATGACCAGATTTCGTAGATAAGAATAAAGATGCTTGTGAGTCATCTTCTACATCACACATAATAAACGGTATTAAAAGTATAGCTGTCGATATTTTTTCATTTCGCTCTCCTTCGAGTATATCATTCCCCGTTCAAATTCATTCAGGTCCCCCAAATTTGAAACAAATCGGCTAATATTTAGAGGTGCATCAAGCCCAGAACGTGTTTTTTGAAGTTTTTCCTCAATTTTTGAGAGGTTTCATAACACTGTTCTACAATAACGGGATGTTTGACACTTGGGAGACATTATTATATTCAAACACAAAGTATTTAATGCGTTTCAGTTGCCACATCCACTTTCCCACAGATATATTGGCGGAAAGAACCATTTTTTTAAGGCCTAAAAACTGTAATTTCAACTTTCAACTTAAATAACTTCATATTTTTAGGTTCGTGATGCGTCATATGCTCTTTTAACGTAGTCTAGTATCACGTAGCATTAATTGAATTGATAATTTCAAAGAAAATCGCTCATCAGTTATGATAATCTACACTCGAGTAGAAAAACGCACCACTTGAAAATGCACCGATAACGGCAAAAATTCAGAGTTCCTTAACTCGGTTGCATTTAGTCGAAAATCGATGAATCTTTGAGTTCTGAAAAGGTTAGAACCTTCCCTTTAATGTGATGCTAGTTAATGTGATACCAAATCCATTCCACATTCTCCCACCCCGCTAAGAAAAATATGTTCCTGGTGGCAAAAAATGTCCCACTTTGACAGCTCGTAGCCGGTTGAAAGGTTATTATTAAATCCAAATTCTGACACCGAATTAGAGATGTGGAGAACGCGTTGTATCGATGAACTATTCTCTCAACATACACGTAACTTGTTGAAAAGATTTGACGTGAACTGCGACTTTTTAATTGAAAATCCATCTGCGTGGAAAAGCAACGAGTCTTATATAGAAGCGAAGGAAGAATTTTCATTTTTGCGCGTTACGAATGACACCGCGGAAAGAGGTATAGCGTTAATTACAAAATATAATTCCGAATTGACGAAGAATGGAGAGCCAAAGCAGTACCTGTTGAAAGTTGTCGAGGAGCATCCACATCTCTAATTCGGTGTCAGAATTTGGATTTAATAATAACCTTTCAACCGGCTACGAGATGTCAAAGTGGGACATTTTTTGCCACCAGGAACATATTTTTCTTAGCGGGGTGGGAGAATGTGGAATGGATTTGGTATCACATTAACTAGCATCACATTAAAGGGAAGGTTCTAACCTTTTCAGAACTCAAAGATTCATCGATTTTCGACTAAATGCAACCGAGTTAAGGAACTCTGAATTTTTGCCGTTATCGGTGCATTTTCAAGTGGTGCGTTTTTCCACTCGAGTGTAGATTATCATAACTGATGAGCGATTTTCTTTGAAATTATCAATTCAATTAATGCTACGTGATACTAGACTACGTTAAAAGAGCATATGACGCATCACGAACCTAAAAATATGAAGTTATGTAAGTTGAAAGTTGAAATTACAGTTTTTAGGCCTTAAAAAAATGGTTCTTTCCGCCAATATATCTGTGGGAAAGTGGATGTGGCAACTGAAACGCATTAAATACTTTGTGTTTGAATATAATAATGTCTCCCAAGTGTCAAACATCCCGTTATTGTAGAACAGTGTTATGAAACCTCTCAAAAATTGAGGAAAAACTTCAAAAAACACGTTTTGGGCTTGATGTACCTCTAAATATTAACCGATTTGTTTCAAATTTGGGGGACCTGAATGAATTTGAACGGGAAATGATATACTCGAAGGAGAGCGGAATAAAAAAATATCGTTTTTTTTTGGCACAGCCTACTGGCCAAACTAGCTTTGCGTCTGAATTTCTGTCGCGCATTAGACCAGACACCGAAGAAAGAAGGAGGCTCATTCACGTGACGTAATTTGCACAATGAACCTAGGTGAGCAGAACCGCTATAGATTGTACTTTCCGATAAACGCCGATAGTGCTTCTTTGTCACACGTAACCCTATGTTTATCTTGTGGGCATCTCAGTCTAGGTATGCCACTGAGATATACTTACTCATCAACGCTCAAAGGTTTAGTTTGAAGATTAAAAAGAAGGAAATAAAATGGTATAGTAGTTTAAAGAACAAAATCTGCAAGTGCTATTATTATTGTTATTCTCAGAGAAATGTTACCAGAAAGCTCACCATGCTTTTACACCCATCTACTTAACATTGGAAATGAACATAGTGTAATAATACACATCATTTTCTTCCTTTTTACAATGTTTCTAATAAAAGAGTGTTTTTTAGCATATTAAAACAATATCAATATAAATAAGAAATAATAACCCTTATCCCCTAAAAATACTGTTTAAGTACTGAGGACCTTTTGGCTACCAAGTAGCCATCATCAGAGTAACCTAATTTATACATCAAAATGTGCCCGTTTAAATACTATTTGGGAATAATAATGTAAACCAGGGGTTACCCTCAGCTGGAAATCAATCGGAATATAATAAATTTCTTTTTCATTTATACATTTTCATCTCTTCTAAATTACCTAGATATTTGTCCACACTGTGTTAAAAGTGATAAGCTTTACCGAGGAATGATGTGACCTGTATTCAAAACATGTTCCGCTAATGCTGATTTTTCACCATTATTTTTATTTATATTGGTAAAATGTTCTTTATACAGAGTTAAAATGTCCCTTCTAGTTTGACCCACATAGTATTTTGAACAAGACTCAAATGCTATGTAAGTCAAACTAGAAGGAATATTCCAACTCGGTATAAAGAACATTTTGCCCATACAAATATCTAGGTAATTTAGAAGGGATGGAAATGTATAAATGAAAAAGCAATTTATTATATTTCGATTTATTTCCAGCTGAGGGTTGAGCCCTTGTTTGCAATAATTATCCCCAAATAGTATTTAACAGGCACATTTTGATTTATAATTTAGTTTACAGTATTTGTAGTGGAAAAGGGTGATTCTTGTTCAGAGAGAACTCCTTAATAGTTTATTAATAATCTCAATAAATGACAATTTTCCAATTATTAAAAGTCTGAGAAAACAATACTTATACAATATCCATAAATAATCGAATATGAATAAGCCTTGAAACATAATTAATTGTTAACAGATTCTGGATCAGTTTTAAAAGTGAACAAAAGCATCTCATTAGTGTAGCATCACACTAATCTCAAGTTTCAATAACTATAAGATTTAATTGGAAGATTGTGAAATTAATAAGGGTAAGAAAAAACAATGAAACTTTTGCATTGGAATACAACATTTTTAAGAATTATAGCTACTGTCGTGAACCTGAAGTATCAGCAATGTCAATTGTAGTGATAAGTTCATCTTCTCTTCCTTTCACTCTGTCATATCAGATGCATTGAACTCACTAATCATGTATGACCTAGCAGCATAGTTTCATTCAATTTTTATATTGTAAAGTTTGGCTCTGGTTAATTTGAGTAGTTGAACATCAACGTTTTTTGTATTTGTTCTATTTGGCATACAAGGGATCGAAATGATCAAGCTAGTTTTCGGAATGGAAATCTTTTTCTAGTCGAATTTCAGATAGTGGTGAAAGTTTATTTCTTATTCCAGGTTTAAAGATGCCAATTAGACTATTTTGAATTAGGTATCTTTCTGTAATCAATGCCATGGTTCTGAATTTGATAAGCTTTCTCAACATTTATTATGATTATAATTACATGATTGGGGAAACTCACCTTTAACTAAAGCATTAGCACTTTCTACCAAACTATGAGTAGCCGCAGCTACTAATCGAGCAGCAGATATTAAACCTTCTGACCATTGACCGTCATCAGAAGATGATATTGGGGTGCGTGAAACTTTTCCACTATCAATAAGTTCTCTTTGTGCTGCACTGGCAGCTTTGATGAGGCATGAAGTTGCTGCAGCTATAGATTTTGCCGCTTCTAGTATCATTTCGTCAAAATTCAAAGATTCATCCAAGTCTTGAGTCTATAACAGGAAAACAAAAAGGTATAAAAATTTAAATCAGTAGTAGATACATGTAAAAATATTAGTTGAAGAAGGGTTTATTTAAGTTTCTTCTCATTTATTTGCTTGTAATTATTATTTTATGAGTTGTGCGAATTGAATTATTCAATTTGCACAATTCAAACAAAGACCAACCATATTACTTTGGTGCCATAGTTCTTACAACAATATCAGGGAACCAGTAATCAGTATCAACAATTCCATCTGGAAGAAATTTATTAAATTTGAGACCATGATCCCACTATGCCTTAATGATATGCTACTTTTGATCTTCTATAATTCTTACCCACAATGTTGTTTTACATAGTAGTTTTTTCTGGAGCAATTAGCAATTTTTGCAAAAATGCAAATTTATTATAAAAATCATGGCTCGGTTTACGAAACTTACAGTTCGCCGAGATCACCATCGGTCGAACGTCCATCCGACGTTTACGCTACTTGATGTAGCCTATGAGAAAGAGTGTGTACTGAAGGAAATATTGATACCAGTGAGGAAACTATCAAAAACCATTCAAACACTTAGATTCTGCACCATGTCACACAATTGGACCTCTGTGCGCCCACCTTATCTTTCCGTAAAAGATATTGGTTTAACACGTTACAAGATCCAGCTCGTTTGGCCCAATGACTGTTAAAAGCAAATTTGTTGTAGCTTGAGTGGGGCCATTCGTCGGACACCATTACAACCAGTAAAATGCACTATACGAAATGCAGGAGTCATCGGACCAACGTGTTACCGTCAATTGCGAACGCTATAGAGGATCATGAAAACAGACAATTTCATTTTCCAATGAAAATTGGAAGAGGATATGTGGTTCGAACAAGAGGGCGCTACAAGCCATATATCGTGTGAAACAATGGATTTATTGAAGGAATAGGAAACGTTCAGCGATTTTAAAATATAATTATATGTTTATATTAGAAATCAAACAATGTGAACTGTTTATGAAATTGACATAGGCCTCTAATTCTTCAAATGAAATTTATTTTTAGAATGTTGATTAATTTTTTTCTATTTTTCTTGATCTTTTGGTTGGTCCAATTCTCAATACATTAGGAAAGGAAATCAAACAGCCACAACATATCAGAATTTCAAACATATACTTGACAATTTCTGACTTAGAATATAACTTGCTAATTATTTGATTACTTTTTGCCAATAGTGGCATTTTCAACTTATTTTTACCCAATTTTTGGTTTTCAATACATTACTGAACTAGTTAGCTAAAACTTTCATGACGTCAATATTTAATCCGCCTTGAATACAACTGAAGGTATATTTATAAATAGATTATAACTTTGATGAAATGAAAAAAAATACTGTTTTTATACAACTTTCATTAACAATATGATTATCAAACAGATACTAAAATATTTACTCTTGTAACTGTTTGATAATGGCACGTTGATGTTGAAACTATATTAACGTTTTCATACTATTATTAAAAGTGGTATCAAACAAAGTAATTCTATAAATAAGAAAAATCACCCTTATCTATTAAAAATACTCTCTAAAGTTCTGAGGAACTTTCGGCTACCAAGTAGCCATCAGAGTAAACTGATAATGACTACTTGGTAGCCGAAATGTCCGCAGTATTTTTAGTGGACAAGAGTAATTATTCATTTGTTCATAATGATAAATGACCATAGAGTAACGGCTTGTACCAACGATTTTTTTAGATCAAAATTCAATATCTATTGATAAAAAACAAAAAAAGGACAATTCTACTACAACAGTTAAATTACCTGTACATGTAGCAGTCTTGTAGATAAATGATGTCGCTATAATAATATGTTTGATTCCTGGGTGATTAGAACAAAACAACCAAGAATATCAAACATATCTTATAGAAACTCACTGCTCAATATTCCTTGCTGTATTATTCAAATGAATATGAATATAATATGAATTTACTCACCTTTATAGATTTCCTGGGCCGAAGACTAGCCAGTTTCTTCGCTGCTGCATCTATAGAAGCGGCAGCACCAAGAAGTTCATTTTCTGCGATAACTGTTGGATCATCAGGATCTACCCAGTCCGAACCTGCGATATCAATTTATTTATCATAAGTTTTTCGCAGATATACAAAGAAATTGGCAAAACGACCTGGACGAAAATTGACGCCAATCGAGATTTTACTGCCTTCAGAAGGCATGTATTACTTGTCCTTTTATTTGATGTTACCTTATTATGTAACATCAACAAATCAAATGTTGAATGACATGGTCTTATGAAATATCTAGTTTTTGCTCTATCAATTAAAATAATAGTTTATACAGTATTGCAGTACGCAAAAAATATTATTTCGTTGAAATTTTACCGTAACATTTGGAGATGCCAATTTTTTCATTGACCGTTTTTATTACAATGTTTCTAAAATGTTGATCTTCTTTCATCTCCCAATGTTACTACATTGACTAAAGCAAAGTGATTATAATTTTATAACATAAACAATAACAGTGGCTTTACCAGAATGTGTTGTACTAAACTACTAGTTATTTATAATACAATGGATCATAACAACTCAGTATTGGCTCCATCACATCGATAGCATATTATTTTTTAGTTTTTTGGTTATTCATTCATCATGATTTAGATTATAAGCTACTATAATTGATAATTTGACTGCTAATCTAATCAGATAACAATGCATTTCTCTTCTTCAGTCTCCACATTGCTCCTTGCTTTCTCAATTCTCACATTGCCTTACTATTCTGTACTACTACTACTAATACATACATGAGCTACTCATACCAGAATTTTGTTTTATATTTGAAAATATTATTAATTTTCCCTTCAACGAAATGTATCAAGTAATCGCGATTTGAAGTATCTCCTTCATTTGAAATAATCTAGTTAGTCTCTGATTCAATCTAGTAATGTGGAGAGTATTCCCATTACAATTTAGTTTAGGTTCAATATCGGGGGTAATTTGTATTTATTGCTAGTTTTGAATACTTGACTGAAAATGTTACTACATGAGAGAAATATTTGTTTTAATAAAAGACTAGCAAATTCCTCTTTCTGCATGGTGCAGAGATGTATGTTTACCTTCTGTATAACCAAAACCCAAATTGAGGCCACAGTTTGATAGATGCTAATTGGAACGTCAAGTTGAACCTCAATGAGTGAGTATGCTGATAACTGTGAATGTTTGATAGGAGTTACAACAGTTCTAGTTAGTCTAGGTGCTTATGCAACTATTTTTCAAGCAGAAATATATGTCATTGAGTTGTGTACACGAAAGCTAGAACAAAGGCAACGTGTTCGCAAATCGATAAGAATTCTCTCTCACAGATAAGCGGCTCTCAAAAGCGATTGGCTCCTATCGTAGTAACTCAAGAACGGTAAGGAACTGCCATAAAAACGTTTGAATGCTAAGGCAACAAAAACAAAATAACTTTGATCTCTGGATACCCGACCATTCGGGCATTGAGAGCAATGAGGCAGCAGATTCTCTGGCAATAGAGGGTGCAGCTTCAAAATTCATAAGACCAGAAGCAGTGCTTGGCATATCTGCAAGCACAGTTGAAATAACGGAACCAGGTTTAGTACACTTTACAACATACAATATAAACCCTTTGAGAGCAAGAGCTAAAATATTTCTACAACAAAGCAGGTTGAACCTACGTGCTCTAATTGGTCTATACACACGACAATGCCGTTAAAACCACCATCTATGAAGGCTCAGCTTAGTGGAAGACGCTCCATTTTAATTGTCTTGAGGACGATGAAACGGCGGAACTCATTCTCCGTGTCTGGACAAAATCACAATCAAAATCATCGGCGTTATAAAAATACTGAACTTTAATTAGAAGTGAGCCACAATAAACCACATGGTCGTGGAGGAGTGACCAATGTTCGGCCTGCTCACAAGAAACCTAAACTTACTCGTACAAGTTTTCCAGCACTTACCTTTCAACAGTTCGGCCACACTGACTAGGTCGGTAACAGACTGCGCAATTTTTCTTGATATAAGTGGTAAATTCTGTTTTGCATCTGTATTGTTTCCTTGTAAAATTGCCAGTAGCAACTCCCTGAATTGATGTGCACACTCACAACCGGCATTTATTGTTCTTTCTTTCAATTCTGGGGTTTCAGCCAAATTATATGCAGCACTCTGTAAAATTAAAGTTCTAAATCAAATTCTACATTTTATCATAAATTATTTTCACCTTGCAGATGATCAACATATCCGATATGGATTTTCTTGAAAGATTTGCTGCAGCTATTATATCATCTTGTTTATTACTGATTCCTGCAGACACAGATTTCGCAGTAGCTTTTGTGATCGCTTTTGTAGAACGAATTACATCTTCGGCACTCACACCTTGTCTTACACCATCACTGCTGTATAATGCCTGGTAAATAAAACGACTTCATGAATAAAAATATGCTGTTTCATTGATCATGTCTATTTAGTCACATACCCTCATCTCCTGAGCGATCGCTTCAATCGTCGATTCTAACGCCCGTGTACCACGAGTATGTTCATCTTCAACAGCTTTGACAGTTTTTAGAAGAGATGTCACATTTGTAACCATTACCTGAAAATCAATATTTCATTCATATTTTATTCAGTTCTACAGAAATCACAAAACATGCGTTTAATATTTAACACCCAAAAAGCTGGAATATAATGACTGTTAGTTTTGAACAATTGATAAGAAAATGGAAAGATGCAGCCACCCAGTACTGATAACAATCAAATCAATTAATTGAATACATACCAATCGTTTAACTGAATGATTTTGAGGTTAGGTTTTATTTTCAAAAGATAAATCAATGAGAGCCACACAATTTATTTATAAATATTTAAGAAAATAATGTTCCATATATGGTTATACAAAAATAAATTACGACTGAAAGAGAGAAATAAATTACAAAGTTTCACAAAACACTGAAACAGGACAAGCAAGATTGAATGTAAGAACTGACTAGATAGTTAGACTTGAAGAAAAATCCATTTCGAACGAGTTCTTGGAAACATCTGAACTCACATAATCTATGTATAATAAGAATGGTAAATTCAAAACTTTTTCAACTTTTGTTGTCGAGTAACATATGAATTTCAAAAACAATCTTCAAACAATAATTATTCTCAACACAACAACTTGCTGTTATGAGTGAATTGAAGAAAATAAATTTTCATAAAATTTTGCAGCAATTTTATCACACAGATATCAGAAAATTGTCATTGACATTTACTTTGAAGACATTTGAAGCAATACATATTGTTGATTTATTTATTATAGAATCAATTGAGTATTAGTCACCATGTAAGAAGATTTTGATAATATCTGAAAAAATTAGAAATGAAGTACTTAACTGCAAATTTTTAAATCCAAATCACACGATACACAATTTGAGGGCAAAATGGATTGAGCTTCAAAAAACACAAACAAATCTAAACCATAAGTACACATTGAGTAATATCAGATTGTAAGCTTTCGGTATTAATATTTTCTTTGCTGTCACTCAACAAACGTAATAGTTCTTCTTCTTGATCAGAAATCCACCAATCAGTATCGGAATCCGTAACCTGTTATGGGATCAAAACATGTGTTAAAACCACCACCGTGAATTTAGTTGGTTTTAGTAAGAAGAAACAATGAAGTAAATTCAACAGAAAAGGTGGACTTTAACAATAAATCACATGTTTTGATTTATAATTTCTGTAGATTACATATGCTGATATATTAAAATAATTATGAAGTTTTAGTAACGTTTTGCAAGTGTGTTATGCTTATTACAGAATTTTCAAAAGGTTGTAAGTAGTGATTATTGTGATTATTATGTTTTCTTTTTCTTTAAAGTCCACCCTGTGTTATTGAAAATTATTAACTTTTTGGAAACAAACACACATGCAAGAGTTACAGAAGCTTTACAAAATTACTATGATTAGTAATGCTTACAAAGCAGTTCTAAAATTAATATAAATATAGTTTTTTTAAACTTATTGGTAAAGACTTTCTCATTTTTTATAAAATACAGACTGGAGATATCTTCTTTCAATAAATAACTGCATCTTCAGTTCAGACTGACCCTTTTCATGAATTATAAATATAGGTATTATCCTAACCATTACTGAAAGTAGGTATTCGAATTGCATTGATTGGTATTTCACCACCTAATATAAATAATTCCATGAAGAAATAATATAACATATTTGGAAAATATTAATTTTTGAGTTAGATAGTGAGAACTCAATCATTAATACTAAGAGTTGAAGAATAGATTATAAAGCTTTTTAGGAACATCAAGGTTGGGTGAAATTTATGTACAATTATGCTACATTAACTAGATTCAACAGAAATCCAACTACAAGAGGATAATCTTGTTGAAAACCTTGAAGTATAAAAGATGTTAAGAGATAAATTATTCTTGAACCCAATATTTTTGATAGTATTCTGACTAATGAGTCACTGAGTGTGAGGCCACGAGTGAGAAGGGGGTTTGTATGTAGTTGAATTAATAAAATAGTTATATTTGCAGCTAAGTCTGAATAAATGTGTTTCAAGTAAATTTAATGAACCTCGGAGATAGTGGAAAGAAGTTATTAGAATATGTCTTTCTGAAAAGGTACATGAAATTATTTCAAGAGAATTCAAAAAAGGAATAGTTCCAACTGTTCTACATTAATGTTGAATTCTCGACAACATGATATGTACTTAGTAATGATTGAAAAATTTCAAATTCTCAAGAAGAGATTGCCGGTATAAGAAACCCAAAACACGTTCATCAATAATAACTTCACATATTTATATTTGTATCATAGCATTAAAAAAAACACTTGACGTGATGAAAGTCTAAATCATTTTTACCATAACAAGAATAGAAATACGAATTCAAATAATAATACAATATAAAGACTCTATTATTTATCTCCTATATCCCATATCCTCATATTCTTTCAAAAATTTTTTTTCTTTATATTTTCCATTTCTAGTTCATTAAAAAGAAACAATCACCCTTATCTATTGAAAATTCCTGTCAAAGTACCTACTGAGGACCTTTCAGCTATCATCAGACCTATTTGGTAGCTGAAAGGTCTTCAATACTTTCACATTTAAGTGGATAAGGGTGATCGTTTCTTTTATTGTGTGAACTCTTTCATAGTTAATTTTTAGTTAACCTAAGAATCCCATCTTGGTAATACCTCATACATAATAGATTTTTTGAAAAGTTTTTGTGTTCAAGCATAGTACTAAGGTTCAAGATCCATGTGGAATGAAATCATAATCAAAAAACGATAATTTAAAAATTGCTGAATATCGGAAATTGTGTAAATTTTGGTATTGAAGGAACATTTTGGATAAGCTCATAGATTATTTACACAGTATTTGTCAAATAATTAAATGAATTCTTATTCTTATATTGATGAAATGGCAGATACATAACATTAGGGCCAAAAAGGACTTAACACAGAAAACTGACAGCTTGAGATATTATATCAGAAAGCAGTGTTTTAATTGAATTTTAGTTCAAAGAACTTAAATTTTAGTGAGTATTATTTACAGCTATGTCATCAAATGGGACTGCATTTGAAGACCACCAATGGAAGTGGAATAATTATTAGTAGTTAAAATCTTCAAACATGTGTATTTGCGTTAAGGTAGCCAGCATAAGAACTGATCGGTATATATATTTGATAATTTATATTTTCATGTTTAGATACTTTCTTTTCAGTAAAAAATATGAGGTAGTCAAAGCTGAAACACTGACATGAGATGAAATCATGAATGTATTATCAATTACTCATGATTATTATTTATTAAAATACCCTTCTGAACAAATGAATGAATAGAATACCTATACTAATTGAGGTTCTTCTACATGGGGGCATCACTTTCATCTGATTTGTATAACTTAATAGTTAATATTAATATTAATTATAATAGAATCAAATGCAAAAAGGAATCAAAACTCACTATTCATGATTATAAACACTCAACCGAAAGCTTTGGAGATTAATATATACAGTGTAGCTGCACAACACACTCAATAAGGCACTAAGAGTAAAGATCGTACCTTTGCACTTTCCTTCAGATGCGACATAGCAGGATCATTAATAGGTTTACCACTGGCAGCTTTTGTTGCATGGATCAAATCACCCAAAGCACTAGCAACATCTTTTACGGCATTTATGAGCATTACTTGTGAATCGGGATTGGATGAACCCAAACTGGTTGCCCCAAATTTTACCACTTCGGCCAGTTGAACTATAAAACAAAATGCTAAAATGAATATTCAAGCTAGACTTTGCAAGGAGTTACTATTTTATAAATGTTACAGAAATTTATCTAGTTGGCAAGGATAGTTCCAATTATTTTCTCAAGGACATTATTGCGACATAAAGTGGAAAAATCGGACAAATGGCTAATGTTATTTCGAATAAATAAATCACAGCATAAGTTGAGATCAGAAGAGCAACAAAATCTGTTTGCTAATATGGCCCCGGTAGAGAGAATAGCTCATCGTTGTGACAGTATATGATTTTGCTGAACAACTACATCAGAATAAAACCCAAAATTCACAATTTAATTATTAAATATTTACAATTGTTCACAGTGGCATCCTCCCATTTGTATTGAATGAATTTACATACATAGTAAATGACTAAAGCAATAGAATTATGAATGAACAATGAAACTATGTGGAATTCAAGGAACATAAACCTTTTAACGAATTAAATCATCTTTGAAGATGTTTATAAAAACCAATAGAAATGTTATTCACTAAAATCTGAAGTTATTCTAATTGTTTATTCTTCACTCTGTAGCTAGGCTCACATTATCTACTTTCAACAGGCCTGAAATTATTTACGATTTATTCTCCTCATATACAACTTCTAAACACATATTTGCTTTGTTTGCCTTGGATGTTGGTCCTACTTACCAGCCACACCTCAGCCCCTGAGGTTTTTCATGCATAACACATATGTTACTCTATAGAACAGATTTTCCATATATAGTTGCAGGAAAATTATAATAGCGAAGGCCTTGAAATTCATGTTCACATCTGCAATATTATCCAATAGGCCAAATAAATTAAAAAAAAAATCGATAGTGGAAGCCGTTGCTTTATGGTAATTTATCATTTTGATTATATGAAAGAATAACTACTTTGTTTTTATACCACTTTTATTAATAATATTGTGAAAACGTAACTATAGTTTCAACATCGAAGTGCCATTATCAATAGCATTATCAAACAATGAAAATTATAATAATTTTCTAATTGTTTGATAATGGCACTTCGGTGTTGAAACTATAGTTACGTTTTCACGTTATTATTAATAAAAGTGGTATAAAAACAAAGTAGTTATTCTTTCATATAATCCAAATAAATTTAATTTTTTTTTGTTCTCGCTCACAGTTTGTAGTTAATCGAGGTATTGTGAAGGGTTGATTTCCAACATGTCCTAAAAGTGTTTGCCACAAACACATTCAAAAAAGCAAATGTTTATAAAAATGTTGTATTTAATTTAATAATATTGTATTATATTATTTAATAAAGGTTTGTTTTGTGAAATAAAATTGGTTTATATATCAAGATGTTGTTAATAACGTATTAGGAAACAACTTCCAAAGGGGGTTCAACTGTTTATGGGCAATTCTAGTTTCTGCTGATTTAATCTTGGGCTGGTTATCAAATAGACTTTTATAATTGGAGAGGATATACTTTGGACGATATATAGTTACAAAGTATTAATTGATGATGAACATCGGACTCACAACAAGCATGTAAACTAATTTACTACGCTAGCAGCAAGTTTCACTATGTGAATGCCACAATGTATCAATGTTAACCACTGAAATATTTCGTGAATCATCCTCGACGGCGGTATCGGACTCAAATCTTATTGCCGCACGTTGAGGAAGTCAGATTCGAATTCTGCAGCTAGAGGTTTTGTCATGAGCAGATCAGTACGGCCAAATCGTTTGTGCTGTATCTTATATATGAGCCACAGATATTCCCCAGGCGCCCACACATATTCTCGATCTACTCAAGGATATTCCCTTTAAAATATCAATCAAAACTTACCTATAGTAGAAACAGAATTTTGCGCTGCCACAGCCAGTTGTTCCTGGGTAGAAGCCGCTCCAGCCACAAGCGTTTTAGTGTCCTCTACCAAAGCTTTCGCAGTTTTCAGGATATTCTCACGGTGATCGGCAAATGATTCGTGCTCATTCTCAGGATTCAAATTACCGGCGGTGGCGAACATGATAGTAGTTTCCAGATCGCCAATGATGCCCGAGACTGTAGATGCGGCATTAATACAAGCTTGGGTTCCTCTTGAACCGGATTGCAAAGTGGCCAATACACGGGAAACTTTTTCTGTGACATTTCTGGAGTTATCCCCAACCTCACGAAGAATGAAATCATCTTTTCTTATCAAACACTGTCCCCCTGCTTGTACCAGATCTACACAGGCTCCTCCGAGTTGATGGACTACTTCTTTTAGACGTAGAGCCACTTCTCCATTTGTGGTAGCAGCAGCTGCACCGATACTGTCATTGGAAAGTTTTCCATACTTATGGGATAATTCTGCTGATAAAGTAGCCAATTTTTGAGTATCTGTTGAGGCTTTCGATGCCTGTAATTTCATTTGAATTACAATACATCCTATAATTTAACTTTATTTAGTCTATCATGTTTTATTTAATATGTGAGAAAAAAAACAGTACCAATAACATAAATAGATGTATATTATTATTAGATAAAGTAAGTCGAATATAGTGAATTATAGCCATGTATGGTGGAAGTATTGTTACCTGAAATTAATTTTTCTTTTTTGTTTGGTGCTAAATGAAGAGATTATTATTATTATCATTATTTTTATTCTCATAAACTTTTTAGCATCACTATAATGATGAATAGGATAATTATTCCTCTACATTCTATGTGTTTCTATTATCAATATGCATACATTACTTTAATGAATTATTTTCTGTAAAAGTACTGACCATTTCAACTCGGGCATATCAAGAGCACAAAGCACACTTTATCATCTAACTTTGAATGTTTTGATATAATTTTGAATGCTATAGTAGTATAACTGAAGATATAGCAGAGCAGATCGGTTCAGAACAATGATATAAAAACCCTTAAAATCAAAATAATATTTGGATAATGAAATAAGTTTTTAGCCAACTAAGTTTGACTTAACAATACAGACTCAGTCTTTTTTACAATTTAGGTAGCCTAAGCATTTTACATAATGAAACCAACGGTTTCACATTAAATACATTAGAATCAAGAGACAAAAGACTGCCATAACAATATCCTAAATGATCAGGTAGACCTACACCAAAGTGATTCTTTTTCTTTGTCTTACAAAGCACTCTTAGAATAATTCTTAGAATATTAAATAAAAATTATTCTAAAGCACAATTCACTCTGTTTCTCGGAATCTACCTGTTCCGGAATTTCCGATGATCCCCTACTTGTAATTGTAATCTCATTAACCCAATTGTACTTTAGTTTCTATTTACACTTGAACTGTTTATTGTTTACTTCATAATTTTGTATCTGTTTGATAATGGCACTTGTGTTGAAACCACAGTAACGTGTTCATGTTAAAGTGGTATAAAAACAAAGTAATTGGTTCTTATTTAATCATTAATATGTTTAGTGTATAGGTATTAGATTATATATTATTATAAATGAACACGACACCGATAACACACAGTAGAAAAATTCCAAAATAAACTTTCAAATGAACAAGTCACTGTGTGGCGAAACATGTTGCGCTTTCTTTCATTTGTATGATAAAATTTTATTTTGAGATTTTACTACCGTATATTTTTCAGTGTAGTGTTCATTTGTAATACAACGGATTTCTGACAAGTAAAGACCAGTTCAATCTTAAAAATACTATAGATTACATAGTCCAGTAATGAATTTGCACTTTCTACAGAAATTTATGAAGGAAAATCCCAAAAAGACTAATCTTTTTTGTTTGTTTCAGATCAACATTTTTACACATAAGGATAAATATATTCCAATGAGAGTTATTGAAAAATTAAAAGTACTATATATCTGAATATTGTGATGTCGTTGAGCAAAATGTTGGATTTATTCTATTGAATTATGAAGAATATCATCATTACTCCTCACATCCCTGTCTATGCTCTATTAAACAATCAGACTTTGAAATACTAAATCTAAAAGATATAAGCTTTTCCTAAAAAAGTATCGCGAGTCAGTCTTTAAACCAAGCTGGGATGGACTTCTGCTTTCTTTATAACGTATAAGTTACAGCTGTCGTTGGTTGAGTAAACTGAAAGCAGTTTTCTAATAGCCGTTCAAATTGAATGTTATGGAACTCGCAGAGACTATTTTCAAAATTTCTGAGCACCGTGAACTACTGGGTAAGTTATATTATGAAATGCTTGTACAATGGCTGAGAGCTCCATCAACTAAGCTATACATTTTCTTATCTGATGAAGTGTTTCAAAAGAATAGGTTGTTGTAGAAATGGATTGCATGGCAGCACATATAAAAAAAAATAAGAAAATGTCCACATACCATTTCACCTGCTATTTTGGCAATATCTTTTGCACATTCTACCATTCGAGTTTGATAGTCTACATAATCATCACTTTCAGATATGATTAAAGAGGCCCTTTGATCAGCAAGTCGAGTCATAGCTCTTGTCAAGTTATCAACCACACCAGATACAATTCCGCTTTGGGTAGAAATAGTTTCCAAGCTCCCCACTAACTCTTGAAGTGCTTCTTTAGTACAAGTTGCAAATTCATCTACATCTGGGTGAATATTAACAGCCTAGAAAACCAATTCCATATTGAGAATGAATTTCTCTTGGATGTTATAAATAAATTTACAAACCTTTGGATTGCCACTACAGTCTTTTGTAGCATAGATAAACTGCAAAGTTGATTCTGTAACAGATTTTGCTTGATCCAGTATTTGTTCTTGTTGTTTCGAATTTGTTAGATTAGAAGCAGCTCCTATTGTTCCCTGGACTAGAGGTTCAAAATATTGGACCTGTAGAGCAATATGACAATTAACAATATATGGCCTAGTTGGTTACAGTTCTGGTTAATATATCTTGGTTCATATTTTCTGTATTAATTGTATTATATAAATCGCTAGGCCCACTTAGATTTTGTAATAAATTTTAGCGAAATTGTGTCATATGGAACAATTAATTTTTTGTTTATAAAATTTGTTCTGGGGTCTTGCAACTTACTAAAAGAAAAATATGTTTAAATGAACACAAAATACTGCCCCTTATAAGTAACACACATTTATTAGACACAACACTAGTTGTCATATCACAATGAAAATATAATTCTTATCCCACACAAACAATTATAGAAAGTGACATATATTGGGAGTTATAACTTCGGAGCAATGAGTTGCTTCTACACTCATTTTATAATTTGAATATGAATTTTTTTTCTTTCTGATGATCTAAGATGTTATTTATTTTCTTCAAAATTAAATTTTTGTATTTGAATTATAGAGTATATTGAATTCTATTTCTAAACTTGAATAAAATATATATTGAACAAATCGAAGTTTTAACAGTTATTTTATTTAAATATTGTGTATATTTCACATAAAATATTTTGCATAGAACATTTAGCAATTGTCAGGTTAGGCCATATTTTTTCAATTACCAAATTAGATAGTACTAAAACCAATCAAGTTTACATTTTTGCTTTCAATTTAATTATTGATTGCACTACAACTAACTTATATGTGGTGGTTGACGGAATCTCCTCTGATACAATTGCTATTAACGCTGGTGTTCCCCAGCTATGGTACCAGTTTTGTTTCTGCTCAAATATCAACGATCTGTTGAAAGTACCCTCCTGTCCCGCCAACAGCTTTGCAGATGTTGGTATACTTCATATCATTTTCTCATCTAGAACCCCAATGAAGCCAGATGAGCGAGACAGAGACACAATGACGCGATTAGAAGATCCGATTTTGAAATGGGGATCTAATAATTTAATAGTTCAATGCAACGAAAACTAAAGTTTGTATTTTCTCTAGGAAGGCGGATCCCAAATCCCTAATATGATGATGTCAGGTGCAACTAGTCCTGAGAAGTGTCCCATATGCATACTTGGGATCACCACCAACAGTCCTCTCTTGGGATGATCATTGCGAAAACCGCTTCACTAAACTTTGTTTTCTATTCCTTACCAAGAGCTTTACATCCCAGCAGATCCTCATCTACCAAAGCACAGATCTGAGCTTTCCTGGAGTACTGTTCACATGTTTGGAGTTTACTTAACAGCCATTTTACCAATAAAAATTTTGCTTTTGCAAAATAACTAGTTTTCAAGAGATTCTGGGGAGGAAGAATCTCTCTTTTAAATAGTAGGTTCGTGCTTCCTTTATATGTTACCATATTAATAGTGAGACGTCGAATTTAAAGTCTTAACTTTCAAAATTTCAAGCTTCCAGCATTTAGTACCATACATATACAGATATTTATAATGAGATGTTCTAGGAATTCATTCAAATTCAACCCATCTCAATTGAATATATTTGAATGTGGTTCAGCAAATCCAATCCACATTTAGGTGTAACAATTCTATGATAAACGATTACATACCATTTGATTTACAGTGTGTCCGATACTCTCAGCTTCCATTTTCGCAGCATATCTTAGAGGTTCGATAGTATCAAATAGCCCAGCTGCAGCCCTTTCAACTTGTTGACTGTATACTGGTAAAGATGTTCCCTTTCTCGGTGCTAGTGATTGCGAGACTGCATCCATACATGCCGCATCGATGCTTCTTAGATGGTTGGTCAAAATGTTCGCAGCTTGCTCACATTCGCTTTTACCAGGTGCACAATTACTGCAAGAGAATAAATTATATCAAATATGATATTAAAGATGAACAATAACTAAAAATCTTGATCATAAGGTATATCTTGTTTTTAGGTAGTGGTAGATAGATCCACCAAAGTCAGGTTGATATCTTGTTTCCCAATTCATTCGTTGGCATAATTCTACAAATCCATATTTGTCATGATGATAAATCTAATCAGATGAAACACGAATGAACATGATTTTTCGACTTACCGAATGTTCGTTACCAACAATTTCATTGCGTCAGATACATTCTTTGAAGTGCTTGCGAACTGTTGCCATGTTGATGGTTCTTTTGGCATGACTATGAGATTTTTTGCAGTATTAATGACAGTACATGAGCTCTCGATAAGTTTACGCCCTGAATCAAGAATCGGTTGCTGTGCCTTTCTGGCTTGTTGTGAAATTCTAGCAGGAACTGTAGTAAACTCGCTTGAGCTCGCATAAACGTATAGATCATGAACGGCATCTGTAAAATATAGATAATAAATAATTGTTGAAATCACTAAGATTATAAAGGCAATTGCATGAACCTCATCAGTTATAGTATTGTTATAAAGGATAGCAATATAAATTAGCAAACAAACTTTGATGCGAGACTTTTTGACGTATTTGCAGTTGATGAACGCTATCTACTAATATTAGCAGCATGGAGGAATGTATTCTTTTCGCCACAGGTACTCAAAGGCACGTTTTCATACACCTGCATACCTAACAGATTTATTGGGTCAGTAGTCATCAGGTCAAGATCTTCACGATTATGTTTGATCAAATTTTATAGTTGAAATATATCAGTTCAGTGTCCTAAACTAATAAGCTATATAAGAGTTATTTACTCTGTGAATACCCTATAAAAATGAACAATATCGACCTTATCCATACAATACTGTACAAGTACTGAGAACCTTTCAACTACCAAGCAGCCATCATCAGAGAAAAATGAATTACAAATCAGAACGTGCCTGTTCAAATACTATTTGGAATCAATAGTGTAATTAACGGATTACCCTCAGTTGGAGATAAATATGAATTCATTAAATTGGCTTTTCTTTTATACATTTCCATCCCTTTTAAATTACCTAGATATTTGTTGTTGCAGTGTTACATAAACTTTCTTGAGAAATTATGTGACCTGTATTTGAAATATGTTCCGCTAATGGTGATTTTGCATCAACATTTTTCTTTATATGGGAAAAATGTTCTTTATACTGAGTTAGAGCATTGCTTTCAGTTTGACCTAGATGGTAGCTTTTGAACACGACTCACAATCGATTTTGTAAACCCGGAATTGTTGAGGTGAGAAACATTATCATTATTTTAATTTTAACGGAATATTATTTAAATAGGCGCATTTTGGTTTCTAATTAAGTTTACTCAGATGATGTTCCTTGGTAGCTGGAGGGTCTTCAGTACTTTAACAATATTTTAGTGTGGATAAGGGTGATTTTTATAGTGTCTTAAAATAATCTTCCAGATTATTTTTTCTATCTTCCAGATAGAATGATACCGTTATATTTCAATTTATCCCGTTAATAACCTTTTGGAGGTAAATTCTCTGGTAGATCAAGTGTGAGTCTGTTGATACTAATTGGTCATGAACTAATCTATAATTTCAGAGGGACATGATGAAAAATGAATGAAGTACTATTTAAATATTACAATATTTTTGTCATTGTGTATGTATCATTATAAAATATCAATCTGAAGACTTATAAATCCCAATCTTAATAAATAATCAACACACAATGTAGGTAATGACAATCACATTTTGTAGAAAGCTGTATTAAACCATAACTTCGATATATTTTATCACTGTGTGTGTCATTAAGAGACAGGGAATAGGAATATAATATATTGTATTAAATTTTGAACCTTCAACTGCAGTTAAATGTACTATATGATAGTGTGAGAATATTTATAATGGTGTTATGAAATAAGAGTATTCGATGATAGAAAGGACTTACTTAATAATGGTGCAGTGGCTTGAGCACAGTTTCTTCTATTTTCATCAGAATAATTCAAGTCAAGGGTTTTAATCTGCATGACTAAGGCTGATGTAGAGTTGGCAACAGCTTTAGCACTTTGTACAAACTGTCGTTTAGCCACTGGATTAGTAGTTTTAGAACTGGCGGTGCGACATGAATTGCATAAGGCACTCGTATGTTTCGCAATTAGCGTTGCAGCATCCAAAACTTGCTTCTGCGAACTTGATAGTGAAGATAATGCAGCACATCCTTGTTGGATTGCTTGTGAAGCTCTGGCGAACTGAGCTTGATCTACAAGACCTGGCCGCCCTGGTATACTTGAAGAATCGGAAATTGCAACCTAAATAAGAAAAACTTTTGCAGAATTCTGATAATTTTCAAATAAGAGTGGCAAAATAATGTTAATACAAATAGATACTAATAGGCTTTTGTTTGTTTTGTTAATTGCTGCCAACCTTTTTGCTGCAAATTCTACTTTGGATCCACAAGGGAAGGACCCTCCTAATATCACTGCCGCCGATAGCCCTATGCCTGAAATTGGCTTTCGTCAGATCACAATTAGGCGCATTCTGCTTGATCTCAATACCAAAAAGTCTATGGGGTCAGACGGAATTCCACCTGTCCTCAAGGAATGTGAGCCTAAATAAACACCAATTTTCTGCAGGTTGTTTACCCTTTCATACAAACTTGGTGTTTTCTTCCAGTTGGAAGCCATCTAGAGTCCAAAAAATTCCAAAAAAAAGGAAAGAAGACCATTCCCAATAATTATAGACAAATTGCACTATTATCTGTGATGTCTAAAGTGATGGAGAAAGCAATCAACATTGAGCTCATCCAATACTTAGAGAGCTCCAAAATCGTGAATGACCGGCAATACGGCTTTCGGCAGCACATATCAACAGACCTGCTTGCCTACGTAACACATGTATGGCAGAAATCTATTGGAAATCATGAATAATCTCTAGCTGTAGCATTGAATACTTCTAGAGCATTTGACAGTTTGGCACCATCGAATGCCACCTCAACTTTGTCGCTTACTATTGAGTTTTCTCACTCCATGTGGTGGCTGACGGAGTATCCTCCGATACAAGGCTATCAACGCTGGTGTTCCAGGGATTCGTCTTGGAATCAACTTTGTTTTTGCTCCATATAAGCGATCTGCTGGAAGTAACCACCTGTCCCGTCCACAGCTTTGCAGATAATGGTACACTATATACCGCTTTCTCATCTAGAACCCCTGTACCATCCAATGAAGCCAGAGGAGCGAGAAAGAGACAGGTTGATGCAACTAATGAAGATCTGAACAAGGTTTTGAAATGGGGATCTGATAATCTAGTAGAGTTTAATGCAATAAAACTTAAAGCTTGCGTCTTCTCCAGAAAGATGAATCCCACAATCCCTAATATGATGATGACAGGTACAACTATTCCTATGAACTCTTCCATATCCATGCTCGGCATTAACCCCCCTTGGGACGATTCTGTGAGGTTCATTGCGAAAATCGTTTCACAAAAACGTGGTTTTCTATTCCGTGCCAAGAGCTACTTTACATCCCAGCAGCTTCTCATAATCTACAAAACATAGATTCGACCTGTCCTGGAGTACTGTTTGAAGTTCGGCTACCAAACATATGCTGAAGGTCTTGGATTCCATCCAGAAGAGAGCTATCGTATGATTGATGTCACACTTACGAGTTCCTTGGCCTCTCTAGAGCATCTCGTATGTTATTCTACTATGAGAGATTCCAGATAGACGGACTAGATGATCTCAAGCTAGTCACCCCTTCATAGTCAAGCTCGCGACCTGCCGAACTTCTTCCTACTAGACTTCATTTTCTAACTGCGAAGTTCTTTCCTTATGCCTATAACATCTCGTGTAGTCAATGATTGATCGACTGTAATTAGGTAGATAATAATAAAAATAATTGCCGTACGTTTGGTTATCACGACTTGCGACCTTCATTGCAGAATGTTGAAAATATTCAAAGTTGGAATGATTCTTACAATGTTTATCTTATTTCAAAATTTGTTATGGCAACACTGACAATAGTTTAGTTTTAATTTTTATTGATTTCACAGAAATTAACGATAATGCCGATTTTCTTAGTGTTAAAGCACTTATAGGTTCCTATTCCACCAAGGTCGTGGCAGGTTCGAGACACCGCAAACCGGCCAGTCACGTGACGAGAATTGGGGTTTGCCAAGGCAACTATTTTCTAAATGTAAATCTTTCTAAACCACACAATTGATGAAAGCTAATACCTCTAAAATTACCAGAAAATATGTAATTCAACTTACCAGATAAGAACATTGAGAGGAGTATTCAATCAGGCTACAAATTGCAGCACTGAACATTTTGATGTTTTCACAAAATTTTTCATGTTCAGAAAGCTTGGCACTGCTTGTTATTCCGGTCATACCTTCACCTAAGAATATACGATCAGATAAATAGAATAGTTTTAAGATAATTTCAGAAAATTTACCCAGAACTTTGCTCTTTTCAATAACGGAATCCAGGGCTTCATAATAACTACAGTCAATAACTGGTTCTGAAGGGTTTTCTAGAAGAGGTTTCATAGCTTGTATCTTTCGAATGGCATTATCACATTCATTTTGTCCTGGAGCAGCTGAAGTACAAACGTTCACCAAGTAATTTATACTGTCAGTGACTGCCCTTGCGGCTGTGGCGAGTTGATTTTTCCCATTTGGTAAATTAGGATCGGCAGATAAAGATTTTGCCGTTGTCAACAGAGTGCTTGAACTTGTAGAAACACTTTGTAAGGAATGGACCATCTGACCTCTAACGTTGGTCTCTACTGTTTGTCCAGCCATTTCCAAAGAAACATTTAGCAGATCGTGGAACGCAGAAGCGAAATCTTTGGAAGAAGAAGCAAGCTGAACAGGACTCTGCACAGATACAACTACGCTGGAACTAGCTTCATTCAAGTTGGCTGCAGCCGTGTTCAATTCTCTCTGAAGTTCCCCATAGCTTTTTTTAGTAGCAGGTAAGTGTGTTGTATTTATGGTTGAAGTCCATTCAATTATACTAGTAATGGCATTGTCAACGTCTTTTTGTCCAGGTAAACAGTCAACAGTACGTCCGAGAGCAGAAGCAATACTTTTAGCAGCAATTTGGAGTTCAGGTGTTACACCAACCGTCTTAAGGCTTTTTTGAGCTTCACCTACAAGTTTTGCAGAATGAGCTAATACTTCTTTACTGGAACCTATCAATCTCTTCTGGACATCGTAGCTATCGGTAGTTGAAGCTACAGTTCTAACAGAGCTTGTGAGATATCGAAGACTCTCAGCAGTATCTCTAGCAGCTTGATCTGTATATGATTCATTTCCTTGAGCAGCCGCACTTATCAATTGTGCTACTCCTTGATTAATTGCTTTACCACTGGCGGTAAGAGATAGAGCCCCCCGTTCCGGTGTATCTTCAGGTAGTGGACGTAATTTATGCATTTCCACGGCATTATCAAATTCGTCCAATTCGTCTTGCAAGCTTGCTATTAACTGTGCAGCTGCGTCAAGTCCAAGGCCTTGACAAGCAGGTTTCGCTCTTGTTATAGCACTACGAAGTTCGCTCAAATCCGTATTTAATTGCTGGCTAGAGGTGGATAGTCTTTCAGTTATTGATTGATCACCTACTGTTGATAAAACCGATCTTGAAGATTGTACAAATCGTGTAGCAGGCTAGAAAAAAATGCGTTAAGAACTATTATTACAATTGGCCGATTAAAATAACCATCACGGAGATCAGCACATGGAGTTGTTGGTGAAAATAAAGTACTTACATGGATGAAGACTTCTGCGACATACATAAGTTCACTCTGACTGATGGCATTCTCAGGGTTTGTTGCATGAGCCTTAATAGAATCAATTAAAGGTGGAAGGTGCTCTCTCAATTCACGAGTATCTGTGATGAGAGTTTCTCGAGTAGCTGCATTTTGATTACGCGCATGACTATCTTGAGCTGTCTCAATGCCTTGGATAGCTGATGTTACTGCTTTTCTGACACATATCTACAAATCATAAGAAATAAATATAATATCCACTTCTTTTGTATATTGTACGGTGAAGAATACACTTTAAATATTTTGTTAATTAATTTTTTATATAATTCAAAGTATTACGTCACTCATGTACATAATGTATAATTCAAAGTGTGCATTTACTTTTCTTTCTTGTCATTATAGCTTGTATCATCCAATCTAATTCTCATCAATGAGAAAATATCTGAAATAATTTCATAATGTCGTGGCAGTATTTATCATACTTTTTCCTCACATGGTACGAAGTCAAGTGATTTTCCATAGGAGTTTCAGTATCTTTCAGCCGAAATCCAACAATAATTCATGTATTAACGAGAAAAATGATATCTCTATGGATTCGGCCTTTATTTATGGTAAATTAGTTTCAAATATATGTAGAAATAGTGAAAAACACACATCAAATTTACATAAACTGCAAATTATTATACTTGCTGACAATTGTTTGGTCACATTATCAAAGCGTTGATAGCTCGCTTTGATTTTGTCACTGCTTGAGGAAACAATTGTCAGCAAGTAAATTTTGCAATTCGAGAAAAATCAGTTCACTGCGGCGTCATTAAACTGAAAATTTAGAGATCATCTTCAAATAATAATGCCATTTCTGTATTAGTTTCTTAACAGCATAAACCTGCCATCTGGAATTATCGCTTCATAATTCCACAGTTGAGCTGGCAGTGATATATGATTAATTTGTATTAATGAAAATTCAAAATTATTACATATACATGTTTTATAATGAAAATTCTATCATCGTTTGGTAAAGTTAAATTCTCACCCACATTTACTAAAATATTTGATATAATTTGGTGTATTTACTAACTGTATGAATCAATTAATAATTATGTCCGTTAGCAGTCTCGTTATTCTCTACTAATTAGTTCTTTTTATGGAAATATTTTACATTTAACATTACAAATTTACCTTTGTAACATATTTCAACTCAATTCAATAAAGACATTTCCAAAAATATCTCCCACTTACCTGAACCGATTGGACCAATTTTGACCTCAAGGCTGGAGTTGTTGCTGCCACAATTGTAACATCTCTCAATTCCTCGGCAGTGCGACGGAGAGCATCCTGATACAAAACATCATGAGGATGAGTTGCACAATGCCTGGCTGCTTCCACCATTCGAGCCGTAGCATCTGCCAAAGTTTTTGCTGCGGCTAATAATCTTCGCTGTATCTCAGAATCGGGTAGTTTCTCTGCTTCTCCTTTAATGCTTTGAATGAGTTGAGCAGTCGCTTGTCCTAAACGTCTTGCTTGTCTAACCATTTCATTGGGATCTCCTGATGCTGCTGACAACTTATCTGTTGCTGTATATATTTCTTCGACACTGTATTCTTGTACAGATTCTCGAGCACGTTCGCGTGAAGCTAACTTTATATGATTTAAAAGATCGTTTAGTGTTCTAGAAACTTCTGAAGCGGCAATCTTGAGTTGTTTATTTAGTTCTTCGTTACCCGAAGACTCGTTACAGACTGCAACAAGATGTTCTACAGTTTTTGCAACTTCTCTCACGGCCGTTGTTAATTGTTCTTGGCAGGCTGTGGATGTTAAAGTGGGAGCAACAACCTATAAAAATATGAGAGACATGAAATAATCAAATAGGAGTTATCTATAATACCTTTGCACATGCAACAAGTTGTGAAGTGGCTAATGCACACTGTGTGGCAGCTCCAATTACTCTATTTTGGGTTTGTTGATCTTCACAAGTTGAAGCAATTTTCTTTGCCTTAAGTACAAGGGCGGCAGTGGTGTTAGCCACAGCTTTGGCTAATGATAGCAGCATATCTTGCAGCTCTTTATTCTCAGCCGTATCTTCGCCAATTGTTGCTAAAACTTGAGTACTCGCCTCTCCAACTCTAGAGGCAGCATTGAGTAGATTCTGACGAGGCTGAAATGCAATAATGATTTACTCAATACAAAATATTTACTTAGCTTCTTACTTCTTTAGATTCTGGTTCAGCAGCTTTAAGAAGATCACTGAAAGCAAAACAAAGTTTTCTTGTGGCGTCTAATAATTTCTCGCCCATGTTTGTGTCGTCCATGAGTGCAGCAATTACTTTTACATCTTTTGTCATCTCTGGTAAATTGCTTCCAATTGTAGTGATTGCGGCTCCAACTGCACTATGATCAATTTCATCCTGGGAACCTGAGGTAAGGGTTACGACTTGAGCAGTTGCAGCGTTCATAGCGGCTATTTGGGAACCGACGTTCTGTTTGCGATGGTCCAATGTTACTTGCTTCCATTTCATCGATGCTGCATCAGTACCAAGTTCTGGAATTTGTGCTCTTGTTTCAAGTTCGTATTCGGATTCTTTTATTCTGGTTTGCATGGCCGATATCATCGATATGAGAGCTCTTTGAGGTTCCGTTAGAACCGATGTTACTTTTGTTTGTTGAGCCTGAAACATTTATTATTCTCACTTCCTTCAATATTCATCAAAAATTTACCCGAAGAAGATACAATATGCTACTTTTACTAATTATATACAATCCAAAAAGTTATAAATATTGTATTGATGACGAGCATTCATTGAAGAGGAAAAACAAGAACGATATAGAAATATAAAATTTATGATTATAACCGAAGAGAAAAAGAGAAAACAGAGTTGGAAGCTGTTAATAAAAAGTTCCAAATCACTTCCATTTACCCAATGACAGCAAGGCAAAATATAAGGAAATTGAATAATATCAATTGATGTGTTATAGGAAACCATTGCTAGACAAAGCATCAAATGAAAAAACTGACTTGGGATATTTCAAGTAAGTTCATGATAGTTATGACATATATATTTGCACGTTTTGCTGCAAATACTGTATAATTCTTCTTTCAAATAAACTCTAACTTTTTGGCTTAAGCATGAATTCTATGCTTCCATACGTTTTTTCCTTAATCAAATCAGTTTTACATAAAAACTGCAGATATTAAGTTAATTAGAATATAATAGCTGCAATTTTTTCTGAATAAACTAAAAAATTTGACAAAAAAGCAAGAATATAAATTCAGAAGCAGAAGCATTACATTGTAAAAGTTGATTACATTACAAAAATCAATTAGCTGAAAACAAAAATTCTTTCATATGTGTGCAAATTTTCTATGTACCTACACTGCCTTCTGTTCCTGGTTAAAAAGCATGAAAAAAATATGAAAACTAATTTAAAATGTTAAAATGAAGAGAAAACTAAAAATTAACTTCCCATGAAGAAATTGCAATGATATGAATAAGAAAATGATAAAAACTTGAAACTAAAATTATCATCATATTCATGTGAAATAGTGAATTTGAAACATTCCAATATAAATTGAGATTAGTATAAAGCAAATTGAATATACCAGTTAGTTTTGAAGCTATTTTGATAGTTTTTTTGAGTTGTTTTAATGTACTTGAATAAAATTGGGAAGAATGAACATCCATGGTGTATGTGGTATAAATTTAGGCATTTGAAATTCCATTATGATAATCTTCAAATTAACTTTTATGCTTGTTTTTATTCTCACAAATACATATAAAGAAACAGGCTGTGATGTTTATCAATTGTTAGTAGATACCGAACTCAACAAATGAACTATATTGAACACAACAAAATTTGTTATTATCTAGAATAAAAAATTATGAAATTATCATAATGCTCAAGTATTATAAAGTTAAACATGTGTTTTATCAATCGATTATTATTGTGAAAATATGTATGATGAATGGAATTATTATATTCGATATGTATAGAACTTATGGAATTCCACCATGACAATGCTATTTTACGACATGGTTTGTTTCGCCGGTTACAGTAGGAATAAAAATCAAACTGAGGTGATAATGAGCCATACAAATGGAACTCATTTTTGTAACTACCTACTGTGGATTGTACCGCCTAATAGTTCATTCTTCAAAGAAACAGCGTAAATACAGTAAAATTGGCATTGTCGGTAATAATTCGGAAAAACTTTTCTACCCATCAATTTCTGCTCCCCCATTCAATTTCATTCTTGAAACCATTAAAATATCTACCAGGATTGATATATTAGATTTGAGAACATTATCTTTACATTATAAATTCGTTGTGTATACCAACTACCATTTGATGAAGCACCTTTGCGTCAAATGAACTTGTTAAAATAAAACACTATCAGTTGGTCTTTTATCACGTTTATAATAACAAAGACAAAGGCGATACAAACTGTTTGTATCGTTTGAAAATGGTGCGGTATTACCGAAATTGGTAACGTCTTTGTTATTACAAACGTGATAAAAAAACCAAATAATTTGTGTTTTATTTTATCATCATGAATAATAATCACCAAGCAATGTGCTTTACTATTAATTTTTGAATAAACATGAAGTTATAGGTCTACAGGCTATTATTAGGACATTATTGCAGAACTTCATCGAGTAATGACAAATCCAATTGAGAAGATCTAACAGCCATCTACGATAAGTAAAACATCATGTATTGAGTAATCAGCTGTTCAAAAGATATTTTTAATGGTAGTTTTCTGCTGGTACCCTTTGGATTCATACACCAATACAATTCTTTTCTCTCTTTGCCTCAGTACATTAAAACGCTTTCTAAATTGATATGTTAGATATTTAGTATATGTTTGAAATACTAAGCAGCTGTTAGTTATCAATAAATCAATTATGTCTTACCGTTGATGGGGCATGTCCCAAATTCACTTGTCCACCTACCGTGGGTAACTGGGCACTACTCATAACCCCAGTACTAAATGTTCTTTCCCCTAATCGAAAAATAATGATGATGAAAAACATGAAAAGAAATATAGAAAACTATGAGCATTCCATCAACAAAAAAATGGAATAAAAATATTAAATCAAAAATGGTTCTTCCTATAAAATGGGTGATGGGATAGGAGCTTTTATTAACTCACCATTTGTTCCAGCTCGCATTATGGCAGGTTTGGCAAGTGACTCTGTATTCATTCTTCCAATTTTACTAGATTCATGTTGTAGTATAGTTGCTCTGGAATGAAAAGGATATGGTTAGTGTCTGAAAAACATTATTATATGTCACTCAATGAATCACTCAAAATTAAGCATCTGTATGTTTTGTAGGTTACCAAGGTACCCATAGAGATTATTTCTGAAGAAGACCAAACTCAAGCCATAAAAATGGAAATAGGACAATACTTACTTATGAGGAGCAACACTTTCTTCAAACATAGTTGAACCTTCATCACCTTCAATGCCAAAGTGGTCCTTTGCTTGTTTCTGTAGGAAAAAAATGGACATTTCAAGACTCAACACTAGATTTCAAAAAGACACACTTACTTTTTTTAAAATAATATCAATATAACCAGAGATGATCTGTTGTATTTGTTCACCTTCTGTAGTTTGTACTGAATAATATTGGTCGGAATAATCGCCGAAATCAAGAGTAAATGTATTAGGACTTGCACCCCATCGACGGACCGTGGTCAAGGGCCATGTTTGCAGTATTTCTTTAGTTTTTTCGTCAAGTCGTAGAACAGACTCTTTGGTTATACCTAATAATCTAGGTACAAGTTTATTTTTGCCTTTCATTTTTTCTTTTACAAGGAAAAACGTGACTCCATACGTTGTTAACGATCTCGCATTTTTAGTGTACAATACTTTAGCTTCCAGTTCATTCAATCCGGTGTGTTTTTTATGTTCCGCAAAAATTTTTTTTTCAATTCCTTTAGCTTTAATATAGGACTGTGGTAGAAATTCTTTAGAACTGTAATTTAAAAAATTTACTTTAATACTGGGACTTTTTATACTTGTGCGAGCCGTAATTTTAAGTATTTTTTAGAACCTGTATCACACATTCTTCGAAAACAATAGAGAATAATGAACTTATATTGTACGTGGGAGCTGGGCAACTTACTGATTCAAAATTCGTGTGTATGGCTCCAAAAATTGTGCCTATTGAAATTTTACTTATTATTATTACCAAATTTGGCATACATTTCGGTAAGAAGACGCTGATTGTTTCTGGAAATGCATTAGAAACTAATTTATCCGAAAGAGCATGATGATATTTTGATTGCACCTAATATGATGAAATGAATCTCTATCTAATGACCATCCACTGACCCCAAGAAGATTTCAAAGTATTTTCTTTGTTGTGAATCAACAACTACTTATATTACAAAAACGAAATGTGGCAAAATCAAATGAATTCGATAAAAATGAAGAAAATGTCCAAGGAGAAGTTTGATCTTGGAAAAGTAGGAGATACTGTAAGATTACACATTCCAACATTTTATAAGGCTAGAAGTGAATCATATAATTTTCAAGAAACGAATTTACTGCTTAAGAAACTTTGATCCAACTCAAGAAAATTGGCAAAATTTCCTCACAAGATTATGTGAGAAAATTATAGGGTTTTAAAATGTTTTTGCAAGGGTAAATGTTTAACAAAAAAAGAAACAGTAGAAATTGTGTGCAAGATCTGATTTTACTTTTTATTAGGTACTATATTCATTAATGTGAACTGGAGAATGTGGATAATAACCGGTAGATTCAATAAATTTCACGATGTTAATGATAATAATCAATTAATATTTAGATTCTGATTGAGAATTGGAGATACACTACATTTTCTTGAAAACACAAAATGATTCGATCTGACAATATGGAAGATATCCATCTGACATATCAATTGAAGATTGATAATGTATAATCGAGTGTTAAATTGGAATGTTGGTTTTGGGGATATCGTACTTATTTTCCACCTCGCAAAATATTCTCAACTCAAATTCTAGGTTATACGATAACGAAAAATTAAGATGTCACTTTTTAAATGTCATGTTGGTTTAGTTGCCCTATTTCAGCATCTTTACACAACATTCTTAGTACTCAATAAACTAAACAATAATAGACAATTATAATGAATTTCAAACATCTAGTTGCCAACTGTTTCTGTTCCATCGAAATATGGTTAAGCACTCACTCTAGAAATCCAGGTTTATGTTTATTTTCCATGTAGTCTCCAAATTGAATTTGACATTGAATTCCAGCAAATTCACAGGCCATTTCTTGTGTAATTGGGTGGGTGCCATTTAGTATAGCATCACGAGCTTGAACGTAAAGCAAATTCAACTGTACAGGGTCATGTGAATCAATATTTTGGTCAGAGAAGAAGAACTTCCTCCTTAGAATCACTGTCTCATTCTCATCTATACCCTGTTCTCTCAGTGTTTTCGATGGATCCAGCCAGTTGACCTCGTCGTCGGTGTGCAATTTTCTACGCAATTGTTCCATTTTTGCGTCACGTTCTTTCTCTTCTTTTTTCCTTTTCAGTGTTAGGGTTCCATAATTTCTGTTGTCGATGTTTTCTTGATTTTCGATTTCCTGAAGAACAAGAGAATACTCGTCATGGTTCGTTATACCAAGCTTTGTACATATCACCACCATCAAATTGGCGACTATTTGGGAATCGTCCACAAGCATTGTCTTTACAGATTCTGAAATTAATAAAAGCTGAATTAAAGCAATTCACGTTCTGCTTTTTATAATAGCTATCGTTCAGCTACACCGAATTTTTTTTTTATATTTGCATTCATGCCATTTCAAGTTCTAGAATTTTATTATTGATTTATACAACAACAGTGTTTTTTCGTACACAAAAAGTTGAGCTGATTTCTCTCTATAAAACAGTAGGTACAACGGTGAGATATGAAATGCATCTCACTGGGTTTCAAGAAGCATTCAACTTGTCGTAATTCAGGTGTAATATCATGCACCAAGTGCCAAAAATGATGCTAAGAAACTGCTAGATAACTGTAAATTTTGGGCACAAGTCTTTCGTCAGGCAAGCATAAAGAACGTGTTTTACATCCTTAGACAAGACATGTGATCACGAAATAATTAGATGATGATGAGTGGCGGAATTGATCCCTTTGGTTTTAATATCTGAATTATAAGCTCGATAAACTATGATACATTTGGTGTTTTTTTAATTACTCGGTGTTTTCTCATATCGGAAGGAACAGAAGAACAAGATATAGTTTTTAATCCAATTTTGTATGAGAATTTACATACATATGATAACACTGACCAATTATCTCAATCTTCAATCTCTTTAAGTACCCCTTGGACCTTAATTATAGAACCAGGCCAGTGAAGATAATTTACTTATATATTTAAATATGGCTTATACTGGATTATTTAGTTATTCCATAAATGAGTCTCTATTTTTGAATCTCACCGTCTAGCATTTTTACCCGAAGCGTTCTAAATTTCTTCCGATATTCCACAACGTCTCCATTCCTCAACATGTAGTACCCTAAGTTTCTAGCTGGTTCTAACCAAACTCCTCTTTTATTTTCGTCATCGGTAAGGAACAACCCGTAATCTTTGGCTGTAACAGATAAAGCAGCTATAGAAATGGATTGTAATGTCGGTGATCGGTGTACGGCAAAGTCCGTTGGTATTTGAACAAACTAAAAACTTTTGTCAGTCTATATTCCAAGCTCTCCGCAAGCACACCATTGTGCTGTGTTTGTGAAATCATGTGACAAGAACATTTACAACTATGAGCTCAATGAAAAAGGTGATTATTTGTTACTTGAATGTTTCGGTATTCCGAATTAATTAGTAGTGGTTCGAGAAAACAGAAGAAATTATTCTTTAATAATTAGTAGAATAGATCAGTATTTTATTGTTTGAGTTGAGTTGAAAATCGACTGATTGATATAAATATTCACCATGCTTATGATGTTTTCATTATTTAGATGTCAACTTACGTTGTCCCATGTTCGGTTCGGTACATTTATCTCTGATGATTCGGCATGCATCGTAAACAGTTGTTGATGGATCGAAAACCATTGTTTTTGTGGCATTCTCATCAATCAGATTGACTTTGAGCGAAAGAGACATTCTGGCCGAGATCTGCAATAGAAATACTTCAATTAATAAATTGGTAATGTATCTGCACTGACTGTTTACAAGTTTGATTTCAAATTGGATGAATGATACAATGTGAAAAAAACATAACTTTACACTTAATTTAAAATCAAACAATAGACAAGTTAGTTACCACACAGTGGCATCCCCAGAATGAGGTATTAATTTATAAATTGACAAATTTATCTATGTTGAAGATGTGTGAATTTGTGTAAAATGTATTTTAAAATAATTATCCTTCAACTGAAAGTAGTTTTCATACACCTTGGACGTCATCACCTTTAGTACTTCTAATAACTTCTAACCGTAGGATCAGCAATTGTTCATCATGTAGTGTGTAAACTTAAAAACTTGGTAGACTCGATTAATTATTAACAGTTTTGGAATTAATAAGTGTTAAGGGTTCTTTAGATCGACCAGTGACATCATAATCTTAATAGTTCTGGACAGCTATTGGGTTGTGATATCACTAGTCGATATAAAGAAACCTTACCACTTTGTTATATTTAGTTTTAAAATTATTGAAAATATATTTCTATGCAATGTTTTCATTATCATGAGGAAATAAAGTATAATATGATATGTGATATTTTCTGGAATTGTGACCTAAGCCTACTTCAAATATTGGATCAGTTATCAGAGAAATCGTTTACTACTGCTTTACAAAATGCATTTATGTAGGTTTGAGAACATTATTTTAATCGGACGAGGTAAACTGCGAAGCGAAAGAAACAGGATTAGCAAATCCACAAGTTAGTTGGGGAAACTTTTGAAGAGTTCGTAAGCAATGGTAGTTTATCAAATTCAACAACTGCAAAATACTGTATAAGATTTACTTTTTAAATACCTGTAAAACCATTTTACATCATACAGTTATCAGATTTTGCCTTGTTTAGAGAATTTTTTTCGGGTGCTTTTTGACGTAAAGGAGTGTTTGCGAAAGAGGATGTATATTATATGAATTAAACTTAGCGCGGAGGAGTATTATAATCAATAAAACATTCCCTTTAGGTATTACCAAGAAATCTAGGTTAGGAGGTTATTTGTAAGTTATTTTTTGATGGCTTAATAGAAAGTCAAAAATCAACAGAAAATAATAATAAATATTTCAATATTAAAATAGCATTGACTTTATTATGTTTAATCGGTTGAAACGTCATCACTGTCATCAGAATCTCTTCGATTTGAATTTCCTTCTTCTTTCTCGTCATCGATTTCCCCATTTTTGCTACCAGCTGAATCGTCGACTGACGTAATTATTTTGAACTTTCGTGAATCCGATACCATTTATGATTAATACAAAAATCAACATTTTAAAGAATAAATCATATGTTTACAATTGTTTCCTTATACATGCATTCTCAGGATAAGTTGTCAAAGTGTTAATTAATTCGGAGGATGCCAGTGTGGTGAAAAAAGAATTGATGGCAATTGGTTTTATGTATTTTATTCACATATTCAATGACCTGTCAGAGTTAGGAGTATTTTGCAGACGATTTAGCGGAAAAGCAGCATAAAAACGAATTTCACACATAATCACATAATGAACAATTCTTAAAAATGTATTGCTGAATTTCAACCGTATTGATATGCCTGCTTTAAGCAATCATGCAGGCGAATATCTCAGATCGTAACACGACGTGGTCAATCAAGGAAACGTACACAATTTAAGAAATGAGTCAATAAACTGATGGAGAGAAATTTGAACATGTGGTATACTTAATTGAATCATACACGGATAGGAGAATAGGGTGACTCGTTATAAGTGGGGATGCCGAGTTGCCAAGCAACCACAGCGTCCGACTAGCCGGCGTCGGTTGTTTCTTCGGCGTCGTTCTTGATTGTCAATCGATACGGACGAACACGTGTTTCAGACAAATGAATTGGGTCTCCTGAGTTACTCTCGCTCTGACATACTTTTTATATTTAACTTATAGGTTGATGTGCAACATCGATTTCCACGATTGGGACTGTCAGCGGTAACACATCATCGTATCTAAGAAGTAAGAAATATCACCGGAATTTGGACGATATTATTCTAGAAAAATTGTGAATATTGAATGAACTTACGTAATAGTTTATTGAAGTACACTTCATGACGAATAAATTTAATAGTTAACGTTTGCTTTGATCTAGCGCGAAAGATCGTTCTCAACAGAAATCGAACCCGATTCTTATCGATATCAAAAAGTATCAATAGAAGGGTAATAAATGTAAATAATCAATCTCGTTTCGAAAAAATCTAACGCAAGTATCAATTATTTAAGAAAGTTGAAATATTTAGGAACATTTGATTAATTTGTAAGCTTGTCGTGTTGCGCATATGTATAAGGATATGTATATATCATTGAATTCAAAAATGTTTCTGAGCTAAACTGGATGATAGCTGGTCAATCCCAGGATTAATTGTAGAAACAACGAGAACGGTAATAGTAGCCGAAACTAAAATTTTAAAAGACAATTTTTGGCAGACAAGCGACCTGAAAAAATAGTTTTTTGTGCATAATATAATTTTAGAGTTAGTTACCTTCTCAGTTTTAATTTTTTTTTGGATTATTTTAATTATTACCTAAGGTACGAAATTAGTACTCTTTTATTGTCTATAATCAAGGAACATTTACTTCAAATTGGTGAATTTCGGATCACCCCCCCCTTCCGAAATATATGTACATTTGGAAAATTGGATTGACTTTCTCAAACAAAACCCAATCTATTGAAAATTTGGAAGAAGGTAGTCCATATGAAACACAAACTGCCTGTCAAATTTCAGCCGAAAATATTCGATATTTGGCCGTTATTCCATTTTTAGTCCGAATTTCCCCTACATGAAGTAGAAAACTCACATTACTATGATTTGTAACAAGACATATCTATTTTTCTTGGACACGGATGCCTGCCAAAAATGTTCGCTAACGGCTTTTTTTTTCATTTAGTTTACTCACTATAATTAAAACAGGATAACTTTGAATAAAGTTAGACGTTTTGTTAGATCAATTCAATGCTTGTCCGATGTGTTGTTCCAAACCTCGTTTTATTTTCTGTACCCCAATGAGGTAATTGAATGAATTGAATAAGAGACACTAGCAGAAAACAGTTTAATGCTGGTATGGAAACACCATCACGGTCATCGACATTATGTATATGTCGATGATCACGGTTGAACACAATAAATTGAAACGACGGCGACGACGATAATGTGTTGGTATGGAAACTAAAAATATGCGTAAATGATAAAATATATATAGGTGTTATCAATATTTTGACGAATGAACAGTCATATAGATTTCAATGAAGTTTATTTTCTTTTTAATTTTTCCAATAACTTCCATATTTGGTGATTATGATTATTCAGAAATTGATTATTGCGAAGTGCCCTGTCTTACAAGAAATGGTTACGTAGAGCATGTGATGTGTAGTCTGAATCACGTAAGTGGGTATGATGTAAAATTTATGGAAAATTAAGAATAGATATATTAGCATTGGTATGACGTATCGTCCATGAATTTTTTAAGAAAGGAAGAATAGTTATATTTCTGCTTCAATTTTTTTGGAATTAACACTTGTGATCTTTTCATTTCATCGCACTTGTATAGTGCGAGTAGTTTCAGCATAGTATACTCGTACAGTTCATGGATATGGAACAACTAAAATAATTTTTGCTAATCCATCCTGATACGGCTCCATATTTTCGCAGAAAATTCCGATCGAGATTGTTTATAGAGTCGGTTTTCTTCCGTAGACTGCATTTGGAAATCTAAGCCATTGCAAGAAAGACAAGCATACTGATTATCTTGTGAAACGATAAACGTACAAACATAATTTCTATTCCTGTTCGAAATGAGTTCAGCGCAAATATTATATACCGACATAAGTCATGGTGTAATATCGCCCAGGTTTATTAATTAGGTAGGTGCCTAGTAGATATTTTATACATCTTCAATATTGGGCCCGATTAAGTGTTTCTCGCGAATGATATTTGTTTCATTCTGATTATTGCCCAGTCAAATTAGATAAGCCGAGGGAAAAAATCCAAGAATTTTGAAAACTGGCATGGTTGTTCGTTGAGCAACATACTAAAAGTCCTAGAGGGTCAGGCGAGCGGGGGGTGTTGGAGCAGACATTTAAAAAAATAGTGTATTAGAGATCTAGTTTCATTATACATCTGTTCAGCGCACAAGTTTCGAAAAGAAGAGTACTAGTGCCAATTAAAACAGTGGGAATTAAGGTATACATAAGATCTGTTTGTTATTTTTGGTTGTATTAAAAGTGTATTTCAAGAATCCGATTGTTGTCACTCTGTCAATTTTAGGAATTCAAGATGTACAAAATTATATGCTTTTACGATTGTATTAGAACACTGGAGTTACGTAAGTTTACGCCACATCATCAATATTGGAGGTCATTTTTTGCGTTTCCGGTCCAACCGATGCAGCGCATAGGCACCAAGAATGTATTACCAAGGGGGCCAATTTTTTGAAAACAAAAAATTAAGATAATTAGTAAACTCTTCAAGGTGTTGGTAGCTTGAAAATTGTTTCCAGTTACCATTACCTGTTTTAGGTTTATTGGAGACTATCAGTTCGATGATAGTACCATATTTGGGTAATATGGTGCTATTATCAGGTGGAAAGCACGTTCGAAGATTATATCCATCAGAAGCCGTCCATCAGCATTGTGAGAGCCGCTTTTCCGTGAGCAATACAAATTGAAGTTAATCTTATCAGCAAGTGTGCAGCGAGAAGATGAAGCCTTCAAAAATATGGACCAGTTTCTAAATGACCCACAACTAAAACTTAATTGTCATCGATCATGTGTCTCAACATATACATCAAAAACTCATATCGCCCGTTTACTTAAGCATAAAAGTGATGTCTGAGAAGAAGTAGATGAAAGAAGACCACATGATTTGCGTTCCTCAAACCCCTTTCATTTTAGGCGCGATTGCTTTTTATATAAGGAGTGTAAAGCGATGCAAGATACCACTGGAAATGTCTGCAGTTATTTATAAGCAATATACCAGCAGCAACAAATAAGGCCCCGGATTCCATGTGACATTGCATTTAAAGAGGTCATTAATGCAATGTCTCAAAATGACACAAAGTCATGAAACAGAGTTGAACTTTATTCATCGTTTGGTGGAGAAACAGGGCGAAAAACTTTCATAAAAAGCCGTTTGGACCATTTTGGAACAGAGATCTGTTAGTCTTATCACCTCCTTGAATAGCAAGTCTTGTTATGTTTCAAAAACGTTGCGCTATGTCATTATTGTCTACAGAAAAAGATGACAATTTTGTGTCGGAATATATTAAATGTTTAGCTAATATGATTCGAAACGAAGGTTGCAAGACTGAAAACTCTAATTAGCATATTGGAATTAATTATGAGTCAATCAAAGTTGAGTGTAGTCCCACTCATCTGGACTTCTTATTGGAGTTGAAAATTCCACATCTAGCGGCAATTACAATTGGTAGTATTGTAGCAAGTTGCCTATTCAATTACAAGTTGTATTTTCTAATATGATACAAAAAAAGAATATTATTGAAGAATTAAGCAATTTTACGATGAACAAAAACGGTTTCGGGCATCAGTTGCAAAATATTGTAGTGGTAACCACGTTTTGAGATGAATTTCGCCAGGACTAATTCAGACCATTGGTGACAAGTTTGATGCCACTATTTGTTCTGAAAATGAACTCCAGCAAACTTATCCAATGGGAATGATTTTGACCAAATGTACAGACAGCAACATAAATGAGGAACAAAACAGACAAATTTTAATTCCACGAATTAACCCAAACTAGAGGTATATCTGGACCTCCTGAGCCAGATGCTGCGATTTCAAGATATAATGGTCTTAAAAAAGAACCGATGCCTGCCGTTTCCCGAGCACCTTCTAACCCTACCTTAAAGAAGTTAACTTTTGAAAAATGGTAAATGATCGAAAAAAAAGACTTTTCGTTTTTAAAATTCGTGACTAACATTGAGAAAACTCTAGAATTTCATGGCTTTAATACAAAATTTGACCGATAACCACAATGCAATTTATCGGAAGGAACAGAGATATCTACCGGTGATCTGTGTACCCCAACAAATCACGACACCGTTCTAAGTTAGAAGTAAAAAAGCGGACAATCGTTTGTAGTCTTCACAGCAGATCAAGCTATATATAAAGTTGTTGTAGATATTATTTGGAACAATGCTGAAGAGTTTGCGAGTTTTGTACCAAGACTTGGTTAACTTTAAAAAAATGGTAAATGATCGAAAAAAAGACTTCTCGTTTTTAAAATTCGTGATTAACATTGAGAAAACTCCAGAATTTCATGGCTTTAATACAAAATTTGCCCGACAACCACAATGCAATTTGTCGGAAGCAACAGAGATAATGTATCTACCGGTGATCTATCTACCCAAAAAAATCACCTTTCTAACTTCATTGTTAGAGGTAAAAAAGTTGACTCAAAATGCGGACAATCGTTTGTAGTCTTTACAACAGATCAAGCTATTTATTATAATGTTGTTGTAGATATTATTTGGAACAATGCTGAAAAGTTTGCGAGTTTTGTACCAAGACTTGGTGCCAGTGTTTGAACAACGTTTGTTTATTACAAATCAAGAAAGAATTGACACCTATTCAAATTCACAAAGGTCATACGTCTGAGAGATCCGATTTAAATACTCAACATGAGGAGGCCGACATTGATCATACAGCAAATATTAAGTGATTAAGTAATTTATTGGTGCATGTTATTTGCGACGATACTGATGTATGTATTTGTGTTATTGTTGTATTATTACTTGGTATGTAATTTAAATAAGGAAATATATATGAAATCTTTTCGGTCATCACGTTCCGTTGTAGATATTAAGACTTCATTACTAAAACACAAGGACATAATAATCAGCATTCCCGCAGCCCACTCGTTGACTGGATGTGATAATGTGGAATTGGAAAGAAAAAAGCAATTAAATGCCCTCAGATAAGTTTTCAAACCAGAACATTTGGACCACATCGAAAGCAGTCTCAATGATGTAATAAAGGAGTGCACTACATTCATCGCCTCCTGTTACGCAGTACAACTTGGAATGACACAGTTAAAAGCTCCTCAATTTTCTTCTTATCCGCCAACCAGTGAATATTTTGCTGAAAATGTTAAGACTCAGTATTGTGGTTGTCGGCAAATAATTGTACTATACCAGATCTAGACCTCACATTGTATGGTTGGAAAAAAGATGAAGAAAAAAAAATAGGTTTTCCACAGAATGCTAAATTTGCTCCTGAATATGGCAAAGTGTATGTGCCGATCAAAAACGTCTTGTCAAACTGCAGTCTTCTTGTGTTGCAAGTGGTATACCATGCATCCTAATATGCAACTGCCTTCAAACAAGTGACCAAACTTATTGAAAAAACCTAAATTGGACGTGCCGTAGAAGAAGAAGAAGGAGAAAACTCTGGTAGCGGTGAAGATGACTAAAAGAATGTAATATTATTTTCAGTTGTATTTTTTGTGTGAATATATTTGAATTTTGTATTGAGGCATTGTTTTAACATCCCCTTACCCCCACCCCCACCCTGTCCTTATTTTATGTACAAGCAGTGCTTTAAAACACTTTTATGAATGGTTTTAGAGGAAACAATATTATTTTAAAGAGGTCACTACCTATCCTATACTGTGTACCTATAAGACGGAAAACTGCTTTAAAAAAAAATAAAAGATAATAAAATAACTTAGAGATTTATTTAAACCATATATACTAGGTACTCAGATTCGGGTTCCTTGACATCAAAAATCTAAGAAATGATGTATCGCACGCCCATATTGAATCAAATTAGAAAACCTTAATTCTTCAATATTTATTTGCCGCATCTTGATTTTCCGAAAATACTCAAGGGTGACAAGGTGGCATCACTCGGATTCTTAAAATATACATATTATTAAACAAAAAATGTATGTATACTTTAATTTCAGGTCACTATAAAAATAGCCATTTGGCACCCTGACTAGCTATATTTTAACTATTCGCAGTTTTCGGAATCAAGAAAGAAATGTCTGGATCCGATGTATCGAATTTGACATTTCACCATTCCACTTATCAGTATCCGCATACCGCATACTATAACACATTAGTTTCATAATAAAGATAATCACGAAGTACCTACCTGGTTCTTTTTAAAGATTGGGGACAAATTCTAGGACTGCAGTCCTGGTCCAGAGTGCAAGGTGAAACCGGAAGTCGAATTTAATGATGAAATGAAGGAATTAATTCTCGATAGCCACCATTTTTATAGGAATAGGGTCGCTTCAGGTGAAGCAAAAGGTCAGGATAAAATATTTCTGCCTGAAGGATCGAACATGAACAAATTGGTGAGTTCTATTCTGAAAAATATCCATACTACTAGCAGTCGATTTGGATAATAATTATTGGTTATTCTTGATTTATCGCATTTCATGTTTTCCTTACCTCCACTCGCGTAGGTACGCTCATATATGATGGTTGTTTATCTTTAATTTTGAAATTATTTTTAATCTCTACAATCGGATCGAATTGAAATACGGCACAATAAAGTATTTCTGATGACAATGCCATGAAGCCAATGTTAGTGATAGAATAATCAACAAATAATTGATAATCAAAGACGAAAAGTTGAGTTTTATTTGAAATCCAAACGAAGCTGAATGGAGTAAAATTCGTAAGGTTGTTTTTTTTGTCAATTGGCACTATACTTTCCCAGAGAATTTTGTAACAAATCTGAATCGAGAATGTGTCTAGAGCATTTTTCTTTCACATATAGTTTGGATACAAATTCCGCTAAGAATGATCTAATTCTAAACCATTGCAATGAATGCGAAACGTGGCTATAGTGATTATCTTGTGAAACGAAAGGTACAAACTTGATTCCTATTCGAATTAAGTTCGGCGTGAATATTATACACCGACATATGTAGGGACTCAACTTGAAACATGTCGTCCAGGTTTTTTAATTAGGTAAACGTATCTTGGACCCGATGAAGTGTTCCTCGCGAATGAGTTTCAGTTGAAAAGGCTGGCCAAGCGAAGCTGAATGGAATAAAATTCTTAAGCGTCTTTTTTGTAGACTATTGGTTTTCTTACGAGAAAGTTTACAAAATCATTATATTCAAGTAGATCATTCAGTTGTTGGAATCGTATGAATTTGATACTGCAAAAAAATTACAGAATAATTATTGTTTCTCAATCTCAGGGAACCTAATACGAAATCATGACTGATCTAGGAGTTAAGCTCAGAATATATTATGAAGAGTAAGTAGTTACTTCTATTCAATTTGAGTTTATTCTTCACATAGTTAATAAAATATTTCCTTTGAAAATAAAAGTTTGAGATTTCTACCAGAAAAGTTCGAGGGTAAATGCAAGATCCCGTCCCTTGTAGATACAGTCTTACTCCGATAGCCACTGATTTTCGAGTAGATTGAATGCTTGTGGTATAGTTTAAAGCCCTCTTCATGGAATCTATTCATATTAATAATAGAAAATAGATATTGTTGTAGTTGCCGATAAGACACCGTATTGAAAATAAGTTATTTGTTTCAGGTATGGGACAATGAACTAGCTTATATAGCACAATGTTACGCTAATAAATGTATCTTTCAATACAACAAATGCAGACAAACTGCTGGTAGGGTCGTGAATTAGCAGTACTCACATTCTTAGTTCTCATAAGTTAAGAAAAATGTGTTTTAGCAAAAGAAACTGTGGGACAAATTATTTTGATGCGTGTATCTTTGAGTCCAAAAACCGTTGAAGAGATTTTGGAGGAAATGATGAAAAGTGTATTTGAAGGTATAGAATTTTTGACAATTGGCAGTATCGAAGACTTCACGGAAGACCATCGGTAAGTTTTATTTCAAAACCTCATCTTACTTTATTTCTATTATAACATTGAGCACAGTAGTAGACCATTCGAAAAGTATTTTAATATGAGTTTGAGATTTCTTACAAATCAAATAATTAAACCGCTATTATTATTTAGGTTATGATAACATTTCCGTTCATCCAAATGAGACTAAATAATTTCTGAACTGAAGGTTCCGATTCATGTTGTAACATTATAGAATATCCTTCAAAGCATATTTAAAATAGGAAATGTGTCACCGCTTGGAGATAGATAAGCATTGATTTTTATACAATTGTTTCACATTCTATAAGCATTTATGTAAAGATAATGAAATAAATTATTTATCTCATTATCTTTACACACCTGAATAATTATTCAAATTAATAATGTTCTTAAGAAAATTAACAAAACAAATTTTCCGCTGCTGGGAATCGAACCCAAGTCTACTTAGTGGGAAGACTATATCCCTTACACCACAACCGTTTTGTTACAATTGTATTGAAGTACTGTGTAAATTTAAGTTTAACTCAATGATTTTCGTTCGTTGTATGTTGAAATTTGGCTGAAAGCCGGTTTAAATTAACTTTTAAATTTACTGTAATAGTTTTGGATCGATTCAATGTATACTTTGGAAGTTACTTTTTTTATATTTTTAACCGTTTGGAAAATGTTTATTAAAAGATTTCCCTAAAAAACAATAACGTTCGTCAAAGAACAGCAAAAGATTTTTTGTCGTGTATTCTATATTCGTGACATATAGACGGATATTTTCAAAGTTGCTTAAAATTCGATAAGAAATACAGGCATTTTTGCTCTAGGACTTTTTTTGACGATTTTAGAGATAGCTTGAAATGCAATATACTCTTCGAACTGCGTCTGCAAAGAGTAAAATAACGATCAGTGCTTATGCAAAAGATGATGGAAATAATAGTGTGATTATGCAGTAAAGAAATCTGGATTCATGTTTATTCAGAAGAAATGGACGAAATATTTAAAATATAGAGAGAACAATTTTACAATGTTATAGGCGAAGAAAAAAAAAGAAAATTCAACGAACCAGTTATGACTAGATTATAATATGATATAAGGGGACTGTGATTGAACATCTATTTTATTGTTGAAGGGAATAAAGTTATCTGATTCTGGAAACTTGGTAAACTGTGAAATTAGGAATAAACAAGTGCACTTTAATCTTTCTCAACAAAGATTTTTCTACCCGCCCCAAGGAAGATTCTTCTGGATATGCATGAACCATTGAATATCGTTGGCGGTGCCTGACATCTTCAAAATCTGTTCCAACCGATTTCAGGAATAGAACCAAATATTGTTGCTAAATGATTACCAAACTGCGAATACGAACTTCAAAACGACACGGCTCTTGACTATCATACAACCTTCCATCCCTGTTTCAAAGATGATGTTTTTTTATATAATACCTATTTGTAAATTTGTTACTGTGTATGTACGGGGTGATTATATGTTTTCTAACGATATACTAGGAGCCTGGACATTTTATAAATCAATTTTGAAATTCGAAAAATTCGATAAATTGGCTTGGTTATGGCGGCAAATTTAAAACCCGTAGCTGAGGACGCGCGTTTTACCATCAGTATTTTATGTTGCAATCAGTATATTGACATTTCTATTGCTCTGCTTATTCCCCTCTAACCATCAATTATTTACTATTATAACATGTAATAGCAGAAGAAGATATATGAGGTTTTAATCTCCAAATTGTATGGCAAAAGTTTTTAAAAGATATAATCTACTGTTAAGAGAATATCTTTTTAATAGTTCTCATTTGGAAACCTACATATAGAAAAAGACATATGATAAGGTGTTTCTTCCATTATAAGGAGCTACTCTATATTTTTCTTCTAATCGCAAATAAAATAACCGAATACTACGATCTATTTCAATCAATATATTTACCGGATACGTTACCTACTTTTCAGAACAAAAGACGTAACGCAAATGATTTGGGCCAATACAAGAACTATCGGATGCGGCATTTCAAAATGTAAGCATTATATGTATATATATTCACTGTTATAGGGATAGCAAATGATACTTTAGTCATGTCAGTTAATTGAATAATCAAACGGGAATATATCTATGAGTGATACGATTGAATTCGAAATCATGCTTACATGTTGACCAATTTCTACTCCAAAGGACAACAAAATTCTAACCATCTACTTTTTCATCCATTTTATGATAGATAAGGCCAACTGCAATTAATTTGAAGGATAAACATTCATGAACCAATTTGAAAATTCTAGGAAAAACGACATAACAATAATTAGTTTTTCACATTGTCTGGACGCATCTCGATACTTTCAATATAAATATATCATATGATATCAAGATGTGAATTTTCCCTATTCAGAGCATGAACCTATATTTTGATAATGATGAATAGTGAAATGATTATTGTGATGGTACGTATAAGATTCTCATGATTCTCATATATTTCTCCACCTTATGCAGTACTAGAAGATGTACAGGCCTATATGATGATCTGTAACTACAGCCCTGCGGGTAACATAGAAGGAGAAAGTATTTACGAATTAGGAGATCGATGTTCTCTATGCGGAGAAAACAGCAAATGTGATACAACATACACATATCTATGTGTAGCTATCAAGCATGAGGAAATAAGCAAAGAACAAATACCACAATTTTTGAAAGTATTAGGTAAATATTTTGCAGTTAACTTTATCAGACTAACAGAACAGAAGGTAAATGTATCGATCGTTTAGGACAGGGTTTCGACAGCATAAATAAACAGAACGAAACACCTAACACACAAAACAGTTTTGAGTTAATTTCCGAGGTTCCAGTGAAGACCAAGGAAACACATTCTTTGATGTTCCAAGAAAAACCCTACACGGAACAATATAAGGCTCTTGCGTTAACCAACATCAGCAAAGAAATGACTGCAGAGAAGTACAACCTAATTCGAAAAGATCGATTGTGTGAATTCAAAAGTAAGTAATGAATGACATATACTTGTTTCCTCAGATCATGCAATTATATTATTGAAGACTATTCTATTGATATTATGTAGTTGGATAGATAAACTTGAAAAAAAGTATATGAATATATCCATTTGAGAGCTATTTCGAAATTCACAATTATGGTCAAGTTCTGCATGTAGAAATATTAAATATGTTGCAAAAAAACAAAGGGGAAACTATAAATTCCGTCACAACTATAAATTTTAAACTCATATTATTGTCGAAGATATATCGAATGAAAATTTTCATCATTTTGAATATTAATAATTAATTATGTCTAAAAGTCAGACATAATTATGCTGTACGTAATATTCGCTGGTTAATCATCAACCCATCAAAAAATGGCAATATACATTCTGATTGATTTGTAATATTTAAGAACATAATTTTACATCAAGCTTGGTTCATAACACTAAGCTTCGAAAATGTCACTTATTGTCGCGAAACATTTTGTCAGCATTAATTAAAAATTTGATGTTCAGAAAGCTTTAAATTTATTTATACTCTACTTATAAATCTATATCCGGTATCATCTGAATGAAATACGCTAAATTAACGATGATTAATGCACAATTATATCGAGTATATCGGTCAACAGTAGTTGGGACCGAAAATTTAGGGCTCAGTTTTCCAGCATAACACAGACGACTATTAATAGTCGTAGTAGTAGTAATAGTTAGTAATAAATCCAATAGTAACATTTTGGTCCAAATAAATTTGTAACACCAATTTTGGGATGATTTCATCACAAAACTTTTTTAACTACATTTTCGAATGACAATAGAAACAATACAAAATATCGAAAAAACACATAATATACAGGGTGTCCTCGAACTGCGTGGCCAAAATAAAACCGAAGATTCTTTGATTCGAAAAAAATTTGATGAGCCTTTTTACTTTTGCTCAAGTGTCTTAATTAGCCGGTAGAGGGCTTCAAAGTTGCAAAAATAATTTTGTCGGTATAACTTGAGAACGTGATGAAGGACTTTCACAATATTTGGCAGGTGAGTTACTGTCAATAATAGCCGTTTTTGAGAGTGGAGCACAGAGCCTTAGAGACCATAGAAATTGCTCAAACTTGAGGATGTAACGGGAAAAGTGTCCAGAACTTTTTTGTGGTCAATGTAATTCACTCGATATTTTTTATGTAGATAGCTTATCTAATTTGAAAACTTTTTTACTCTTAGAAAATGTTGATAAAATCAAGGGATTAGCTTGAAAAAATTAATTTTCGAGTCTCTGCAATGTTGGCTTACTAATTTTACTTGATTAAAATACCTTAGTTGCCTTTGCTTTTCTAATGTCATTTTGGCATTTGGAGAATTTATTCTCAAAACTGTCAGTTTTTACTTTGCGTTCCGTAAATATTTTAAAAAAATATGGCTCAAAATTTCACCAACACTGAAATGGTTGATATGTTATTGATTTATGGACTTTGTCGTTGCAATGGCCAGAGAAGTGTACAAGTTTATAGGGAAAGATATCCGCACCGCAGAATTCCAAATCGACAAACCTTTGCTAATATCGAGAGGCGACTTCGCGAAACTGGCAGATTTGAAGCAAATCGCAGAGAAACTGGACGCAGACGGACAAGAAGGACGTTAGAGCCCGAAGAAGAGATACTGAAAGCGGTTGAAACTGAACCTAGGATAAGCACACGACGTTTGGGACTTCGTATTGGAGCCTCAAAATCATTAGTTCATAATGTACTGAAAGAAGAACTGTTGTATCCCTATCATATTAAAACAGTTCAAGACTTATTGCCCCTGGATCCAGGTCATCGGCTAGATTTCTGTCGGTTTATTGTCCAAAGACATAACGCAAACCCCAATTTTTGTAGAAGAATTCTGTTTACGGACGAAGCTACTTTCACGAGATGTAGTATTTTTAACCTCCATAATGAACATTTCTATGCTGATGAAAATCCTCATGAAACGGAAGTTACACATTTTCAGAATCAAACTAAAATCAATGTTTGGGTTGGAATTATGGATAACTTTATTATTGGTCCTACCGTTATACCCGATCGATTGAACGGGGAGAACTATTTGAACTTTTTGGAACAAAGGCTACCTGAACTGTTGGAAGACTTGCCCTTACACATTCGTCGTGACCTTTGGTTTATGCATGATGGTGCACCTCCTCATTTCACATTAGCTGTGAGGCGACATTTGAATGCGGAATATCCAGATCACTGGATAGGTAGAGGACACGATGCACCAGTGAACTGGCCGGCCCGCTCCCCTGATTTGACGCCCTGCGACTTCGTTCTATGGGGCGCTTTGAAGTCGAAAGTTTATGCAACTCCAGTAAACACACGGGAGGAATTGTTGCAACGAATTAATCATGAAGCGGATTTATTGAAGAATGATCCTGAAGTACTAGCCAGAGTTCAATTCAATGTCTTGAAACGAATTAATTTGTGTATTCAGGAAAATGGGCAAGATTTCGAACAATTGATGCCTTAGCGATTTCCCAAAAAGTTTTGTTGTTTCTTTTAATTTAGCATTTGTTTTTCCTAAATAATCACATCGTTTCCCCATTTCTATTGTTTTTATTATTCGTGTTTTACCGAGATATTAAACATTTCAGTGTTAGTGAAATTTTGAGTCATAATTTTATAAAATTTTTAACGGGAAGCAAAGTAAAAACTGACAGTTTTGAGAATAAATTCTCCAAATGCCAAAATGACATTAGAAAAGCAAAGGCAACTAAGGTATTTTAATCAAGTAAAATTAGTTAGCCAAAATTGCAGAGACTCGAAAATTAATTTTTTCAAGCTAATCCGTTGATTTTATCAAAATTTTCTTAGAGTAAAAAAAGTTTTCAAATTAGATAATACAAAATACAAAAGTATTTTTGCAACTTTGAAGCCCTCTACCGGCTAAACAAGACACTTGAGGCAAAAGTAAAAAGGCTCATCAAATTATTTTCAAATCAAAGAATCTTCGGTTTTATTTTGGCCACGCAGTTCGAGGACACCCTGTATATTATTTAGTTATCTACAACATTACAAAAGGAGATATCCATACGATAAAATGGAACAGGAAATATTGCGACTCGAAATCGGGGTAAAAGTATTTAATTAATAATATTAGCATAATAATATTGTTATTCCTAGTTTACTACGCGATTGTAACTATATTCTTTATATTTCAATAACAGTCGAGGTATTAGTGAAGTGGTTCAAGAGTTATTCGCAGTTCCAATGTTGGAGCAATAGTATACTTCAGCTTATATTATGTATTATTCTTATAATGTTGATATGTTATCTTATGCACCAGGAGTAACTGTGATTAATTTCATACTTTCATATTAATAATGGTTTTTCAGAGATGCATCCGGAATTTCATGGATATGATCACCAAGGTAAATTTTTTCAATCTTGTCTCCACAATTATCAATCAATTATTTCTATTTTCAGTAATGACGATACCAAAAATATTATTTATAATACTTGAAATGTTCGTGATACTACTAAGGAATTATATTTGGGTTAAACACTAAAACTTGAGTTGAGGATTGGAACGGATAAGTACTTTTTCAAGTTTATTGGTTTGGTCCATTATCTGATAAGAAATCAAATCAATTATTATACATTTGGTTAATAAAATCTTTATACAGGAAACAAATGACCTCTCTATTTGGTCGCTTATAACTCGAGAACAGCCAATCCAATTTTCATATCTAGGTACGAAAAAATTAGTAGGTACTTATATTATGTTAAACACTACTGTATAAGTGAAAACAATATCATATATGTAGTTATGAAGCTTAAGGTGGGTATGCAAAAAATGAAGAAATGGCAAACCTGTTAAAGAACTGAAAGATAATGTCCTCTTATGATTAACTGTAAATAACAAGATTGAGAACGGTTCAAAACTACGCTAGAACATCGTCTTCAACAAGGAAAAAAATATTCAATTCAAATTCAGAGGGTAGTACAATTTAACACAATGTTTTATATGCCTATTTTCGGGAATGAGATAATCTGATGAAATCTACAATATTTCTGAAATTATTATGGAAGCAACTTATGCTGGCATAATTGTGAGTTGAACATGAGAAGGTGTAGTTCTACATTACATCGGGATCTTGTCTTATCAGGTTTCGTTTTGGATCAAAAACAGGAGACTTCATTCAAAAAGAAATGGATATGATATTTAGACAAATCTTAAATCTCTCGCATGTTGACCTTGAACATTGATTCCAGTAATAAGAAGGACATGAGTAGCATGATGATGCAAATACATGACAAATTTTTCGAGTATTATGATGCCTAGGAATCTGAAACATTTATTCTGTAGTCTCTGCTATCTTTTCTTATTTCCATATTATGTTGGATGGAGGCTGAAACTGAGGAACTGTTATCCAAATAGGGATAACTAAGATTATTCAACAATTTTCGTTATAATTTATTGGTAGGGCATGTTTATAATGGGTGTATGAAGAGTTCGAATTCGAATTGTGTGCTGGCACATCGATATTGCGATGATAATAGACTTTGTTACTCAATAAAGATAGTCAGTAATAATCAACTATCAAGGAACAAGTTATAGCAATTAGCATTTTTCTGGGTCTGTTGCTGTAGTTTTGTTTTGATTCACAACATTCAGCAAATCATAATGGATCAAATGATTCATGTGATGAACTTGCATTTTTGTAGATATATGGTAGCTCAAGCAATTAAAATTGTTCAACTATGATCACGCTTAAGTAATAAATAGTAGTAGTTTGAAGGAGACTTACACTTAAAAAATGCATATATAGTTTTTCAAACAATGTAGTTATAAAAATGAAGAAATGATTGAGACGAGGTTTGAGAAAAATAAGAATTGCAGAGAGAAGAAATAGATATGTGAAAATTATCGTAATTCAGACTTCAGACTCAGTCTTCAATTTGTACTGTCTAAATAATATATATACATGTATATATTTTACAGCAACAATCAAAGATATAGAAAAGTAAACAAGATTACATAGAGTTTAATATAGCTCTGTACCCTATTTCATTAAATCGCTGATAGATGGCGATGTAACATATAATTCTATGAAATAGGCTAAGAGTTATCAGTAAAATATAATGTAGTAATGTAGATGAGTTCATTATGTTAATTTTATATAGAAAATACTTACATAGACACCGGATAGGATTTCATCGTGACACCTTCAGCGCACTACTGAAGTTACGGGGGTAGACCAAAATAAAAATGAACGGAAACATATCAGTGGAAAATATGGGAAAGTGATGTTGTGGATCTCATAGCACAAACTGAACTGACTGGATAAAGTATAAGGAAACCGAACACCCGGAGCTTCACCATCAGAATGATGCAATTTTGAAGTTACACAAGACTATCTGAGTATTACAACCCCTAAACGTACCATAACGATTCCAAACAATAGCGATTGGCGGTTGCCGCATCAGAGGGGAGGTTTACTGGTGGGGTGGCATCTTATCGACCAATGATATTCGCAGGAAAGAGGCGCCAAACCGTCGCGTCTCTTAAATGTTCGCAAAACTATACATTACAAAATAGGATGGATTTAATTTGATTTAGAGTGAAGCTCCCCTTGGGATGATGTAAAAAAATGACACCACGCTTCACAATGAAATATGAGTGTTGTTATAACTATTCGGAAATGTTTTTGAAAACAATTATTTCAGCGAATTAGAATTATAAGAGTCCTCAGCACTTTGTACTCACCTTCTGGGCGTTGTCTTCTATCAAAATTCAATCTGGAAGGAAAACAAAAGTGTAAGTATCATTAAATTGCATAAACGTGTGGTTGAAATAAGAAAATATTCGAGTTTGTACAATCGATATTAACATTTTGTGTAATTTTTCTTATTTAGAATTCTGCAGTAGTGCATTTTCAGATGAAATGAACATCACGTTTCCTACAAACTTCCACAGAATTAAGTATCTGCAATTGACTACGTCATCTTTATAACAGAAGATTTTCATTTAAAATTTCAACAATTTTCCCAAGATTCAATAATAATAGATTCAGAAACTTCCTTAATGGATATAAAAAGATTTTATAAAACAACATGAGTATAAGGTCATTGAAATTTGGCAGTAACTAAATTAAACATGCACCATATAAAATTCGAAGAAAAATCGGTCGATGTTGTGATCAGAAAATACTTTTTTGTACAACTGTCAATGAGAAAACCTTTTTATTTTTTCCATGGAAAAATTTGTTTTCTTCTCTGCACAAAAAAAAAACAAAACATTACTTTTTACATAACATCGGCTATATCCGATGGGTTATCAATCGCTACCACTACCATGAGCAACATCCATTTTATTAAAAATAACTCAAACTTGAAGCAAATACGAAGAAATTAATAAATATTTAACAGTACATGTGGCGTGCCAACAAAACGTTTATACGGTAACGACATAGAAAGTTAAGTTGATGCTACGAAAATCTATGGGAAGTATTCATTCATGATATATCAGAATTTTGATCGATAATAATTCAAATTTACAATTAAACACTAATTATTTTGACAATTTCTTATACATATGTGTAATGACAAGTAGGAGATTGGTTTGCCATGATTTTGAGTTAAGAGAACTTAGAATATGGAGTTCGAAAGTCGAGTGGCCGATAGTATCCAACTTTTAACTGAGTGATATACTAGTCTCTACTACTACAAAAATTTCTGAAACACCTACATAAATTGATGAACATAAAATTGTGTTTTGAACTCAAACAATCAAGATTGTTTCGAATAGTATCAGATGGAATTCAATTCACAGAATATTAAAAATTAGTGCTTTTCCTGAGTTCATGCAAAATTCTAAGAGATCTAGATACAAAGCACAAATACAATACTTTATATCGTTTCTACAAAATTGGAACTTTATTAACAAAATGTTTTCCTCTGATTCTGAATAATTTTTCATCATCTAGCTATTCCATATCCAACATTTATAACATCAAAACATAAACAGTAATATCTATCAATAGGATATTCAGTGTATATTTAGTTAGTTTGCTATTGATGTTTTCAAGATTATGAACTGAGGAGACATTTTTTAATACATAATTTGAATCATAAGTAAATGAAATTTAATTCTCAGAATATCTTCACAATTAAACTTGTTTCAAACTTGCAATCAGTGTATATTCCAAACAATAAGAACGGATATTCACCAAAAAAGAATTAACTCTTCTTACTGTAGACATTTAGCTAGTATGTCAAATTTTGTTTCATTTTTTGGTATATAAAAACGCAGCAATGTATTAGCTTGAAAAATTAATTTGAAGTTTCGAAATGAAATTACATAGTTCCCAAAAAGGCCTTGGTGCCAGACTCTGTCAAATGCTTTGCAGATATCCAATGATACAGCAAGATATTACCCATAATCTTCAGTTGATGTCTGCCACATATGTGTTACGTAGGCAAGTAGATCTCCTGGTGACGGGTGCCATATTGTCGGTCGTTCACGAATTCGAAGCTTGGACTCTAGCCGTCTTCCAGCTGGAAGGAAATTTATCAAGTTTGTTTTTCTGCTTGAAAACCTGAAAACGACTGTTAATTCTAGAGAACATTTCTTGAGAATAATAGGCGGAATTCCGTCTGGCCCCAAATCCTATATGGTATTGAGATCGGGCAGTATGCCTAATTGTGCACTGACAAATGACAAAGTAGAGGTTACTGCAGGATTTCAGCAAACTATTTTGATTTTTTTCTTGTGGTATTGTACCCAGTCTACCATCATCTTTGGTTAGGGGGGAGGATCAGCTAGAAGTGAAATTTCTTCCAATTGCCTTGACAGAGCTCCAAAACCAACTGGAACTATTTCATCTTATCTATTGTATGACTGCAGATATTCCTGGCTTCAACATATTCTGTTCTGATCTTCAGACATGGGTTCCCGCACCTACTTTATGTTAGTTTTGAAGGGACGGATCTATAACAGATTTTATTGAACCGTGCTTCACTAGATGATGTTGATTTGTTCGTGTGACGTTTGTAAGTTTTCATACCCACCTATGATCTTCGAAATCTCGGGAGAAAAACATGGGAAGACAATCACAGTCAGCTGACATGTGATGGCAAACTGAGCTTGGAGGTGTTGAATTGGTTCTTGAATTGATATATGGACAGGTTGTTGAGATGAGTGTATAGTCAGAGTTTCCCAACGGTGAACGTACTTTTACTCTTCATAGGGATCTGGATTGTTAGTGAGGAACGCCTGTCTTACGATCTTTAATCCTACAAGTTTCCCCCTTACATTTCAATGTCACATTCGTTTCCGATTGAGTTTCATTCGAAACATTAACAAATACATACACATATGGATGTTTTATAATATTTTGCCCCAACATCGATGTGTCTATGGCTTCAACGCGGTGTTTTAAAACCGTATGGATAGTTTACGGCCACTTTCGTGATCTCTCCTGGTAACTTTTCTGTGTTGCCTTTTCATTTTTACTAGGTAGTTTCGGAACAACCTGTATATATATTATGAGCAGATACACACCGTAGTCACAATGATGCAAAAAGTAATATAAATTAAAACTGATGAAGGATGCCAAAAATATCACTTGCAAGAGGGCTACCCCAAAACAATAAAGTTCTTATTCTCACTACTTTGAATTGTAAATTTTGAAATTCATACGACCTATCATCTCCACAGAGTGTTACGTACTGTCAAGGGTAACTGCGGATGGTACTGGAAATTCGGCCAACGAGGGAACGTTCGGCCACAGATTAAAGATCTCTAATTAGTGGTTCGGCTCAAGAAAAAAGAGCGGTCTCTGGAATATTATTGATACATTAATTCGTCTTGACTAATCCTATGTTAAATTATCTAACTTATCTTCATAATTCAGAAAATTTAAATATATACATATGATTAGTATTATCAAGAAGAATAAATGTAAACATTGAACCATAGGTGGGATTCGAACCCAGACATCGACTTATTTTTTGTGAATATATAACACGCACATTCATCTTAAGTTCAATCGTTTTCAATTGAGGAGTGTAGGTATGACTATTACTATGGTTGGCAATTACTCTGACAGTACTCATTCAATGATAGCATTTGGGTTTTTACATATTTCAAGACGATTGAACTTAAGATGAATGTGCGTGAATAATTAACTATGACGGGGCAAAGTAGTGCAATTGGTTAACACACTAGACTAGACATGCAAAATGTGGTTTCGAATCCCACCTATGGTTTTTTTTAGATTTAATGCTTTGGATTTGAAAAAGTCGCAGTAAGGAATTAGTCCTTGGACATGGAAAACAAAGGAATCACCGATAAAAGATTAAGAGATGGAAACATACCTAGCAAAGAATGGATGAGGGATTTTATGAGCAGATATAAGGGAGAAATATCAGTTTGTAATATTCTACTCCATAGTTGAATATCTACTTGGATGAGGTCTTAGCCTATATATCTGGTATCAGGTATATCGATATATAATAGTTCAATAATGAGTTCATCCCGAAACCAAGATATAACAAGAAGTTGTGATGTCTTGATAGATATGTAGTATTCCAAAACCCTAATGTAAATAAACTGACTTTTTGAAGAGAACGCACTAGCACAACACATATTTGTTTATTTGTGTTTAAAAAACCATTCTTACTTTCCATCGAATTACACGTTGAGATACAATGTCTAGGACCATAACTAGCAATCAATGTGGCATATAATTTCGAATTAATTAAATGGTTTAAAATTAAATGCGTGAATCCCCTTGGATAAACTCGGGGATGACGCAGTTTGAGCACAGCAAATAACTATATCGGCTATCAGTCAGAATTCAGGAGGGAAAACGATGGGGACTCCAGAATATAAAACTGATGGATATGTTGATCAACCCTACAAGATGCTAAATACTATACTCAAACAATAGGGTGCTAATTCCCAGTTCCCAGCAAATGTTTCTGTATCACGATGATCCAAGAGGATAAGTATTTTCGTTATAATTAAAGGGTAGTACATAAAATGAATGCTAATTAAGCTGCCGCAATAATTGCTTATTGGTGTATTTTGAAACTATAGCGAGATGTTCTTGGCGATGGGCTCCGAATAATTCATAATCATCTAGCATTTCTGATCTGAATTTAGGATATGGTTTATGAATAAAATGAAATGAAATGTAGAAATTTTAGTATATTGGCTATCAGTATGAAGTACAGACTTAGCAGGTAGGTATTTACTATGACTCCAGGCACATGTTCGTCATGATAACTTGAAAAAATGTAACAATTGAACAATAAATGAATATTCATTTAATTCTTGTTGGATGTTGGCAGATAACGATGATAAGATGTCTATAGTCTAGATCGATAAGTAACTTTACAAACTAATAGCTTTGGGCAGCTGTTTCGCTTTCGCATAGAGCTCATCAGCAGAACGAGAAAGTTGGCAATGTTACTTAACGATCGTCTGTCTAAGATATACATAACCGACATTTATGAATAAATTCTTTGTAATTCAATATCCGTGCAGGTATTAGCCATAGAAATAGGTGTCCAAGCATTATTCCTATGCTAGGACAGATTAGTAGAACCCTAGTGAAGTAAGTAGAGCATGTATATGTCATTATAGATATGGATTCTCCTTAGTGAACGTTGAACGTAATGCTATCTATGTAAAAGATGGTCGGATGGTATATTATGATGTGAACAAAGGGTTGCCGCAGAGTTCTGACGACATCGGGCTATAAATGCTCAGCCGCTTAGTTTACATCATTTTACATCGGTCTTCACGCTCTCAGAGAGCTGCTGGATAAATAGTGGCTTTTGGTTTGGCGTAGTACCCCATGCGAAACTTCACATTGCGTACTTCTCGTCCAAACGCTGGAACATCCTCCTTTCTTTGAACATAAGAGGCACAAAACTGGTGACAGGACTCTTCACAGGACATCATGTTATCTGAACAGACATCTACACTTAGTGGGCATTGTGGATGATCCAGGTTATAGTAGATGCGGAGTGGCGGACGAAACTGCCTCGCATATCCTAGTGGAATGTTCAGCACTGGCTTCTCTAAGGCTACAACTGTTGATATATTTAGTTTGATCATGTAATCCATGTTTATGACTAACGTTCTTTTGTAATTTAACAAAAATGGGATAAGGTTGTGTATGCATTTGAAAGAAGAGAGGTTTCTAATAGACTGTATCTTTTGAGTAATTTACTGACAATGAAATATGAAGAGGGGATGTCCATGGAAACTCATTTGGTGAAATTTGATGATATTGTGCGGCAAATCAGCTGGAGGAAAATTGGGGGAAGAAATGATAGCTAGTATTTTACTACTAGCACTACCAGAATTATCTATCAAATGACAAGATTACTACTGATTTTGTGAAGGGACGGCTTTTGGATGAGGAAGCTAAAAGACGACATGTGATTGTTCATGGTGACAATCATGGTCGTGCATTTGGCTCCAAGCTACAAAATAGAAGAAATGAAGTACGTTGTTTTCGATGTAATGAAGTAGGACATTTTCGAAATGAATGTCCTAATAGACTAAAGAATCGTTTTTTGAAAAAACAACCTTGGCAAAGAAAGAAGCAAGCTCATATGTTCAAAGATGCTGAATCAGAAGAGGATATAGTTCATGACTAACGAAGTGTATGTAGACTCGGGAACATCCGATCATCTTGTAAATGATATGGATTTGCTGAAGCGAGTACGGGAATTGAAAACTTCTTTGAAAATAGGTGTAGCTAAAGTTGGTCAAGATTTAGAAGGTACACATGTTGGATATTTTAGAGTATCAAATAATGTTAGAGGTGTTAAACATATTTGTACCATCAATAATGTAATTTATGTACCCAATTTGAGAAAAAATCTCTTGTCAGTGCGTAGAATTGAAGAAAATGGTTTCAAGGTAGTATTCAATAATAAGTAGTCAGCATATTGAAAGATAATGTCGTTGTGGTGAGTGGCTTTAAAAATAACACTCTATATGAAGGAATCTTTAACGTTGATATAGATTTGAATGAAGTTTATATTGCTGAAAATAATATAATAAAATAATAATAACGAATCTTTATTTTCCTAAATTTACAGCGTTAACTCTTAACAAATAGTGCACCTAAGCAAATGCTTGTGTGTGCCTTGATTAACATAAAATTAATTCACTTGAAATTAAATGAAATTAAAAAATACAGGTGTGTGTACGTACTTGAGTATCGAGTACCTCCCCATTTTATATTAAGTTTATGTAATTATGATGTATATTATATTGATATAAGTAATTAGTTACATTTTTATTATATTGTTTCAGGTTTATTATACTTCTAATTTTAAAAGGTATGATATTGTATAATTTCGGACCAACAAAAAGTAAAGATCTTTTAACCATTGACAATTTTGGTTTGATAATTAAGGCGCATTTGTCCAATTGGGTTCTTGTGTTATAAGAGTGGATGTGGCTAGTTTTTTTTATTTTTATGCATATAATTCAACACTGCATGGTAGTATAAATATCGTAAGTTGAAGACCTTAACCTCATTGAACAAGAGTTTAGTAGAATACCTATATTTCCTTTTGTATATTATTTTTAGAAGTAAATTTTGACAAACTTTCAAGGAATATACCGCGTTTTCATACGCTCCACCCCAAAGGTAAATGGAGTATTTAATGATTGATTCCACAAGGGCCTTGTAAACTAGTCTTTAGTTATTTTCATTTAAAATATTTTCTAATTGATTGAATTTATGAATAAATTTTCACATTCTAGTGACTAGATTGTCTGCCATTTTAAATGTTGATCAACTTCAACACCAAGGTAGCGAATGTTTTCTATGTTATCTATATATAGGTTACAATTGCAGTTTTTGTCAACAAAACATTCATCTTGATTGTGTATAAATATTTCATCTTCTGCTGGTAAATCTACTATTGTTGGAGAAAATGTGATGAATTTAGTTTTTTTATTATTTAGGGAAAGTTGGTTTTTATCTAGCCAGCATTCAAGAATACTTAATTCCGTAGCGGCAGTTTCATATGCCTCTGACCATGTATCCGATACTATCAAAAGAACTGTATCATCCGCATAACAAATCATTTTAGCACACCTGCTGATATTACAAAATTCATTCACATATGTTAAATAGAGTTGGGCCCAATACCGTGCCTTGTGGAATACCTCTGGTAACTAGATCACTGAGAGTGTCATTCAATAAAGTACATTGATACCTGTTAGATATATAATTCTCAAATAAGTTCAATACATTTCCCTTACCCTTATATTTCCTAGTTTTGTAAGAAGTTAATAAAATTATATAATAATAGTTATGATATATGGCATCAACGGCTTGGTCATTTGAATGAACAGTATATCAGAAAATTGGAAAACATGGTAGAAGGTTTAAAACTGAATGGTTTGACTGAAAGAAAATTCTGTGAGAGTTGTGTGAATGCTAAACAACATAAATTGTCATATGGAGGTCATAGAACAAGAGCAACAAGACCTCTAGAAATTGTTCATGCAAATGTATGTGGTCCAATAACGCCATCTACATGGAATAATAAACGATATTTTTTGACATTTCTTGATGATTTTTCTCATTTCTGCATGACATATTCATTGTCTTCAAAGTCTGAGGTATTTGGATATTTTAAATCATTCAAAAATATGACAACAGCATATTTAGGAAAATCAATTTTGAAATTGAGATGTGATAATGGTGGAGAATATGTTTCTGAAGAGTTTCGAGATTTCTGTGATTCGAATGGAATCATTATTGATTATACTGTACCATATTCTCCAGAACAAAATGGTCATGAAGACAGACTGAATACGTCTTTAGTTGAAAAGGCACGTTCTATGATTATTGGTGCAAATATGGATAAACATTTTTGGGGTGAAGCAGTCAGAACATCAGCATAAATTTGTTGAATAGATCTCCCACAACAGCTATAAAATCTCAAACACCATTTGAAATATGGAATGGTAAGAAACCAAATCTATCAAATTTACGTATATTTGGTCGTAAAGCATATCTTCACAAACCTAAACATTTTCGTAATAGCAAATTTGATAAGAAGAGTTTGAAATGTATTATGATTGGTTATGCTCCAAATGGATACAGATTGTGGGATTGTGAGAATGAATGTGTGAAGAATGGCAGAGATGTGATATTTGATGAATCAATGGAATGCATGAAAAATTTTGAAACATGTCCTCTGGATGTTGTTGAAAATAAAGAAAATGAGTTTCATCCGGTGAGTAATGCAGACAAAACTGAATCCGAAGAAATGACTGTGTGACATTCAGAGCGATGAGAATGTTTGCAGAAAATCTTTAGTAAATCAAGGTGATAGGGACTTTAAAGAAGTGGCATACAGATTTTGGAATAAACTCACATTTTGTTCCATCGTGTGAAAATGATCTTCCATTTTCTGGAGATCCAGTAATATTTGCACTTTCAGCTGAAGAATTTGTTAATAATGTACCATTGTCTTATGATAAAGTGAAAAGTCATCCATGTCGGAAACAGTGGGAGTCTGCGATGAATGAAGAATTGGAATTACTCTACGAAAATGAAACTTGGACACTTGTTCAAAAACCAGAAAGGGGGAAGATAGTTGATTGTAGATGGATTTTCACAATTAAGAATGTTGATTCTGATAAAAATGAAACTAGGTTCAAAGCAAGGTTGGTTGCAAAAGGTTATAGTCAGCAATATGATTATAATTATTGTGAGACCTATGCTCCTGTAGCAAATATAATAACAATTAGAATCTTGTTGGTTTTGGCCGTTCAGAAGAATTTTTCTATCTTTCGAATGGATGTAAAAACTGCATTTCTTCATGGGAATTTAGATGATATCTATATGAGTCAACCTCCTGGTTTCACAGATGATTCTGGCATGGTGTGTAAATTGAATAAATCTTTGTAGGGATTAAAACAATCACCACGTTGTTGGTATAAACGTTTTGACTGTGTGATGATGAGAGAGAATTTTTGCAGGAGTGAATCAGATAATTGTCTCTATATCAAGGTTTTTGGGAATATCATTTTATATCTTTTATTCTTTGTAGACGATATTCTTCTAGTGGGAAACTCTACTGAGGAAATGAATAAAATAAAAAATATTCTCAACAACGAGTTCAAAATAAAGTGTTTGGAAAACATTGATATTTTTCTGGTAATTAAAATCATTTATGATAGAAATAATCAATTAATTAAATTGAATCAAAGTCATTACATTTCAAACTTCTCCAAAAATTCAATATGATGAATTGTAATGCTGCAAAAAACTCCAATAGAGGTCAATTTAAAATTTGAAAATGAAATAAGACCATTAACAAAATATCCTTATAAAGAAGTTAGGATGTTTAATGTATTTAATTTAATGGTGAATTCGAGACCTGATGTATGTTACGCCGTCAATTTCCTCAGTCGTTTCCAATCGAAGGCATCAGATCTACATTGGTCTCATTTGAAAAGGATTTTAAGGTACCTTAAATTTTCGAAAGATCTTAGTCTTATTTTCAGTTAGCAGGAATATAATATATTGGAAGGTTTTTGTGATGCAGATTTTGCAAATGATCTGCAAGATCGGAAGTCTACATCTGGATATATTTTCAAATGTTTCGGTTCTACTGTTTCTTGGTCTACCAGAAAGCAATCAACAGTTGCACTTTCAACTGCCAAAGCAGAATATAATGCTCTTGCAGCAGCAGTGAGTGGATGTTTTTGGTTGAGAGGATTGTTGAACGAAATGAATATTGTATTAACTGAAGCAACGATACTTCATGAAGATAATCGTCATGTATAAAAATTGCTACTGAACATAGAAAACATCAAAGATTGAAACATATAGATGTGAAATATAATTTCATTCGAGAAGCACTAGATTCTGGCCAAATTATTTTGAAATATATTTCATCGCAAGAACAACTTGCTGATATTTTTACCATCTTTACATTTATTTAAAGATTTTTTATTCAAGTTGGGTTTGTCATCAATATGGATTAAGTGGGAGTGTTGATATATTTAGTTGGATCATGTAATTCATGTTTATGACTAAGGATCTTTTGTAATTTAATTATTATATTAACTGTCTGGTCAAAATTGATGATATCTCTTCTCACTGAGTATTAACAACAACACCTCGGCATAGCATACATGCCGCCTGAGGCCATGAGAGACATCAGTTGCATGTGAATTAGCTTTCGGCGCTGCCTTAGGCCTGCGGGTGTTGTATCAAGGCGCACAATGGACCCAGTCAAGCGGTCTAAGTCTTCTGGATTTGTCCGCCTCCCGTTTTGATTGATTGATCTGAATTTTAATAAATATTTGTAATATTTTCTCCATTCATATATTCTTTGTAATTCAATATCCGCAAAGGTGTTAGTCAGAGAGGTAGATAATTATTCAAGGTTCCCATGTTAGGACTTATCGTCAAAGAAAGTGACTTAAGTCAAGCATTTATATATTATAGATACGTATCTAAAATATAAAACGATATGCTAGGTTTTTTCATAGAACAAAACAAAAAGGGGCTAGTACAATTCGCTCAGGGACTAGCTAGTATCTTTACGTTTTAAGAAGACCAAAGATTTGCCGCATAGTTCTGACGAGACCTGGCGAAGTCGAAACATTCACAAAGTCTTTTTTTACGTGGTATGTGTTTTACTTGACAAATATTTGTGATAATTTTCTATTATATTCGGTTTTAGTAAGTTTGAAAAGGAATATTATAAAAACAATATATTATTATTAGCATACCAGAGAAAAAGTCGAATTATTTTAGTAAAACCGGTTCCTACCTCTTACTAAGTTAAGAGAAATTTACAAAATCAGACAGCAAAGGAGACATTGTTTTTATCAGAAAACATTTTGATAGTTCGGTAAAAGAAAAGTGAATGTAGGAGATAATCAAGATAAGCTGACGCCATGGTACAGGACTAGCGCTCCGGGGTGTTACGGGGGTTGTTATGTACGCTTTGGATGGGGAAAAAATCGTCTGGCGCCCGTCAGGCGGCTTCCCAACCGGGTCTGTTATGCAGGCTCTATTGGTCTGCTATCCTTTTATAACGTGCTTGGAAGCTGCAGTCAGTCCTGCTGCCAGGCTTGCTGCAGGACCCGGATTCTGCGAAACTGTTTATCACTACCCACTTACGTAATCGCTAAAGTGGAACAAACAACTCTTAAAAAATAAAAACTGTTATATACAACTGACAATTTTCTTTGATGTTAGTTATTTATTCCTCTATAGAGCTTACTTACGTTCGTGTGCGTAAAATTATGTTTCTTTTTCAGATATTTAATTCTTGGTATACTAATTATCGTTGCATCAATGGAAAAAACATTTATATTTGAATTTTTAGCAGACCTTTTACTATTTTCTTCTCTTGTACAGATCAGAGACAGCGTTTCTCTGTGAACTCTGATTGCCTGCCAAATGTTTATGAAAAGGGTTTTGCTCACATAGTTAAAAATTTGACTAAAGTTAAATTAGCAAAATTCACTCACTAGCTCTCACATAGAAATTAAGCTACAAATCAAAATATTTATTGGAATCAAACCAATCTAAAATTTAAATTATTTATTTGGGCATCCAATTTTTCTGAATCAATAATGCTCATTGTTACGACGAACATCACATTCATTGGTGAATAAGTTTTTGAACTTGATGTATTTGCGTAACTCCCCTCTGATGTTATGAAAATAAACTCTAATAAATGCGAACCGTATGAACGGATTCTGAACGGACTGAAGTCACCAACGCAAATCGAAATTTTCCTTTCCGAGACTGTCAACAGAAGAAGCCATTAGTTTGATCACAAATACGTGAGTGTATCTGCTTTAGGAAAAAAATTTAAGACAATTGATCTTTCTGCCTAATACCCCAAAGGTTGACATGGTGCAACAGTAGGTATGAGCAAGTTTCGAATAATTCAGTTGAATATTCAGGTTTAATATCACAAGAGCATAGAAAATAATGTATTATACTTCCAAGTCATGAGACGTATTTTGCGAAACAGGTTATACCTCGAGCGAGGAGGTTAGTATGATTGAATATTTTCTTTGCTTGAATGGTATTTGTTACGATTATATAATGAATATAACGATATCATTTATTTTGTATTAATATTGAACGTACAATTGTAAGTAATATTCGAAACATCTGTCGATGAGCTTGAGCAACCTATATTGGTAGAGGCAGAGTTCTTTCTCTCATTTCTTCAACGATGTCAAGATGAGAATCGTTGCTTAGTTTTAGGTATGATTTGAGAGACTCACTTGAAGAATGACCAGTAATTTGAATAATTTCTTGTAAGTTGGCTTCAGATTTTTCTAAATTGCTTACAGCGGAGGAACGATTTGAATGATTGGTTATTTTTATCTTCTTGATATCAATCTCAATACTTTGTGCGCCTAGACGTGTCCACTTACTGAGTTGGTTAATAGCCATTGGACAAGTTTTGTACCAAATACACTTCTTTCAATCCGGATTTGGAGTTAACAACAATCGAATCGTTTTGATATTTGGTGTTCTTTTGTTCTTCTGTAGTAGATGCACTGGGCACTTGTCTTGACATTCTTTGTTGGATATTAACCAATTAGATGCAGTTTTATTATGACAGTTATTAAATCATGGCTCCGGAATTAAATTATTTTTCATTATTTTTGCTTTGTTGGACCAACCGAAAAATAAGTGATTAAACCACGTCGTCAGGAGTATATTCATTAATCTATACATGGTTACTATGTAAAATTTGTGATTGCTATTGGCCTAATTTATGATGAATTATACAACATATAATCATTCTTAAATCTCAGTTGATGTTAAATTTTCATATAATTCATTAATAATACTTTGTTGTCGAGAATATAACAATTATTGATGAGCTCCTGTGTATTCACTATCGTACTATCGTACACACATTCAATTTATATTGATGAAATCTAATTATAGTCCAGTTATTTTAGAAATTTTCATAAAAAAAAATCTTAACTCGAATTTTTCTTCAGTAATTGTTAGTTTAGGGTTAATACAATATAAAATCACAAAAATCAGTTACAGGGGTGTGCCGCAACCCCCTCAGAAAACCACCCCTTTGGTGAAAAAACTGTTTTTTGCTGATATTTTGTTTCATATCTATCATAGTTTTCAAGATAAATAATGTTGAAGAATTTGCGAACTTTGTATATTTAATGCGCGCGAAATTTTACTTACGCGCGAAATTTCACGCGTTGGTTGCAGAAAAAATTGAATATCTCAAAAACTAAACAAGTTATGAAGAAAAATCAAAGTGAGTTTTGAAGGGGATAGTTAATGTGATCTCTTTTTCCAATGTAGAAGTAATTTTGATAGTTACTAGTCCAAAAAACAACGATATAGTACCGTTATCCGGCGAATTTTTACGCTTCTCGTTTTTTTGAAGACCCATCAGCATAACTAAGGTAAATATAAATCATAAATGGATTTTCTTTTAGTCCAAGGTGTTATTTGAATGTAAAAAATTTAGGATTGAAAAGATGCACATGCGCAAATTTACCAGCCCATTCATTTTTGCTGATTTTTGGCCAATTTTCTGCCATTAATAAAAAAGAAAAAAAAACCAACAGTATAATGAAAATATGGGTGAAAAAATTTTTTTTCCATTCATATGTTGTATAAATATCCATAATCAAGACTTTATCTTAGTAAAAAATACCATTAAAACGAAAAATCATCGGAAAATTGCACAATATCCATTTTTTTAAAATTATTTTTCAAATTGATGGCATATCCTCAGATCCAAAAATTTTCAAATCTAACTGGTCTAGAAATAAAGCTGAGACTTCATATTATTCGATTATACCATTTAAAATTTCAATATAGCACAGGTAGAAAAAAAATGTTGCTTAAAAAAAGAGAATTTCAACGCACCGCGACGTCAAGTCCCATAGTAGGCGCGCGCATTTCTACTGGGTACTATATTATACACTATAAGCATGCGACGGTTACTATTCATTTAAAATAAAACAGCTGTACTAAAGCTATTTTTTAATTGGCATTGGCACCACAAGACAGAGAGATTTTCGTCTTAAAATTGGGAAAAGGAAAAGAAGAGCGGATTTTTTATTCCTCTAAAAGTTTGGATCATATGCCATTTTGTAAATCTAATGTATTATTTTTACATGTAATATCTGGATGTGATACTACATCTTGCTTTTACTTCAAAGGCAAAAATTCCATCTTTAAAATGTTTGAGAAAGCAAGTAGTGAGGTCAAGAAAACTGTAGAAATATTCAAACAAACAAATCAAACTGTTGAAAATATTACTAATAATGGAATTCGGGTCATCCTTCATATATATATAATGCGGGAAGTAAAATTACATGTCTCAACGATTTGAGACATGTAATTTTCCTCAAAAATATTGTTAAACAGAAGGCTCTTGCATCCCTTCCTCCGACTAACGATGCAGCAGTTCAACATTGTTTGAGAGTATATTTACAACTTCAAAAATGACTGTCAAATGATTTGTCCCCTTTACAATGTGGATGGAAGAAAGACAAAATATTAACACCAATAATGATGACGAGACCTCCAGCGCCGGATAAAATTATGAAAATCATTTTTTGTAATTGTAAGAAAGGTTGCGGGAATGCTTGCTCCTGTAGGAAGACTGGTTTATATTGCCATGAAGCTTGTGGTACTTGCACTGATACGTGTACCAACCAACAGCCAATCGAACCAGAAGAAGTGGATTACGATGATGTAGTACACTTAGATGATGTAGCAGAAGATGACGATTTTTAATATTTATTTATAATCCATAATTGTATTTATATAGAATAGAATTTAGTAGTATACAGAATATTTTAGTTAGATTTGTAATTAAAAATTTGTTACACTGTTTAAAACTTATTAAACTGTTTTATTTTCTCATTTGGAAAATTACCAGAAATCTAGTGATTTTTCTAATTGATTTCTTATAATGATATCCTAAAAAATTGAAATCTTGTATTCGTTTTTTCATAGAAAGTTCATCCACTTTCGAAGAGTTTAATGAAAAACATTTACTCCCATAATCTCTTTATTCTCACAAAAAATTGTTTTCCAGCAACCAGAAATTTAGTTACCTATTTTCTTTGGTGAAAAATGACACTTTTCAGACTTCGCTTCAATTTTTTCTTACTCATAATGCAAATGGCGGAAATGTTATAATTTAATAACGCATTTTTAGGAAAAATTTTTTTTTTCAAATTTTCAAGCTAAATTTTCTCGGATAATATGATATTTATTCAAAAAAGTACAACAGACCTTTTTTGTAGGAAATTTCTCAAACATTCTTTTTTATTCCAGGTAATTTTTTGATATCTTCAACGGTTAACTAGTTATAAGCAAAATAAACGAAAAATTCGGTTTTTTTCACCGAAACGGTGTTTTTTTAGGGGGTAGCGGCGCACCCCCATAACTGATTTTTGTGATTCTATGTTCTATGAACACTCAAATAACATTTACCGAAAAAAATTTTAGATAAGATTTTTCATTAACTTTTGGTTTATTTTTTACTATATTGACTGGACTATTAGTTGATATCAACTGTAAAAAGCAGACCTGCAGTTTATTGAAAATACGTCAATGAGTATTTGACATGAGTGAATGTTTGTTCTTTATAATAATTAAATAGACAATTTTTTTTGAATATTGAATTCGGGATTCTGTTGCAGAGGATGGCAAAATAAATGCTCCAGGAAAACTCTTTCAGAAGTTTCAATGTAAACCTTCAAGACCAACAACCAATGATAAATCAGCTTCAATTTCCAAATCAACGTCTTCAAAAGAAAGCACGAATTGTCTAGGTTTGAGTGCGGCCGTTGGCACGTAAACATTTTACCCGATAGTTCCACCTAATTTATTAGGAGTGGAGCATAAAATAGCGTCTTCATACCACAAATTTATATCATATGTGTATGCTATATGAAATTCATAGTAATGACAAATCGTAAAGCCGGGTACACATGCTCGGTCGGTTGTCCGGTATGTGTAGGCACTGGGAGAGTGACATCATGATATCAAACCTGAAAAAGATATGAAAAATGACTGCCTTTTTTGAAAATGGTTCAACTTTAGATTTACACGTTTGATCAGATTCGGTATAAGTAGAAGTTTTCCAAGTCACGAAGTCCTCAAATTTGAGATTTTATAAAAAAAACATTAATCCCGCAAGATTTTCGGATGTTATATTTTATTGAAGAATTATTACAATATATTTTCCTGTAGAAAAGTTACGGGAATCGACATTGTGGGAAGCTTAAATAATACAATAATATAAAACTGCTGACCGATTTCTGTAGATAAATGAACGTCTATAAAAACACAGTTCAAAACAAGAACGAGAATTAAAAATTATCAATCAAACACAAAATTTCAATTGACGACTGCTCAGACATTTAACACACAGAACTCACATATGACAAAATGAAAATGGTTTTTATTGATTGTACTTTAGTGAAAACGTAACATACAAAAATCACCAAAGATTAACGGTTTGAGGCATTCGTGATTTGAAAAATTTGTACAGTATATCGAATATGGTAAAAACTATACTTCTCAAGATGAACCATTGTCAAGAAAGGCAGTCATTTTTCATAGCTCTTTAAGGTTGACTATCATGATAGCACTCCCCATTCAGGCAACCGTTCCGGCATGAACGATTCCAATCACTATTTGGAATGCACGTGCGTGTATTGCATGAAAATAGGCCATTTCACGCAGTTTCATACCTGTATTTCCCTAACCAGTTGCGTTATTTTGATTATTAAAAGTGAAATTCTGTTGGTAGTAATTATTATTCAGTTTGGTCAAATGGATTTTCTGGGAGTTCATAGATATTTATAAAGAAAATTCACGGTTATGGAAAATAAAATAGGAAGAATATTGGAAAAACAATGAAAGAAAACTGCTGCTCAAACGAAGTTTGTAGAAAATAAGTGGAAATGATTCATTCTTTGTTTAGCTTTTTTCTTATGTTAAATTAAGCTATTGCAGCGCCACTGCAGCTACACTATTTAATAAAAAAACGCATCTGAGGAAATTCAGAACACTTTAACACTCGCTATACTGAGTTCACGAAAAATTTGGAGTTGTGAGGAAAGCTGCACTATTTAATGAAAAAACGCATCTAAGGAAATTCAAAACACTTTAACACTCGCTATATTGAGTAGATAAGAATCTCCAAGGCCTTAGCAAAATTTGAAAAGATGCTTATAGGTCTATAATTATGCACATCTGTTCTATCACCACTTTTGAAGATCGGACAGACTTTCGTCTGTTTCCATACTAGTGGAAAAGTACAGGACGTAAGACACCTATTGAATAGATGAGTGAGGGGTACTGAAAAAATGGGTGCGCAGTCTCTGAGTAGAAACACCGGAATCATATCGGGACCTGAAGTAGATTTATTTTTGATCTTTTTGAGGGCGAATTCAACTTCCTCTTGGGAGAAACAAAGAATGGATATATCATGTTCATTACTTAGAGACTCCGAATCTAAATTCGCTAAGGTGGGTTGAGTTATATAACTTTGACTGAAGAGATGAGCAAACAAGTTGGAAATTTCCTGCGGGGTAGTCAACTTCACATCGCCATAGTCCATTTCAGCGAGAAAACCGCGTGTGCCTTACTTTGAATTAATAAAATTCCAAAGCTTCGTAGCTTCAAATTGTTTTCAATCGAGACAATGTACTCATTATAGGCATGGAAAACTGATTGTGAGCTGACAAATCTTTGGATCTCCTATATCTCTTCCAGGCCGAGGTTTTATTTTTAATCAACCGTATTATGTGGTTGTTATACCACGGAGGGTAAGTATTTTTCTTGACGCAGCCAAACCTAGGAACGAATTTATCGAGTAATGAATATAATAGATTATAAAAGAGAGAACAAGCATCCTCTGGATTATCGCATCCAACCACCAGCATCCAGTCAACCTCCCTCAAACTTTCGTATAATAATGAAAAATTGGCTTTGCGGAAATTGTAATACTAGTTACTGATATTTTTCTGATGGTTTCTGTGCGATTTAGGTACCTACAGTGGAAAATAATTATTAGATATCAAGTTGAAAGTGATGCAGAAAATACTAGTGATTATTACTCATATCAATATTTCCATGGCATTTATAAAGTTGAAGAGAATGCTTTTATGGAAACCAAATAAAGCCTATTGTTGTTACATGTCATCATAAAATGATGATTATAATGAAATAAAAACCAATTGATTGTAAATGTCAAAATTTGAATTGAAAAAGTTTGATCCGTCAAAAAACATCTGAGAAATTAATACCTTAGTTTCTCACTCACAAACAAGCAATTTTGTAGAGAAGAGAGGGTAATTAAAAACAATATTTTGAAATGCCCACTAATATTAAAGAGAGCTATCGACAAAAAGAAAATGTCCTATTGAAAGTGGTGCAGAAATCTTTAAATATGGAACAATTTTCCTGTAGAGGTGTTCAATTCAGAGATGTGGACATCCTCAGAAAAAAAAGAAACTGCAATTCCAAAAAAGTTTTCAACATCAATACACTGCTTGAATCACTTTTGTTTACATCCTTGCGTTGATAAACGAATTCGAGCTGTATACAATATTTTTTTGGTATTGATGTTTTGAGAAATAAATTCTCTACACCTACTTTTTTGCTTACTGTAGATCAACATCTCTTATTTTAAAGAATAGTGGAAGTGATTCGTCTTATTGGGACTGCTGGATCAGTCCTACCAGTTTCTGATGCTTTTGCAGCTACAATTCTGAAAATATTTCTTCATATCCTCGGATATGTGGTCCATTTTCCATGAAGATTACATCTGTTGCAATTTTCTTTGAGAGCTCTATATCACTCGATGTTATCATAAATGTCTAACAGTTTTTGAAGTTTTTCAAAATGTCTCAACAGATCCATAATTAGATTCTAGATTCTTGTCGGATGTTGCTGTTAACTCATAACTACCCAAAGGAGCAAGAATATCACGAATTCTCAAGCGGTTGTATCTGCGCTTTCAATAATCGATTCCCAATGCTTTTCTCGTTCCACATACACTTATTAATAGTTATGCCATTGCCAATAAGATGGCGTGCATTACAGTAGATGCAATTTTTCTTTATTCACCTCAAGAATGATATGACGGTAGCAGCACAAAGCGTCCTTATCGCCCCAATTTCAATTTAAAATGCCCACATCGTCGAACGAAGAGAAATACGAATAATCGAAATTGTAACACATTAATTAATTCTTTTTTGTAATTAATGTTAGGGTTTAAATATGGTACAGGAAACAAAAACTTAGAAAATTCCACCGTCCTTGCTAAGCAATGTTTTGATTGTAACCATCAATTCGATTACAAAAATAAGAAAAGCAATTATTATAAAAGATCTATTCTGAAGATGATTCACATAAAACGTGACTCCAAGCCTGTAAACTAGTGTAAACCATAGAACAGTCATTAAATCAGATTTATACTAATTTAATTAATTAAGATCCTTGCAAATTTCTACATGCATCTTTATAATGTTAAAAGTATATTTTAGGTAGAATGCTCAAATAGCAATATTTCTAATAAGGTCTGACAACCTTTTTCCATTACCTAATAAATCTTTAACATCTGGTTCTAAAAAGGATAAATTGCTAAGCAGCGTTTTCTTGATATATATTCATACACTTAAAACATTAATGTGTTACAATTTCGATTATTCGAGTTTCTGTTCCGGCGACGTGGGCATTTTTAATTGAAATTGGTGCGATTAGGACACTTTGTGCTCATACAATTAGTTTTGAGAAATCTCGTTTCAGACAAAATACGTCTACTGAAGATGGCCGTGAGACCGAAACGTACGTAAAGACGAAAATGATAAGCACGTGTTAGTGTGACCTATTTCCCGAGATTTTATATATTAACCAATTTACTTCAACAATTTCCCTAAGTAAGTGCCGAGCTATCTTCTCAAAACAGGTATGTTATATTTACACAGTTGGCAACACATTATAGAGTTGCCGATATAAACTCTAGATTTATCAAATTGACTTGATAGTTCATAATTTGTTGTTATTCTAAATTTTGATAGAATTAAACTTCAAAAGTACAGAAGCAATTCTTCCCAGGACTACAAGTCTACGTACATTTTTATATTAAACTGGAAAATGAAGGTGTAAATACGTCTGTATTTATCTCGAATTGACATGGATCTTCGAAGATGCTACTGTCGGTCAATCCTGGAAAAAGTCTACTACTAAAACTGTGATAACAATTAAAGTTGGTGAAGCAGTGTAAAGTGTATATTGTAGGTACTTCATGCTAGTTGTACAGCAGGTTTTATTCCTAGTGCATAACAATAAATAATATTTTCTTCCTAACCTAACCTAAATTGTTTTGAAATTCAAGTTTTAGTGAAGAACTCTCTACCATCGTTGTGGAGAATGAATAAACTGCAAACAAGCACCCCCAAGAAATGTGATATTCAAGAATGGTTAAGTAGGAATAATATACCACCTACTTTATGAAAATACCTTTAAATCACTGTTGTTGATCTTGGTAAAAGGAATAAGCCACAATAACTGTAAGTAGCGATTGGGTGACACTTTTTCCACTCCAGTTTTCCACTGGTATATTTTTCCACTAGTTTTTTTTCCAATAACCTTTTTCCTCTAGTAATGATTTCCCACCAATTCGAAAATAGTATAATTGAAATGATTTGAACAAGTATCATTGCAACGACAGTTTGATACGTTGAATTGACAGTTTGACCTAACACATTAGTCTGACAGTTATCCCCCCTCCATGTGGAACATGTACGAGCCCGTGTTACAAAATCTGTCGAGGACCAACAATGTGTCGGAAGGTTGGCACAACAGATTCCAGGTGGTTGTGGGAAAAAACCACCCTAGTCTTTACGCCTTCCTCCTCGAGCTACAGAAAGAACAAGGAGACACCGAGGCCATGATCCGCGAGCTGGTTTTAGGATACAAAATTAAAAAAACTACACAGCAGTCCAGAGTGAAAAACGAAGAGCGAATAAACAATTTAGTTCGCCGATATGAAGATAGGAGAAGTGGAGGCGAAGTTTTGGAATATTTAAAAGCTGTCGGTCACCATATACAATTTTGATATCCATTTATAAAACTATTAAATGTATTAGTGGAAAAATATATTAGTGGAAAAAGCGGAGTGGAAGAAGCAGAGTGGAAAAAATGGAGTGGAAAAAATGGATCCCACCCATAAGTAGCAGATAATTATGTTACCTGAAACATATGGCCAATGAAGTACTTCGTCTACCCCCTTACCATTACATTTTTAAACCCATTCACACATTTTGGGTATAGCTAACTACTACAGGGATCATGTTGGCACAGATGGTAGTTTGGCTGAAAAATCAGTAGCTATGTGGGAAGAGGCTAGGAAAACCAACACAAGAAATACGAGCGGAATATTCGACTTACTGATAAAGTGAATAGCCATGTATTATTGTCAATGTGTTTGTGCAATAACTTCAAGATACAACTTTAATACTCACAACAGCAAATTTAATACAAATAAATGATATCGATTTAAAGCTGTACGCTTCCTCATCTGAAGATTAATTTTTATACATGTATTTGAAACTTTTTTTATTACAATATCTAGTTTTATTTTTCTTATAGTTTATGAACCTCTTGTAAAATATATGCAAGAGGTAACCGGAATGAATCTTCTCAGGAATATTTCCTTTCAACTTCTAGTTAGTTTTCGTTCAACTAACTAGTGAATTCAATAACGTAAGTAATGCGCTTTCATTTGGTGCTAAAAAGTTAGTAATTTCTTTATTTCACAGTATGTGGAACAATATTTACCCAAATCAATTTTATTAATTAATACTTTAGTATGAAAAAAATTAAATACACGTCCACATAAAGATAATTAATATGAAAGATAATATTTCAGCTTGTTGGCTCCAAAAATGGATTCTACTTGAATAGTTGTCGAAATATTTTTTCATCCTACTAAAACAGAATTACTGAGATTATCCGAAAGTAGATTTGGGAATCGTGCATTAACGAAGATTTTGATAATCGGATATTTTGAGTGTTTGTTTCCATAAATAATAATGCTTACTTTAACATCACGATATGGATTAATAATATTGACTTTGAGCTGAAAGTTAATTTTCCATATATTCATCTAATTCTTTCAGGTTTAGATTCAGTTTTATTTTAATAATCAAACGACATTTTATAATAGGGATGAGCCGTCTGAGAAATAGTTCTTTTTGCTATTCTCTTTCTTTCCGCCATTTAATATCAGAATATATATTTTTTGGTACTATTGAATTTCGATTAGATGAAAGCAGAACCAGTAAGTATGTACTTTATTTTCCTTCACACGTTTGGTAAACATTACAAAACTTTGTGAGTTACATTTGAAACTACAAATAATTTGTATTATTTGAGGTAATATATTTTGTTTGTTAACAGTTGATTGTATCAGATATGAGTATGCAAAAATATTGGAAACCTCTTCAACCTGACAACAATAGCTGACCTTGATCCATGACGCGTACTTATTTTATTTAAAAATCTGCTGTGAGGACGAAAAATAAATCTGGAGATACCATGATGAGCCCAAATCATGCTTTATATCGCTTCATCTTAATATGAAGCGATAGTCATTGATGAGTGTCTGACAGTGTCTGATAATGAGAATAATACAGATAAGAGTGACAATGAAAAATATACGAAATTATTAAGATAGAGGTACCAGTTTTCGACAGTTACTCAATTATCGTTACTTTTTCAACATCAACTAAATAATAGCAATCAGCAAAGACTGCGGTATGATGATGCTGAATTATGCAAAAAGCTCTCCACGTTGCTAGTAATGGCATGGCTACATTGAAAGTTAGTAAAATGTTCAATTCTATGTTCCTAGAACAACTTTAATCGAAAAACTGAAGGGAGAACGCATCTGATTAGGAAAATGGGACCGGAAACCGTGCTTACGTTCGAAGAAGAAAAGCGGTTGGTGGATTGGATTATTCATATTTGCAATTGTGGATTTCCTTCATCCAAAATTCAACTATTAGACAGTGTTCATGTTTTTGTGGAAAATTCAAAACGATCGAACAATTTTACTGATGGCAAACCAGGCCTCCACTGGTACGAATAATTTCTAAAACGTCATCTTCTGATCTAAGTAAGCGGGTTTTACAGAATCTTACGAGCTCTAGAGCTAATGTAAGTGAGGATAGAATTGGTTAAACGAGATCAAAACATATTTAAAAGCAAATGATCACTTCGAAATTACTGAGGATCCCACTCGTGTTTTTAACTGTGATGAAACAGCATTTTTTTAAGCCCCAAGAGTGAAAAAGTTCTCGTCAGAAAACGCAAAAAAGCAGTCTATTCATTTATTTCAAACCATGAAAAGGAATGCATCACTACTCTTCTGATGTGTAATTCCTCGGGAGACTTCGCTCCACCGATGGTGGTTTACAGCTATAAAAGACTACCCGAGACAACTCACGAAGGTTTGTTGCAAAACTGATCCCTCATGGGGTATTGGTAGGAACGATATTTGTTGGAGGACAGGAGAATCCTTTTCGAATACATAGCGAGTGTTTTACCCATGGCTTGTGGAGCACAAAGTCGAATTTCCCGTCTTTTTTCGTAGATGCACACAGTTCACATTTGACCCTGGCTCCTAGTGAATTTTGCTTGGAGTAAAGAATTATTTTGATAGCGCTTCAAACTCAACACAGATTGCAGTATTCCACCCACTAAACTCCGAATGGAAGGACTTTGTCCAAAAGTGGAGAATTGAGCACGAGGGGCACAGACTGACAAAAGTGGATTTCGTTCCGATATTGAAGGCTACTTTAAAATCCGTGAAAACAAAAACATCAAAACTACAGTGCAGAATGAATTCAAAGCTTGTGGGTTAGTTCCTTTCGACCCCAACAACATAAATTATTCGAAATATTTCAAATGCAAAAGTAAAACTATAAACGTGGAAAATATAATGCCATTGAATTCCTCAATATTTTTTAAAAGTAGGTAGAAGTTCTGCAGAAAAGTAACATTCGTTCAGATTAACGGAGCAACAAGAATGGGATGGGCCTGCTGAGGATAAAAGTTTTTTTTTCATTTTGCGATTACTAGCATTTGATGGCGAACAAAATCCAATCCAAACTATTCCCATTCTCAATCAACCATGCGCAACTGCTGAAGATATCCTAAGACAATGATCATCAGGACGAACATTATCTTACGTTAAATTTAGATAATGATAATGCGATGAATGGTGACAATAACTTGAGTACTTTTGGAACGGTAAGTTTTGAAAATGGGAGTAAAATTGGAAACAGCATATTGAAAGTGATATTTGTGATAAAAATCAAAATGCTTTGAAAGAAAATGCGGCTGATTGTAATGAAAATGAAAACGACTTCGATTCAAACGTGACAGACATTTATGGTAGAATGAGGACTCTTGAATGAAAAGGCAACTAATATTTGTGATAAAATTGACGACAACATGGATCAAAATGTGACTACTATTTGTGATAAAATTAAGAATATCTTGAATCAAAAGGAGTCTAATTTTTGTAATGAAAATGATGATGCTTGAACCAAAATGTGACGTGATATTTGTGATAAGAATGAAGATCTCTTGAAACAAAAGGCGACTGACATTTGTGATCAAAATGAAGATGAATTGAATCAGAGTGCCACAAATGTTTCAGATAAATATTCAATTCATATCACCCCAAATGTTAGAGGCACAGCTGGAAATGAGTATCAATCTCTAGTCAGGTCGGCAACATCCTCCAATACCCCTATATTATAACTACCAAAATTGGATAGCTACAAAAAAAATATTATTGTTGAAGAATGTGATGGGAATATACCTTCACCATACAAAATGTCCTTGTTTTGGCCGCAAACGAATAAGGAGATCGTTAGCAGTAAACTTTACAAGAAAAACGAAGTAAAAGGTACCGGATGTAGCCACGTCTCAACAATGGCAAGGATTTTACATGAAAAACGAGGAAAAGAAGACGAAGAAGATGGCAAAAAAAATAAAAAGTAAAGAAGACCAGAAGCGAAGACAAATAGAAAAATCTATTACCAAACCCAAAGTAGTGACCCGAAAACTTTCGCGAGATGAAAGCAAGGATCAAGTAATCAGTTCATTAAAAATGAGCCCCAAAAAAAATTACAACAGTTCAACAACAACTTAATGAGTAGACGAGTATGAAGAAGGAGAAGAAATTTGATCGGACAAAGAAGAAATGGAAAATTTTTCCCAACAGGCTAGAGAGTTCCTTGTGCATGATTACGTGATTGTCCGATACAATGAGCAACATGTACCTAAAAAAAAACCATAGATATTGGAAAATATGACGCTGACAAAAGCATCAGACACGATGTAGGTCATATGAAAAAAAAAATGATTTTAACTGGAAGTGACCAGAGAAAGAAGATGTTCTGCATTACTCGTCTGACAAAATACAAAAGAATTAAAGTACCAATTTTGAAGAATAAAAGGGGGCTATAAATGGTTCACGAAATTTCTGATTATTTGTAAACTTTTTCATGTTAGAAAGTGAATTTTCCATAATACTTTCGGACCTGTCGGTAACTGGTATAATTCACTTTTCAACATAAAAAAAAATAATTGTTCCTAATTGATTGCACATTTCAGAATAATGCTAACATATTGGTGAATCCATATTTCCAATTTGAAGAACGTAGATACTGTCGTTTTTGATTACATATTTTATTATGTTCATTCAATGATATATTTCTGGTCTTTTATCCTAACCAAGAGGGATGAAGCAATCACGTGTTCAAAATGACTAGGATAATTACCGTGGAATTGGAGAAAAAACATTTTTCAAAATACTTTAAATATGGCGTTTATTAATTTAAACGATGATAAACAAATAAATTTTGCAAATTATTACTGTCCATCAATATGTGAAAAAAAAATCTAAATGTAATACGGGGTTCAAGAAGAAAATGCAATAATTGATAACACTTCACAAAGCGATGAAATACATAAGTACTTAGAGTTCAATGATTGTAAATATCAATATTTATGGTTATGTATTGAATACACATACCAACAAAGTTTAATTATGCAGCTGCATTGTTTGAGTAACATTCATAATTTTAAGATAAATAAAAATTCATAAAGCGGCGTGTTGAATCAGCACATTTAATTTTAATACAATGAATCATTGAACTTGTTTCGTAGGTTTTCTAAAATATATAAAGTGTGTCCCAGTTGCAATTTGCCAAATTCAGCAATCGATAGTACATGGGAAAAGACGCTGTGATCAATTGATCACGTGACTTCTCTCACTTTTGTTACCAAAATAGCTTTCGAACACCCCTGAGGGTCACATTTAAATGATTGTTTAAACAGAAAATATCTTTGATATGATTTAGAAATCGTTAATGATAGACGTTAGATTATACTGTTACATTAAAATTTCATCCAAATGGTCTACATAATGTATTTCACAACTCTGTTTCAAACTGACACTTGCTGTCACATGAACTATCAAAATGTACCACAGACAAAATAAATCCTGACGTCACATCGAAGAAGTCATTTGAATCTTAAAATGGGAGTCTAGAACACTTGTTAGCTTAAATATATACGTGTTATATATTTATGAACGCGGTTGTCCTGGTTCAACAAAATACCATAATTCCATTTGAAAAAAGCTGTGATCAATTGATCACGTGAGTGATCAATTGATCACGTGACTCCCACTTTTGATAGGCCTCGGACACTTCTGTGGGTCAAATGTATGATTGTAGGAACAGAAAATATATTGTAAATCATTTAGAAACCACTAATGAAAGTCGTTAAAATATACTCTACGTTACATTGAAATTTTATTCCAATAGTCTACATAATGTATTTTACTTTTTTAAACTGACACCTGCTGTCAGCTTGACTTTCGAATTATTCACAATATAATATAACCATGTTTTATAGTGACACCTGCTGTCACATGAAAAATTTGCCACAGGTTAAGCATAAATTTAAAAATAGACAGACTTCAAAGTTTTTTTGGGCCGATTACAATACTTCTCAAACTAAATACTACGTTTAGTGATGGAAATTAAAACATAGAAATGTATGTCATAGCATTTTTTGGGAATAGCAGGTGATAAAATTAACAACAATCAGGTATGGTATGGTCACGGTCGTATATACAGGTTTGGAAACTCGAGGCTGTTTCCTATGTGATAAGTGAGTCCGCTAAGCGTCATCTGTTGCGTAGTACCAAAAGGGTGGCGCATGAGTCGAGGGATGTTCTCTGGCACGTATACGACCGTGTTTGAACGATGTGGCGCCCCCGGTCGTACATACAGGTCTGGGAACTCTATGTTTGACATGAATCTCTTACATGTCGCCAAACTCGTAGTCCCTCGCTCAGCCACCAGCTAGCGCTTGGATCGAAGTATGGCAGCAATCACATTATTAAGTAAAATAATTTTTCTCGTAACGCAATATCCACTATTCTGATTTGTGAGAGGAATAGAACTGTTACTCTTGTCAAAATGTACTACTCACCCCAAAAATAACTTTCCCTTTTTCGTTACACATGCTACATACGTTAAAACGATTTCTATCCGGAATCGCAAGCATCCACTTTTCTCGCATTTCCGCATGTTTCGGCGCTTTAAAAACAGAAGTTTCTTCCTTTACACTTTTGTACTCCGTTTTGCATTTCGGCACAATGCACGGTTTCGTAATTTTTTTCTAAAAACGCCGGTATTCCTTGTGTTTACAAGTCAAAAATGACAGTTGCCAGAGAACACGGTCGTATACCTGCCAGAGATCATTCCTCGACTGATGCGCCACCCTTTTGGTACTATGCAACAGATGACGCTTAGCGGATTCACTTCTCACATAGGAAACAGCCTCGAGTTCCCAGACCTGTATATACGACCGTGATGGCGCCTAATCCTGACAACATACTTCGATCCATGCGCCAACTGGTGACTGAGCGAGAAACTACGAGTTTGGCGACATGTAAGAGACTCATGTCAAACTTAGAGTTTCCAGACCTGTATATACGACCGTGGGTATGGTATCACTTATCTGACTTTATGAGATGTATTGAATAACGTCCGATTGATTTCAAAGGATTTTGTGTTCAACCTTTACTTCAACCGCTTTGAACTCTCAAATATCATGCTAATGAGAACATGTAAATTGTGGTTGCCGATTTCATCGTAGTTTCACTATCCTCTGCTCACAGAATAATCAACATGGTATCATATATTGCAGATTTGAAGCATCGTTATTTAATAAATTGTGTTTCAAACAAAATTGCATTCTTTATTTATTATATAAAATAATACAAATTATTTGAAATCTTGTTATTCCATATAATTGTAGTGTTTACCAAAGGTTTGAAGAAAAAAGTAACTGTATGTAATTATTTGGAATATCAAAAAAATAACATTGGATATACAGCTTCCTTGAGAGATACTCTACGAAGGTGGAACAGGAAGACAGTGTTATGTGAAGTCATTCACATAGTAACATGTAAAAGATTCATTTATGCTTCTAATTTGACAAAATAAGTAGCAATATTCAGTTTCTTATATCATTTGAAGGATACAAATGATAGTGATTATTTGGAGCTAAGATATAATCATTAGGTGAAAAGTTCATGATACACGAAACAGCAACTTGCCTTATAGAATTGTGCGGTAATTATTTACAAAAAGGGCCACACCCCCATTTTGATGAACATTTTTTTACAGACTATTTACGTGTTCCTTATGAACGATCAAAAAAAAATCTGCGGAAATGCACCGTTTTCCAGAAAAAAAATACAATTTTCTCATAATTAATACCATGCTTATCTCAAGATATTGACCTCAAAAGTACATAACAACTACCCTAAATATCATGAAATATGTCGCTCCCAACTATATATTCCAATATTTCGATGATAAAACGATGTAAAAATACAAATTCGGTACTTAGTAAATAAACAGTATCCCCCATTTAATTGTAACCTCCCTACAAGGTATTTCGTTCTCGTTTCGTCTGTAATGTCGCTTACATAATAAGTTCCGTTATCATTTGGTTAAGTCATAGAGAAACTATACTCAAAGAAGTCTGAACTTTTGCTATTTCCAAACGGTAATCCGTAGGTCTTTGGTTATTGAATGTGTTTTTTTGTTAAATGCATTCTGTCCAGCAGCTTATTTTCCTCTTTGTTTTTGTAGTTCCAAGTGCCAATCCGTAGGTCTGAGGTTATTGGACGTATATTTTTGTTAGATGCATTCTGCAAAACAGCCTATTTTCCTGATGTATTTCCAAGCGGCAATCCGTAAATAGAAACAGCGTATTTCTCTAATACTTTTTGTAAATCCAAGCGGCAATTCGTAGGTCTGAGGTTATTGGAAGTGTATTTTTAGAACAGCATATTTATCTCATTCCACAAAGAGGCCTACGGATTGCCGCTTGGATCTATAAAAATATGAAGGAAATAGGCAGTTCTACATAATGCATGTAGCAAAAATACAATTTCAATAACCTCAGACCTGCGGATTGCCACTTTCCTGACTTCCAAGCGGCAATCCGTAGGTAGGAAAAGCGTATTTCCCTAATACTTTTTGTAGGTCCAAGCGGCAATGCGTAGGTCTGAGGTTATTGAAAGTGTATTTTTAGAACAACATATTCACCTCATTTCCCAAAGAGGAATGTATGCTCTTTAAGAATATGCACCAAAAATACACTTTCAATATTTTCAGACCTACGCATTGCCGCTTGGAACTATGAAAAGAATGAAGGAAATAGGCAGTTCTACATAATTCATGTAAACCTGACAAGACATTACTTGAAACTTTGGCAAGTTCAAATAGTTTTGCAACAAAATAAAAAATGAATTTAGGGACTGGCAGAGAAGTACTGACACAATTATACAGCACTCTATGAGTCTCCTGAACGGCCAAACATATCATAATACTGATATCTATGGACATAAGATATCTATGACATCAGCCTCTCAAACGAAACGAGAAGAAATACCTTGTAGGGAGGCTACAATTGAATGGCAGATGCTGTTTATTTACTTTAAATGCAAAGTTTGCATTTTTACTACGTTTCATTATCAAAATATTGGAATATAGTTGAAAGCGACATATTTCATGACATTTAGGCTGGTTGTTATGTGCTTTTGAGATCAATATCTTGAGATAAACATGGTGCTAATTATGAGAAGATTTTTTTATTTCCGCAGATTTTTCTTTTTTGATCGTTCATAAGGAACACGTAAGTAGTCTGTAAAAAAATGTTCATTAAAATCGAGGGTGAGGCCCTTCTTGTGAATAATTACCCCCATTTTTTCGTTGATTCACCATTTCTTCAAGGAACCCTAGAAATCAAGTGTATTATTGGTATTGTATTAGAACTACTTTAACCTTCATCTATTCTGACAGTTCAACTATTTACACCACAGAGTGAACATAGAAAATAGACTGAATCTTTACATTTCGATGACATCACTGGAATCTCAAAATGAGAATTTCAGACCCTTCTGCAGGTTAAATATATACGTGATATATAATTTTGGATATAACCAGAAAAACACGGTTGTCCTTATGACTCAATAAAATACCATAATTCCATTTGAAAAAAGATAAAGATGGATGACAGAAATACCACTTGTACAGGAGTTTCAACGCCCAAAATAAAAAGACAGTTCCTATTTTCACCACTTTGAAACGATCTGCAAAATTTCAAATCCACACGACCAATAGGAACGGCGCAATCGTCTCCACAGTGGGTTACACACACATACATCATGTGAAACATAGTCATATCTGCGGAAAACAATGTTTGCCCAATTACAATACTTCCCTTACACTATATACTATGTATAGGGAAAGAAGTAATAAGTCGACATACATAATATAATTTTCTACGGATACTGCCCTCCAAAATTCCTTTTGAGTAATGGGTTTTTTTATCGTAACTCTGACCGCTGCAGCGATTTTGGTTAAATTTGGTTCGAGTAGGTACTTCTGGAATAGATACCTATTATTTGACACCAGAAACATTTGACAAGATTGTCCAATAACGTAACTGCAAGGGAGTTGCTACCATTCTCCCACCTTATGTCCTACGCCACTGGATATTTTGTTGATTCCTTGTTCAATTTGAAAGAAAAGGTATTCCTGCATATACAGATGAAGCAAAGTTGGTTTAAATCGCTGTAGCAGAATTACGATAAAAAAACGAATCTAATTTTGAAGGGCTGTATCTCCCTTGGGAAGCGTATCTGAAGAAATTATGTCATGTATGTCGACTTATTTTCCGATGTAATATCAAGTGCTGAAGTTTGTCAGATTACAAATGGGACACCTGTACATATATTTATTTTCTTCAGGCATTAAATCAGTTATACGTCTAGTAGTTTTTGATATTATGTTATATATTTTCGGTGCTAAAATACAATCAATTGTCTTCGTATATTCCAATTGATTTTATCACCCAATTTTTCTGGATAATATGAGGAAAATGTTAGATGTTCATGTTACTTTAGATAGAGGAACTTCCAATATTGAAAAAAAATACAAAACTTTTGTTTGCAGAACATTATCGAGAAAATAATAGCAAATTATGGCTTTGTTGAATACCAAACTCTCCCCCTGTCATAATCGACCGGATTTGAACATAAATATCACAAATATCAGTTGTGAATTCATTCGCATTTTATGGTATAACTAAGATAACAAATAAATAGAATAGTGAAATACAAAATACAAATTTAAATTAAGGAGAATTGCAAATTTTAGTTGCTGGCAATTGTTTCTTTACACAGTAACATTATCAAAAACGAATTATACAGTGTCAGTCAAAATCAAGCAAGCAATCAGCCTTCCATGAAAAGTTTAGATCAAGCGCGCTTTCTATGTTTTTTATGTTAACATCGAAGTTAGCCATTCATCTCTATTTCATACGAGAATTATTAATTTTTAATTAACCATTAGATGTGTAAGAATTTCCGAAGTTATTATTAATTATAAAGAATACATCTTATGTGTATCTGCAGTAATTTTTCGAAGTTCATATATTAGTTTTGGTTTCCAAAGGCACTTGAGATTTCAAGAAACAATTCCTGATTGCTAGTTGAGTGGTCTGTTGCTTTAATTGTTACGTTAAAATCGAGTATTTGATTTAGATTTTTATCATCAGCTGAGAATAACTTCAAAACTAATGACCACATAAAAGATATTTTAGTCGCGATTAACTAACCCATGAATATGATAACTATATCATAATGTATAGTCGGAACAACGCGAAATTTTGTGTAAACGAATAGAATAAGGTGATATACAAGATTGAACTCAATACCTACACGGAAACAGTACAATACTGAACTATAGGCACTATTTTTGAACATGAATCACGTCCTGCAAACTAAATAAACATATGAATGATGCCAAGTCTCACAAATCGGAACTGTTTGATTTGAACTCAAATTTACTTGAAGACGACTGAAACTATACGAAAGATGACAAAAAAAAGAAATTCCCCCGTTGTTGAAATTTGTTATTAATATGCCTAGATTAGCTATGCATATATTTGGCATGAAATTAATATTGTAGTTTGAAATCAATGAATTTCCAAACAATTGGTAGAGGTGATTTATCATAAATGTCGACTTGTCATAATTTTTAACAGAAACAAATGTTTTAATGGAATGGCAAAAAAAATTAGCAAATGTTCTATGTGAGAACCATCATTATCTAGACACAAGGTATTAGTCTTACAAAGGTTTCTGGATGTTTTGAAAATAATGCTTATCTAATAAACCACTACAATATTTATTCTCGCAACTCGTCGATATTTGCAGATCTTTCTTTGAAGACTTCATTCTTCAGATATCGCCATAAAAATAGAGTGGTGTAAGAACGGGGCTTATAGGGAGATACCTTTTAGAGCTATTTCTAACCACTTCTTGAACTTCTGATTCAACAATATTGTATCCCTTTGAATATTGTAAAAGGAGGCTTCTAACTGCTGGTGTTCTAATTATTTAATTTACTCAGTGGAAGGTTATCTAGCTATATGATTTTTAATGACCATGTACCGAGCCCTGTACAAACTTGTCTCCGTAAAACTGTTGGTGCTTGAAAGTAAATGTCAGCGGCATTCTTCTCCATCAGCAAAATGCAAACATTTATTATACCTATTTGTATACTTCTTTCTTTCTAAATCTATGGTATAAGCAAATTTGAGTAATACTATATGCGATAGGTGGATATACATACTATTATTGTATAGATAATACTATGAAATAAATAATGTATTATTTGTTTCTAATTATTTCGACTTTTAATTACTGCTGAAACTCTTAAATTATTTCGTGAGAATTGGCCCCAAGCATTGCGACAAACAAAACAAGGGGTGAAAAGTCACAAAATCCTATGTTCAAATAATGTCTATTAACTTTTTATTCATTATTGAGGTTGCAAAATGCATTCATTATTTATCGTACTATATAGTACTAGTGAATGCACTTTGAATTGAAGCAAATTTGATGTAATTTAATTGCGAAATTTGTCATAAAATCATCAATTACCAAAAATGACAACTATACCCGGTCGCCTCATTGCATCAACAATTCAATCTGACGAAGAAAGTAAATTGATGAATTGATGATCTGATGAAGGCATAGTACAAACGGAGAATAATGTACTAGTTTCACCTTTGTCAATGAATTCTAGATGAATAGTTTCATTTATTTGAAATGTGATCAGACATTTTGGCAAAAAATTCAACCATTATTTCTTCCCTGCTCTCTATGAGTATCTGGAGGCTCTATGAGTGTCTGGAGGCTTCAAGAGTTTTTGATGGAATATGGAACTATAAGGCCTTCCAAATGGAATAGACTAGTGTGACGTATCGTTCTTTCCTGGATTATGTCGTTTAATGAAGGTTCTTATACGCAAAGCATTCCATGAGACAGAAATGCTACCTGTTATGGCCAACTACATGTGTTTGCTAAAGGTTGATGCAATTTCGATTGCACATAATAGTTCAATAAAAAGATGCAGTTATGCAGTTTTTTTACTTTCTACGTACAAATTCGTACATTCGTACTTTTATGAAAAACATACGTTTGTAGACATACAGCAACAAAATCTATTAGTTCGACACCTGGATTTTGCCTTTGGTTAGGACCGAAAAAGTTTTTTTCGGTTCTTGGTGAATAACTAGAAAAGTAAGCTTTTTATCGAAATGTAACAAATCTCTATAAAACAAAGGAAATGATTAAATTCGTATACTAATTTTTTTTAAATATTGCATTTACTTTGTATTATTTTTGTTAATCAGTGCTTATTAAAATTAATACTTGTATAAACAAAGATTTATATGCAAATATATTAAAAGGAGAATGAATGAGCAATTACGTGTTAGAAATTAATATAATCCTCGATATAATCCACAAATCTCATATAGGTTTCTCTAGATTGAAGACAATATTTCCAAGCAGTAAATTAGTATCTTTAAGTTTTTGGCCGAAAAAGCAAATTTCAAATTGCTGTTACACGCCCAAATTCGATGAAAATAAGGCCACCGGGAAGGAAATCGTTTTCTGACGGGACTAATCATTTTTTTCTATCCATAGAGGTAGTTAATATGCGATTTAGGCTCCCAAAATTGCGAAAAATTGAAAAGTCCACGTTTTCTGCAAAAAAAATCACGTTTTATGCATGATTTGTAATTAGGTCAATTTTAAAGCTTTTTGGGCAAACCAAAAAAATCGCAACATTCTTCAATCCTGTATACTTTGTAAGTTCCGATATAGCGCCGAAGAAGCAGCTTAAGACCTCCACGAAAGGAGGCAAGCAAGAGAAAGGTGTCGAACTAATATATTTTAGAGACACTTTTTTAGAGTACCTACGTATGTACGAATTTGTGCGATTAAATTGTCTATTTTTGTTGGCCTACAAATTTCCGTTTTCTTATACAGTTCATCCGTGAATGTGTTAATAATAATAATAAATCGTTTATTCAAATAGGCAGCCTAATTAATATACACATATTAAAAATGCTAGATACATAATTAAGGTTCTGTAAGGTTATGTAACACTATACAAAATCAAGTAACATTAAGTAATACTTGAATCAGGTTATTGATTATTCTTATCATTTTCTTCAATATGTAATAGATATTGGTGCTATTTTAATTCATTGAATTGAATATTTTCTTGAAATAATTGCCAAGTGGAGTTTAACTTGATAAACTTTCTGAAAAGTAATATTGTTGTAGTCGATAGTATGTTTATACTCTTCAACTGATGAACATTTTTTGTATATAAATATATTAAGACATGGCAACCGACCAGGCCACCGAATTACCATTTTTATAAGAATTTTTCGAAGAATTTTTAAATATGGATTTTTTATCAAACTTTTTCTTAGAATTGTGACACAATTTAACATCTACAATAACGCCTTTCATTTTTTTTCTTTTCTTCTCGCTTCATATATTTTTAATTAGACCTTTTTAGACCAAATCTATTCAACATAAATGCAACTAATACAAACATAAATAATTTAGAACAAATATCAACTTAATTGATATTTTTGCAATTGTGATTATCTGGTGTGGTCTTCACTCAATTGATTTTACTAATATACAAAGTTATTTAATTGATTCGATCGTCTCTCAAGAAATTCCGTATTGGAAACCCTGTGATAAAAAGTGGTAAACTTGGAACTGGACTTAAATTTGTTGTGCCATACAGAGTGGCTTCCTCATTTGTAAATACTACACAAAAAGCCACATTGTCGGCAAGCAAGAGACATTTTTTATATTATAAATTAAAGTTATTAAAGTTTACCATTTTTCACCACCACATTTATACTACATTAAGTTCCCGAAAATATGCCAGCTCTTGTGACACACCTTACACTCTAAATAAGAAAATCGATAAACAGGAGTTTCAATCCCTCTCATGCTATCCTTATAATGAAGGAGAAAAGATAATAGGACGTCTCAATATTTATCAAGTCTCAGTATCATAATGAAGGTAGTGAAGGATACAATTGACAGAATAAGTAAATGAGGGAATGTTAAAACACAACTATCCGGTATTTCATAAACATAATATTGCTAGACGAAATATGAAATAAAAGTAAAGTTTTATTATCGAATATCCTTATCACAAATGCAAATATTAATAGATACATTTTTATTATCTCTAGTGTTTTCCCTTGTTATGAGTAAACCGGATATGATGAATTTTCGTAAGATAAACTAGATTATAGGTTACAGCTGATAAAGTAAAGATTTTTCTAGTTCATAATCAAAACCAAAAATCCAGATTAAAACCGGACAAAGCTGCCTTGATGAAGTCCCACCACTGGAATTGTTTAAAAGTCTTGCTTCAACCAGGTCCCGTTACCATAGAATACACATGCACATGAAGTCAACGTCAAAAAGTATTGATTAAGTAACTGAGACACCAGAATTTATCAAATTTAATCGGAAATATCCAGGGAAGAAAAATCAATAAAAACATGCACGGCAAGATATCATAGTTTATTATGTGCACAGCAATGTGAATAGGTTGGATGAAATGAACATAATTGATGAACGCAGCTGTCAAAATTATCATAATTATCCAGCTTACGACCATAAAAGGGCACTAACAATATCACTATTTCCACGGAGTAAACATCGGAATCATATTATTCATGAAATACCTGCAGTACATTATCAAAATAAATACACAACTATAGAAATAGTTTTCTTTTATTTACATTTGAGAATGTAGAAACATATGAGGCTCCGAATATAAATGTAATGGGAATTAGGTACTTAATCTAGTTCCGGCAATCAGTAATCAGATAGGTAATTTTATATCTAAATGTACTTACGTTATAATTGTATCTAATAAACTTATCTAATCTAAACAATTGAATAAATCACGAATTATAACAACCTCAACACGCCCAACAATCTTACTTCCTAACTGTAGAATGTCAATGCGCAGTAGCGCAGTTGCCTGCACTTCTAATATCAGTAGCGGGGTAGATACTTACATTATAAACCCACTTCGTAGGTTTCACATGTTTATGAAGTTATGTTATTATTATTGATGACGTTTAAATAGCATACATGTTTCACAAAACTGCTGCTGATGGTTTTATTCGAGTATTTGAAAAAGAAACTTGTGCAATATCTATTAATTTGGTATTTAATAGATTGCAGAATAAATATATATGGGGTCAAACATAGAGCCGAAGTTTCGAACAAGTGTAAGAGATAAGCACGTACATAACGGCACTCTTTAGTTAAATGAGAAAAATTAAATTAATTTCCTGAATATCGGGGAAATTGACCGACGAATTCCACTCTATCGGTCTGTTTTTTGCACCCTATCCATGAATTTTGTAGTTCATTTAAAATGTGTAGATGGAGGAACACTTCTTTCCATTCATAATTTCGAATATAGCAGTGAAGTAGTAGTTTTAGTAAACACCGCACCTTGTGAACTACTCTGTAGAATGACCAGTGCTGCCAGATGACTACAATAAATAACGATATATACCACTGCAAATGAAATGTGATTAGCTGTGACTTCCGTTACTTTTCTAAGCAAAATGGGACACTTCTGCGGGTCAGATGTATGATTGCAGTGACAGAAAATACATTCGAAATGAGTTAGAAAGAGCTTATGAAAGACGTTAAGATATACTCTATATTTCGTTGAAAGTTGATTCAACTAGCCTTCAAAATGTATTTTACTACTCCATGTTTTATACTGGCACCTGCTGCCAGGTTAAGTTTCGAATTATTCACACTATAAGATATCAAAAATTACCTTGGTCAAGGGTGGTTGTGGAATCTAAAACGTGTGCTTACTTTACTTGTGTCAAATTAATTAATTTGATGTTTCTAAAAGTGCCAAATTTCGCAATTTTATACGAATGTTATAACACTCAGAAGTCTATAGCACTTCAAACTCCGGGATTTTCACTTGGCCTATCGAAATAAGAAGGTTCGAATTTTATAAAAACACAATTGCATGAACGCCAGGCGTCCTATGTCATTAGTTTAGAACATAACCATTTTGACATATGCCTCGAGGAGCTCGCTGCGCGTCAGTTAGAGTTTATACATTTTATCTCGATCCTGTTAATTTGGGGCCGTTTCGTGCCCCGGGCGTCCGGTGCCAGTTGTAATAAAATGTTTTCAGCTATGGGCCGCTAGCTTTTACCCGCTTCGTGTATATTTTAGTCGCAAGAAAATTCCCTTTGGTACGTCGCACGTTAGACGAGCGTAGCTGAGACCTGAGAGTACCTGCTTCTATTTTAATTAAATTTTCCTATTCAAACGGAATTTTTGGGAAAAAGAAGGGCCGTCGGGTGCGTATCGCGACTAAATCTAACTACATGGAGCGAAAACGGTACGCAAAAAGCCCTCGTAAAGAAGTTCTATGTTCCTAACTTTTGCACTTTTCCAACTCGCGAGCTACGGGCTTCTCATGTGAACGTCATTCCATTTATCGAAAATTAACTATTTTAAAATCGTTTTCGACCCGGTTTATGGCTATCCCGACCTTTTAAAAGGTTCAAAGTTAACATTTCGACAATTTTTATTACTATATTAATTTGTAGTTCATTATTGTTTTACAACTGAAATAAATAGGTATGAAATTTGTATGTTATTGATGATGTCAGTGTGACAGTGACATAATTATTTCAAAAGTAAAGTAAGACATACGTTTTAGATTCCACAACCACCCTTGACCAAGTTAATTTTTGATATCCCGGTATAACCTTGTTTTATACTGATTACCTGCTGTCACATGAACTATCAAATTTTGTCACACAGTAAAATAGACTGTAACTTCACATTTTGCCTCGAGCCGATTAGAATACTTCCCTTACACTATATACAACCTATAGTGGGGGAAGTAAAAATATAGAAATGTATGTCGTTACATGTTTTGAAAATAGTTGAAAATTAACAATAATCAGGTATGGTATGGTTTCACATATCTGAGTATATGAGATATATTCAATAATATCCCATTGATTTCAAAGGAGGTTGCGTTCCACCTATACTTCAACCGCTTTCAACTCTCAAATATCACGCTACTGGAAACATGCAAATTCTCGTGGTTGCTTTTATTAGAGTTCTACCATCCTGTGCTTAAAGAATAATCAACAGGGTATCATATGGTATTCCAGATTTGAAGCATCGTTATATAATAAATTGTGTTACACAAAAAATTGTGTTAATTACATATTACATAAAATAATACAAATTATTTGAAATCTCAAATGTAATTGCGAAACAGTTGTAGTGTTTACCAAATTTTCGGAGAAAGCAGTAACTGTATGTAATTATTTAACATAAAAAAAAGAACATTGGTTATCCATCAGCTTCCTCGGGAGATACTGAACATAATACTGAAAAAATTAACAGTGTTATGTGAAGTCATTCATATTGTAACATATAAAAGACTCATTCACACTTCTAATTTGATAAAACAAAGTAGCTCTTGATTTTCAGTAAAACAAAATTGTGAAGCAATATTCAGTTTGTTACATCTTATTTGAAGGATACAACTGATACATTGATCATTTGAAGCCGAGATATAATCATTGTGAAGTATATAGAAGTATATATAAATATATATGAATGTGAAGTACATGGTACAGAAACTTGTTTTGCAGAATTGTGGTTTATGATCATCAACTGGAAGCACATCATCAGATTTCACCTATGGCGATCTGTTTCCAGACCATGACATAATTGATCATTATTTGTAAAGTTATAACTATAAAAACGTCAGCAGTAGTTGGAATGAAGTTTTAAAGTCGTATAATTCCCATCTATTTTTCTGTTTATGCAGCAAGAACTCTAAAAATCAATAATACGTTACTGTTATTGTATCGAAACTATTTTAACCTTCATTTATTCTAACAGTTCAACTATTCACACAGTCACACCAGAGAGTGAACACAGAAAATAGACTGTATCTTCACACTTCGATGACGATAACTTGAATCTTAAAATGAGAATTTCGGACATAAAGCCATATGCGTTTTATTTTTCATTTTTCATAAGAAATTGCCTTTTATTTTTAAATAGGTATTAATAAAACACGTTACATTAATTTATACAATTTACACATTCATAATTTTTAGTAAATTCCGATTATTGAATTCCTAATTTTTAGTACAGCCCCCTTGTATTTTATTTAAAGTTTTGGGTTGAAATTTTTACGTTCCTTAATTTTGGTCAATCCCGAAGTTTTCTGGTGCGCTGATCACGAATATGGACATTAAAAATGTCTGGGCCCTATGCTACTAGAGTTATTGGCCATTTTTTGGATCCAAATTTCCCCGACTGTTTTCAATTTTTAGAAAACCTCTGAATTCTACTCAATCGTTTTATGACAGAAAAAGCTGTAAACGATCAAAAAGTGTGAAATGACGCCGATTAAAAATTGATAGAATGTAAGGGGCCCAAAAAGTGCGATTTTTGGGCAAAATCAAACGTTTGTTCAATTGTCAATTATAAGATGACTGTTTGCCATATCAACTAACATGCGTTGATAGTATTTTGTGTTTACTTCAATATGAATTTCTCATTTGTTCAATATTTGCAAAGGGGGCGCTGCAATCGCTCTTTCCGTAGAAGACGTAGTTTTGCGATTGCGGGCAAAAAAATTGAGCTTTTGACTCAAAACAAAATTCAAACGAAAGATATTGATGGCTTCCACCCATGAACCAAAATCCAACCACTTTGGTCAATATTGACCGATTTGAGACCATTTTGAAAAAAAGAACAGCGAAAAATGAAAAAAATTTTCAAATCAAAAAGTTTGGATCAGGAAAATAAACTCTTAGTTGAATAACTGAAACATTTACGCAAATTTTGGTATTGATCACGATCTTCTAGGTTGCGTCAATCCCGAGAAAACTGATGCTAAGCCTTTTGGGCTCTACCGGCGCCAATTTTTCGTCCTTCCTTATAAACTTTGGTTCTAACTGTAGATAATCCTTGTGGCTATCTCAATATACCATTTCTCCGCTTAAGCGTTTAACAGTCACACAACAATAAGAAATCAACTAAAAATTACAATTCTTAGTTATAAAAGATAATGTACACTAGCGTTAACCCGGGTTCGATCCCACCCGAGAGTATGTTTTTTCATTCTTCCACTTTTTTTGATAATTATAATACAAAATCATGATAATTTTAATAATAATAATCAGGATAATATTAATAATAATAATGATGATAAAAATCATCATTATTATTATTATTAATTAATACATTAATATTAAAATTAATTAGTCAACAAAAAAATTAACAAATAAAATCCAGATTGCGAGGCAGGTTTCAACTACATATAATAATGAAATTTTGTTCGAAAAAAAACGTGGTCTTTATCTCTGAATTGCTAGATATTCTATATTACATATTATATCAGAGATGAGGAAGCAGATGTTTCTCTATCAAAAAAAGTGGAGGCTGTTCCTACACACACATTTAATACATACAAAGACGATTAGCGTGAGCACTGATGAGCGTGGGCACTGATGAGTGTGAGAGAGTAAAGGATACGCACAAACAGCTTCGTGACTGTCTCTTTCTACCGTAGAGTGGTCCACACTGAAGAGTGCGACAGAGTAAAGGTACTGACAAATAGTTTCGTGATCTATCGAAACGGTTTATTATTATTATCATTATGATTATTAATATTATTATGAATATTATGATTAAAATTATCATGATTTTGTATCATGATTATCAAAAAAAAAGGAGAATGTCTCTCGGATGGAATCGTACTCGGGTTAACGTTAGTGTACATCATCTTTGATAATTAAGAATTGGACTTTTTTGTTAATTTCTTTTTGTGTGAATGTCAAATGCTGAAGCGGGGGAAATAGTATATTGAGATAGCCACAAGAGGCATCTATAGTCTGAATCAAACTTTATAACGGAGGACCCAAAATTGGACCCAGTAGGGCCCAAAAGCCTTATTATAAGTTTTCTCGCGATTGACACAATCTAGAAGATCGTGCTTGGTATCAAAATTTGCGTAAATGTTTCAGCTATTTAACTATGAATTTATTTTCTTGATCCAAACTTTCGGTTCTAAACATCTCTCTAATTTTTCGCGGTTCCTTTTCTTCAAAATGGTCTCTAATCGGTTCATATAAACCAAACTGGTTGAATTCTGGTTCGTAAGTGGAAGCCATCGATATCTTTCGTTTGAATTTTGTTTTGAGTCAAGAATTTTTTGGCTCGCAATCGCAGAATTAGGTTTTTCACGAAAAGAAAGATTAAACACATAAACTATCAATGCGTGTTAAGCATCAGTTGATAGCACAAACAGGCATCTTATAATCGACAATTGAAAAAACGTTTGATTTTGCTAAAAATCACACTTTTTGGGCGGTATATTAGGCCCCTTACATTCTATTAACTTCTAGCCGTCATTTCACTCTTTTTGATTTCTTACAATTTTTTCTGTCATAAAATGATGAGTGGAACTCAGAATTTTTCTAAAAATTCAAAAAACATCAAAGTCGGGGCAAATTGTACCCAAAAAATGGCCAATAACTCTAGTAGCACAAGGCCCAGACAATTTCAATGTCCGCATTCGTGATCAACGCACCCGAAAACATAGGGATTGACCACAATTAAGGAAGGTAAAAGTTTTAACCCTAAACATTACGGAGGGACTGGACTATTTTTTAACAATGTAAACTTAATTATAAAAAGTATGCATTTATATAAGGGATTCTTGAATAACATTTTCAGTAATTAACTCCATACACACACTTATGAAAAATACATTTACTGCTTAAAAATATAGAAGGGAGTGAAATTATCATGAAATTAACAGATGCTCAGAATACTTCGGAAGTTGGAGAATAAAACTCAAATTTTACAAAAAACTTTCAACATTTAATTTAAAAATGCTGACAAATTGTTTCACCTCACTGTGACATTTTCAAAGCAAGGAGTTATCAACTTGATAACTCAAGTTTTGAGTTATCTCTATCCGAATTGGGCCGTACCTCGTTAATAAAAACCATCATTATAACTGAATCAAAACCGTTTCGGAAAAGACAATACCCTTTTTCCCCTGCTCTACGAAACCATTTCAATTTAGAAATTGACGAGATGTTAAGGCATGGTTGTAAACTCCCCACTTATCACAAAGTGGAATTTCAACATTAATAGCTTATTTTTTGGAAATAAAGGAGAACTTTTTATTTTACTTTACTTTATTTCTGTTTTCTTTCAACTGTCAACTTGACATCGAAAAGATTATCTTTTTTATTTAAATACAAAGTGAACTAAACTAATCTTCACATTCTCCAACCTCCAGCCGAAGTAAAGAGTCGACCGGTCGAGTCAAAGTAGAGCTCGATGTTTTCAACTCGACGCTCCGAATTTGTCCATCTCTGCTTGGGAAAGTTTTGGTTATTCAGGTATAGCGACAACGTCCCCAACACTCAGAGGTTGACTTTTGTCTTGCCATTTTTGCCTCTTCTGCAATGATGGAAGATAGAGCGATATCCACTTTTTCCAGAAATCTTCTGCCATAATTTGTGCAATTTTTCATTGTTTTCTGCCGAATACGTCCAATGCAGTGAAAGCACTTGGCGCATTTTCAACATTGGCAGAACCAATGAGAAAGTGCATAGGAGTTAAAGCTTCTATATCATCCTCATTACTCGACACGTAAGTTATGGGCCCAGAGTTCACGATGCTTTCTGCTTCTAGTAGGAAGGCTGTTAGAATTTCCTCCTCCGGATTTTGTTCCTTCAACATCTTGTACAATACTTGTTTTATGAACTTAAACATTCTTTCCCAAACTCCTCAGGTATGCGGAGTTGCGGGTGTATTGAATATCTATTTGATTTTCCTCATATCAAGTTCCGCTACAATTTTGATCTGATCCAATTCCTCTATATATTTTTTCATTTCGTTCTCAGCTCCAGTTGGTTCCGTTGTCAGAATGAAGTTCAATTGGCTGTCCTCGTCTTGCAATGGATCTTCTTATTGCCATCAACGCTGAGTCTGTATTCAAGGAATTAGCCACTTCGTTATGTATTGATCTAGTATTGAAACATGTAAACAGAGCACCATATCTTTTTTCTACACTTCTCTTGACCTTTACTGTAAGAGGACCAAAATAATCAAGACCACAGTAGGTGAAAGGTCTACAATAGGCTTTTAGACGACACTGTGGTAATGGAGACAATTGAGGTTGTGTTACTTTGGCCTTGTGAACTGCAAAATTGACAATTACGAATTTCCATTTTCACAGTTTGTCTCATTTTCAAAATCCAAAACTTCTGTTTCAGGTTATTCAGTACGGTTTCTTGTTCAATGTGTTTTACCATTTCATGATGATGTTGTACAAGCATTTTGACGAGTCTTTCGTCTTCTTCAGAAAATAAAATGATGGGCAATTTGACATTATGATCAACATTCGCATATTTAATTCGGCTATCCATCCTCAAAATATCATTTTAATCTAAAAACGCCGAAAGTTGGTGTATTTTAGAATTTCCTTCTATTTTCTGTCCTCTTTTCAAATTCATTATTTCATGCATGAAATGATTTCTCTGTACTTTCTTCTACCATATAATCTCACCTTCAAATATCTCTCCCACTATCAGCTCTCCTGTACATTTCTTTTCAGATTTGATATAAATCTCAACATCCATGCTGTACTTCTCATCAGTTTGAGCCATTTAGAGAATCTTTGAACATCTGGCAGGAAATCCTTATTTTCTTCAATCAGATTAACTTGTTCTCTCTCCAACTCACCAATATTTTCTTCTTCTTTATCTTCTATAGGCCAAAATTCTTCCGACTCGGGACCTTGTATCCAAAAAGAATCACTGGGAAAATCAAGTTAATTTTTCTGTTTTGTAGCTAAGTCAGCAACATTCAAATGTGAAGGTACCCATTCCCACTTTGATAATTCAGAATTTCTTCAACTCTATGAGCCTCAAATATTTTAAGTCTACATGAATTCGATCTCAGTCAACTCAAAACAACTTTCGAGTCAGTCCACCAGAAAACCAGATATATTGTAATTAGTCTCGTTTCTAATGAAATTTGATAACCTGGCTGCCGTAACAGCACCTTGCAGTTCCATCGGGGGCACAGTCAATTTCTTGTTTATTGGGCCAATTTTACATTTCGATGAAACAAGAGATATTTGTATTTCGTTGCTCTCTGATTGGAATCGATAATAGGTCACTGCAAAAAACGCTTGATCACTGCCATCGAAAAATACATGTAGCTGTGCCTCTTTAACAGCTTTTTCCGTTGGAAAATTTTGTCTTGGTATTTTGAAGGTTTCTATATTTCCAAGGCTTTGACACCACCTTCTCCAGTTTTTCAGAATGTCCTCAGGAATTTCTTCATCCCATCCTATATAATTCTTCCAACAATCTTGTAATATAAGTCTTCGTTTTATAATCAGGGGTGACAAAAAAACAATCGGATCAAAAATCGTCATGACAATTCGGAGTCATTCTCTTTTCGTTGGTGTTTTTCATTATTCATCAATTCCGAAGGAATCTTCGTGAATTTAGTTTGAAATACAAAAGTATCATTTTCAACATTCCAAAATAGTCCCAAAACTCTCTAAAAATTTTTAGTGTCCAGGTTTAGTGATTTTCTCACAGCACGATGACTCTCTGGAATGGAATCCAATATCTCATTTGAATTACTCAACCAATTCACCATGTCAAAGCCTGATCCTTTGTGGACTTCTATGACTGATTTTATCGCATCAATAGATTCTTGAAGTGTATTCTTGCAATCGAGATAGTCATCCACGTAGTGTTGGTCGCACATTATACGAGTAATACCTGGGTATTTTTTTTCGAAAAGATTGGCGTTAAAATTTTTCACATATTGAGCGATGGATGGTGAGCATACGGATTCGAATACGCATCTCATAAATATCTGGATCTTTTCGTCTATCCATGCCTCTTAATAGAAATCTTTGACAAACCCTATCTTCCTTCCGAATCAACACCTGATGAAACATCTCCCGTATATCTCCATAAAACGCATATCGATATTCGCGAAATCTACATAGCATTCAGTAATGGATAAAAATCGGGACCTGTCAGAAGATAATAATTCAAACTTACTCCAGATATTTTGGCAGCGGCATCGAACACAAGCTTGAATTTTCCGGGTTTATTTGCTTTTCTCACTCCGAAGTGTGGCAAATACCATACTCGCCCATTATCATTGGCATTTTCGGTTGATATTTTTTCTGCGTAGTTCTTTGCAAGGTAATCATCTATTTCCTTACAGAATTCTTTCGCGAATTCTTCGTCATTATCCATACATCTCAATCTATTAAAATCTGCTATTTTACTCTCTGGTAAAACAAATTCTTCTTTTTCTACGAGAGTCCGATCTCGAAACGATTTTTTGTTTCCCTTGTGGTATTTTCGGATATTCTTGAAGCTCTCTGATCATCTTCAGAATATGCTAATTCAGATGTCATGTACCCATTTTCAATTTTGAAATTGTCCTCAATGATTTCTTTCAGATAATCCTCATCATGTCTGCATAGATTATCTCATATCCTTTTTTCAAATATGGACCATGTACTATCCACCCAAGTCGTGTCAAACTAAATGCAGGTTGGTCATAGACGGGGTGAATCACTTTTTGTGAATAGAGGAGGAAAGCATTATCCTGTCCAATTTTCGGTTTGGCACTTTTCACCATTTGTAGAGTTCTTCTGTCCAGATAGTGATATTTTTCACATAAATAATCAACATCAAGACTTTGAGTTGGAAGAGCTAAATTCTTAATAGTTCTGGCATTTCTAATATCATAAATTTTTTTATCATTCCCTGCTTGAGATATCTTGAAGTTAACAAGTTTGAAACTCCTTTCCACGTGGCAAATTTCATTTGCCCATTGTGAACATATCGACATTGTTTGACCTGCTAATTCCATTCGTTCTGAAATTTCGGAATCTATCAATAACGCAAATAATTCTATCCAACCATTTTTACCATAAACTCTTACTTTTGCGATTTTCAGTGATGATGCTTTACTACCAACGGAATAGTTTATTTGATTCTCTATTTCCCCTTCCTTGGTAATATCTTTTCTTTCCTGCCTCCTTTCTTGCTGGGAATATTCTTGATGAAGAAGTGGATTATGTTTTCCACGGCATATTCCAATATAGAAAAAAAATTTACAATAACATTTTTTAGCGGAATGTCCAACTCTTAGACATTTATAACACATTTTATTTTCTTCAACAAAACGTCTTCTTTTGGGAACGTTCATGTTCAAAAATTTCTTGCATCCCGAAACCTTATGATCTCTTTCACTACATAAAATACAAGTGACAACACGGGCGCGAGAATCGACAATGTTTAAATTTTCCGTTCTTTCTGTGAATGGAACATTTCTCCTTTGATTTGTATGTGGCATAGGAATATCCACTGACATTAAAATGAGTACTTCAGATTTCAGCCACTCACAAAAATGTTCTAGATCGACTGAAGAACCATTGCTTAATATTTTAGTTTTCACTTCAGCCCACATTCTTTTAGTATGTCTGGGAAGTTTTTCTTCTAATTTGTTCAAGAGTTCTGGATTATCCAAATACTTCTGACAGTTCATATTCTTCATCTAAGCAACCATATTAGAGACTATAGTGGAAAATTGAGTGAAACTTTCCATGGAATCCTCTCCCAAATACGGATATTTCTTTGCTTTTTCTATTTGATTCATAATGAGCCAGTCTTTTCTTCCGAAATACATTTTCAACGTGTCAATAATTGTTGGAACATTTTTCGGGCTACAAAACAAATCCTTAACCACGTCACTAGCTCTCCTTCTCAAACATGTTTGGACACGTGATAAGTTCATATTCATTCAACCAAACAGGAAAATCACAAACATCATCATAGAAGTCTTGTAACTTTGTAGACTTTTGTTTCATTACAATTTCTTCAAGATTCAAATTCAAATTTTTCATGCAGTCAACTAAAACTTCAGGGAAGCTAATTTCTATACAACTATTATGGCCAATTATCTGTCTTTCCTTTATATTTTCACAAATCTCGAGGGGTGCATATCCCTTATACTTAATTGAAACTATTTTAGGCAAATTGCAAGGCGCTAATTACCTTATAACTTCAGATTTGAAAAAAGCTTTTTGAAATATTCCTTTGGAAGAAAATTCACTGTTTTCGGTATTCCGGGTCTTCATGAATTTTGCGTAATGCCGTTTGGCTTAACTAATGCTCTCGCGACTATGCATGCCTTATGGCATTTCTGATTGATGAGAGTATTAGCCACCTTATTTTTTCATATTTAGATGACATAATCATCGCTACTACTACCTTCGAAGAGCATATTCAAGTGTTGTAAAAGTTTATGAGAAAAATAAACAAGCTAAAGTTGCAGTTAATACTGAAAAATGTGAATTTTCTGACCTTTTCTCAAATTTTTAGATTTTATCGTATAGGGAGAGATTGCGTCCACGTGGCGAGCTTATTGATGTGGTCACTAATCTGACTTCTCCAACAACATCCACTCAGGTTGGGGTTGATATCGTTTTATCGTAGATTTATTAAATATTGTTCCACTCTCACAGCCCCTATCACGTATCTTATGAAAAGTAAGAAGAAGCACCAACCAATCACATGGATTGCATAAGCTTAGTCTACATTTCAAGAGTTAAAACGACGCCTAACGTTCGCACCAGTGGTCAGAAGACCAGATTTTCCAAAATGTTTTTCTATTCAGAGTGATGCTAGTGACGTCGGGTTGTGGTTCGTGCTTTTTTTTTAATAATGGCTTACAACATCCAGTAGCTCATGCTAGCCGAACACTCAGTAAAGCAGAGAGAAAATATACGGTTCTTGAAAGGGAATTAATAACTGTTCCTTCCGTATTGTCTGAATTTTGTTGTTTTATTGAAGGTACGAGGGTAGCTTATATAAGAGATTCGCTACACTGATCACGCCAGTCTAGTTTGGCTGCATAATCTGCAAGATCCAATTGGTCGCTTTGGTAGATGGGCTTCAAAATTATCTCAGTTCGATTTAGATATTCGTCATAGACCAGGATCACAAATGATTATGCCAGGCTACCTGACTCGAAACGTACCTAATGTTAACCTAATTAGTGAGCATGAAATCATTCTGGATAGATGGTATGAAAACATGTCAAATAAGGTAACTAATAGACCCGAACATTATACAGATTTCAAAGTAGTCGAAAATACTTTATATAAACACGTCAAATTTTCTACCAGTGTATCTTCTAACTTATCTTGATGAAAATTAGTGGTTTCGACCGCTGACAGAATTAAGAGATTTGAACAGTTTCATTGTGTTCCAACAGCCGTTCATCTTGGCATATCTAAAACGCTTTACTGATAACTAAACAATATCGACCTCGAATGCGGCAGGAGACAATTCGATATGTAAAGAATTGTAAAATTTGTGCTGTTCAGAATAGTTCAAATATACGGAGGCGCGGCTTAATGGGGCAAATGAAAAACATTGACTATCTATGCAATTGCTTAGTATAGATTATGTAGATCTTTCACCTCGTTCGAAACGTGGTGATCAGTATATTTTGGTTGCAGTTGACTGGTTCACTAAATATGTCCTTATCTATCCTTGCGCAAAAGCTACTCCAGCTTCTGCTGTCAAATTTTAGGAAAATCAAGTTTTCGTTACTTCTGGGGTATGTTAGATTATATTATTAGATAATGCGAGCCAATTCACATCCAGGCAATTTTTGAAATTCTTCCCTATTTAAAAGTTTAGAAGCTTTGGTTATAATCCAAAAGTCCGTTATAATCCAAAAGTCCAATAATAATGAAAGAGTAAATCGAGTTTAGTGATAAGGGATAGGGTCCCGGCAGGTTACGGTGGATATTTAGCAATTATGACTGCCAGTTTTGAGAAGGACATCACCCCTGATTGGCACAGTAGATGAATATTATTATGGAGGCTGCAAATTATTGGTGATCAGCGGGGGGTTCCCTGTTGCTCATATCTGCATCAGTCTTTCTTCTGTTCGGATGACGCTAAGTATCATTGTTTACAATTGATTGTCAAAATTTTAAATTTATTTTTTAAATCATCGTTATATAGTATTTATTTACAAATCATTACCTTTAGACATTTCACTTCCTCACGTTATCATTATATTAGATACATTATCGTTTATCTTATCTTATTCTATCATAACAACCATTTATGGAACTTGATCATTCTAAAAAGTGGTTGGACTTAGAAGTTTGATACTTCCATACTATGAGTTCATTTTTTCAATAAATGCATAACTTATTTGGGATCTGTAGGTCCGTTTCATGGCATGTTTTGAAAATTAACTCTATAACCTTATCTTATCATTATCGGGCCTATTCTCTTAGTGATTGCAACACTTAAGAATGAAGCAATTTAAGAAGAACTGTTGTCTGGAAAAATATATATAATTTGGGACCTCTTAGGTTGGGTTTATTAAAATACTGGAATAAACTCTATTTGAGTATACAAGGATTCCTTCTCGAAGTGTTCAAGTGTATGGGGTCTATGGCTCGTTTATTATTCAAATTTGAGTTATATCTGGTAACCTTTCGGAAGATTAGTGACTCAACTCCGTATAGGTATATACATGATATTGTAGTTCATATTGATTCGCAATAAGGGGATAGTATTATTATTCCAACCTTCCTAATTTCTCTTTATAAATGCAACCTAGTGTTGTACAATATGTTTCATGAATAGGTCCGGAGTGTAAAGAACTTCAAATTGGACTTACTCACTAGTTAACCAGCCAACGTCAGCAGTACCTGTTACTTTCGAACTCATCGTTCGGTGTGTTCATTTCGTCACATCATTATTCGGTGCCTCCAGTAAGTAGATCCTTCAGAGAGATACCTTTCAATATCTGTTCACCTTACAGATCAATGACCACATTAATATTTTTTGCAATTGCACGTACTACCTACTCAACATTCAACTTAATGAAATCAAAGATCCGTGCTAATATATCCGAGGTGTGAACTATGTAAATGCGAACTGTGAACAGTGGACATAAATTTAAACATAACATAACCCTTAATTTGAAAGGATTTCATGAAGATACTTTGTGGCTTGTGAAATTCGTCTGAGGCTTAGGATCTACTGTCTCATGTGCTATGGTTGTTCACACGAACACCTTCTTCACATTCTCGTTACAAACGTGACGGTTGAAGTATATGGAAAAAGGATTTAAATGAATCCCGTTAATCCATTCTTGCAAGTATCTAATTAATTTCTTTTTATAACCATAAGGGATACAATAAAGGGAAATAAGAAATTCCAAACAATGATATTCACAAATCTGAAGCAGATGTGAACTACTTTTGTCTATATCATATGTTGTGACTGTATTATATTATATGTTTTTATGGCATTTATGGTGGGGTTAGTAGTAGTAGTTACAAAATTCACTGAACATAAAACTTAGTCATCGTATCGTTGAAAATTGTAATGCTTATTGTATCTCGAATGCTGGAAAACTACAATAAAATTGTATATCTTTGTGGTCTTTGAGGGAGTTACAGATATAATTATCAAGTTATGTTGAATTACCTTGATATTGATGTTTATTCAGGCTAGTATTTTTTTGGGATTCCACAATTATCCTCCTTATGTTGGAGGGGAGCGTTATACATAATTTTTTTTTGCAGGGAGAGGACGTTGTGTGAACCAGAGGGTGTGTTGGAGCGGAAAGATTATGCGGGGGGAGGGGGGTAGTTTCCTTACAAGGACTCAAGCAGATGGCAACCGGTAGTTAATGGACCCTTGGAAAGGCCATTGGTGCGGGTCAACGTTCTGGGCCGGTCATTATTATTTTCATTTAACTTCACTCCTACTCTTCTTTCCTTTAGGCGTTCTAGTCCGTAAGAAATAATCTCATATCTTTCTCTTCTTCATCCTGAAAACTATTTCTTGTTATTGTTCGTTCGCCGATGTCTTTGAAGGAAGGGGATTCCGTAGTGGACCCATTCCAGCTGAAGCCTCACTAGTGCTCAGGGGTTAGGTTCCCTGCCGAGGATCTCTGAACTAGCTGAACTTCCAACTCACCAATTGAGGATTGTCCAGTATCATCAAGAGCATAGAACATTTTTTCTTTTCTCAATTGTCGTTATTTTTTCGGTGTTCATAGTGTTACTGGAATTGTACAACCATTGTCCATGTCAAGACCAGAAACCTATCTGTGTATCGTGTATCAGCCAGTCACTATGTGGAGCCTCATTTCATGAAAATTTTTCATGGTTGAACCGGAATATAACGTTTCATACGTTATTGAGTTTCTAATTGCTTGAATAATGTTTATAATGTTTTCCGCTCAGAATTATAGATAATTGAACTTGGAAAGAGCCTGTGTCTGAGATTTGATGACACGAATCGATTATTTTACTAATGCACGAAACTCGGGAGAGATCGACACGAAATAGGAGGGGAGACGAGAAAACGAAAATTGACAGGGTTCATCTTGTGTTGAACTGTACATGCGGTGAGTCGAATTATTTCCATCCCATTATCTTTTATCAATTGAATATATTGAAGGATTAATATTGACGGTGAACATGATAATTTGATGTCTAATTATATCTTAACCTTGTAGTGATATCTTTCAATAATTATAAGAATACGCACTTTTCCGCGTGGCCACACAAGATGTTTCTTGCTCGGATCTAAATTAGATGATCATTCACTTGTATTCTTTCTTTTGTCTTTAATACGTATCCAATTTGTCAAGTTGATTGTCAGAATGGTTTATATCGTCCTTTCAGGCTTGTTTAACCTAGCACGTGGTTACATAGTATTCCGTATCACCCTCCTTTGACATTCCTCATAATAAATTTGTAATGGATATGTCTTTTTAGGCTAGTCTTGGTGAGATTACATAATAATTATTAATTTGAGTAAACTTAGATAAAACCGAAATTCTCATTCACTGCTTTGTGATATTGCTTGAACAGATTATTCATTTAGAAGCTACGATCACAATTTCAGCTTACTTTATTCGGTGAACTATTTTCCGTATCGATTCATTCATTCTTTTAACTAACTACTAACTACTGTATTTTTTCGAATAAATTTGAAGTATAAATTGTCATAACTCCAATAAGTAAACTATTATCCAAATGTTCTCTTCCAGATTTTGATATTGTATTTCACTAGTTCTCTTCAAGACTTTAATTTGTTCAATAATTTTGAATATACAATTTGGGAAGATAACAGGATCAGTTGTGGGACTATGTTGATTATTCATGCTGATTTTGTTATTTGTCCCTCGCACTTGTGGCCAAGGTATTGCTCGTTTTATCTGTATTTCAGGGTTTGATTGATCGAGACGTCTCCATCCTTTCTTCCGTGCTGTGTTGTAGAGGAAAATTCCTGGTAGAGCATTTCATCCAAGCTCATCCAAAATCGTTTTCATCCACCAATCAACTTCTTAAACTTGAACCTTTGGTTCAAAAATTGATTCTTCATAAAATTAATGATTTCAGTTTAATTAATCAAATTATTTAGAACTCCAATTTTTTCCCTTTCAATTTTTCTAAGTATTGATTTTTGGTAATTTATAAATTGAGTATGCTATTAATCAAACTGAATTTGTTTCAATTATAATTCCCTAGAGGATTAAAACCAAATTGTTAAGTTGAAACTTGTCTTTATTTCTCTGATATAGTCATCAACATTTATCCTCCTCGTAGTACCAGACAATTCTTGATTGATGATTCCATCTTATTTTTGAGGCTTGAGTAGTTGGGACTGGGTAATCCGATCAATCAAGGATCTAAGGACACGTATCACTACGAGCCTTGAGGGTAAAATATCCTGGTGAGGTAGTTGGGATCATTAGACACAGAAGGTTCCTTGAAAACCTTACACTTTAAAGACTTTTGCTATGGTTTTCACCACAAATCGTGTCACAATGCTATATATGGATAGCCTTGTCCCTAGGCTACAGTGGAGTAAAATCAGGGCACGAACGGGCAGAATGACTAGTTGATACTACTCATTCTGCTCGTCCCCAGATTTGCAGGCTTTAACTGCAAAAAAATACTTAGTTACTTCCCGGCTAATTAAATCATGTCGGAAAATCACACTTCCTCACAAATAAACACGGAATTTCAAATGATAAATTTATTTCTCGTAATTGTACAATACGGATTATTGAATGGAATTAACAATGGCGAGTTTCACACAACTCGGAATAAATCAAGGGAGTTCGAAAAATGGAAAAAGAAAAAGAAAAACGGTCCAAGCAAACAAACTTTTCACAAAATGATAAATCTTGAATTAATATTTAAGAGAAGAGAACCATGCGGTTGCAAACAATCTACAGCCTATGCAATCATGTCAAGTGAACAGCGTATTAAAAAGTTTTCAATCCGCTCTGGGTATCCGAAACCAACCCCGCGGCATACCAGGAGTCAACTCGTAAACTGTATTATATCGATTACTCTTAATGTCAATTTGTGCAACTCTGTCTACGTTAGTACGCTGTCTCTTTGAACGGGATAGTTGTGAACTGATGTCAGTCTGCAATACATACAGCTCCCTTCATACGTCGGCCAGTCACAGTTCCTACTTCCGGGGAGCTACAAATTGTGCACAAACTGTGACTATTCCTTCAAAAATACTTTCAACAACTTTCGGAGAACACAGTGAGGACATGGAAGTATTTTGCACTCCTAGTGCCTACTTCCTGGTAACTAAACAGTATGCAGCCACTTTCAGTGGTTTATTTACGATCTCCATTTACTTCCGGGAGCTACACAGTGTGCACATGGAAATTATGATACAGAATTTCGCAATTCATTCATTCACTGTCACTAAACAATCATTTAATATAATTTAAATGATCATTCTCGGTACACAATTCAAGTATCGATCAGGTCTCAATCTTTCGGTCTTAAACGCAACTGATACATAGGTCTGAATACCTTGGGGCCTGGGGCTCCGGGGTGTCAGCTACCAGGCGGGTCGGCAGGTGGTGGATAGCCGAATGCCCAGGAACAGACATGTCTGTACCAGGTTAGCCCCGAATATACTGAATAAGGGGTCCCGGACCAGATGCCCCAAAAACCAAGCCAAGGTGTGAGAGTGCCGAGGGCTGAATGGCACTGGGGTACAGTGTCGCGAACGGTTCCTCTGGGAAACCGGGTCGAATCCCAGTAGTATGCAGACCTTCCATCCGTATGGGGCTCTGCTGATGGCGACCAACCTTTCCACAACACTCGTGGGATCAAATATGAATACCGAACAAAACAAAAAACCTAAAACCCAAGGAGGCTCCGTACCGGTTAACTCGAGTTAACTTGAAGCAGAGCAGCAGCCCTGAAGAGAAGACCTGAAGATGGCACATGAGATTGTGCCAAAACGTCGTCATATCAACGGTTTCTATCGAAACCAATCTACGACAACGCGGAGTATATCCCGGCAACCCAACACAGGATATATATATAGCGGTTATATACCAATGGAAAATGAACAAAATAAAGACATTCATGATTTATAGTCCAGGCAACGAACCGGAAAATAAAAAAAAGAAATATGGTAAGCTAAAATTAAATTTTTTTTTTTGCATTTTGTTCCTAATAACCCATAAATCATTCATGACATTCAAGACCACGAAAGTCGACCTTCCTACCTCCCCAAAACGGGGTTTCAACCCCTCAGAGGAGCATTCTTATAAAAACAATCCAAGAGTTCAGAAAATTGATGAGGAAAATTTATATATAATAAATAATTCATAATTTTGTTGCAAAAATGACCTCTACTAGGTGTTTTGGGTCGCTGATTACGATTCCGCTGTTATTTTTCCCAGAAAAATCTCTCCAGATGGAAAATTCGGGAAATTTGAGATTTTCCTGAAACAGTTATGAATAATAAAGTATAATTTTGTTACAGAAATGACCTCTAGTAGGTGTTTTGGGTCTCTGATCACGATGCCGCTGTTATTTTTCCCGACAAATCCTCTCCAGATGACAAATTCAGAAAATTTGAGATTTGTCTGAGACTGTTATGAATAATAAAGTATAATTTTGTTGCAAAATGACCTCTGGTAGGTTTTTTGGGTCGCTGATCACGATTCCTCTGTTATTTTCCCCAAAAAACTCTCTTCAGATGGAAAATTCGGGAAATTTGAGATTTTCCTGAGACGGTTGTGAAGGAAACGACTTCTAGTCATTTTTGCAACAAAATTATACTTTATCATTCATAACCGTCTCAGGAAAATCTACATTTTCCCAAATTTCCCATCTGGAGAGAGTTTTTTGGGAAAAATAACAGCGGAATCGTGATCAGCAAGCCAAAAAACCTACTAGAGGTCATTTTTGCAAGGAAATAATACTTTATTATCCTAACCCCCTCAGGAAAATCACAAAATTCCTGAATTTCACATCTGGAGAATGTTTTTCGGGAAAAACAGCAGCGGCATCGTGATCAGCGACCCAAAAAACCGACTGGAGGTTATTTTTGCAACAAAATTATACCTTATTATTCATAACCGTCTCAGGAAAATCTCAAACTTCCCGAATTTTCCATCTGGAGAGAGTTTTTTGGGAAAAATAACAGTGGAATCGTGATCAGCGACCCAAAAAACATACTAGAGGTCATTTTTGCAACAAAATTATGAATTATATATTATATCCAAACTTTCCAAATTTCCCATTTGGAGGGAGTTTTCCGGGAAAACTAACTGCGGAATCGTGATCAGCGACCCAAAAAACATACTGGGGGTCATTTTTGGCTCTTACTTCATTAATTTTATAATTTTTTGGATGTATAAGAATACTACTCTGAGGGGTTGAAACCCTGTTTTGGGGAGGTAGAAAAGTCAACTCTCGCAGTCTTGACAGTCATGAATGATCTATGGGGTATTAGGAACAAAACGCAAAAAAAAATTTGAAATTTTATCTTACCGTATTTTTTATTTTATTACAACCTTTTTCTCGACTTATTGCCTGGACTATGAGACGATCAATAGAAACTACTACAAGAGTATATTCAATCTCACAAAGAAAACATAGCATTAACTTATGACAAAGTGAGAGAGGAAATTGGACAAGAAAAAATTAGAATCCAAACTAAACGTAACACTAATTCGAATGAATCGCTGTTAACTTATGTAGATCAGGTTTATTTAAAATTAGATCGCCGAGGTGAAACTACTCAAAGGTTCGAAGGCTTTTTTGACGCCATCGATTATTGGACCGTAATCAAAATAGCTGATTCAGAACCATAACAGAATAGTTTTTATTATAGTAGATACAGTTGACGATCTTTCCACCGGTAGTGTCTGGCTGGGCTAGCCATAGTTATAAAAACCGTAGAGCTAGAGGTTATAGAGCTAACCTAAGTCACAGCCATAGAGTGTGGACGTGAACAATGAACTGTCATGGCGGATATATCATGATGGATCTATGAATTGTTATAGCTGTCTATGCGTGCCATCTATGAATGAACTGACAAAGACATAACTACCACCTGCCAAACGGTTTGTGGCTATATACACTGTACAGCTCGTTAGTAACGAAGAGTACATGTTTGAGATGAAGGCTGTTTCTAAAAATTCGGAACGAGGTGTCATGGCGTCTGTCACATGTTCAAGTCACCTATGACAAGTTCAAACTATCATGGCGTCTGTCGCGCTACGGACATCACGTGTTCAAACGCTTTCCATTTACTTCAACTATCAAGGTGAAAACGGTACTGAGTTATATATTCGACAATCTGTTGCATCGTAAATGAAATCGGGAGTGACTATTTTATTGCATTTTGGGAATCTAGTTGATGTTCTGAACAATAACATACTATTGAAAAATCTTGGCTTCAAGATGGATTACGCGTCACAATAGCTCTGCTCGATGAACTGTTTCAGTTCAAGCCTTAAGCCTGTCCTGAAGAAGCCACCTGTAATGGTTGTCGGAAAGTCGGCATCAAGTCGAGCTATTGTGACGCGGAATCCATTCGGAAGCCAAGATTCTTCAACATTAGCTATCCGCGGAAGTCTACTTCTCAAGATAATAACATACTATTTATATAGTGTTCGACTTATCCGATCTTCCGCGATGAGGGTTCCAAACTTTTATTCTTCGAAATAGAGCTTTATGGGTCTCAAATGGAAGGCATCGACGCGTAGAGTATGAATTTTATGATTTTCAGTGGGAAAAATCCAATATGGTGGATATAAATTAGAAAAACGGTAATTTTGTAGCAACTATAGCTTTGTGGGTGTGAAATGAAAGGTCTCGACTCATAGAGCATGAATTTTCCGATTTCCAAGATGAAAATATGATATGTCTTATAAACATACCAAACCGGCAATTTAGCTGCAACTATAGCCATATAGGTATCAACTGAGCGGTTCGACTTGAAGAGTACCAAATTCATACATTTCGATCTATATGCTGTTAACTATCTTTCTATAAATTGTTTCATATTATGAATATTTATTTATTTATTTATTTATTGAACCAGTTTGAAAAGAAAATATACATAGAAAATATACAATTTTTCCAGTATACTCTCACGGAGGTAAACACAGTTACCTGTTTGTGAGACTGGTTGCTTAAAACTAATGCCATCTATTCATCATAGTGGTAGACATAAAATTTCACGAAGACAAAAATATAGCTATAAGACAACTGGGTGATTTAAGTGTTGGTGATGGTTGTATTGATGGCGAATTTTATGATCCTTACCTCAATTTTGAACAGAATCTCGTACACAAGCACCCTTCATCGAGTGGAAAGTATTTATATATCTCCCAGCATGGATCTCAGAAATTAATGTAACCGAACAGAATGGCAACCGGTAAATTTTTGAATGATTAATGAGAATCAACTGGGAATTTTTACATATAACACTCCTGAAACGATGTCTATGTTTAACTATGAACTCAAGTTATTATTTCACTATGGCGCTGAGTGTGGCACTATTAATTGGTGAACTGAAGGAGCACAAAATTATCGAACTGCAGCCACACCACAGGAAGAAAATGAAATTTATGCAATGAAGTGTTTTAATCCTAGCGTCTAATCAGTTTCACTACATGGAATCCTCATTTCAAATATGAAGAAACGTATTAATTAATAATGATATTGACGAGTGGTGTTTTATTGAATTAAACATTTGGCGATCATAGTATACGAACGATGATGACGTCACTGCTTCAAACCGGCGAAAGTCACTGCTTCAAACCGTCAACAGTCACTGATTTAATCCGACGAACATAGTTTATGACGATGATGACGTCAACCATTATAATACGTATAGAGTGAAAAATCCGCCATTGCTGAACGTGTCATTCGAACATTGAAAGAAACGCCCTACAAACAATTTAGTCTGAGCGAGATGTACAAATGACTTGATATACTTGAAAAAATCACGGAAAAATATAATGAACGTAAGCACAGTACTATAAATATGGCTGCAATAGGAATGAAGAAGAAAAATGAGAACTTGAGGTCAGCTCTGCCTCACAAATACAACGTTGAGGGTGTGGTGTGAATAAGTAAAGCTAAACATATATTTGAAAAAAGATATGAACCTAATTGGTCCACGGAATTGCTCAAAATTATGAGAGTTCACATAACAGCTCCTGTTATACATTCATTTTGTAGATATGTTGGGAAAAACGTCAAGTGGAGAATTCTACGAGGAGGAAATACAGAAAACAAAAAAATCCGTTGTGTATTCAGTTGAGAAAATATTACGAAAGAGGAGGGATCAACAGTATGTCAAGTGGTTGGGTCTAAATAATAATCACAATAGTTGGATCGATAATTCGGATCTCGCTCAATGAACCCACCATTGGCGACTTGAAAATTATTAGAAACAAACTATTGTATTATTGTTGACTCGATGACTTGCATATTATAATAGAACAAAATTCTACGACTAGGAGGGTGAATCAAGAATGAAGATTTTAATATTTGAAAAACATGTATTGTTAAGATTTCACTAACGTTTTCTGTTTTGAGAAATTTTTTAAATTGATAAGAATAATATGTTTCCTCCTCCCATCTTTAAATAACATTGCAATATAAAATTCTCATCAGTCTGTAGGGAAGCATACGTAGAAGAAGGTTTTCTCAATACCCTCATCAAGCTACCGTTTGAACTTCATATTTCCGGATATCAATACTGTGGTATCGATACGAAATTAGGAGAACCATTGAAGAGAGGCAATCCTGGTATCAATACACTCCATGAAGCTTGTCGCCAACACGATATTTCATATTTGCGAAACCCAAGTTTGGCAGGACGTCACGAGACAGATAATATATTGAAGAACGCTGCTTGGAAACGTGTCAAATCTATAGACGGAAAATTTGGAGAAACAATTGCCGCTTTCGGATTGAATGAAAATATGAAGGCAAGAAGAAATTGGGGATGGGTATGAGAAAGGAGCTTATGGAAAATGAGATCGATCCATCGAACTAAAGAAAACATCTCGAACAGGTTTTGTAAGTTGCACGAGAACAATTCAAAAAAGCGGGTGGTCGGAACAATGTTCCATTACTAAGAGTAATTCCTATACTTCAGACAGGAGAATTCCTAATATTTTAATACCTCTGTTCGCCAGCTTGTCAGCTTCCTGAGCATTGGCGGGAGGTGCAGGCATCGCTGAAGCCATCAACAATAGCGAAGCAGATCGAAAACCTTGGAGGAAACGGAAATACATAATAAAACAGTGAAAGATATAGCTTTGAGAGGAAAAGGATCTGGTCTATACATGGGTAAGTATCGCAAAGGTCTTGCTCTATATTTGAATAACCATCCAAGAAACTGTGAGTAAACCTACCCAGAAGACTTCTATCTGATCTCCATCTACACAAACTAGCAAAACTCAGAAATTTCCCATTTCAGAGGAGTATTTCTGAGTGATGGACTGCCATCTAACGCACCGTGGAAAAATGAGTATAGAATAGTTAACTTAGATAGCTCGGACAATTAAGGCACTCACTGAGTTGGATTCAAGAAAGTCGGTGATATATTTTTCTATTATGATAATTTCGGCAATTAACGAAGAAATCATAATACGGTTGAAGTTGAACAAGGGCGCTGAAGATTATGACTTTCAACAATGAATAATGGTGCAAAACTCATCAGCATCCATTATATTTAACGAATTAATCTGAGAATGTTGTTGCAGCCGGCGTCAGTAGAGAACATGAAATTGAATTTCAGCAATAGAAGACATCCTCATATTGACAAATAGTCATTACCTACAACTAGTGCAAATAAGAAGGTTGCTGCTGCAGCACTATCATTGGAAAATATGAATTTTTTGAAGTCCCTTGGTTATCATGTCGGAAAAACTTCAAATATACAGAGAGCCAAACTTCAATGAAGACATCATCCGAGAAGAAAGTCACAAGTACTATCCACACAACTTATTTCGGCAACAGTAATGAAATCGAGATATTGATCAATCAACAAGATGTGTTGGTAGATTTAGCCTCGTCTGCTCTATTCATCGAGGCAGAATTCCAGCAAGAAGCAGCGGGTGATGGTGAATGTACGCTAACTAATAATTTTGGAGCGTTTCTCTCCAAATATATCAGTTATGAATTGAATGGAAGAGAGATAGAAAAAGAACACGATCTTGGTACTGTCAGCACCATAAGAGCTTATCTAACTTATGCCGAACATGAATCTGTACCTCTAGCTATTTCCGGATGGTCGTAGAAGGATGCAATGAGTTTAGTATACAATAATGAAATCAATTTTTGGATACCGTTGAATTTTCTACTAGTAGTTTTGGGTTCATATTTTTAAGTTCCTCAATTTTGGTCAATCCCCATGTTTTCAGGTGCGCTGATCACGAATATGAACATAAAGAATGTCTGGGCCCTTTGCTACTTGAGTTATTGACCATTTTTAGTGTCCAGATTGCCCCGAATTTAGTGTTTTTTATAATTAAAAAAAAAACTCCAAGTTCCACTCGATCATTTCATTAAAAAAAATGTATGAAATCAGAAAGAGTGAAATGACGCCAATTGGAATGTAAGGGGCCTAATATGGAGCCCAAAAAGTGCGATTTTTGAGCAAAATAAATCATATGTTTGTTCTATTGTCAATTATAAGATGACTGTTTGTCGTATCAACTGAAGCTTCACATGCGTTGATAGTATTTTTTGTGTACTTCAATATGAGTTTTTCATTTGTTTGATATTTGCAAAGGTGACGCTGCAATCGCTCTTTCCGTAAAAACTTAATTTTGCATTTCAAAAAATCAACGTTTTGACCCAAAACAAAATTTAAACGAAAGATATTGATGGCTTCCACCTATGAACCAAAATTCAACCACTTTGGTTAATATGGGACGATTTGAGGCCATTTAGAGAAGAAGGAACCACGAAAAATGGGAAAAATTTTCAGGTTTGAACATATGAATCAGGAGAATAAATCAATAGTTCAGTAGTTGAAATATTTACACAAATTTTGATATCAAGCACGATCTTCTAGGTTGCGTCAATCTCGAGAAAACTATTGCTAAGCCTGTTAGGCTCTACGGGGCCTAATTTTAGGTCTTTCATTATAGACCTTGGTTCAGACTATAGACGCCTTTTGTGGCTATCTCAAAATACCATTTTCTAAAAATTCCAATTCTTAGTTATCAAAGATGGTCTACACTAACGTTAATCCGGGTTCAATCCCACCCGGGAGGCTCATTTTTTCTTTTTTCACTTTTTTTGAAAATCATGATACAGAATCATGATAATAATAATGATGATAATGATAATAATAATAATAATTATTATTATTGTTATTATTAATTAATAAATTAATTATTTAACAAGAAAATTAACAAATAAAATGCAGGTGTCGGGGCAGTTTTCAGATATATAATAATGGAATTGTGTTCGAAATAAAAACGTGGTCTTCATCTCTGACTTGCTAGAAATTCCATATTACATGTTATATCAGAGGAGAGGAAGCAGATGTTATTTTATCAAAAGAGTGGAGACTGTCCCCACATATAATACATACAAAGACGATGCGCGTGAACAATGATGAGTGCGACAGAGTAAAAGATACTCACAAAGAGTTTCATGATCTATCGAAACGGTCTATTACCATTTATAATAATCCGAAATTATTACTTTTGAGTCCTTCGGATAATTCAATTCAATTCGAATTTGAACTATTACATCTTGAACACGATATACCACACAGGCCTAGAAACTGTAATTCAATCCCTCTTCCGGGGCACCTACTTCTAGGCCAGCTAGGAAACATGGGCAGGAAACGTAGCATAGTACGAGGTCAATGGGATTTTTCTCTCTGAGTCAGGAGAAGCCAACGTGGAGTTGAGAGGAGCCGTCATTTACGATTCTTTCGCCTAGTTAGATTCCTATAGGTTGTTTCTATAACGTATGGGCAGACTCTTGGTATTCTAAATCAAACATATTTTCTGAGCTTGCTAGTGGGGTGGTCCCCGCTTCAATGGTTTCATGAAAACTAATTACGTTGAGAAAAAGGAGAGTTCTTCACCTCCTACTCGTTCGATAACATAGTTTTTTCTTGTTCAGCTAGCATTTGCTCCTTTAGGGATAACTTATTGTTGCTTTAATTTCAACTCATATATTTTATTTAGATTCCACATTCAGAATAATTAGAATATTTCTAATTTCTTTTTATTATTGTTGAGGTAATGTCACTATAAAGTGATACATTAATTTTCCAGTCAAGTCATGTAGAACCTTAATCCAGGTTAATTTGTGTCACAAGATCATATTTTTGAAATCAATTAATATCCTGTTTGTCAAGATTGTAACAAAATAAATTCAAGAAATGTATGGAGATTGAATTAATCTGTCAATTTGTGTTCATATAAGTCAACAAAAAAATTATTTAAATTTAACCTATGTTAAATTTAGCACGTACTACTGTGAAAGAGAGAACTCTGGAGCTGTAGGTAGCTTGTGTAGGGATAGTTTTGAGCATTGAATTGGCTCATGGTTGGAACTCAGTTATGTAGAAAAATTAAACGTAGTATTTGTGGAACAAGGGTTATGTTTCCTAGGGGTAAGTTAGTGCTAAACTTGTTCGCATCTCCCGCGTTTCACGAAAAGTGTTTGTTTCCTTGTGAATCATTTTGTGAAAATTCCATAGCATCCACAATTTAATCCGACGTAGAGCTCGAGTGAGTAAATTTCCTGTGCCTTATTGCTATAAGGGATGCGAGAGGGAATTGTGATATTAGACCAGCAGGGTAAGTGCATTTTGATGGCCAAGGAACAACTGTTATATCGACTTCAATCTCTGAATCGATATATACATTTTTTTTGCGTAGAGGAGGGGAAATCTTGCATAGACGCCTCAAGTGCCCGTGCCCCCGGGTGTGCCGGATTCTCACCGACTAAAACCCCTCCTCCGTTAGGTTGGTTCTCCATCCTGAGGCGAGCCCTACTGCACTGCGGTCATTATAGTTATATTGTGCCCTCACATGTTTCTACCTTCTCATCAGTCCGGTGTATTCCATGAATTTCAGTAGCCTGATATAGGGGATACTTCTGATTTCCTCGGGTGTAGTCTTATCGTCTCCGAGGTATGTCCGACGACCAACCGCGTATGCCGTGCACTGACATAGCACATGCATAGGTATCTCATCTTCCACGCCGCAACCCCTGCAAGTGGGCTGATCTACCAGTCCCATCGTGTATAGATGTTTGTTGCATGGGGCGTGTCCGATCAGGAATGCAACAAGATTCCGTACGTCTTGTCTGCTAAACGTCAGCAGCTTTTCCACTCGTAGCTGCTGGAGATCTCCCATCAGTCGCTTGGAGTGCGACATACGGGGCGGTTCCCTCCAGTAGGCACGGTGCTCTATCTCGAGCAATTTTTGGATTACAGGTTTCGCTGTGGCATGAGAAATGCCACAGGTTGACTTTGGTCCACTCAATGGTTTTTCCGCTCCCGCTTTAGCGAGTGCGACGGCAGTTTCTGTCCCTTCCCGTTTGGTTTCCTCAAACTCCCACACGAGTGTTACTCTATTGGGGTTCATAACTAGTGCTGTTAGTTCTTCAACGCAATCAAGTACACATTGTGAGGTGATTGTGTATGACTTCAGTGCTTTGAGCACTGTGAGGTTGCTCACTATGATTGTGATTTGTCTATCCTCATAGGCTCTTACCCTCATAATTTGAGCACATTTTGTAATTGCAGCTATTTTTGTTTGGAATTCTGTAGCAAAAGTCCTTAGGTTCGGAAAAATTCTTTTTCTTGGTCCGTTTTCTCGACTATTCCAGCACCCGTATTTTTTTCTGTCTTGGTGCCTTCGGTAAGCCATATGAAATCCCCTGGTATCATACGAGGACTGCCTTGAGCGTTCTTCCACCCCTTCACGTTTTGAATCATGAAAGGTACGGGAGTGCTGTGAACTTTGATCGTGTCGGATCTCATCCCCAATGGCCCAGGTGATCCAAGCAATCCGGAGATGCTTTGGCCATTTCGGTCAGCCTTTCCTTGGACGATAAGATCGAAGCGATACGCTCCACTTATGGCGTCTGCCCGAACGGCGAGGTGCAGTGGTTCCAACCCCAACAGCTTCTCCATAGCAGCAGTTTGGCTGGTCGACATTGCACCTGTTACTCATAAGCATGCCAGCCTCTGAACTCTGTTCAGTGAATGCTGGGATGCTTTGGTTTTTGTTTTTGGCCACCACACGATGACGGCGTATGTCACAACGGGTCACACTATGGTTGTGTACACCCAGTGTACCATCTGTGGAGTGAGTTCTCAGGTTCTCCTGACTCCTTATCGCTTTGTTATCGGTTTTTCCTCCAGATGCTCCCCAAAGTTCAGCCTTTCATCTAGGCTTACCACCATTTTTCCACGGTGTTCAGTGCGTGCTGCATCAGAGATGCTATTGTGCTCCCAAACTTCCCTTGTACCCTACGATGTCATCCGCATATCCGATTATGCAGAATCATTCGCTCTCAAGGAGTATCAGAAGTTCGTACATCACCAGACTTCACAGCAGAGGTGACAGTACACTTCCCAGCGGACATCCTCCAGTGACCCGCACCCTCTTTTCAACCTCATTGAGAGTTCCTATGACTGTCCTGCATCGGAGCATGTTGTGGATCCATCTGCACAGCAGATCTTCCATCCCCCTCTCTCACGTTGCTCGGGCAATAGATTCGAATGAGGTGTTGTCAAAAGCTCCCTCTATGTCCAGAAAGCTTGCTAGCATAATTTCTTCGCCCTCCAGCGATTTTTCAACTCTCTGTATCAACTCGTATACTGCCATTTCACAGAATTTCCCGGTTTGATATGCATACTGACTGCAATGTAGGGGATTGTTCATAAGAGTTCCATGCCTGTCGATCAGTTTCTATGGGGTTTTCAGGAGAAACGAAGTTAGACTGATCGGACGGAAATATTTTGGCTTGAGCGACATCACTGAAAGATTATGGAATTTATGAAATGCAGTGTTTTAATCTTGGCATCTTATCAGTTTTACTACTCAAAATCTTTTCGAAAATGTAAAAGAAACCTATTAATAGATAATGATTTTGACGAGTATGTGGTGTTTTATTGAATTGAAGATCTGATTGGTCACTTGCAAGGTCAATAATTTTCATGTTGAAACTTGAAACAGATAAGAAATTTATACGTTACAAAGCGTGCTGGAGATGATCTGATTAGTTACCCACAAGGGCAATAATTTTCATGTCGAGAAATGAAATAGATAAGAACGTGACAAGGCGCGTGGAGATGATCTGGTTGACTACCTTTTTTAGTGCGCTTTATCTGAATTAGATAAGAGTAATTTTCATTTCGAAACATAAGAGAACTCATAATTTTACTATATGTATCAGGAAATCGACCTCATCACTCCGTGACATGTTTAGGTAGATACTGTTTATCAAATTTTCATCAAACCTCTAAATAATAAAACACACCTTTGTTAAACGTAGTTCAAAATAAATTGTAAAACACCTTATCATCAATAAATTTCGGAACCTAAATGCCTTACGAGGCGATTCAATTTAGAATTACAAAGCGATACGCTGAAAAGGAACTTCACAGTTCGGTTTTCGGTATTTGAGATATACAGATCTTGGTATAGATTACTGATCATTTTCTGAAATGATTATCTTTTACATACGTGAGAACGTGAACGTGAATAGTGAGGGGGTGAGGGTAACTCTCCGTTTCGATCTCATTGCAAACGTTGATAACTGACCGATAACGTCACTAGTTGTTTCAATTTGTTTCATTTCCAGCAACTGGCCCCCATAGTTTACAAACTATGATTGCCGGATGTTTACATTACCACCTACCGTTTTGAGAAATAGAAATATCAAATATAATATAAATTACATTTATTTGGAAAAATACATTCTGATAGTACATCATTTAGAACTAAAATAATAACATTATGATTCATCACCCGGTTCTTCACACCAACTTCCGAACTGATCCTGTAATCGGAGAATACTCCATTATACGGTCGTTAATGATGATGCAAGAAGCCCGGGTGTTTTTGGGGAAATTCAGGAAACTTTCCATCTCTAGTTTGACGTCAAGTGTTGATGACTTTATAGCATCGTTTTGTTTTGAACAATCAATCACAAAAATTGCTTTATTCTTGAATGCTATATAATCTAACATCGGCTCGCTTATCATTTTATTTGAAAAAGATTTCTGGAAATCATAGTACATCTGGTATGCTTCCACGTATTGCTGGTCGGTGAAATTCAATTTCATTGCTTCATATGGATAACACTCTGAATTCAAGTATAATTTTACATTTAGCAAGTTTACATTATCGAAATATGTATTGTGCTTAACAGGATTATTTTTCCGATCAGTTTGGAAAGCTAGAATCACATATCTGGGGCGTTCCAAATTCATTGATGTTTTAACAGCCTAAATGTCGCGAGTGCTCTCCTTCATCAACGGATTTTCATGCATATCCCAACTATGGAATGGAATCAAAATTGGCTTCTCAGCACTCAAATTCTCCAACATTTGAAATTTATCTTGATCATTTGGAAACACATTTTAGCCGTTTTCGTGCCTGTGCTATGAGTATAGCAATCGTTATCGGTTCGAGACCTTATCAAGCGCAGCTTATGTTTACGACTCAAAACTTTGTTATAGTCAATGAATAGGCCTAGTAGAAAATTCAACGGTATCCATAAATTGATTTTATTATCGTAGACTGAACTCATTGCATCCTTATATGTCAATCCAGAAATAGCTAGAGGTATAGATTCATGTTCGGCATATGTTAGAAAAGCTCTGATGGTGCTGACAATACCAGGATCACGTACTTTGTCTATCTCTTTTCCATTCAAGTCATAACTGATATATTCAGAGAAACGCTATGTAATTATTGGTTAGTTTACATTCACCATCACCACTTGCTTCTGGCTGGAATTCTGCCTCGATTAATAAAGCAGACGAGGCCAAATCTACCAATACATCACGTTGATTGATTAATATCTCAATTCCATCGCTGTTGCAAAAAGATGTTGTGCGTGGATAGTAGGTATGAGTTTCTTCTCGGATGATGTCTTCATTGAAGTTTGACTCGTTGAATATTCGGAGTTTTTCCGACATTGTAACCAAGGAACTCCAAAAAATTTATATTTTCCAAATATAGTGATGCAGAAGCAACCTTTTCCTCCGAGTTCGTTGTAGATAATGACTGATGGCCACTATGATGATGTCTTTTATTGCTGAAATACAAACCCAAGTTCTCAAGTGACATCTACTGCAACAACAACCTCCTCAGATGAATTCTTTTCATATAATGAATGCTGGTGAGTATTGGATTATTATTTATTGTTGTGAGCCATAATCTCTTGTGGTCTTCTTCAACTCCAACCGTATAATAATTTCTTCCCCACGAAAATTTACCCGTTTCCAATTACGATCTGAAATATTCAGTGTGATGTTATCAAAGGACGTCTTGTTGATGATCGGTGGATAAATAAGATTCTTCGGCTCCATATCGATGGAAAACCCAGGTGGTACAAGAGGTGAAAACTCATATATCGTATAAGTTAATTTATTGTTATAATATGCTCCTGCGGTTAAGTTACACTCCACTCTAATAGTTTGAACTTTGATTATGTTTATAGGTCGATCACATACATGTAGTTCACGAGATGTCAATTTGTTTTTGCTGAATCCCAACAGTTCGCTTATACTATCTTTAGGAATAAAATTCACTTCAAAATCACTCTCCAGCTCTGTGTGTAGAGTGTTGTTGTTAGATTTTATCGATAATTTCCAGTCACGTTCTTCTTGCTTCACTCCAATTCCACAAACTGCACTTTGTATGAAATCCTCGATGTCTGTCAACTCGTAGGACCCCGTAGGTATAGTTACTACTTCTTCCTCACTCTTCACATATTCATAATAAAATTTATTAAAACCTTCTTCAATGTTCGGAATGCCATTGTACGTATGCAAACCAACAAGTGCAATAGAATAATGTGAATGAGGATCTAGTTCCATAGGTGGGTGAAAATCTACAGATAAGCGGGAGCTCTTACCCGTGATAGTGAACGTCTGAGACATGATTGATGAAAACATTATCGACAATCTATTTATATACTGATTAATGCAGGGTTGGTCGACCACAACTGAAGTGTTAGAGAGGAATTTCAAACATAACTGGCCACAATTATAAGTGTTATATTGCTAAAAATTGTCGTGATTGAATAATATCTTTTTGAAATAATCCACTAGTTCGTGAGGGGGGCGTAAATTGCCAAAACTATCATAATATAAAACTGTATCACCGACTTTATTAAACCCAACCCAGTGAGTGCCTTCATTGTCCGAGCTATCTAAATTAACTATTCCACGCTCGTTTTTCCATGATTCGTTGGATGGCAGTTCATCACGCATAAATACTCCTCTAAAACGGGGAATTTTCAGAGCTTTCGCTAGTTTCCGTAGATCGAGATCGTTTAGAGGTCTTCTGGGTAGGTTTATGACAGTTTTTCGGATGTTTATTCAAATATAAGCCAAGACCTTCACGATACTTTTTCAAATATAGACCAGATCCTTGTTTATCAAAAGCTATAGCTTCCATTGTTTTATTATGTCTTTCCGTTTCCTCCAAGGTTTTCGAGCTGCTGATAAGCCGGCAAACAGAGGTATTAGAATGGTAGAAATCCTCCAGTCTTCGGAATAGGAATTACTCTTGATAATCGAACATTTTTCCGACCACCTGCTTTCTTGAGTTGTTTGCGTGCAACTTTCAACGCTATTTGAGATGTTCTCTCCAGATTGGCTGGGTCAAACTTATTCTTCATAACTTTTCTCACCTCATCGACAATTGCACTTCCGAACCCAACCTTCTCTCTCATATCCATCCCCAATTCCCTCTTTGCCTTCATAATTTCATTCACACCGAAAGCGGCAATCCTCTCTCCAAATTTTGTGTCCTTAGATTTGACACGTTGCCAAGCAGCGTTCTCTAATATTTTATCCGCCTTGTGACGTCCTTCCAAACTAGAAGATATGAAATATCGTGTTGGCGGCAAGCTTAATCGTGTGGATTGATACCTGGATCTCCTCTTCTCAACCGTTCTTCTAATTTTGTACCGGGACTTCAGAATTGATAACCAGGAATATGAAGTTCAAACGGGAGCTTGTTTATAAGCGTATTGAGAACACCTTCTCCTTCATACGCTTCCATACAGACTGATGAGAATTCGAGATTGCACCGTTATTTAACGAGGGGAGGGAGAAAGACCAAAGATCTCAAAATAATATTTTTTATTGATTTCAAAAATTTTTCAATCCAAAAGACTTAAGTGTAGTCTTAACAATATATGTTTCAAATATTATAATCTGCACTCTTGATTCACCCTCATAGTCACGGAATTTTGTCCTATTATAATATCCATACCCTCGAGTCAATAATATTCCAGCTTTTTGTTTGTTTCTAATAATCTCCAAATGGACAATGCTGGGTTCATTGTACGAGATCCGAATTATCGATCCAACTGTTGTGATTATTATCTAGACACAATCATTTCACATACTGTTGACCCCTCCTCTTCCGTAAATTTTTTTTCGACTGGATGTTTTGTTTTCTGTAATTCCTCCTTGTAGAATCCTCCACTTATCGTTTTCCCCAACATATTTCGCAAAATATATGTAACAGGAGCTGTTATGTGAACTCTTATAATTTTAAACAATTCCGTCAACCAATTGGGCGTATATCCTTTTCCGAATATACATTTAGCATTACTTATTTGCACCACATCTCCAACGTTGTATTTGTGAGGCAGAGCCAACTTGATGTGGGAGTAGGATCGCTTCAATATCTCGCTCTCAATCTGTTTCGTCACTTTTATTGGAGCCATGTTTATAGTACTATGTTTACGTTTATTATATTTTTCTGTGATTTCTTCAAGTATATCAAGCGATTTGTATTTCCCGGTAAGACTGAATTGTTTGTAGAGCGTTTCCTTTAACGTTTGAATGACACGTTCAGCAATGGCTGCTTTTTTTCACAGTATACGTATTATTATGATTGATATTATGTTTCTTCATTAGATCGTTGAAGTGTTTATTGAAGAATTATTCTCCCTGATCGCTAGGCTCACGCTGTCCCTCGAACAATATAGAACTGACAGCTTCCCGAACCTCTTCGGCCGATTTCGTTTTCAACGAACGAGTCCATAGAAATTTCGAGAAGCAATCGATCATAACCAAAATGTATTTGAATCCTCTATTTTTACGAGCGTAATTAACCAGTTCAGCCAGATCCATTTGCCACAAATCATCCAAACCTTTTATGATTGTTCTGCGTCGTTTGAAATTCTTCCTACTCGGCTTATGAAGCTCATGCACAACTTGTTCTCTACTCATCTTATCAATGTGGAAATCTACAATAGATTTTTTGGGTATATTCACAGGATTTGGAGTTATACGTTTCACAGAGCCCTGCTTCGTTGTTGTGGATGGTGAGGGTCTCTTCTTAGAAGGTTCCACAGATGTCATCCGTCGTTCTAACGCCTCCACTTTACTAGTAATGTCATTAAGACGCATGTTCACACTGTTAAATGTGTTATTGATCTCTTTCAATTCATTTCTGTTTTCCCTCACACTATCACTGATTGTTTTATACTCTGATTTTATATAGGCCTCCATTCCATTATATTTATTCTGAATGTCCGTCAGATGTTTGAGAATAACCTTCTCATTCGTTCAACAAGGATCTGGATGAACATAAATTCATCCAGATCTTTGTTGATATCTTTGATCAAATTATCAAGCCTAACAGTCTTTAAGACTGGTTTCCGTTTTCAGATTCTGTTTGTGTGTTAATTTATCAACATATGCTTTATTTGCAACATCTCCATCATCATTCAGTGATTTTACGTTGCACAATTTACGATTTTCCATATCATAACTTCCATCGCTCGTTAGGAATAATATTTGTCCGTGAACTTGTTTGAAATTATTATTAAATATATTTGTATCATATATCCACATGGAAGAACCATCTTTATAACTGTCATGAATTTGTCTCACACCCGTTTTTTGTTCAATTACACCAGTCTCTATCAATTCTTCTATCATAGAGACTATCTCGTTGTGATGATTATTGTTACCAGCGTGCGAGGATGCAACAAGAAGTCTCAGTCTATCCACAATTTCGTTAACGTCATCCCAATAAACATATTCGATAGGTTTCTCTTTATATTCAAGCATATCATTTTTGATATATGCATTTCCAGTGTATGTTCTGGACCTTTGTCTTTTCATGGAATTAATCAAAGGTTTCAGTACATTTTTGTATTTTACAATGTTTCTTATTCGATCAGCTGGATCGTTTTTCCCATCTTCCACGGTGTAAGTATCAGGTAGAACATCTCTGTAAAATATCAAATTATACAGTCCTGTGATACCCCTGAACGGAGTACCCTTGATAATTATATTACTCTCACTATCAATTTCTATAGGTTGATTACCTATGAACCATTTGCTTAAAGTTGAATTATATTGCAAACTCATTCTGTCATCGTATTTCTTGACATCATCCAATAGGAATCCTTCCAAGTAATGACGTGCTAATGTGGGGTATTGTTGCAGAAACTCCTCTGTAGCCGCGGAATTATCTTTCTTAAGTTTTCTGAATTCTTCACGAATCTGATCGATAGTAGGTTCGGGGGTAAACACATCCTCCTCAGTATCTTGGGGGTTATATTCGAATGCTTCTCCTTCAGTTACAATATCTGGGATTGGTATATTCTCCATTTGTGGTGCTGTAGAAACAATACTTTTAGGTTTAACCAACGAATTTTATTTCAGCATTTTTTGCAATTTCCTCCAGAGGTTTAGATACATTCTTGAACATATTATCTAGAATCTCATCATTTTCAGCTTTACCCAGTTTCACAGCCATATATTTTTTCCTCACAACGTTTGCTAATTCCCAAAGTTATTTCTTCAATTGTTGTTTTGCTTTCAACTTATTAGGCACATTGACGTCCATGCTGAGTGGTTTGTCTATTTCAAATGAAAGTATATATACATGTTGGATGTACATATAGCTATCAAAACTTTTGCGATACCGCCCTTTGTTCATGTCACAGTCTTTGTTTATCATAAGGAATCCATATTTATCTTTCCAATATGCGCTACATATCTCTTTGAATTTCTCGAGTGACATGTCGGTACTTACATGATCGGTAAATATATGTTTCAAATTGAGTTCATCCTGTTTGGAAATAATCAAGCAATTGGCATTGTCGCGCAATCCATGTTTTGGGCATTTAGCAAAAGACTGACAAAGATAGAAACTATCAATTGAGTTGTGTCTCCCTCTTGAAAAATAAGCACGAATTTTCTCCTGTTTCTCATCTATTACATCATCGAATATTATTATCGAATTAGGTCTCGCTTCTGTGGGGTCTATGACGCTATCACTCTCTGTATACGGAAAATATCCAAGCCCCGCAATTTTCTTCAATGTCTCCTTCAGTAACTGGTATTTTGATTGGTGTAAAGACTTTGAATAGATGTACACGTTCTCAAATTTAAGTCCGCTTGCATCTAAAAATAGAGATAACATCACATTTGTTTTCCCACAATTACTTGGACCAAAGAATTTTGTTCGTAAAGTATTTGGAAGCAAAGAGCTGTGACGTTGTGATTGTTCAATATTTTCAATGCTTGGCCCTAAATTTATAATATTCAACGAGTCTTTTTGCTCAACAATCTTCATGATGCCTAGAGGAGCATCGAAATCATACTGAAACATATGTTTATAATCATTTGTTTATATACTAGTTGATTATCAAGTATCAAATACGTGTTAAATAGGTATGAATGTTGAAGCACGTGCTTAAAACGTGTCTGCTTATTGAATCACGTGTCTGAACATGTGTCTGAGCACGTGACTGAACACGTGTCTGAATGTTGAAGCACGTGTCTGAGCACGTGATTATTGAAGCATGTGTCTGCGTATTGAAGCACGTGTTGAATCACGCGATAAAACATATGCATGGATGTTTTACCTATTCACTTTTTACACTCAATATATTCAACAATCTTATAACTTCAATTACAGTGTGATGAATAATGAGTAGATATCATCATCATTATTATTCGCATTTCATTCCTCATCTGACCATCATAGTTCGTGAACGATGGTCGCCGGATTGAAACAGTTACCGCCGTCGATGACTGCATCATCGTTCGTGAACTATGGTCTACAGATTGAATCAGTTACTTTCATCGGTTCGAAGCAGTGACGTCATCATCGCCGGATCTTCAATTCAATAAAACACCACTTTCTCGTCAACATCATTAAGTATTTTGATACACATAAAGCTATCGTTAGATGTTCTCCCCACCTAATTTGCATGCATCATATTGATTTCACCTCATCAAAAATATGGAAATTAACATTCTGCATGTCAAGACTTTTCATTTGATACCTATAAAGCTATGGTTGACATTCATAGATCCGCCATGACAGTTCACGTGACAGATGGTTCATGGATCCACCACGTCACACCCGCCAAGACACGACATTACACCTCGATGAAGACCTCACGTGACAGACGTCATGACACCTCGTTGAAGACCCACGTGACAGCCGCCATGATAACTCTTTCCGACACCATGATACTTTATGGTTTTGAGTTGGGTTAGCTCTATAACCTTCAGCTCTATGGTGCGTGATGACCGCCATGACACCGCGTGACAGACACCTCGTTGAACTCCCTCGTGACAGACACCCCGTCGAAGTGACAGACGTCATGATATCTCACCGTGACAGCTGTCACGCGGTGGCGACACCTTCACGAAGCAGCCTGTACCTTTGGTCCACCATGACTGCTGTCACGTGGTGGCGTCACCTCCTTGAAGCAGCCTGTACCTTTGGTCTGCCATGACAGCTGTCACGGGGTGGCGACACCTCTAGAAGCAGCCTGTACCTTCAGTCCACCATGACAGCTGTCGCGTGGTGGCTACACCTCCACGAAGCAGCCTGTACCTTTGGTCCTCCATGACAGCTGTCACGTGGTGGGGACACCTCCACGAAGCAGCCTATACCTTTAGTCCACCATGACAGCTGTCACGTGGTGGCGACATCTGCATGAAGCAGTCGTTACCTTTGGTCCGCCATGACAGCTGTCACGTTGTGGGGACACCTTCACGAAACAGCCTATACCTTTAGTTCACCATGACAGCTGTCACGTGGTGGCGACACCTCCACGAAGCAGACAGTATCTTTGGTCTACCATAACAGCTGTCACGTGGTGGTGACACCTCCACAGAGCAGCCTGTACCTTTTGATCACCATGACAGCTGTCACGTGGTGGCGACACCTCCACGAAGCAGCCTGTACCTTTGGTTCCGCCATGGCAGCTGTCACGTGGTGGCGACATCTTCACGAAGTAGTCTGTACCTTTGGTCCACCATGACAGCTGTCACGTGATAGTCGCGTGACCCTGTACATGTGACACACCCTGTATACTCTTTACAAGTACTATCCTTATCTCACACACCTTATCACATACATCCTTTCCTTATCACCTACATCCTTTCGAAACTGATAAGGACAACCTCACAGTGGATGCTCATCGACAGCTAGACCGGAAGTGGATACCGGATATCCTGGTGCAGAAGTAGCGGTGTTCATCTATTTGTCTGTGGTGGCATTTGTTTTATTCATTGTGGTAGACATGGAGGATTCTTAGAAACGAACGATTGCCATTCAGCCGTATCTCCTCCACTCTGATTATAGAATTAAAGTTTAAGTGTGTATTGCACGTCTGTAGGATTCTTCTGTGGTGGAATGCTGTATGTGAATACCTCCAACAAATTGTTGATTTTTTCTCGATTCATCGGTTGTCATTCGGTTTGATTACACTTGCCACAAGCATCTTCCTTCAGACACATATTAATAAGTTCCACTCGATGCTCATCCTCCTTTTAACCAATACATGAACTGTTTATCTGTATTAAGACGATAATTTATATCTCTACTCAGTGTTCTTACTTTTGAACAAAATTCGTTCAGTTTACCAGTATATTCTTTCAAAAACACCTATTCTGATAATTCGATAATGAAATCTATTGAAAGGAACTGTCACATCATCAACTTTTCTACGATCATCATAGGTTACGAACTATGATTGCTGGTCAATGAGATCGATCTAAACGGAGAGTTACTCCCACTATACACGTCTCAACTATAGAACAGAGAATCATTCGAAGAAATTATCTGTGTGATAATGAACTTAGCAACGCGCGTTCGTGATTCAAATGTGGATACATGGTCCACCAATAATTTTTCAAGTTAACAGTAAATGAAGTGTGTTTAAAATTTGAACTCGATTTAAGGAACGATGAAATAAACAATATATTCTGGAATATACAACTAAACCAACGGGTTCTAATGAATGAAGATCTATCGGAATGGTTAGGTTATCGAAGCAAAAGATATTACATTAAAAAGGGTGTTATAGCAAGATTGTTCGTGATAAAGCTGATGCACCAAAGGAATATTACGTTCTTGATGTTATTGATTTCGAATCATTATTGATGCAGAAATCATTACTTCTGGTCCGACTTGAGAGACATCCATTCAACCTCACTTTTGGTCTCTCACTTGACTCAATTTCTACACTACTCTATTTCAACTGATTAACAGCTCATTGATTGACATCCTGACACTTTATTAGCTACCACCATGATAGATAGATAGCAATATAGTTATGACATGAAACAATTTATAGGAAGATAGTTGACAGCATATAGATCGAAATGGATGAATTCTGTATTCTACGGAGTCGAACCTCCTCATTTGATATATAAGGCTATAGTTGCAGCAAAATTGTCGGCTTTCTATGTAAATCAGACGTATCAAAATTTTACCCTTGAAAATCAAAAAACTCATGCTCTATGCGTCGAGACCCTTCATTTCATACTCACAAAAATACAGTTATAAAACTTATACTCTGCGAGAATGTTACCTTTCATTTTGTACTCATAAAGCTATATTTCGAAAGATGAAATTTCAAACCCTTATCGCGTAAGATCAGACAAGTTGATCGTTATATACCAACAATTTTAATACGTAACATCATGTACGGATCAAATGCAACAGATGGATATCCTCGAGAGCGCACAAGTATTCCAAATGCTTATTGTTCAAATGATATCCGTAATATATGTTATCATAAACTATAGTTAATGTCGTAACATCTTCAAAAGTAAAAATTGGAAACGGAAGACTTACTTTAGGGATTAACCGTAATCTCAAATTCCCAACGAAACAAAAATAATCTTTATAATCGAGATACCCGTTGTAGAAGACATTCCGTATAACTATTACCATCTCTACTTACTTCCTATGAGAACATCTTCACCTAATTAACATGTAATAGTTCCCCAATTTGGATATCCATCAGTGAGAAATATTATGCTTCATCTAATGAAAAATGCACTGAAGCCACCACGAATGAGTTTCTCTGTGAAGCGCAAAATATCTACGAAATTAGCACCCATAGCTCCTGTGAAATTCAACTACTGCAATTCACTAATCACTATAGCGACTGTAAACAACATGAGGTCGAGATAAATCAGGAAAAACTACGACAAATTGGAAGAAATCAATGGTTAGCAGTGTTTCCAAACGAAACTACAGTAGCCAGCCTGTGCAACCATAGCAGAGACAAGAAGACCATCCTGGGAGATTGAGTTATCAAAATACCAGGAAACTATCAATTATTAGCAGGAGATAGAGTCTTCAAGACATACCAAAATACTATAAAGACTCTTAAACCGATAGAATTGTCTAATATCGAAATTCCCGATCTTCAATGGAGCCACGAACATCAAAAATTACCACCACTTCGACTCAAATCCATCAACATAGGCGATATACAACCATTGGTGTATCTATTGGAACATTCGGAACAAAAACTGAAAGAAATAGAAATTTCACAATTCCATACTACCACCAGTGCTTGAACAATCATACCGTATATTATTCTTGTATTATTCATTGTATTCACATGCTGAAAATATGGAGCCGACGTGAGAAGAAAATCAAAGAAATCTTGTTGAGTAGATATTCCGTTACACAGATCACTTTGAAAAATTAGAAATACCTGATTTTTCCACTCAAGATGAGAAGTGTTACATCGCATACAGCTACAGCACTACTTCACTTTATGTAGATGTTTCATATTAATGTTTTTGTATTAATTCAAATGAAGTTTTTTTCAGTAAGCTTTTCGATATACTACGACATATAACTCGCGAAAAAATGTACTGTTGCAGATACCATAGTTAGCGCATGTGCACGATGTGTCAATATTGGAAGTGTAAGCCCTGATTTTCTGAAATCTGAATGTGTAAGGTGTATGAAATCTGACACTGTCATACTATTAAATTACTGGGGAACCTGTTGATAGCATAGGGCTGTGAATAGTAGAGCGAGTTCGACAGATTAAACTCAGTCAAATTACTATCCGAATATACCGTAAAAACCACCGAAGAAATCTGATATCGTACGATCGCAAACGTAGTACGGGCCAATTTGTGACCGCAGTGTGTTGCGAACATTGTAACTGATAACGCTATCTGAAAAATTACCGTACGCCCGCTCATTTCTGTAGCAACTGCTAGGTTTGTGTATTCCGTAGATGGTAAATGTAAATCATCTATCAATCGAAGTAGATATACATGGCGAGATCCCCGCCAGAAGTGCATGTTGGTCAGAGCCACGGTCATATATACAGGTCTGGAATCTTGAGGCTGTTTCCTTTGTGAGAAGTGAGTCCGCTAAGCGTCATCTGTTGCGTAGTACCAAAAGGGTAGCGCATGAGTTGAGAGATGTTCACTGGCACGTATACGACCGTGTTCTCTGGCAACTGTCATTGTTGACTTGTAAACACAAGGAATATCGATGTTTTTAGAAAAAATACGAAATCGTGCATTGTGCCGAAATGCAAAACGGGGTACACAAGTGTGGAGCAAAAAACTTCCGTTTTTAAAGTGCCGAAAGATGCGTAAATGCGAAAAAAGTGGATGCACGCGATTCCGGAGAAAAATCGTTTTAACTAGGTCTTTTAGTCCAGACAACGAACCGGAAAATAAAAAAAAATATATATAGTAAGCTAGAATTTCAAATTTTTTTTTTGCATGTTGTTCCTAATACCCCATAGATCATTCATGACTTTCAAGATCGCGGGGGTCGACCTTTCTACCCCCTCAAAACGGAATTTCAACCCCTTAGAGGAGCATTCTTATAAAAACAGTCTAAAATTAATGAATTAAGAGCCGACAATGACCAATAGTATGTTTTTTGGGTCGCTGATCACGATTCCGCAGTTAGTTTTCGGAAAACTCCCTCCAGATGGGAAATTTGGAAAATTTATATATAATATGTAATCTATAATTTTGTTGCAAAAATGACCTCAAGTAGGTTTTTTGGGTCGCTGATCACGATTCCGCTATTATTTACCCCAAAAAGCACTCTCCAGATGGAAAATTCGGAAAATTTGAGATTTTCCTGAGACGTTTGTGAATAATAAAGTATAATTTCGTTGCTAAAATGACCTCTAGTAGGTTTTTGGGTTGCTGATCACGATTCCGCTGTTATTTTTCCAAAAAAAACTCTCCAGATGGAAAATTCGGGAAATTTGAGATTTTCCTGAGACGGTTATGACTAGAGGTCATGACTAGAGATCATTCTTGCAACAAAATTATACTTTATTATTCATAACCGTTTCAGGAAAATCTCAAATTCTCCGAATTTTCCATCTGGAGACTTTTTTGGAAAAAATTACAGCGGAATAGTGATCAGCGACTCAAAAAACCTACTAGAGGTCATTTTTGCAACAAAATTATAAATTATATATTACATATGAATTTTCCAAATTTCCCATCTGGAGGGTTTTCCGAGAAAACTGACTGCGGAATCGTGATCAGCGACCCAAAAAACATACTAGGGGTCATTTTCGGTTCTCAATTCATTAATTTTGGACTATTCTTATAAGAATGCTCCTCTGAGGGGTTGTAACCCCGTTTTGAGAGGGTAGGAAGGTCGATCCCCGTGGTATTGATAGTCATGAATGATCTATGGGGTATTAGGAACAAATTGCAGAAAAAAATTTGAAATTCTAGCTTACCATATTTATTTTTTCTATCATGGGCTTTTTCCTGGCTCATTGCCTGGACTATTTTATGTGTGCGAAAAAGGGGAAGTTATTTTTAAGATGAGTAACACATTTTGACAAGAGTAACAGTTCTATTCCTCTCTCAAATCAGAATAGTGAATATTGCGTTACGAGAAAAATTATTTTACTTAAAATGTGCGGTTATTATCAATCAATCTTTGTATTGTGGGGCTTGAAATTTGAACGATATGGCGCCTAATCCTGTGAACATGCTTCAAACCATGCGCCAACTGGTGGCTGAGCGAGGGACTACGAGTTTGGCGACATGTAAGAGACTCATGTCAAACATAGAGATTCCAGACCTGTAGATATGACCGTGGTCAGAGCTAACCTAAGTCACAGAATCGTATGGTGTGGATGTTATTGAAAATATGTTGTGCGTATACAGGATGCTTATAGGAGGAGGTGTCATGATGAGTGTATGTCAAGCGATCAACTGTCATGGTGGATCTATGAACTGTCTATGATGAGTTTATGATTTGTCTGTGCGAAGCATCTATGAACGGTGGAACAGTCATGGCGGGTCTATGAACTGTCATAGCTGTCTGTGCGCACCATCTATGAATAACGCTCAAAATGTAGTGCGTCATTGGACTGTCGCAGCTATCTGTCTAGATCATCTATGAGTGAACCCAAGAACTAAAGCAGCAGTTTGCTACGAATTTCAAATATTTTAACTCATTAACGCATGCTCATTTTTATATTCGAACTCATTATTATGTTATTTCAGAGCATGCATACAGAAAATATGAATTCCATCTATAGCTGTGTAAGTTGTTCGAGACTTGAACTTTAATCAGGAGGCTATTGTATTATCATTAACAACCTTCTTACAAACACAGCTAGAAACAATATTTATTCTTGATTGCTTGTCTTAGAATTAAAATAGCCCTGATTCGCATTCTCTATAGATATCTATGAAGTCTCAACAACAATAAATTTATCTAAAAGAGAACTATGAATAACAAGACAATAAAAGTAAAAAATTCATTCGGACAATAGTAATAGTATTAGCAACAATAATTATAATTATAATAATTCTAATCCTCAAATTCTAAGACTTATCGGCACTCCGCCGCTGTTGGATTCGCCGTATCTGAAAGAATACAACATCATTATCGAATATTCGATAGGTTAGTCTCTTTGTACCTGGCTAATGTATTCTTGAAAGTGCTTCTCAGTTCCCTGAAAGAACTCACCAATTTTTTTCAATCTAACTATTGGGTATGGCGGCGGGGGTGCAGACGTAGCTTGAATCCACCCCTCTTCTAACTCCTGATTATCGTTCTATGGTCAAATTTCTATAACTGATTAAATGCAATTCCAATTATTGTCTGTGATTTGAAAACAATATTGGAAACTTTCTTCCAGAATAAACTCTAAATCTGCAATCTTCTCATGAATCCTTAGATGGTGCTTGTGGTAAGGGGTGCAATAGGAAGATGCGGTGGAGTCCACGATCTAGATTCGCTATATTCATGTGAATAAATGGAGAATTAGCGGTTTTATTTATCTGATTGAATAACTTACATTAAATCTATAAGCTTATCAGCAGGAGATAGCGATCTGCGTCTTTTACAAAATCTAATATGATTCAAGACAGAATTAGTGTTCGGATAACATAACATAATGAGATAACTTACATTAGATCTATAGAAGTATATTTTTGGGGTGAGGGGGATCTACACCTTTTGTGTAATCTAATGTTGATAGAGAGAGAGAGAGATTAATTAAATCAATAAAAAGAAATAACATACGATAGATCTATAGGATCTTCATTAAGTGGTGGTGGTGGTGGTGGTGGTGGTTGTGATGGTTGTGGAGATAACGGCGATCGAATCCCTTCGACACATCTAATGTAAATGAAGAAAATTAGCGAGTGAAAATTGAACAGAATATAACATACATTGAAAGAAGCGGAGGAATCAACAGCTGTTGATGGGTATGCCGTTGTGATGGTGGTGATCGATCCCTCTCTTGACGTTCATCATGAATGAATAAAATTAGTATTTAAATAATTCAACAGAATAAAATAACATACGTTCGAAGAAATGCTGTAACCTGGCGCGATATATCATTATCAAGAGCCACGTTAAATCTATTGTAAATAGAGAATTAGTGTTCATTGATCACATCATAATAACATAACATACTGTTATGATTTCATTTCCTAAACAACATAAAATGATAAAATTTGAATTTACCGAACATTAAAATTAGAAAAGATTAATAAAATATATAAAATATGGAATTAAAAATATTATTAAAAGTTAATTTATAGGTAGTATAAGGTATTAAACAATGTATAACAAAATATCCAGAATGTAATATAGAATAAGAAGTGTAAACAAGAAACAGTGAAAGTGGATAAACGTACAGTGATACGAAAGAGGAAATCATAATTGAAATGATTCCAAGACTATCAAAAGATAGCACAAACTATCAAAACATGTTATAGATTTAAGATAGAATAAGGAAAATTTGAGTTATATAATGTAATAGAAATGTTATTTATATTTTATATTATGTATTAGATTTAAGAATTGACAAATGTCAAAATTGGCATGAATATTGGAATAATCAAGTTAATATGAACCAAATCATAGGTTATCTTATACCAAAATATGTGGAAAAATGTAGGCTATATAAATTTAAATAGTAGAATGCACCATCACTTTAAATAATTTGAAAATCTTCAATAATTCAAAATTTATAGAATACTCAATTCTGATTGGTCGAGACAATTTAGATACGTCAAACAGTCAACAATTAAGAAGTTATGTCAGTTACAACAATGACCAAAGCATCCTTGATAAGGAAAGGAAATACATAATTGGTTAGAAATGACATCAACTGGGGCTTCTTTTTGGAAGTCCTATAAAAAGGAAATCTGAAATGGAAACCGTTTGCATTTACATCTGAGATCCAAAGCATCTTCTGCAGCTCAAGTATATTTCCATAACCTTAGTTTTTGGTAACATCGGAGAACTCAAGTAGTCTCTGTAGCTTCGACAATTTAAAGTAACCGAAGCAAGTAAATTATTCTTACGATTCAAGTAGTGTTCCTGAGTATTCGAACAAAGTTCAAAGTTATAATAACCACAGTTAATAAGTAACATCGTAGAATATCCAGTCTTCGATAACGTTCCAGTATATTATTGAAGAAGTATCATATCTTAAAAGAATAAAACAAGTTAACAATTTTATCAACAGCTCCTGAATTTATAAAGAACTAACAACGTAGTTTACCTTGTGTATAGTTTTTCAAAACAGAGCATTGTGTTTTAAAGTGAATAATCAAATCATCAAGAAGATAAAATCAACTCAACATTGGCATCATTTGCTATCATATTATTGGATATAAACTAAAAGTAAGTTCATTTATAATATCCTCATTGTATCGTTATTTGTATATCTGAATGAAACATTGTCGTTTGTAAACAAGAATAATAAATAGTTTTGAGGTTAAACATAGAAATTTTAGAAAATAAAATACAAATATAAAATCTGTAACCTGAGATATAACATAGAGTCATAAATATTTAAATATAGAAACTTTTAACATTCAAACAAAATATTGTGTTTAATTCCATATAATATAAAAAGATCAATTTCATTCAAATCAATCAAAACAAATCAAACATATAAAAATAAATTCAAAACATTGGAATAAAAATAAAAAGCTAGTCGGAATTAAAAATTAAAAATAAAAATAGAATTCAAAATATAATTATCAATATAAAACTCAAAGAATTTTTTTAAAAATTGTCGCTCAAACGTGAGGCCATTTCGAAAAGGGGAAATCAACAGCTATTTTGGAAAGGGAAATTCAAATAGAACCGCGTGATATATAAAAGAAGATTAATCAATAAGGGAAATCAAAATGGAAGGTGATAGACAAAGTACTCCAGAATTGATAGGGTTTGATGAAAATGGTGAAATGATAAGTGAAGAGAGAACGCCAGTAGTAGATAGTCAAGCACAAATAATGAGATTGCTTGAAAGTTTAAATATGAAAGTTAATGAGATAAAAGAGAGTACAAATGGAACGAATGCAACTAATGCTAAAATTGAACAAGGAATGCAAGATCTTGAGCAAAGTACAAATGAAATAAGAGATGAAATTAAGAGAGTGAATGATAAATTTGATGAAGGAACTGAGGAAATTCTGAGAGTAGTTGAAACAGAGAAAAAGGATATAAGAAAACATGTTGAGGAAACAATAGATAATAAATTAGATGAATATAATAGCTTTGTAAATAGAAAGTTTAATAATGTAGAGAAAGAAATAGATATTATTGAAAATCGAATGAATGATATGAGGAAGAATATTGATGAGAATGTGAATGAGAATGTTCAAAGTATGAAAGAAATTCAGGATAAAATGATAAATGAACAGGATAAAATGATAAATGAACAGGATGAAAGAATAAAAAGAATTGAGAATAGATCAGAAGAGAGAATGAATGTAGAATACAGAAATGTGGGTTATGAAAGCACAATTAAATTTAATGGGAATATAAGATTATTACACCCATGCATTTTTGTAAAAGACTTAAGAAATGAAGTACAGTATGTAAGGAATATTGAGAGAATGAAAAAGTTAATAAGAGAACGATTGGTTGATGAAACATTGTTGTGGTTCAATTGTAAAGAGAGGGAATTAAATAATTTAGATGAATTTTTAAGGAATTTTTGGGGTGAAAATGAGCAATCGAAATGTCGAGAGAGGTTATATTTTAATAAATATATAGAAGGAACTGAAAAAAGCATGAGTGCTTATGCACTAACCCTACATAATGAAGCGCAATACTTAGAACTTAAAATGAGAGAGGAAGAGATAGTGTTGTACATTTCAAGACGGTATAAAAGTCAAATATCTGAGGCAATAGCCATTTCAAATCTAAATAAAATGAACCAACTACTATCGTACTTAAACAGAATTGATAATAAAAATAACATAGGGACTAGGCAACAGAATGGATATAATGATAATAGGAATAATTATAGGGGAAATAACAATTATAATGAAAGAGGACAGGAAACTAATAACAACAATAATAGATTCCAAAATAATAATAGTTACCAAAATAAATTTAGAAATAGGGATAATAGAAATCAAAAATAATATAAAAATAGGGAAAATAGATATAATGGAAATAATGCTAATCAAAACAGGAATAGATATAGGGATGATAGAAACCAAAATAATAATAATAGAAATGAGGATAATAGAAATCAAAATAATCAAAGGGGAATAAACTGTAGTAGAATTGAAAGTGAAAGGGAAAGGGAAGACTCTTCAAGTCAAAACAATCAACAAAATCAGGATTTTCATTAAAGCACGAATACCAAGTTAATGTATTATACGAACATCATAGGGAATACATTGACAACGAACAGGAAAGGGGAGAAAAAGAAAGTATAGGTTTAAATAAATCAAAAGGTTTTTTTGAAGGGACAGAAGTAGAAATATTGTGTGATACAGGATCAGAAATATCTTTAATAAGGGAATTAACTATTGTCCGAATTGAATATAGCAAATCAATTAAAAATACCGAAAGTAGAGTTAATAAATGTTAGTGGAAAGAAAATTACTGAAGTATCAAAAATTATCACTGAAAGTATTATAATAGGAGAATCAAATCTAGAAATGCAGTTATTTGTAGTACAAAATATGAAATTGGATATTGTAATGGGAACAGATGAATTAGAAAAACATGGAATTATTATAGATTATGAGGAAAGGGAAATAAAGTTGTTAAATGAAATTATAAAGATAGGGAAGGGGGAAGATGAAAATATTGATAGACCAATGGAAGGTTGCAATATAATAAATGCGGTCGAAATGAAAGACTTAAGCAGAAATTTTAATGAAATAATCTCGCAGATGAAAGTATCCGAGAATTATAGGGTAATCATATCAGAAATAATTTCACAGCATGAAGGTCTAATAATAGATGAAACTCGTATAGCTAATGAATATATTCATAAATTCCAAGTAAAAGAAATTGAAAATTTTAAATCCAAGAATTATCCAATTCCATTCGAGTATATAGAAAATGTAAAAAAAATCAGTCAAATGGTGACATTAGATTATGTTTAGATGCGCGAACATTAAACAAGTTTTCAGTACCACAATATGAAGCTCCTAAAAATATAGAGGCAATCTTTGGTAGAATAGTTGAGGCACACATTTTTAGTAAAATTGATTTAAGACATAGTTTCTGGTTGATTCCATTACATGAATGTTGTAGAGATTACACTGGTTTTATGATAGATGGAGAAGTGTATCGATTTGAAGTTACGCCTTTTGGTATTCAAAGTGCATGCAGTGCGTTGGTTAGAAATATGAATAAGATATTAAATAGATTTGAAATTTTTGTAGTTCATTATATAGATGACATACTGATATTTTCTAAAACAGTAGAAGATCATAAAGATCACATAAAAATAGTTTGAAATGAATTAGATATAGCAGGTTTGAAAATAAATATTGATAAATGTGAGTTCTATAAAACAGAAGTTAAATTTTTGGGTTATAAGTTAACGAAGGAAGGTTTAGAAATGGATGAAGATAGGTTAGATGTAATAAAAAATTTCAAGAGACCCACAAATCTCTAAGATGATTCCTAGGTCTGATAAATTATTTCAAAAGGCTCATTCCTGATTTAAGTCAGAAAGAAATTAAATAATAATAGGTAACATTGTAACGAAGCTTAAATTTTAAAAAATCATTCAATTTAGATCCGGAAGTAAATACGGATATTACATGCAAACTTAATTTGAACAGTTCATAATTTCAATAGATATGCGTGAACTCAGAATGTATATTCCGTGATTGTCACTTTTCTAGATCTCCGTAATTTCGAATAAATGTAATTATTCAAATAGATGAATCTAATTCATGCCCGTTCAAAATTGCATTTCATTCCGATAAAACATGTTGCAAAAACGGGGTCTGGCCAAGTTAAGACACCAAACTTTGAGCAGCATTATGTATAAAAAAGGCGAACAACCAAAAAAACTCCGATAATACTTGCTCACTCCGCCGAGCGAAACTACTGGAGCATCATGAACGCGAATTTTAGATCTAAAAAGTAGCGTCACTTTTAAGCATTGTTCGGGACATAAGTGAAAAACTCTCGGCACAAAATAAGGAATTGGTGGAGCAGACCTGTCCAGAACCTCGGAAAACATATAAAAGCCGTGACAGATAACAGTTCGCTCTCTTTTGTGATTTTAAATTTCAATAAGTACAGTTGCTCTTTTGTGATTATAAATCAGTACCGTTGGATTGAAATTAAGATAAGAATCGAGCTGAATTAAAAATCCGAGTTTAAGTCAGAATTAAACTGTGAATTAACAATAGTTTTCCGTTCAAGTGAATTGTTATATAAGGTGAATGATAGCAAATAGTTTATATTTTTGGGCATTACGATATATTGATTTCCGTAGTTTATGATTATTATTGTGATTGGTAAACGTTTGTACGATATCTGAGTTCTGTAGCATTCAGTAATTTGAATTGTTATATTTGAGTTCATCTCGTCATAGGTCGGACCGCGCACGATTTGAATTCGCACGTGAATTGAAATATTGAAGTAATTGTATGGTGTGTACGGAGTGTGTATGTTGGAACGACAGTCTTTGATATATTTGTGCACGCTGTGTCTACCCGGAAGTATAAGTATATCCTAGATGATCAAACCGCCAACGGCTTGTGCACGCTGTGTCTACCCAGAAGTATAAGCTGGGGGTGGTTGTGTGATTGAGAATCGTGATAATTCCCTTAATACTATGAGAAGTCTTAGGCCGTGGAAATAGGGGTTATTGCAGATACGATAGTTAGGACTTGTGCACGCTGTGTCTACCCGGAAGTATAGGCCCTAATTGTTTAGATTCTGAATTTGCCAGTATATGAAATCTAACACTGTAATATAATTACCGGGAACGCCGTTGATCGCTAATTTCAGGGTGGGTGTTATGATAGAATAAACTCAATTAGAGTAATTAACCGAAAAATCGTAGAATCTGATATCGTTCAATCGGAAAACTGGTGCAAGTCAATATCTTCCGATCCGACCGAAATTTTAACCGTTTAATATATCGTAGTGTGATTTGAACATTTCACTTATCATTGCTATCTAAATATTAACCGAATACCGTTCATTATGCTAGGATTGGTTTGATTTGTATTTTCCGCAAATTGATAATTCTGAATCATTTATCAACCCATTCCGTACCGCTGAATTGAATTTAAATACCGAACACATCGTAAAGTAGATATGTTTAAAAAGTTTTCATATACCGTTTGAGCTTCATTACATTTTCCGTCTAGGTAAAATCTTTGTAAATAATACCGTTCAATTGCATTTATATTGATTATTCTGGAAGTATACTTGTTATAAATATTATGTATTTTAATATTTGGAATTCCCTGTTTTATTAAATTATTTCTGCTCCATCTTCAAACGAGTTAAGTTTTAACCAGGTATCAATTGTAACTAAAACCTACAATCGTTATACTGTTTTCTGCCCAATGGACTCTGGTTATACTTCACTGTAGCTATCCTAGGGACAAGGCTATCTATAGATAGCATAGTGACAAGCCTTGTGGTGAAGACCCTAGCAGAAGTCTTCAAAAAGGAGTAAACCTTTGGGAAAAATCTGGCGCCCGAGGATTTGAAGCTTACGCAGTAAGCAATTCACCGAAAGCGACAAGGTACACGTCATAACATCGTAGAATATCCAGTCTTCGATAACGTTCCAGTATATTATGGAAGAAGTTTTATATCTTGAAAGCATAAAACAAGTTAACAGTTTTATCAACAATTCCTGAATTTATAAAGTAGTAACAACGTAGTTTTCGTTGTGTATAATTTTTCAAAACAGAGCATCGTGTTTTAAACTGAATAATCAAATCATCAAGAAGATAAAATCAACTGAACATTGCCAACATTTTCTATCATATTATTGGATATAAACTAAAAGTAAGTTTATTCATAATATCCTCATTGTATCGTTATTTGTATATCTGAATGAAACATTGTCGTTTGTAAACAAGAGTTAATAATAAGTAGTTTTGAGGTTAAACATAGAAATTTTAGAACATAAAATATAAATATGAAATCTGTAACCTGAGATATAACATAGAGTCATAAATATTTAAATATAGGAACTTTTAACATTCAAACAAAATATTGTGTTTAATTCCATATAATATAAAAAGATCAATTTCATTCAAATCAATCAAAATAAATCAAACATATAAAAAATAAATTCAAAACATTCAAATAAAAATAAAAAGCTAGCCGGAATTAAAAATAAAAAATAAAAATGGAATTCAAAATATAATTATCAATAAATAAAGCTCAAAGAATATTCTTAACAATACGTTTGATTATTTTGATGCCATCTCCATCGATAGACTTGAGGAGCTTCATCCCCATTCTTATTTCATACTCAGAATATCTACTAAAATAACCACTCACAAAATGCTTACTGTTCCCCAAGCCATCCTTCAAAATTCTTATCATTAACGTCACTTCGCTTCGTAAGAATTCTGATTCTCTATACCATTAAACTCATCATAATAAGCAAAAAAGACAAGCACATACGAAAAACTGGAGTAAACTAATTCCAATCAATATCCACATAATATATCCATATGTCGCAGAAAAAGTCGTGGGAAATGAAATAAATTGAAGTTAGAAATTATTATTAGCGGCTGGTGAAGAGTAATTTATAAAATTAATTTTGATTTCTCATTCGGTTGATTACATGAATAACAGGGAATCAAGACGTTACCACAATCACGCGGAACTTCAAGGGCAAAATTTAATTAGAACATATAATAAGAATTAAATCGGTTACGCTGACAGGAAGCTATGGTTCATTACAGATGTCGAACATGGAAATATGAAACTGATTGGAAATTATGAAAACCACAAGAAGCGAAAGTTGTCATAAGGAAAGACAACCCAACTGTACTCAAGGCGTCGATTCCCCATGGCATGATAAATCAAATCAGTTGACATGCATACTTGCTATGAGTAACATAGACGTATATACGAATCTCAGTCAATATACATAGCCTGTGCAAGTAGCATCAAAATATTTTTACAGTGCGTGTGCAATGTGCATTTCATTGAACTGAACAAGGTAAAATTCATTAACATGTTATATTTTTCTCCCTGTTTTAACTTCATAATGTTCACTAAATTATACAGATTTATTGCTTGTTATAGACTTAAATGTTCGTGCACAGATTTTGTCATTTTTATTACAATTTTCACCTATTTGTAAATGCTATAAGAAGATTTTTTCCTTGTTATAGAATAATACTGGCTTCGTCGACATCAAACGAGAGCTCTCTATTGCAGAGTTCTCTATTGATTGACTTAGATAATTTCAACGTCTTCCTCCTTCAACGACCAACACCCTTCCACTACCGTTATTGGAAAAAATGTATGAAAACTATGTATTAGATTGATTTACAGACGACAGCAAAACTTATTGGAATTTTCAAAAGATTGAAGGAGAACTCAAACAATCACAACATCAATACCAAGACTGGCTCTTACATGAACAATATATCGAAAGAAAGTTGCGAGATTGTGAAGATTATTGATCAGGCTCAAAGCGATTTGTTAAAATCTTAATTTCCCGTCACGGAACAAATAATGGATTGATTTTTGCACCAAATATATTTGCATTTTTTCGAGACCTTTATCTAAGGATTTATGAAATTTAGCTAATAAGAATCAATTAATAACACATATTCGACATATAAAACATTTCAAAATTTTACTCCAAATTAAAAATGAACCTGTTGTAACAAATCAAAATCATAGTTTTTGAATCAGATGGGAAAATGGAAATGCGGCTTTCAAATGCTGAATTAGAGCATGATGTATTACCAATATTTTAGATTCAGATCCTACTAGTTTTCTATATGATTCTTTCCATTTTTTTATTGCAAGAATAGATAAATTCATAAAAGTAAATTCTACATTTTATGGTGAGTTTATTGTGGGGGATGTAAACGAGGAAAATATTGGAACGTACTTCAAATAATTCCATGCGCATTCAAGAGCGATAGATAATACAAAAAATATATTTGACTGGTAACAAGATAAAATTTTAACTAAATTAAAAGATTTCCGAAAAAGACAATCAAACTGCTTTCTCAATAGTATCAATAATTCATAAGTTAACGTCAACAAACATGAACACATAAATCAAGATCTTCATATATCCGACTCTCCCAGGAAATCGCAAACAAAAATGCTGTTGTTGATGTTAAGAATTATGAGTATTGTTTTGCCTGAGCAGTTACAGCAGGTCTGCATCCTGCTACTAACCCACATTCAGATAGATTTTCTTCATATCTACATTTTAGTACTGTTTCAAATTCAGAAAAATTAACTTTTCCGTTGTCTTTAACACAAATTCAGCTATTCGGGAAGCAGAATGATATAAGCCTCCATCTTTCGTTTAAGAATTATGCGATAAAAAAAATAATGACTGTAAGGAAAAATTCAAGGTTCTCCCTGCATATCTTTTGAAAAACTAAACTAGAAACACACTTTAATTTGTTATTGATTCAGGATGTATTATCGCTATTTGGAATCTTCAGATGTATCAAATTTAGTTGATTGAATAGTAAAATTCCAATATTGTCGAATTGAAAATTCAGGTCGCATGTCAATTCGCAAATAACAATAATACATAAAACCTACTAACGTGAACGTTGTATAAATAATTTTCGGAGAGAGCACTAAAATATGACACATATCGAGGATTGCAAGAGGATGAATATATGCAAAATTGGATTCCCTAATGAGGATCATTTAGAATTCAGAAACCAAATGTCATATCTGCGCGTAAAATTTCAATGAAAGTGAAAACTTAACACGTAACTCTAACGAGACCATAGTCAGTTCACCGGAAACATTTAGAGGATAAGCCCTTCAAGATTGTAACTTAAATAAGCATAAATTTGTAGTACCTGTTTTGGCACATAATTTGAGAGGATATGACATGTTTCTATTGATACAAGACTTGGCTAAATCGAATAAACAGAACATCCAAGTACTCCTCGTGAATGAAGGAAAAGATGTAAGCTTCACAGGAGGGTCATTCTCATCCCCGTAAAATTCCGATTCGAAGATTCATGTAGATTTTTTAATATACCATTGGATCAGTTCGTCTCCTTTTTGAATGTTGACCAATTGAAACTTTTGGAGCGGAAATTTGATTCTGAAGATCAGTCAAATTATTAACTAGTGAGGGAGTTTCGCCTTATGAGCATTCATATGGGTGGGATTGATTGAATGAGCTAAATGAGACACATTTTTCCGATAAAAGTTCAATTGGATACATTCTAGAAGTAGATCTAGATTACCCGTTGAACTTCACACTCAACACCCCCTAGTGCCAAATAACCTAAATTATTATCCATCATATTTAATAAATCTTAATGCATCATTCATTATAGAAATTTGAAGCAATGTTTGGCATTAGGAATGGTCTTGAAGAAGGTACATAGGGTTTTAAGATTTAGTCAATCAGCACTTTCGAAAGTCAATATTGATTTAAATACACGAATACGTGCAGGTGCACAGAATAAATTCAAGGAGGCTCTATTCAAACTAATTATTATTGCAATATTTGAGTATAATCGATGGAGAACGTGAGTTAAATTGGTTAATGAATGGTATGGGCCATATGGAGCGCAATATTATATTTCGCAGCCGAGTTTCAATTGTAGTAAGATTTTTGATAAAAATTTAATAGCTATTGAGCAAAACAAATTCAAAATATTTTTTAATGAACAAATATATGTAGGAATGACTATTTCAGATATTTCGGAAACATGTGTGTTCGATTTTCATTATAATTTCATGATGCGAAAATCCGAAGAAGTGATAAGGTTACACAGATACTGCTAATTTAATTTACCTTATCATCACTGATGAGTACATCCACGAAGCGATTATTCGGGAAAATGTTCCAAAACTTGACACAAGCGACTATTCCGTAGATAAGATTCTCAACATCCCCCTTGTGAATGAGAAAGTTGTGGGATTGATGGAAAACGAGAACAAAGGTTTTATAATGATCGAGTTTATAGGTTTACGCTCGAAAAAGTATAGGGAAAAGAGCAAGCGAAAAAAGCGAAGGGTATTAAGTATTCTGTATTGAGATATTTCATCTCTTTCGAAGACTACGTTAGATACCTCGAGGAGGAGATTGAGATTTATAGAGTGCAGAAATCAATCCGTTCTTTCGATTTTAACCTATACACCATCGAACAGAATAAAGTTGCTTCAAATTCGGTCGATAATAAACGTTTCTTGATCAAAGACAGAACGAATACCCTACCTTATGAGCAAATTTCGCTACGTTGATCTTCGAGATTGTATATAGGTCTGCTCCAATATTAAGATTATACCTATATACGGTTCAGTTTCATATTGTAAATACGTTTCTTCCAATTTTTAGATTGTATATGTATATGATAAAAAATAAATTGTTTACTATGATGGGGGTATGTTTTAATGAAAGAAGATAATTGACAATCAATTTATTGCCCCAAATAACCTTACTTTTATAGGAAAATATCATCTCTTCAAGTGTATTGTGTAATTAACAATCTGGTGAAATATCAATCACGCAATACAGGAGTTCCATTCCATAAGCATAGGTCCTTATGCTTATAATCATATTAATAACATTCCGATAATATGAGGAAAATTCAAAATAGTATAATAATAATCCGCAGAATGATTATAGTGATTCCTCTCAATACCACGCAAGTCCATTATTGTGTAGCAAAATGGTAGAAGTGCAACCCGGTTGGGAATCCAATTCAATTCGTGTATTACCCAGTCATTATGTATGATCTGATTTTCGAAGCGATGTGAGGGACTCGATACAATATGAGCTTTATCTTGCTATTTACGAACACCTCAGTGCGTGAACCTGAATCATATTCACATCCGATACTCAACAAATCTCCATCTGGTGGATCAAAATATTCCCCAAAATACAAAATGGATACACACATGTAATCGTGAGTAAGCCCGTGTATGAATGATCTAAACTCTCATATGATTATCCAATTTTACGATGGAAGATGTGATTGTGATATTCATTGCTCTCGGGCTAGTATTTTCGACATCATATATAGCGGTTAGAACACGGCGACTGAAACTGTTGTCTACTGAATACATTATTACAACTGATTGTTTGATTTATTTGGATCTGCACCAACCCTCAAATATTTATTAACTCCCGCGTAGAACATTCAACATTAGTATTCTCAATCCAATTTTTCTCTTTTATGCCATATCATTCTTCATACATCTTATCAACTTTTTTTTGGAGCATATTCTCTATCAAATACACAGCGGGCTGTTACCGTAAGTAACTAAGTTGGTAATTCTAACTGCTGTGAATTTGAACAATCCAGTACTCCAGTTGGGTGTATATCCCTCTTCGAAAGTATGTTTGGATTCACTTATCCGCACAACATCTCTCAAATTTATGTGCTAGAGCCAATTTAATGTCTGAAGAGGATCGCTTCAATATCTGGCTCTCATTACGTTTCGTAACTTCTATTGGAGCCATTTTTATAGTTTTATGCTCACTTTTATTATATTTTCCTGTGACTTCATCGAATATATTCAACCATTTGTATTTCCCGCTCAAACTACAATGCTCATAGATCACTTCTTTCAACGTACAAATAACACCTTCTGCTATAATGGCTTTTTCCACACTGTACGTATTATAATGATTGGTTTTTTGTTTCTTCATTAACTCGTAAAACTGTTTATTGAAGAATTCTTTTCCTTGATCGCTTTGCAGATTCCTAGGCTCACGATGTTCTTCCAGAAATATTGAGCTAACCGTTTTACGAACCTTTTCGGTTGATTTCGTTTTCAGCGGTCGTGTCCACATAAATTCCGAAGAGCTATCGATGACAATCAAATAAATTTGAATCCTCAATTTTCACAAGCGTAATTACACATTCCTGCTAGATCTGATACAATTGAGTGTGAGAGCCTCCTGTAAGGGAGCCAACTGGCTGATATGCATCCGGCTAACTACCTCCCTGGAAACAGAAATACACACATAGAAACACAGGGGACCTATTTATTACTACAGGCTATACAAACAGTGAATGAATACAGAAGGCAATGGAAGTGGAGCGATGCTAAGTCTGCCTAGACTGGAATACCCAATATATACAGCGCGTAGGGTAAGACAGAGATCTGTTGGTGAATACACACAATAAATACATAAGGTTCACTGTTCACTAGGATAGTTTGTTGCACTAGTCCATATACCAAAGGTATGTGTAGAGTTCTGAGCAAATTATGGCCAAGTTATATTTGTGCAACCCTAAGTATAGTTAGATATACAATAGATTGACGTTATGATAACGAAAGCAAAATAATTCACCGAGGAATAAAACAAAAACTTGAACGTATTAGCGGACATCTAAGACGTAGTACAAGACCAAAGTATCAAAACATCATCAAACCTTTGGTTATTAATGGTGGCGTAGCGGCGGTTGTTGAGGGATGTATTCAAAGTATAAGGATGATGCTGTGGGGTATGTTTTTTGGGATAATCCTAACGAGCTCGTTGAGCGGTTGAAACTTTGATGGTATCGCTACAGGGTGAGAATACATCGTATGACAATGAGATTGTTGCCATCATGAATGAACTCAGAAAAGCAGATATCATATATTAGGTGATACACACTAACGTTCACATCAGTTATATAATGGGTCAAGATAAGTTTGGTAGGAGATCTAGCAGCGGAGGTGGGAACGTTGATGTTATTTGACTACGCTCTGCGTTGAAAACATTTTGGCCCATAGTCCCGACGCTGATGTGTACATGAAAAATTTGAAGATTCCTAATATAAGAAGTCCTACATCAAATAATGATGTCGTGGATAAGCAGTATTTCGATAACGCTATCACTAAAGTAAATAATAGTTTCAATGAAGTCCTTGTAAAGTATGCAACGATTCATTCGAACGTTAATAACGTTATGCATTCTTCAATTCCTAGTTTTCCAGCAAGATTGATAGATTCATCCACATCGATATACAGTTGTGTGGAAATCAAAAGTGACGCTAACTCAACAGCCCCAAAACAGAATGAGTATGATGAATTGGATGAATATAAGCTAAAAAATACCGAGAATCTTGAACAGATCGATGTCGACGGTATCTTCAAAAAATTCTCCGATGATTTCTAAACATACCGCAAAGGTCAAAGGTTTATTTTGAATGATTTTAATACTGAATTGAACAAGATCGAAGTAGATTATAACACTATGGATATACAACTTATCAATAACGGGGTGCTCGCTTTAGAACAACGTATGACACCTACGAAAAGACCCTAATCATCTTCCACAACAACAACAAATCAGTAAATATACCCAAACTAGATTACTGAATTGGTAAGATGAGTAGAGAAGAAGTTGTGCACGAGCTTCATAAGCCGAGTAGGGAGAATTTTAAATGCTGCAGAACAATTATAAAAGGTTATGATAACTTATGGCATATCTGATACCAGCTTGGAAGTTACAGATGAGAAATACGTTTGTCATCTCGTAAGTTACTGATCTCATTGCCAGGCTCGTGATATCCGTCCGTCGATTTAGCTTTGCCGTGCATCGCTAATTCGACTCATAGACTTCGTTGCTTTTCCCCGCTTCTAGCATATTCTCGTTCGTCACCTCCGACTGAATACAAAAGTAATTTCACATATATCGAAATTCACCAGCCAATCTGAACTCGCCATTCTAACTTCAATTTACCAGAAACCTATAAAAGCACGCAAACATCGCTGCTCTTAAGGAGACCTTTCTGGACCTCCGGCTAGCCTAGATCTTCTACATCTTTGCTAGTCTTCTTCGCCGGACCTGCGGACAGCTCCCATTCCAGTGCTAGGAACCCAGAGTTCAGCTTTACACATCATTCTACACCCACGCAGACGTCACTACGCCTGACTAGCGGACCGCACCGGCCTAGCGCAAGCACAACGACTTCCTAGGATCCACGGCCGGCCTCCGACCAGCGCTAGTGATTACGCAGCACACATCTACACTCACCAATACATCGCGCGTTGAGCTTTACTGTCTTCTCAGACTTGGCCAACGCCCTTCAAACACACGCATTCCTTCTACGGCCCGTGGCGCTACAACGAGCGGAAAACCGACTCCAAGTTACTCTGCCTCGCATCGCAGAAGTAGGACATTTCGTCCCGGCACGTTCTCCGTCCCCTACGCGTCGCTACGTCCTCTCATACGAGACTAGCACCGAGGTGCGTCAACGGAAACTCCGGCTCACGTTGAGGCTCCTGCTCTCGAGGCCCACGCGCGTTGCTAGACTGGCATTGCTTTCAACACTTCAATTGCTTGTTTCATTTCACACCCTACCTTATTCCTATCCTAGTGAGTGTAGCTAAGTAAGTGTAGGAAGTGCAACAACATCGCAGCAGCCTCCGCTAGGACATCACTTCATTTGGTAAGCTTGCCCTCTGTTTCTTCATTACAGGTTATTTCTATTCCTCAGGTCAAACACCAACCTACGCTACGAATACGAAATACTTCCTCTATTACATCGTGATCTTCGAATACGAGATTTTCCACTCTTACGTTCATCAATCCACGCGCTCTACCACAACTGACCAAGCCGATGCAGTTGGGATTAAGCTCCGCCCTCATCGGAGTTCAACCTATTTCGTATCACTCGGAAGTTGACTAGTTCCCCCGACCACGACCGAGTACGGAACTCCTCGCAGAATTTGCGGCTTCTCCCCGAATTCTTGCAATACATCAAAGGCACCGCCTTCAGCGCTGAGCTTTCAATTCATAGATCTCTTGTCGGCCGTCAGAAGACCGATAAGTCTCAAGTCATCATGACACCTCAACGCGTCACTCTCTTATTTGCCGTGAGGTGTTCGATAAGTTACAAGTCGTCATGACCCCTCGATCCGTCTGTGACGAGAGGAACCTCAAATTTCTTCATGGGTACGCATTACTAGCTTCGCCCTAGATCCGCATCGTATAAGCTTCTGTTTACCTCCTACCCTGGCTACGGTTAATTTGTTAGTTCATTACTGCCTCCTATGTACCTCTTACCCTGACTAACGGTCCTAGATCGCTGAACTCATGTGCCGGAGACTATGCTTCTCAAAGTACGTAACTTTGCTGATCGATAGAGCTTCGCCGTTGATTTTGACTAGCGTAGCCCCGATTCGAATGCCCTAGCCATCTCGCCATCCCGCACATTACGCCTACACCGCTGCTTGCTCGCTCTGCTTGTGTTTACATTTACGTGAGTTGTTGATTTATTTCTTAATGAATTATTGCGATCTCGTTATCATTATGTCACTCTATTGTCTAACTGTCACAAGATGATTTTAAGGGAGCTAAAACTCTTCGCGAAACGTGAAAGACGCCCACAAGTCCAACGTTACTTTACCGCTAGGAATATATAACTCCTGTTGCACATATACTACGTCTATTGTGATTATTGCTCCATAGCTGGATACTAACTATGAGCCAATTAAATGCTTCAAATTATCCACAAGCTACCTAGAGCTCCAGGTTTCTTTCTTTCAAAATACTACAAGCAAAATTCAATGACCTGATATCCCATCATTTTTCCCTCAAGTGATCTCCGAAAGGCGGACTTACAAGTGAACACTCAAACTAGCCTGACTGACTGGAGAAACATATATAATCAAAATAAAATTGGCGGGCAGAGCGCGATCTGAATGTTAAATAACCACATTATATTATATCGCCGACACAGAGATTGCAGTCAATATAACAATTGCTCTCTTTCAATCAAAATGTACTCCACCATATTGATCTAATATCATAATTCCCTCTCGAGTCTTTTGTAGAAGTCATACACAGAGAATTTACACACTCGAGTTCTACGTCGGATAATATTATGTGTGTTATCGGACAGTCACAAGATGATTTCAAGGGAGCCAACACTTTCCCTGAAACGCGAAAGACGCCCACAAGTGCAGCGTTGCTCTATCGCTAGGAATAAATAGCTCCTGCTGCACAAATACAACGTTCATTACTGCTTCACAACTGTGAATGCGTCAATTCAACGCTCCAAACTATCCCTACGCAAGCTACCTACAAATCCAGGTTTCTTTCTTTCAAAATACTATAAACAAAATTTAACGTGGGTTGCACTATTCTGGAGTCCATGGAATCTAGAAAACTGCTTGTTGACTTATATAAACACAATTTGATAAATTGATTTAATCTCTATCTAATTACTTGAATTGAATTTGTTACAATACTGAAAAACATTATATTAGTTGATTTCAAAAAATGGAAGCTTTTCGCGTCATGAGGCCCCCGCTACAATGGTTTCATGAAAACTAATTACCTTCAGAAAAAAGGAGAGTTCTCTACCATCTACACATTCCGTAAGCTAATCTTTTTGTCCAGCGTGGTTTTACTCCCTAAGGAATAATTCATTGTTTGCATTAATCCCAATCATATGAATTTTACCTAGATTCTACACTCAAGGTAATTGAAATATTTTTATTCACCTTTTCATTGTTGTTAAGATAATATCGCTATAAAGTTATAAGTAATGTGAACCTGCGCAAATGTTTATCCCTTATACCACATATTAATGCAAATAATGGATTATTCCTTAGGGAGTAAAACCACGCTGGACAAGAAGATTAGCTCACTGAACTAGTAGGTGATGAAGAACTCTTCTCTTTTCTGAAGGTAATTAGTTTTCATGGAACAATTGAAGCGGGGGCCACATCACGCGCAAAGCTTAGAAAATATGTTTGATTTAGAAAACCGTAGACAGATCCCGCCCATATGTTATCAAAGTGACCTATAGGGATACGACTGGGCGCAATTAGAGTCCATGGAGGCTCTTTTCAATTCCACGTGGATTTCCCCTGACTCAGGGAAAGAGTTCCTTTGGCATCGTGCTGTGCTTACGTTGCTCAGCATATTTGCTTGCTGGACCAGAAGTCAGTACCCAGATGGGAGATATCCAGTTACGAGACAAATCGTCGCTAGGCCTGCTTGACATCTCGTATATTTTATCAAGATATAATAATTTATTAAACTGTATTCCGAATTAAATTGAATTAATTCAAGGGACTCAAAAGTAAAGTTCAGTTAAAATTTTCAGACAAATAGACCCGAAGGTTGAACTTCAAATCACATATCTCATCAGAACCATATTGAAACTCTAGTGGTAAAATAAAATGTATAAGTTAATTTGAAATGTTCATCTGAAAACAATCATGAACATTTACTGTTTGTAGTGGTAGATATCGAGAATAAGTTTTCATTATTGTGGCTGAGGAAGTGTTTAGATTCGAAACTCATTGGAAGAATAGATTCAGATGAAAAAGGTTATTTCAAAACAATTGATGATGTGGTGAAATCATATTCTCATGTTAAGCTAGTTTCCGACCCAACATCACCAAACTTGGCAAACAATGTCAGGGCTCGAGTACATGCTATCAGAAGAGTATCTCAGGTATTACATGAGCGTTTAAAAAACAAATTATATGATCTTGAGAGCAAGGGATTGATCCAGAAAGTGAATGAACCTACAGAGTGGGTACACACTCACTAGTTATGGTAGAAAAACTAAATGAGGTTTTGAGGTTGTGTCTCGATCCAAAGGAATTGAATCAGGCAATTAAGCGTGAACATATTTTGATTCCATCCATTGATGCAATTGCAGGAAAATTGAGTCTGGAAGAATACTTCACAGTATCAGATATGAAGAACGATGAAAGTGCTGATTTAATGACCTTTGGAACTTCATTTGGTAGATACAAATTCACGAGATCAGCTTTTGGTCTATGTTCTGCTTCCAAAGTGTCCAGAAGAAAAACTTTGAAGTCTTCAGTGACCTCGATGGAGTAGGGTTATATATTGACGACTTGATAGTCACTGATTTTACGGAGACAGAACAAAATTATTAAATTATAATTTATCAGTTACATACAAGCAGGGAAAATATATGTACATCTCTGATACTCTGTCCAGAGCATATCTAAAGCAGAAGGATAATACTTCTGAAAATGGAATAGATTTTGTTCATTCCGTTGAAAAATATTTGCCTATTTTGGATGAAAAAAACAAAATAATTTGAACACGAAGCTATTCGTGATGCACATTTAAAAATAATTTTAAACTTCATTGTTATTGGGGGACAAACTCAAAAATATAAAATTCTGAGGTTGTGTTCGAAGTTGTGCAAAACTTGAAAACAAATTGTACGTGTCGATTGAGCTTATATTTTTAGACACGAGACTGGTAGTTCCGCATTCGCTAACAAGAAAATGTTGAAATTATTGCATGAGGGACATTTAGATAGAAAAACCAAGGCAAGAGCTCGAGAAGTATTTTATTGGCCAGGATTAACTAGGGAATGTCCTTATATATATATTATTTAATATTTATATATTGCATATAACCATTTATTGAATCGTGTAAATTATGTGAAAGATATGCAAGAGAAACCCAAACTTTGTTGCCATATTCAATACTAAATAGACCATGAGAAAGGGTGAATTGTGACATATTCACTTATGCTGAAAATGATAAATTACGAATATCTAGCAAATACTGGAACTTTAATTCCGTTTTCCGAAGTCCCAACTACCCATGATACAATGTCTAGCTGAGAAGGCCGTTTCAATATGTAAAAATTCAATAAAAAAAACGATGGTTGAACAAAACAATATGGATTTACAATCAGTTCTGTTAAATCATAAGAATTTCTCATTGAAGAACATGGGATATTCCCCATCACAACCCCTAAATAGAAGAATATGTAAAATGAAAGTACCAGTTCCCGTTGAGTTATTACAGCCGAAATTATGTGAAAATATTCGTCAAACGAGAATGAAATAAAAATTATTTGAATCACATTGCAAAAGAGTTAATGCGCTTGAAAATAGATAGTGGTGTAACAGTATTTGATCATATCAATAACACATGGAAATCTGCTGAAGTTATAGATAAGCATGACTCGTCTAGATTATATATGTTGCAAGATTGTAATGGCAACTCTATTAGAAGGAATAGACATGATATTCGACAGTCTGAGAATCTGTTCACTAGGTACTGTGTAGATCATGCTCATGAAACTTCCGATGGTGATACAAAAACTGTAGTAATACCAGAAAATAGCGTGAAACAAGTACCCATCATGCAAGCTCCATCCCAAGATTATCAGAATGATAATGATAAAGTATCTGATGAGAACGCGAATAATGACCCGAACACAATCAGGACGCATAATAAAAACCCAAATAAGTTTAATATACAAAGAAAAGGGAATTGAAAAGGGGGATGTATGATATATGAGAAATATAGTTTGTCGTAAAAGGTCATCTGTGGATCATAACTGGATAGGAATACTTCGATGTTTCCCTATGACAGGGTTTTGAGCTTATGATTGCGGTGTTTCATTAATAACCTGAAAAACTACAAGTTATTACACCTTATGCCAGAAATTCAAAAACGTTATTGTTTTGGCACATAATGATGGTGGTTTTGATCACCAGTTTATCCTAATTGTATTTTGACGAAGACCAATTTTTGGATTCCTTAAATTATTTTCCAATGACATTATCTAAATTATCGAAAGCTTTCGGTATTCCTGAATTGGAAAAAGGCTACTTCCCATACTTCTTCAATCGTTCGGAAAATCAAAATTATGTAGGTCCTATGCCTGCAGTTGAATTTTACGATCCGGATAACTTGAGAACCGAAGATCGTGCTAAATTAATACAGTGACACGCGACGGCTATAAATGAGAATTGTTTTCGTATTTTCGGAAGGAGATCTAGGACTACTGCATTTGATTGCAGTTATTTTGACAGAAGCCTGGTTAAAATTCACTAAGCAAATGCTCGATTAAACCAACGTTTGCCCTTTCACCGAAGCTTGCACTATAGTTAGTACGTGTAACAATGTTTTTCGGCGTAATTTTCTAGAGCTAAGCACTATCGACATCATCCCCAAGAAGGGTTATTGTGCCAAGGGTGATCAGTCTAAAATAGCAATACAATGGCTATTGTGAGAGGAACAGAAAAAGGGAATTGACATCCAACATGCCGCGAAACAACGCGGAGGAGTCGTAGCAGCTATAAAAGTTGATAGGTGGTCTTCAGAAATCAACCAAGTCTGTGAATTCTTAGGTTGTTATTATCACGGCTGTGTAAACTGCTTTAAAGACCAACGTGATGAACCTCCGATCCATCAGAAAGTTTCAAGCCCGACACGAGAGTACACTTGCTAACATCGTTCGTTGGTTATGGAATTATAGAAGCATGGAAATATGAATTCAGACAAATTTTCAAATTCATCCCCTACTTGCCATTCCACCCCTGAATCTTTGCAACACTTTATACGGACGTTGTACGGGCAACATGAAAGAGCTTTATGAATGTAAGGATAACGAGAAATCAACTGTGTAGACGTACGTCCTCTTCATCCCTGGGTTTTCAAATATAGGAAGTTTCCAGTAGAGCATCGGAAAATATATGTTGGAAATTATTGCCCTGAGTTGTCATCAGTGTTTGGACTGGTGGCATGCAAAATACTTCCACCTCAAAATCTTTTCCATCTTGTTCTACCGGAAAAAATGAATGATTGTTGTCATCCAGTCAAACGGGCATTTAACTGGACCTGGGTGATAGGAAAGGTCATTAAAGAGGTGGAAAAAGGATATAAAATCCTTGAGGTGTACGAAATTTGGGCGTACGGTACCTTTCAGTATTGGTATGTTATCGCGGGATTATTCACTGGGATGATGAATACATTCATTATATATAAACAGGAGGTTTTGGATTAGCCAAAACAATGTCGCTCAGAGAAGTTTTTTGAGGGTCACCGACAGGACAAAAACTTGGTTTATCAAATAGCTTTTTATTTTGTGTCGTAATTAACAGTAATACACCAAACATGAGACATTTCATAGGATGTAAAGGAAAGTGATTTTTTGAGATCAGCAGCAATATATTAAAAAAAATCTTGAATTATCAATTTGTTTTTATTTTGTATCGTAATTAACAGTAATATAATTGAATAATTTCCATGTTCTGAACATATTTCCATACAATTTAGTCGCTTCATCTTTGGACAATCATGTTGGATCTCCACATTTCTTATACGAGCGTCGTGATCAAATTTTAGGAATATCATTGCTCGAAAATCAGCGTTCCTTTTTCCTCCCACATGTTCAACGTCATAGGCATGAATATTATTCATTCATGAATATTGTTCATTCATTCTAGACAGTGATGATTTTTTTTTCCAAATAATGCGGCTCTCTCATTTTGTTCGCGGGTACATTATAGAATGGTGTTGGTGGTTTGAATGAATAACAGCTTTCCACAATCGATAATTGATAGTTATTCAACAATGAACTGTAGTATTTGGAAATCTTGGATATCAACCACTGTAAGCCGCATCTTAATTTAATATGATATTGTTCTTCGATAAACGCAATGAAGTACATCCTGGATCAGACGGCATCACGAGAGCTTCGATCAGAATTGGTCAAGGGATGATCAAACGTTCATGTGCTAAGATATTCTATTGTCAGTAAACCAAAGTACGGTAATAGCGTCATAGTGCTGTTCGACTTCTCACGCTCCAAGCTAGGTGCTGTGCGGTTGTAAAACACGCCAAGTACATGTACATTGATTTATTCATTTTTTTAGGTGCTGCTGGTGAAGGCCGCAGCTCGACATGTTTTGATACCGACGTTTCTACGCGGTGTTGTGACAGCGCTCGCGGAATGAATTAACTCTCAGTGAAGGACTACAAGATTATTGTTGTAGTTCATAACTTTGACTAACTCTAAAACACTCACATTCTATAGACCTTCGAGCCGGATTTATATCGTGTGAAAATTTGTTGCAAATGTTAGTTTCCCGGTGAAAGTTTCATAACGAGTACAGAATACTGGGTAACACGTTTTAACTTCAACCAAAACACCACTTCATTCGTGTCCTAGGTCGATAATCTGTTGAACAGTTATAACTGGTGAAATCAATGGAAGATAAACTTTGTAACTACTTATATACCTAATATCCATTAACCCCTTGTTTAGTAGAATACATAACAACGAAGATCAGGAGTAGCTGTATATTAGTCAGTTTGTAGAGTAGCTACATGCAACATTGTTATTATTCTCTGAATTCTGTTTGCTTGTCCTCCATGTCTACTCTGTCTGCGTCCAGGTTCCTTTTCAATGAACTACTATAACTATTTCTATCTGATTCACGGATAGTCCGAATTCTGTGCACCAATTATCGGTGATAACTAGTTTTTTTTGTAACATTGTAGATGTTGGGCTCCCGAATTCACCTAGAATGAGAATTGTCTAGTCATCCATATAGCCTTGTGCGAATATGTCCTCCTTTTCCAATGTTGTATGACCAAGCAGCAAAGCAGGGGTTAGAGGTCAACGGCTGTTTGGCCAGTGTACCACTCCTTATGTGTCTACTGATTATTTTCTTTAGATCAGGCTGATGGGTCGTAAGATTTGGCCCGATCGTACGATTCACGTCTTGTTTTTGGTATGGAAACCAATCTTACCTTTCTTCATTTGTTTGTTAGTGCTGAGCTGGTCTTAAACATCTTGTACGGTATCCAGGACAGTTCATTCAGCCCCTACCGAAGCATTGCCAGAAACAACCTTGCATGCTTCGAAACTCGTCTCTTGTAATTACTTAGTTCGTTGAAGCATGTACAGCCAATTATCAAATACTCAATTTTTCTAGGTATATAGAAAAATACGAGGTGCTGGTAAACGATATGAACATGTTTCATATCTGAAAATTCATTAAGTATTGTTATGGATATACCTCAGCACAATTAAAGGAATCGTGGAACGTCAACTTCAATTATCACATTATTTAGAACACACAGAAATTATTAACAGTATCTGGCCTGGAATGGTAATGTATCTACTTATTCAATTTTTGTCCCTGTATAATTCAACTTTCAAAACATCTATGAAATTCCATTTCGATATGAGCAGCGAGCTATATTGATAACTAAAACTGTAGGTGTATGTAAACGTATCACCCATAGTCGCCCACTAGATGAAAGTTAGTTCGTATGCTGTGATAAAATGAATTGTGTCGCCAATATCAAGGCTCGAGACATTATATCAAGAACCACCTGTCTCATTCCTCAGCATATACAAATGACTGAACTATCGAGGAAACAAGATCGCCTCCATCAAATCTGGTTTCCTTAGTTTCATGCATGATGTGTGAAATTCAAACTCTTATACTGATGGGCTTATTAATTCCTGTGGGATATTTTATTTGATCGATTCATTTAAATAGTTCACTTTTTGGTCCAGAAATAGCATCCCTATGTGTACTTTCAGTGGTCTACCGATTTGTTAATGATAAATTAATTGATTAAAGTTTCGGTCATTTCCAAATATTATAATTTTACATTGCAATTAGATATACATTGCAAATCCAAAGATATATAGTTTCAGATTGTTGATAGAATATTTTCTCAAACACGACCTACAATTATAAATTAATTTCAATTTTCCTTCACTTTCGGTTATATCGTAATTGGTTATCGACTTTGTTATTTTAAATAGAATAGTCCTATTTCTTCCTTTGCATTTGTAGCTCCTCCGTAGAAATCAATAGTGAGTTCGATAATATAATAAAAGTATAAAACAATATATAACCTGCTTCATAACTGCTCTTGAGTTATTGAAAAATGTATATATATTACTTGCAGGGTCTTACTTTATTACGATTATCATGAAAACAAATTTATAGAAGAGAATGATTTTTTGACTTACTAATGTTTCAATACGTTATTAAAATTTCTAGGGAAGTGAGGAAAATATTGTAAGCATTTCATTAAAGTGAAATTTTTTCCCCACTATCAGATTCACCGATTGATTTTTATTGAAAAAGATAAAAAGTACTATGCGATTAAAATTGATATTTCAAATAATAACGTTGATAATCGAAAGTGAAGTAAAATTGAAAATATTCCAAATTCGTAGGTTTTATTAGAAAAAATATTCAATCAAAAATTCAAAACGATGTTCCTTTTAACTCTGGAAATACAGTTTCAATGAACGTGCAAATACGTAACATTCCAATACGATCTCTATGGATTGAATACGTAATACAATCTTAAGTCAATTGTAATGGATTTGTGATTCTCTTACCCGAACTATACCCAATTTAAGCATTAAGAATGCAAATTAAAAATATTGAATATTACATTGTATTGAATGAAAAGCCTTGAATTTCGGATGGATTCCGCGTCACAATAGCAGGACTTGATGCCAAACCATTACAGGTGGCATCTTCAGGCTTGAACTGAAACTGATTATTCTGGTTTCTATAGAGGTATGTGTAGGCAAAAAACATTCACGCAACATCGTTCATTACCTTTATTCTGGTGGTTGACTCCGTTCTGGCACTTGAAATTGCCGTTGTGTGATCCTATGTGAAGTGGAATGTCTGAGGATGGGTTCCAAATGTATCCCATTATAAAGATCCTGGAATTGTTTTCTCTTCGAAAAATATTCCTACGACATCTATTATTTATGCTGTAGGAGCATCCCTACTTAAACTTTCCTTTCGCGCAGTAGATGAGATTAGTTTCAACACTGCGAAAATTCTTCGTCATTCCAACATTCCTGAGCCAAATTGCCCCAAACGTTCAACACAAGCTCTTAATTCCGTCAAATCTGATCCTGATTCAGCTAATTTGAGAGCTTATAAAGGAAACTCCACTGTTGTCATGAATCGTTCATATTATCATGAAAAATCATGCAACATCTCCAAAGTAATTCCTATAAACTCCTTCCAAAAGGTCCTCTTTATAGAAGGTTCAGTCTCACAAATCATCCGTCGTTCTTTCCTTACTGACCCAGATGAGAAATTCTTATAGATTCTCGGAAAATAGGTCACAGAAACACATATTATGTTTATTAAAAAAAAACAAAATTTCTTAGATGCTTACCCTCAAATATTAATTTTGGACGCGGATAAATGTAATAAAACCATCATAATGCGTAGAGATGACTACGAAAACAAAATAGGAAATTTAATAGATGATGTAACAACAACAATCTATATTATCAGTACAAAATGACATGAATATAATCAATGAATAAATGGTACAAAAATAGGATAATCTCTAATTACTCGATAAATATATCAATTTGCCATAATGGGCAAGTACATTATATCTATCGGTGTACGAAACTACATGGAAGTGACCTTCAAGACCCATTGTAAGTAATATTGGAGCGCCTACCTACAATTTATCAAAATTTATCAAAACATCATAATTGGAAAAAAATAATTTTATGTGGTGGAGTTTGTTTCTTTATTTACAAATATACCAGTTGTTTTGGCATTGAGTAGCACCGAAAAACGTTGAGCAGAGATTAAAACCACACACCTCTATATTAATCTGAATTTATAAATGCAGTAAAGTTTCGTTTAGAATCCACTCATTTTTAACACGGTGAGCAATATTTTGGACAAATATTCGGCTCTCCTATTTCAGCTACTATTGCTAACCTAAATACGAAATGTTTAGATAGAGTTATCTGTAACAAATTCATAAGATTTTCAACACGTATTACTTAAGCGGTATGAAGATGTATGCCTAAAGTTTGTTTCCAATGATGAAATTCCGTACGTGAAGTAAATTTAACAATACACACTGTGACCTTCAATTTACTTGTGAAATAGAAGTGGACATGAAAAAATAAAAATTTCCGAGATATGAACTAAGGCATGATTCAGATGGAAAAATAAAAACATCGTGGTGTATTAAAGAAGTTTGGCCTCAACGGTGTCTTCACTGTGATTCAGTTGCACCAACAAGTTATAAAAAAGTGTTATAAACAGCTCTACAGATCGCGCTGTCCCAGCTCGAGGACCGTCCCAAAAATATGGAAATTGTTCGTAATACACTGGAAATGAATGGCTACATGAAAACATTTTTCAACTCCATCATTAAAGGAAGAATAAACAAAATCTATAATGATACGTCATATATAAATAATATAAACGGTAATACAGATAATTTCATAAAATTACCATACATTCCGGATACGTCTTAGAACATTAAGAAATGATTAAGGAAGTATGATATAAATGTTGCGTTTGGCCAAAAACAATTATCTTCAACTATCCAGGATGTTGGAACTATTTTCACCAAAAATTTGACCGCAGTCCATACATTTCTTTCTCAATATTTGTCATCTTTATTAAAGTGAAAAGTCTGCTAGCCACATCTACATTAAATTTGAAAATACATAACCCATACACATCAATAAACAATCAATATCAAACTTGTTAATTATAGACCAAAATGTATTATGATACATTGAAACTGAATTCTTCATCAGGCCCAAACCACATGCTTCTATAGAACAAAGAACACACTTGAACCATAGGGATTTTATCTGCAAATACCCTGTATGTCAATGAGAAAAATTCATCTTCTTCTGTTTTCTGGCTGAACCAAACTTTAAACATAAGAACCCAAACCTCAGTAACTTAATACTGCAGAATATACATTGCTAAATATTTAATTAAATATATCAGAAGGTGAGCAAGAAATACAGCAATATTAAAAAAATCTGAAAATGTCTCGCAACTATATTATTAGAATAGGTATCCTTATCACGAATAACTTTACATGTACTCATGGTAAATCATTGGTCCGACAAATATACGCTACCAGGGATTATTGTATATTTATTTGAGAAGTATGTTAGTAAGGATTCAATATGATCGTATAAATATTTTACTTCACCATTCCTACAGAAGCAATAACCTAGAAATGTAAAATTGAATAAAAACATGAACTAAGTATTAAAATCATATCTCAGCACCTTCTAATATAGAATTAAATTTGGGCATGGGCATTTTTTCAAACGGAGAGATTATATCCAAACACTATACAGCTCAGAATCATTTTAAATATGCTATCCTAAAATATTCATAAGTTGGTACTCAGAATCGCACATTAAAAATTCATTAGGATTGGACAATATGTCGACCTGAAAATGTAGACTACATTAGTTTGAGTGTTATAATGGAAAAACTACATATATATCAAAATAGTAGTTTGTGATACACCTGGAAGCAATACTTCCTAATCTCCAAATGTCCACTGTGTTTTTTGGCCTACTAAATATGTATTTAATGTCGATGATAAACAAGGAGTTGCAAACTTATTATCTTACTGTAAAAATTAAGAATCAATCATATGTACTATGTTATTATTGAGCAGAATTAAATTTTTCATTTGAACCTACTAGCTGTGTTGGTAAACATTTTTCGAATCTGAAACCTTTAATACCTGAAGATAAACAAACCCACACAGTATATGAATTACATTGTTTAGATTGCGATAGGATTCATACAGGAATCTCTAAGCAATATTTACGAAAAAGTATGTAGGGTCATAAGTATGGTCATAGTACTAGAAATGAAAACTTCCACCACCCTTGCTGAACATTGTTTGGACAATCAATCCAATTACAAAAATGTTAATATTCAAGCCAACGAAACCAATTATTATGAAAGATCTATAGTAAAGTAAAGTAAAGTAAAGTAAAGTAAAAGTAATGTTATTTTCTAAATAATAATTATTATATAAAAAATTCTCGGGAATTAGGTCACATTAACACTCTGTTATAAATGTTCGAACATTTATAACAGAGTGTTAATGTGACCTAATTCCCGAAAATTTTTTATATAATTCATACTGGGTCAAGAATCTTATTATATTATAATAATTATTGTAAAATAATAACAAGATTATAAGAAAACAAGTCAAACAATACAAAAGAACTTCAAAATAAAATACAAGGACAAAAACTTACTTATTCAAGTATTCATTAACAGTGTATGGTTCACATTGCACAATAATATTGAATATTCTATTCCTAAATTCACAAAAATTCTTTATGCATTGAATATCAATTGAATTGTTGAAAAATTTGATGCACATATAGGGACAATTTTTCTCGGTTAGTGTGAGCGTATGTGCTGGATATATATATATATAAATATATACTTTTTTTTTTACATTCATACCTGGTCGGGTATATATATATATATATATACATATATATATATATATATATATATATATATATATATATATATATATATATATATATATATATATATATTCTTTTGTTGATATTCTTGAACCATTTGTAATATTTGTATGTTTTCTTGGTATATTGGTTCGTATATATACTGATAATGAAATAAAAATTCTGTTTTGACGTTTCGACAATGTTATTTCATTATCAGTATATATACGAACCAATATAACAAGAAAACATACAATATATATATATATATATATATATATATATATATATATATATATATATATATATATATATATATATATATATATATATATATATATGAAATATTACGTGTGTTGTAATTGAAAGATTTGTTGAAATCTGTAGAGAATCTTCTATGTTTGAAAATAAAAAGAAGGGATTGATAAATGTATATTCCAATAACAGTTAGCAAGTTGTTTTTCTTGAAAAAACCTCTGCAACTTTGCTTATACCCTAATCCAAAGATTATTCTTATTGCTTTTTTTTTGCTGCCTGAATATCATATCAACCTGATAGCTGTTACCCCAAAAAATTACTCCAAAACTCAATAGGGATTGAAAGTTGGCATAATAAAAAACTTTTAATGTCTTTTCCTCAAGTTGTGGTTTCATGACACGTAAACTATAAATGATAGAACTCAGCCTTTTACATCGTCGTTCGATTTCTTTACACCAGTTGAGGTTTCTATCTATATTTATTCCAAGACATTTCGAATAATCCTTCATTTCCAAAATGCAATCATTTAAATTTAATGTTTCTGGAATTTGCAGCCTACTATGGCTTGACGTAAAGATGATGCAGTTTGTCTTACTTTTGTTCAATGTGAGTTTATTATTCATACACAAATTTTCAATCTTTGAGAGTGTAGAGGCAATTTCAGTTTCGAGAAGGCAAAGGTGATTTGCAGATACTTTAATGTTACTATCATCTGCATAATTGATAAGTAACTTTCTAGAATCAGCAATAACTTGTGGTAGATCATTAATATAGATTAAGAACAAAAATGGGCCAATTATTCTACATTGAGGAACTCCCATTTGTATTGACAATTCCCCATATATGAAATCCTGTCCACCCTCCGGAATTTTCACTCTCTGCGTTCTACATTCTAAATAACTTTCCATCAAAGCTAATTGTTTATCTCTAACTCCGTATTTCTCCAGCTTTGCAAGAAGAATCTTATGATCGACCGTGTCAAAAGCCTTGGAGAGATCAAGAAAAAGTTTCTTCATTTTCCAAGGATGTTATAACTGATTCGATGAGTTTAAAGACTGCTGTTTCCGAATTATGGTCCTTAAGAAAACCATGTTGACTGTCATTGAAAATTTTGTATTTTGTGAAAAAGTCCATCAATCTATTGCATAGTAGCTTCTTATACAATTTGGAGAATGAATAAAGCAGACTGATTGGTCGGTAGTTCCCTAGATCTTCTGGATCATTTTTTTGTAGGGTGGTATTATCAACGCGGTTTTCAGAGAGTGAGGAAAAACTCCACATCTGAAAGAACTGTTCAAAATGTAGCATAATGGACTCACTATATTCATAATTGTCTCCTTCAAAATAGATAGAGGTATTTCATCATAGCCAGAGCTAGTTTTATTTTTTAGAAGATTAGAAGTTTTAATTATCTCTTCCTCTGTTACTTCGAATAAGTAGAAAGAGTTTTTTAATGCTGGTATTAGTAAGTTGTCCTCAGAATTTGAAGAAAAATTCTTCCATAGTTCAGAGGCAATGTTGACAAAATATGAATTGAAATTTTCTGCCAGTGCAAGCCTATCACCAGATAAATTGTATTCTATCTCACCTTTAGTTTTCCCTATAATGGAGTTAACTATGTTCCACATAGTTTTTGTTTTGTTGTCTGATTTCATAACTTTATTGTGAAAATAGTTATGTTTGGCCTTTTTAATTGCTTTATCATACAAGACTTTCAATTCTTTATATGCTACTAATAGATCTGCATTTTTTTTCGAGACAATACATATTTTATCAAGAAGTTGCTTTAACTTCTTGATTCTCGCATATATTCGATTTTTTTAAAGTATTTGATTTATTTATTTTCACTTGTTTCAATGGAAAATGTGTCTTGAACAGATCAATATGTATATCCATAAACACACGCCATTGTTGATTTATATCATCTAAGAGGATATTAAAAACAGATTGCCATGACGTTTTGCTTAATTCATTTTTAAATTCAAAAATACTCTGATAGTTCAGTGAACGTATATATTTGAAGCTATTTAATTGTTTCTTTTTAATATTGAAACTACTCATACTTGCGCGGTATGATCTGAAATGTGCGACTCCATTATCAATGTTTTGTAATCTGTCATATTTGTGAAGATGTTATCTATACATGTCTTCGATGTAGCTGTTATTCGTGTATATTCATTTACGGCTATTATCGCACCATAACTTTCCAATAACGTTAGAAACATATGTTTGATATTATCAGATCCTAATAAATCAATATTGAAGTCGCCTGCTATAACATATAATTCTTTTAGTCTTATCAGTATCTCAAATATTTCATCCATAACTTCTAGAAAAACTTTTATGTTGCTAGACGGTGGTCTGTAAATAGATAACACGGTCACTTTCTTATTATCAAGAATAATTTCCATAGCTGCGCATTCGATGATAAACGGTATGCTAAATGACGAGTAATCAGTCCTCTCTTTAGATTTGATCGATGTATGACAATACAGTGCCGTTCCTCCGTGTTGATTTGTATTTCTGCAAAAGGATGATGCCAATATGAAATTAGGAATGACGTATGCTGTTAACTGTTCAGCGCTTTTCCAGTGTTCTGTTAATGCTATTAACTGTGTCGCAGTGTTGTTTACGAAGCTTTCTAACCTAAACAGACTGTTTCCTATAGACTGAATATTTTGGTGAATCAGGGTATATTTATACGGAACTATAGTTTGGGTGGTATCTTCTCTAGATAACGTAAAAAAGGATTCAGGCTTGCCCCCCTCGGCCTTAAATCAGGCAATTTCAAGGCTTCCAAATCTTCATAGGGAACAGAAATCTTAAAAGAAGAATATTCTTCTGGATATTTTGAAATGAGCTTGTCACATTCAACATTATTGAAGCTATTCTCCTGTAAGTATTTTAAGACGTCTTCTTTTGAGAGTGTGGGTGAGAGTTTGCAAACATGTATATGTACATAATTTATTATACCTTCTATAGACATCTTTTCATCTAAACCTGCCCCTATTATTGTGTTTCTTTTCCTCCGGTATTTAGGTTTAATAAAATCTCCATCTTGAGAACGAGTATCAAGTTCAGGGTCTGTATTAATATCAGAATTTTCACCCCCATTTGTTTTCATGTCTTTTTGCTTTTGTGATTTAGGAGTACCTACTGATTTCTTCCTGATTATGTCACTATATAATGGCGTTTTTGCATCGTCAGGAAATTCTACGTTCCGTTTAACCTTACGATTATTATTTTTGTTTGTTTTCTCTTCATTTTGCTTTTCTACGTTTTCTCGTGCTTCGATTTTATTTGTATCAACATTTGTTAATTCATTTCTTAATTTAATATTCTCGTTCTTCAACTCCAGTATTTCGGTTTTTAGTTCTGCAATTAGAGGAACTAAAATGCTATTTAATGAACTTTTAATAGCATTGTTTATAATATCAGAAATATTGCCAAAATCTCCTTGCCTCTGATTCATGTTTTTGTCGGATTCTTTATATTCCAGATCTTTCAAATCAACTAACAAGGATGTTGTAGAGTGTACAGTGTGAGGTTAACTTATTTATCATGCAGTTTTCACATACCCAGGATTTGTTATTTCCAGATTTTTTCAGGACTTCAAGTTTTTCAATTGTTACATTTACACATGCACTATGATAATGTTTTCCACATGTCCCATTGCACGTTAAATAATCATCATACCGATTGATTGTTTTGGCGCACTTACTACACGACAACGCCATTTAATTCATTTTATCCTTCAATATTATTAATAACAATTTGGTAGATCTAGGTATTTCTTAATGTAGGAAATCACTTATTCTAACAATAATGCTTTACATTCGTAATACATATCTGTAGTGATTCTAGTTTTCAACACATATGTATTTTTGCTCATTCATTCGTTTAATTTTGTAACAAATTAGTGGTTTATTTCGTTAATCAAAACAAAGATAGTAATACTGGAGATGATTCACATAAAACGTGACTCCAAGACTGTAAATCGACGATCAATCATTGAGTCAGATTTATGCTAAGCAAATTCCTACATGCTTCTTTTTGATGTAAAAAGTATATTTCAGGTAGAATGCTGTTACATTCTATTTAAAATAGCAAAGTTTATAACCATTTACGGGGTAACAGGAAGAGAAGGGTTGAAGATTGAGACTAAATTAGACTAGAATTCTAATTTTCCTGTTTGAAAAAATATTCTATCAAAAATTGGAAACGATATTTCTTTCAAGTCTGAAGATACGTCTAGGGGTATGTCGAAAATATATTTCCAAGTTGCAATGTATATCTGATTGCAATGTAAGAATATGATATTCGGAAATGACCGAAACTTAAATCAAGGTTTTTAATTTCTTATTAACAAATCGGTAGACCACTATAAGTATACATAGGGATGAGCCCCTCGGTATAAGAGTTCGAATTCAACACATCATGCATGAAACTAAGGAAACTAGATTTGATGGAGACGATTTTGGTTCCTCGGTTCCAACGGTTCAGTCATTGGTATATGCTAAGGAATGGGACAGATGGTTCTCAATATAATGTCTTGAGCCTTGATATTGTCGACACAATTCGTTTCATCACAGAATTACGGACTAACTTTCATCTAGTGGGCGACTATCGGTAATACGTTTATATACACCTACAGTTTTAGTTACCAATATAGTTCGTTGCTCATATCGGAATGGAATTTCATAGATGTTTCGAAATTTGAATAATACAGCGACAAGAATTGGATAAGTAGATACATTATGATCACGTTCCGGATACTGTTGATAATTACAGTGTGTTCTCAATAATGTAATAATTCAATACTTTCTTATATTTATATCCTGAGTATGTGATTGAAGTTGGACGTTCCACGATTCCTTCAATTGTGCTCATGTAGATCCATAATAATACTTAATAAATTTTTAAATCTAAAAAATATTCACACCGTTTGCCAGCACTTCGAATTATCCCATATATCTGGAAATATTGACAAATTGCTAATTGGCTATACATGCTTCAAACGAATTACGTAATTACTAGAGACGAGTTCCGAAGCATACAAGAACTCAGGTGCGGACAGGATGTTTCTGGCAATGCTTCGGTAAGGGCTGAATGAACTGTCCTGAATACCGTACAAGATGCTTAGGGCCATCTTAGCACTAGGTCGTATACCAAACAATTGAAGATAGGTGAGATTGGTTTTCATACCAAAAACGAGACGAACAATATTTCAAAAAAAAAAACTAGTTAATACCGATAATTAGTGCACAGAATTCGGACTATCTTTGAATTCGAGAAAAACGGTTATAGTAGTTCTAATAAAAGTAACCTGGAAGCGGACAGAGTAGAGATAAAGGACAAACAAACAACGTTCACAGAATAAGCGTTGTTGCATGTGGATAATCTGAAAACTGACTGATATACAGTTACTTCTGATGTGCGATGTTATGTATTTTAGGGGTTGATAAACATTAGGTATAGAAACAGTTACAAAGTCTAGCTTCCCTAAGTTCCACCAGTTATAACTGTGTAACAGATTATGGAACCAGGACACGAAAGAGAGGTGTTCTGGTTGAATTTAAAACGTGTTACCCAGTATTGTGTTCTCGTTGAGGTATTTTCGCTGGGAAACTGACACAGGCATTCTCTCAACTCCAAAATGTCACAATAGTTTGATTCGGTCTTTCTGGTATTATTACTAAGATATTGAACATAAAAAAGTGTGATAACAAGCTGAAATTGTTCAACGTGCTGAAGTTTCACTCTGGAAATATCAGATGTGAATTCATTCATGCTGACGGTTTGAGTGAACTCATCAATGGTACCCATATTTGTCCAACTGAAGAATCACATGCAAGAACAAGGAAAGAATGGGAAAATTCTAATATTGAAGCAATGATCATTAAATCTACGTTGATGCAATGCGAACAGCTTCAGATTATAATGTGTACCAGAAACATGGAAACGACTGAAGACAACCTATGAACAAAGCTCTGCAGTGTAATGCTCAAACAACAGTTTTTCAACTATCGTATGTCTGAAACTAATAGCATTGTAGAACATATCACTAAAATCAGAGTCATGCCTCAAGCATTACCGGATATACATGAAAGAATACCAGACAACTGTTGCGAATGAAAAAAAAACAAATCACACACCCTTGAAAGTACTCCCAAAACTTGGAAAATTTCTATTCTCAGTGGGATCAGTAACCAGTGGGAATTTTTGTACATAATCGTATATAGCTCAGAAATGCCAGTAGTTAGTAGTTTTGGATGGAAACAAGCGAATCATTGCTGCAGAATTTTATATGAAGTACCTGAAATTGAACAGAGCAATTCAACCGAAACCATTGAATTATGTCATGAGGGATTGGAGCAATATGGTATTTCGTTCTCTGGAAGAGATGACTGATGAAGGTTTGATTCAAGATCTGCAGATAGAACGGGAACTGTATTCTGTGAAACTTGCCAATTCGGAGAACAGCATAGGAAATCTTCCTTATACCGATCTTCTTTCTTATACCGATCTGACAAACTTGGGAAGAACATTCATTCCGATGTTCTTATTCGTCTCTATATTTTGTAAGTCATAAAAGTGACGTCTTTTCCAAATTCCATCAAGTGAAATATTCAACTGAGAAGCAGACAGACGATGAAATAAAAATAATGGGAAGAAACGGAGTACTTACGTTAATCAAGTTTTCAAAAGTCATCTGAATAAATCTGGTATTATTCACGAATCAAGTGCTGCTTACACCGCTGAACAAAACGAGCTGGCTCGAAGATTCAAAATTCACGATCAATTTGTGTACCAAATTGGTATATACAGCAGTTTACTATTGTACAGACTAACATGCAAACCACAAGAAGGTAAGGCGCCATATATGAAAAACACCAGGAAACAATAATCTTGACCATCCCAGAAAATTCGGTACTACAGTCTATGCACTAGTTCCTAGAAGTTTTCAAGAGAAATTCGCCAGCAATAGAAGGAAACTATTTGAGTTGGTCCCAACTACAGATTAAACAATACAAAAATGATAAAAGTTCACGCTGTTCGAAATGTTGTTTTTAATGAAGCAAGAGTGATGTCAACTACACATACTTGAAAAATAAAAACATCCGAATTTAGAGAGAATCTTGAGTTGAGAGTAGAATCTGAGATGTAAATTGGAAGTGAATTGTTAGAAACCACCATTGAATCGGTTCGTTAGTTAATAAAGAGGAAACTAATAAGATCTTCTCGGAGGTATGAAGCAGAAATTGCTTGTGCTGCAGTCAATCCTTAGAACCATGAATAGTGCCAATAAAACTAATGAAAAACAATAAAGAGGGACTGGGTTCTTCAAATAAGAACGAATTATGATTTGAAGAGATACTACCTGAGAACCGGAAAAGGAAGGTTACAGATGGATAAACGGAGGGTAGGACTGGCCCCTAAAAATCGACTAGAGCGTGATATACGGCGTCGGGTCTGTCATCACCTTCCATTATATTTATGAGCATATTACATACTCAAAAATAAATATAATATATAAGAAATAATGTTTTTTTTTCAAATACTACCATGATTCATTATAATTTAGATGTTGTAGATACTTGAGGAATGATAGATACTTTAGGTGGTATGTACTTGCTGCATCAACGGCGATCTCACATTCGAAGCCTGGGTCCTATAACTTGAATAGTTCATAGGATTTGTCGGAGAGAATGTTACTAAGATGCTTGTAAATGTCACCGTATTTGTTGTAGCCATGGCTGCCCAATAGGGTGGCAGTACTATCGGTGTACTCCTGTTTAAGCTTTAATACCTGCAGGACTAAACGTTGGTGTTGTATTTAATACGGCTTCTGTTACCATTGCCTTAGTTAATATTGCCGCTATTATCTCTATCACAGCAGAGCTGAGATTTAGTGATTCAACGGCGAGAGTATACGGCACTGAACATCTTACAGTTGAGAACAAGGCGTTATTGATGAGAGTGACAACGGTATAAAATTTCTGTGGGTGGAAGACTGTAAAATTTTTGCTAGAAAGACTGAAAATAGTAGGATCATTCACATTTCCATGGATAAAGACATGGCGCTGATAAAATAAAATAGGGTATTTACGGAATTCATGGGGTGTTATCTCTTTTTCTTAATTATATCTAAATAGTCAATTAAATAGGAAAATTGAATGTACTCAATGGATAGCACGGGTATATCAGTGTACTATCAGAACTGTAGAGGCTTAAGAATCAGGACACATGATTTGTATTCATCAGTTTTAAGGAATAGCTATGATATAATTTGCCTGACGGTGACCTGGTTATTGTCTGGCTAAACTTCGAGCGAACTTTTTGACCCGAGATATGCTGTATATCGTAGGAACAGAGACTATGATGTATGTCGTCAATCTTTCTGGGTCCCCGGACACAACGGAGTTGCAGGGAACGGAATGGCCGACTCTCTGGCCAGGCGAGGGTCGTCTAGCGCCATTATCGGGCCGGAGCCGATGGTCGCTTTATCAAACTGCGTAGGTGGCCTCGCCCTTTTGGAACAACTAAATAAAGAGTGGTCTAAACTGTGGCGAGAATCACCACGCATGAGGCAGGCCAAGCTCTTCATCAAAGAGCCTGTGCCTAGGCTCTCAAAGAAACTCCTTTCTCTAAGCAGAAGGGACATCCGAGAGATGACTGGAATCCTAACCGGTCATTGTCGTCTTAACAAACATCTCCACACTATGGGCATCGCAGATGACCCAATATGTAGGAAATGCAGAGAGGTGGAAGAAACTGCCTCTCACATCCTGTTGGAGTGCCCAGCGTTGGCATCCCTCAGGCACCGACACTTCGGAGAATTAGAACTGCTCCCGGAGGAACTTATGGGAGCCGGCACTAGCAATATTCTGGGTTTTTGGCGGGCCACAAACCTGCTAGAATAGAATAGGCTGCTGACTACGGGGCGCACAATGGGCCCAACTAAGTAGCCTATGGGCATCAGGGAGCTTAGCCTCCCACCCTTTTCCTTGATGATGATGATGATGATATCATACCGGCATAAAGTTTAGGCAAATGCAGGAATACTCACTCAGGTGTTGCAGAATTTTTATGTATACAATGTAAAATCACCTCAGGGTGACGCAGCAGAACTGTGTTCAGCATATGCCTGACATATATCCCGCCAAACTCTAGGGTAGCGGTTTATGACTATGACATTGTAAGCCTTAAGCAGTTATATACTAATGGTGACAGTAACGGGAGGTTTTTGATTTTCGGGGACTACAACGTTGGCAACCCTGACTGGAGGGCATCTCATGATTTTGCGGTGCTTGCCGTTACCAGTTAGGGATGCATTGGCTGAGGTGGTACTTGATGGTATGAACTTCTATGGGCTACAACAGTACAGCCTAATTAGAAATGATGAAGGACGCATATTAGACTCAGTTTATTCAAAATCCACTCCATGCATAATGATCCACTGAGTAATATTGATAAGCATCATCCTCATTTGGTTGTTTTCTTGAATTTGAATTACTGTAGCCTTAATCAAACATTGAATTCATATGAATGGAGTATTGCTATGAATCATCTCCCTATGAACGAAGCAGTTGAGAAGTTTCATGAAATATTGTTCCAATCCATAGACATGTTTGTACCACTTGCCATGCAGAGGATTTCGGGGTATCCTGAATGGTGTAGTGAAGATTCAATTAACCTGATGAAGATAAAAATAAACATCATTGTGAATACAAAAAATACAAAAATATCTCAGACTACAATTATTACTCCAGGTGAAGACTGGAATAAAAGAATGTTCTAAAACGTATATAGAGACAATTGAGCGTGATATAGTGAGGAACTCTGAAAGATTTCGTTCGTATGCCAAAAAAAAAAGAAGTAATATGATGCCTTACCAAATGTGATGTGTCTTGGTGATAAGTTTGTTGCCGGTTCAACTGAGATTGCAGAGGCGTTTGCTGGACATTTTGAATCCGCTTACGAGCCTTACGAAAAATGTGAAATTTCCGGAATATATCAACCCAATTTCCCAATCGGTGATCGTTTCAGTACTTTTGTTATTGATGTTTCGGAGGTGGCAGGTAAGCTCAAAAGATTGGATGTCAATAAGGGGAGGGGACCAGACAGCATTGATCACTACTTTGTTAGACAGTGTGCGACATCCTGGACGTTTCCTTTGTATCTGTTATACAATAAGTCATTGCGGGAATGAACTTTTCCAAATAAATGAAAGGAATCGAGTGTCACTCCAATCCCGAAAGAAGGCGGAAAAATGATATAAAAAACTATCGTTCTATGGTTGAAATTTCGATTTTTGGGGAAATCCTTGGATCCATTGTTAATGATAAGATATTACGCCATGTGTCGCCTTATCTTAGCGAGAAGCAACATGGCTTCATATCTGGCAGATCTACAACGACTGATCTTCTCAGGTACAGTGCATTTCTATGTGAGTCTTTAGATAAGAGAAGACAAGTGGACTCAGTATATACGGACTTCTCCAAAACATTCGATGAAGTCAATTTCTGATTGCTTCTCAAAAACCTAGCAATGTATGGTGTTGTAGGGAATATGATGAAGTGGTTTGAGTCGTTTTTAGATGGTCGTCAGCTGCAAGTAGTATTGAATGGCTTCGCATCAGAAAAGGTTACGGATGTTCGACTTGCAGCAGCTTGAACTCAAGAGGATAGTCTCAGACTTACTGACGTCATCCAAAATAATAAGATACAAATATGATTTTGAGCTGCTGAAAATGATAAGCTTAAGGGCTGGGAGTGCGTCTACAAGATCAACCGATCTTTTTCACATTAAGCGCAGTAATACGAATCTGTGTTTACATGGTTCGCTTGTTCGAATGTGTGGTGAATACAACAGGGTCTCTTATAACCTAGATATATTTCACGATTCATTTACAGTCTTTATAAATAATGTAATTCATATTATGTTTTATCCCACTGGCTGATCACGGGATGTTATAGGTATACTCTACTTTATTGAAAAATCTTTTTATTCTGTGGAGGAGTATAATAATATACAAAAATAGTGATTTAAATTCTCTCAACAAATGTTTTTTAATCATAAATAGGTACGTGATTTTGTTTTATAATTTTACATTTTAATTTACATGCAATTAGTGTTTAATATGTAGTTCTTATAACACAATTATTTTAAAGTATCTGTTTCATAGTTTTAACAATATATTCTTGAATTTTTGTCTTAATTTTTATTCCTTGTTGTGAGACTTGTGCAAATACCATTGTATATTAGCATGAATAAATTACTTACCTTAGTAACTTACTCACTTACTTACCTATAGGTGTCTATGTATAATATCGCTCACTGGTTGTATGCATATATTGACTAGTGTTGTTTATTCTTAAATGATATGTCGAAATACACACACTATTCAACGTTATAATGTTGGATATTGATACTTTTGTTTAAATATGTACTTTTCATATTGTAACAATCTGTTATTGGACACATTCCGTCTGTTGATTGTTCTACTGTTCTAATAAATAAATCTGGAGGGCGTATCTTGCCCTTTCGGTGTTCCCCTATACACCTCCTGCAAAAATCTTCAACGGTTCCTCGATTCTCTATACTATGATTGTTCACGATTTCTTGCAGTAGCTCCTTCTTCAGTAAATTCACCAAGGAGACTTTTGAATCCACTTCCGGTGTTTCTATTTGATTTTCCTCCCCCGATGACTCTGATTGTGCCATTTCTCCGAATTGAGTCAATCGTTCCCAATAATATTGGTAGTGGTTGGCTTCGGCACTTCAGGTTTAGTAGGATGAGCTTTTGAAAATCGGTACAGACCTTCTTATCGGTTTGGGAAGACAACAAAACCACTTGCCCCACATTGGACAACGTAATTCCAATTTGAGGGAGCAACTAAAAAATTAAACCAATGCACCCAAAAATATTATCAACTGCTTCCTTACCGTCGATTTAGTTGGAAAAGAACTATGACTAGACCAGTCAGAGTCACGGTTGACTGGGCAAAATAGGGGCAGAGGACAAAATTTTGGAGAAACAACAATACTACTGCTTATGAAACAATCAATTTTCAAATCCTATCTACGGTACCGAACTTCAAATTTCCCCAAAAACAAAAACTCATTTGGTCTATTTTCAAAAGTCCCCGGGCTCCGGCGTCATTTGTGACGTGCTTTATTCCTTTTTCCGCCTCAGATACTTACAACGGCTTAAAACGGTTTTCCAATTTTTCAGGATCTGGATCAAATTAGTTTAACTTTGATTTTCGGGGGCTTGATTTTACTGAAGGCTTATTCCCCGTCCAGAACTTCGGAAAGGGTCCTCAATATAAAGTTATCACAATGCTGTATATGAACAGCTTTTTCACAGGTAGTATCTTAGTAGAGAAGATAACCAGGCAGATAGCGAGGCAGAATGTTCAGCACTAGATTACAGATATCACGTGTATTTAATGTTTGCTGGTTAGTTCTTTGACTATAATTAGACACAAGACTGAATTCAAATTTGAGCCCACTACAATATTGCATTCATTCAGGATGATGAACAAATTATTTGAACGAAACTAATCAATGTAAAAAATTGAAGATACATAGAGGGAAGCAAGAAAACTATACTACACTAAGCTATTAAGTGGAGAAACATGAGGTGAGCACGGCAAATTTACTAAGGGACGATCAAATAAAACCCCCAATATTTATTAAGGCAACGGATACGTGAAGTTAGGTTCTTCTCATTACGCGGGTATGCAAATGCTTACAAATAACCAAGCTACAGGGAAACTGATGTTTATATTCACCTCAAACCAGTAACGAACAAGTAGTTCACAATCAAAGTAGTATGTGAAGTGTGTGACTCAAAAGCTAATCTAGAAAAAGCGGATAAGTGCGGTACACGCTCAGTTCCAGTGATCGGACCCGCTTCGCCTACCATCAGAAGTTTCTCAATATGCTCTATGTTAACTCCGGTACAAACAATAATTTTGCTCACCCTATCCAGGTTAGTACGCGGAATAACTCTCTTAAATAGGGACTCACCGGTAATTGTACAATGGCGCCAGATCTTTCATACAATACATTCCCAAGAAATTAACACTGACATATTCTTACTTCAAGAGATACTATGTATGCAAGAGCTTGCAATATGTCGTCAACAGACAGTTTAGGAACTTCAAAAAGGTCAACAATTAAAAGTTATGTCAGATTACAACAATGACCAAAGCATCCTTGATAAGCAAAGAAAATACTTCATTGGTCAGAAATGACATCAACTGGCGTGCATTTGTGGGTCCTATAAAAAGGAAACAGGAACCAGACAGTTAGCATTTACATCCAAGATCCAAAGCATCTTCTGCAGCTCAAGTATAATTCCATAACCTTAGTTTTTTGATAACATCGGAGAACTCAAGTATTCTCTGTAGGTTCGATAAGTTAAAGTAACCGAAGCAAGTAGTGTTCCTGAATCTTCATAACAAAGTTCAAGGTTATAATAACCACAATTAATAAGTAGCATCGTAGACATTGATATAGATCCAGAATATTATTGCAGTAGTTTTATATTTTAACATTCAAACAAAATATCGTGTTTAATTCCATATAATATAAGAAGATCATTTTTATTCAAATCAATCAAAACAAATCAAACATAAAATAAATATAATTGAAATCAAAACAAAATAAAAAGCTAGCCGGAATATTAAAAGAAAATTTCATACAAATATAATTCATTGAAGTTTATAAATAAAAAAAAAGTGAAGCCTTTTTTATAATAGTATATACAGATTGTTTGTGATTGGGGTGATATGTTGTATATACAGGTTGTTTGTAAGAGGCATATGTCACGTGGACTGTCATGGCAGCTGTGTTATGGTGTCTGTCACGTGAACTGTCATGAAGTTTATCACGTGGTCTCCAACAAGTTGTCATCGCGTCTGTCAAGTGATCTTCAGAAAGGTGTCATGACGTCTGTCACGTGTTTGTCATATATGTTCAAATAGTTGCGCGCCATCTATAAATGAACTGTCATAGTGTTTGTCACATGTTCAGAGTCATGGCGTCTGTCACATGTCTTATGTATCTACTTAGTAATCATCAGGCTGAAACCGGAAGTGTCGACACATTTTCACACCGGAAGCGGAACCAAAAGTGGTTATTTTATTGCATACTCGTAATCTACATGAGGTGATAAATAAGAATATTTTACTTATATAGCGATCTATCCTACCGATCTTCCGCGGTGAGGGTTTGAAATTTTCATTTCCCAAAGTATAGCTTTATGAGTGTCAAATGGAAGTTTCCGACGCGTGAAATGTGAATTTTCAAGTTTTTCATCACAAAAATAATATGATGCATGTAAATGAGGAAGATTGTCCAACTATAGCATCATGGGTATTGAATGGAAGGCCTTGACGTGCAAAATGTGAATTTTCATGAAAAAATTCAACATGACGCATGCAAATTGGGAAAAACGTTTAACAACTGAGTAGAGACATAAGATTTCACGAAAAGGAAAATATAGGTATGAGACAACTGAGCAATTTGAGTGTCGAGGATGGGTGTGTTGATGGCAAATTTCGTAATCCTGACCTCAATTTTGAAAGGAACCCTGTATGAAAATGCCCCCCATCGAGTGGAACGTATTTATATTAGTTGAAGAACGGATTTCAAAAATGCATGCAACCGAACGAAAAGGCAACCGAAGAATCACCAAATGATTAATGACAACCAACTAGAGGTTTTACATATGACATTCCTAGAATGACGTCTATGTTCAGCTATAAACTCAGATTATTATTTCACGATGGCACTGAGTGAACACTATTGATTGACAAACTGAAGGAGCACAACCAACAGAAGCGATTGATTCTCAAACTGGAGCGACACCACAGGAAGAAAATGAAATTTATACAATGCAGTATTTTAATCTCAGCGTCTTATCAGTTTTACCACTTAAGATTCTCATTAAAAATGTAACAAAACATATTAATAGAGAATAATTACGATAAGTAGGCGGTGTTTTAATGAATCAAACACCTGGCGATTATAGATTACGGACGATGATGACGTCACTGATTCAATCCGGCGACCATAGTTTACGGACGATGATGACGAAACTGCTACAAAGCCGTCGTCAACACACCTACCAGGCTGGCCTCTCGACTGAAACGGCCTTGCATCATCTAGTCACAAGAATAGATTGTGCTATGGCCCGGGAGGAACACGCCCTGGGGGTATTTATGGACATCGAGGGGCATTTGATAACACGTCCGTCGAGTCTATCTGCTCAGCCGCTGAGAAGCATGGAGTCAGTTCAATATTGATCCGGTGAATTGGGGCCATACTATCTACGCGTGCGATAAAGGCGCAACATAACGGATGCGTTATACAAACCACCACTACAAAAGGCTGTCCACAGGGAGGTGTCCTATCTCCGCTTCTGTGGTGCCTTGTAGTCGATGGATTATTGGAGGAACTGGAAGAGGCTGGGTTTTATGCCCAAGCCTATGCCGATGACTTGGCTGGCGTCACCTTCAGGCGGCACTTGGGGACGCTGTGCGAGCTGCGAAATACGCTGCTCAGCATAGTGGATGGCTGGTGCCGCACGGAGGGGCTAAGGGTAAATCCTGACAAAACGGAAGTTGTTCTGTTTACAAGGGAACGCAAGCTGGGCACACCACCAGAGATTAGTTTCTCTGGCAGGGTCCTGCCTTTCAAAGGGTCGGTGAATTTTCTGGGAGTAATTCTAGACTCTAAATTGACCTGGCGCGAACACGTCGAATATCGAGTGAGGAAGGCCTCTGCGTCATTTCGGGCGTGCAGAAGAGGTTTCAGCAGCACATGGGGTCACAGCCAAAGATCCTTTATTGGATCTATACTGCTGTGATTAGACCTATGGTTACCTACGCGGCGGTAGTGTGGTGGTCAGGGACAAGGACTGGTATTCCCAGCGCCTCTTTGACCGTCTGCAGCGACTTGCATGCGTAGGCATACTGAGCGGCATGAGGTCGGCTCCGACGAGAGCCCTTGAAGCTCTTGCTGGATTACCACCTCTACAGTTATACATCAAAACTGAGGCCATGAGAACAGCGTATAGGTTGAAGGGCCTAGGCCACTGGACCAAAACGTACCATTCTCGATGAGTGTCCCATCGATTCTAAATGCCACATACTAGAAATAAAGCAAGATAGCATGATTCCTGCTATATGTCTCACTTCTCCCAAAATCCTCATCCCGGATAGGGGAGATTGGAACAACGATACCCTCACCCAACTACCGTATGGTTCACCGATGGGTCCAAGGTAGGTCAGGCTTCTGGGGCGAAAGTGTACCTAAAAAGGCCAAGGATCACTATCTCAGTGACTCTAGGTGCTTACTGAACGGTTTTTCAGGCGGAGGTCTACGCAATACTGACTTGTGCCATGGAAAACTTGCGAAGAAACTATGTAAATAGGCGCATATATATCTGCACAGACAGCCGGCTGGCTCTGGGAGCTCTCAAATCACCCAGAGTCACATCAAGGCTCGTCAAAGAATACAGGGATGCACTGTCTGAACTAGCTAGGAGAAATAAAGTCCAACTCATCTGGGTCTCCGGACACAGCGGAGTTGTAGGGAATGAAATGGCCGACTCTCTGGCCAGGCGAGGGTCGTCTAGCGCCCCTATCGGGCCAGAGCCAATGGTCGCTTTATCAAACTGCGTAGGTGACCTCGCCCTTTTGGATCAACTGAATAAAGAATGGTCTAAACTGTGGCAAGAATCACCACGCATGAGGCAGGCCAAGCTCTTCATCAAAGAGCCTGAGCCCAGGCTCTCGAAGAAACTCCTTTCTCTGAACAGAAAGGACATTTGAGAGATGACTGGGATCCTAACCGGTCACTGTCGTCTCAACAGACATCTCCACACTATGGGCATCGCAGATGACCGACTCATGCGACTCGTACGATTTTGAAATCACATGATCTGTCACGCGGTGAGATATGGTGTCTGTCACTTCGACGGAGTGTCTGTCACAAGGTGTCATGGTGGCTATCACGTACCATAGAGCTGAAGGTTACAGAGCTAACCCAACTCAAAACCATAGAGCATCATGGTGGTTGAAAGAGTTGTCATGATGTCTGTCACGTGAGGTCTTCATCGAGGTGTCATGTCGCGTCTTGGAGGGTGTGACGTGGTGGATCCATGAAGCATCTGTCACGCGAACTGTCAAGACGGATCTATGAATGTCAACCATAGCTTTATTGGTATCAAATGAAAAGTCTTGATATGCAGAATGTTAATTTTATTGAATTGAAGATCCTACGATCATAGTTTACCAACGGTGATGACGTCACGGATGGCATTCATTGTTTCAATCCGGCGACCATAGTTTACGAACGATGATGACGTCACTGCTTCGAACCGATGACAGTAACTGATTCAACCCGGCGACCATAGTTTACGAACGATGATGACGTCATCATTGTTCACGAACTATGATGGGCTAATGAGGAATAAAATGTGAATAATCATAATGTTTGTAATACATTCATGCACATGTTTTATCGCATGATTCAACACATGCTTTAACATTCAGACACGTGTTTCAACATTCAGACACGTGTTTCAACATTCAGACACGTGTTTCAGACACGTGTTTCAGCATTCAGACACGTGTTTCAGCATTCAGACACGTGTTTCAGACACGTGTTTCAACATTCAGACACGTGTTTCAGCATTCAGACACGTGTTTCAGCATTCAGACCTATTTAACATATATTTGATACCTGATTTTGAGAGAGAAGTGTAGAAGTACCTAACCGCGTGATCGGACATACACAATATAACATCATCATCTAGTATATAAACAAATGCTTATTAACATATGTTCCAGTATGATTTCGATTTGCCTTCAGGAATGATGAAGATTGTTAAGCAAAAAGATTCGTTGAGTATTATGAACTTGGGGTCAAGCAATGAGAATGTTGAACAACCACAACGTCACAGCTCTTTGCTGCCTAATACTTTACGAACAATAATCTGTGGTCCAAGTAATTGTGGGAAAACAAATGTGATGTTATCTCTATTGTTAGATGCTAACGGCCTGAAATTTGAAAACGTGTACATATATTCAAAGTCTTTACACCAACCAAAATACCAGTTACTAAAGGAGACATTGAAGAAAATTGAGGGGCTTGGATATTTTCCTTGTACCGAAAGTGATGAGGTCATAGACCCCACAGAAGCGAGGCCTAATTCAATCATAATATTCGATGACGTGATGTTTGAGAAACAGGAGAAAATTCGTGCTTATTTTTCAAGAGGGAGACACAACTCAATTGATAGTTTCTATCTTTGTCAGTCTTTTGCTAAATGTCCAAAACATGGATTGCGCGACAATGCCAATTGCTCGATTATTTTCAAACAGGATGAACTCAATTTGAAACATATATTCACCGATCATGTAAGCACCGACATGTCACTCGAAAAATTCAAAGAGATATGTAGCGTATGTTGGAAAGATAAATATGGATTCCTTATGATAAACAAAGACTGTGATATGAACAAAGGACGTTATCGCAAAGGTTTTGATAGTTATATATACATCTAACATGTATATATACTTTCATTTGAAATAGACAACCCGCTCAGCATGGACGTGGGTGTGGGTAACATGCTTAAAGAAAAACAACAATTGAAGAAAAAAATTTGGGAGTTAGCAAACGTTGTGAGGAAAAAATGTATGGCTGTGAAATTGGGTAAAGCTGAAAATGATGAGATTCTAGATAATATGTTCAGGAATGTATCTAAACCTCTGGAGGAAATTGCGAAAAATGCTGAAATAATCAAACAAAATTCGTTGGTTAAACCTAAATGTATTGTTTCTACAGCAACACAAATGGAGAACATACCAACCCCAAATATTGTAACTGAAGGGGAAGAGTTCGTATATAACCCCCAAAATACTGAGGAGGATGTGTTTACCCTCGAACCTACTATCGATCAGATTCGTGAAGAATTCAGAAAACATAAGAAAGATAATGCAGAGGCTACAGAGGAGTTTCTGCAACAATACCCCACATTAGCACGTTATTACTTGGAAGGATTCCTATTGGATGATGATGTCAAGAAATACGATGATAGAATGGGATTGCAATATAATTCAACTTTAGACAAATGGTTCATGGGTAATCAACCTATAGAAATTGATAGTGAGAGTAATATAATTATCAAGGGTACTCCGTTCAAGGGTACCACAGGACTGTATAATTTGATATTTTACAGAGATGTTCTACCTGATACTTACACTGTGGAAGATGGGAAAAATTACAGTCAAATGATGGAAATGACTAGTGCCCATAGACGTAATAACGATCCAGCTGATCGAATAAGAAACATTGTAAAATACAAAAATGTACTGAAACCTTTGATTAATTCCATGAAAAAACCCAGAGCCAAAACATACACTGGAAGTGCATATATCAAAAATGATATGCTTGAATATAACGAGAAACCTATCGAATATGTTTATTGGGATGACGTTAACGAAATTGTGGATAGACTGAGACTTCTTGCTGCATCCTCGCATGCCGGTAACCATAATCATCGCAATGAGATAATCTCTATAATAGAAGAATTGATAGAGGCAGGGGTAATTGAACAAAAACCAGGTGTAAGACAAATTCATCACAGTTATAAAGATGGTTTCAATGGATAAGTTTGGCAGTCCATGCACTCTTCCATGTGGATATATGATACAAATGTATTTAATAATAATTTCAAACAAGTTCACGGACAAGGATTATTCCTAACGAGCGATGGAAGTTATGATATGGAAAATCGTAGATTGTGCAACGTTAAATCACCGAATGATGATGGAGATGTTGCAAATAAAGTATATGTTGATAAATTAACACACAAACTGAATCTGAAAACGGAAACCAGTCTTGAAGATACCTTCAATGTTAGGGTTGATAATTTGATCAAAGATATCAACAAGGATCTGGATGAACATAACTCAACGAATGACAAGGTTATTCTCAACATTGATAAACATCTGATGGACATTCAGAATAAATATAATGGAATGGGGATCTATATAAAATCAGAGTATAAAACAATCAGTGATAGTGTGAGGGAAAACAGAAATGAATTGAAAGAGATCAATAACACATTTAACAGTGTGAACATGCGTCTAAATGACATTACTAGTAAAGTGGAGGCGTTAGAACGACGGATGACATCTGTGGAACCTTCTAAGAAGAGACCCTCATCATCCACAACAACAAAGCAGGGCTCTGTGAAACGTATATCTCCAAATCCTGTGAATATACCCAAAAAATTAATTCTACACTAGATTTCCACATTGATAAGATGAGTAGAGAACAAGTTGTGCATGAGCTTCATAAGCCGAGTAGGAAGAATTTCAAACGACGCAGAACGATCATAAAAGGTTTGGATGATTTGTGGCAAATGGATCTGGCAGAAATGGGTAATTACGCTCGTGAAAATAGAGGATTCAAATACATTTTGATTATGATCGATTGTTTCTCGGAATTTCTATGGACACGCCCGCTGAAAACAAAATCAGCCGAAGAAGTTCGGAAAGCGGTCAGTTCTATATTGCTAGAAGGACATCGTAAGCCTAGGAATCTGCGAAGCGATCAGGGAAAAGAATTCTCCAATAAACACTTCAACGATCTAATGAAGAAACATAATATCAATCATTATAATACGTATAGTGTGAAAAAAGCAGCCATTGCTGAACGTGTCATTCGAACGTTAAAGGAATCGCTCTACAAACATTTCAGTCTTAGCGGGAAATACAAATGGCTTGATATACTTGAAGAAACCACAGAAAATATAATAAACGTAAACATAGTACTATAAATATGGCTCCAATAAAAGTGACGAAACAGATTGAGAGCGAGATATTGAAGCGATCCTACTCACACATCAAGTTAGCTCTGCCTCACAAATACAACGTTGGAGATGTGGTACGAATAAGTAAGGCTGAACATATCTTTGAGAAGGGATTTACGCCCAATTGGAGTACGGAATTATTTAAAATCATCAAAGTAAAAATTACCAACCCGGTCACATATCTACTAGAAGATATGACCAACGCACCAATCAGCGGCTGTTTCTTCGAGGAAGAATTACAGAAAACAAAACAACCCGATGTGTATTTAGTAGAAAAAATATTACGAAAGAGGAGGGGTCAACAGTATGTGAAATGGTTGGGTCTAGATAATAATCACAACAGTTGGATCAATAATTCGGATCTCGTTCAATGAATCCATCATTGACCATTTGGAGATTATTAGGAACAAACAATTAGCTGGAATATTATTGACTCGATTGTATGGTTATTATACAATGAATCCATCATTAACCATTTGGAGATTATTAGGAACAAACAAATAGCTGGAATATTATTGACTCGAGGGTATGGTTATTATAATAGAACAAAATTCCGTGAATATGAGGGTGAATCAAGAGTGAAGATTATAATATTTGAAACATATATTGTTAAGATTATACTTAAGTCTTTTGTATTGAGAAAATTTTGAAATTAATAAAAAATATTATTTTGAGATCTTTGGTCTTTCTCCCTCCCCTCGTTAAATAACGGTGCAATCTTGAATTTTCATCAGTCTGTATGGAAGCGTACGTAGGAGGAGGTGTTCTCAATACGCTTATAAACAAGCTCCCGTTTGAACTTCATATTCCTGGTTATCAATTCTGTGGTCCCGGTACAAAATTAGAAGAACGGTTGAGAAGAGGAGATTCAGGTATCAATCCACTCGATAAAGCTTGCCGCCAACACGATATTTCATATTTGCGAAACGCTAGTTTGGAAGGACGTCACGAGGCGGATAAAATATTAGAGAACGCTGCTTGGCAACGGGTCAAATCTAAAGACACAAAATTTGGAGAAAGGATTGCCGCTTTCGGTGTAAATAAAATTATGAAGACAAAGAGGAAATTGGGAATGGGTATGAGAAAGAAGGTTGGGTTCGGAAGTGCAATTGTCGATGGGGTGAGAAAAGTTATGAAGAATAAGTTTGACTCATCCAATCTGAAGAAAACATCCCAAACAGCGTTAAAAGTTGCACGAAAACAAATCAAAAAAGCAGGTGGTCGGAAAAATGTTCGGTTACCAAGAGTAATTCCTATTCCAAAGACTGGAGGATTTCTACCATTTTTAATACCTCTGTTTGCCGGCTTATCAGCTGCTGGAGCATTGGCGGGGGGTGGTGCAGGCATCGCTAAGGCCGTCAACGACAGCAAAGCAGCTCGGAAAACCTTGGAGGAAACGGAAAGACATAATAAAACAATGGAAGCTATAGCTTTGGGGAAACAAGGATCTGGTCTATATTTGAAAAAGTAACGCAAAGGTCTTGGTCTATATTTAAATAAACATCCAAAAAACTGTCAGTAAACCTACCCAGAAGACCTCTGACCGATCTTGATCTACGAAAACTAGCAAAAGCTCTGAAAATTCCCCATTTCAGAGGAGTATTTATGCGTGATGAACTGCCATCCAACGGACCATGGAAAAACGAGCGTGGAATAGTTAATTTAGATAGCTCGGACAATGGAGGCACTCACTGGGTTGGGTTTAATAAAGTCGGTGATACAACTTTATATTATGATAGTTTTGGCAATTTACGCCCCTCTCGCGAACTAGTGGATTATTTCAAAAAGTGTAAGATATTATTCAATCACGATAATTTTCAACAATATAACACTTATAATTGTGGTCAGTTATGTTTAGATTTCCTCTCTAACTCTTCAGTTGTGCTCGACTAACCCTGCATTTATTAGAATATAAATAGATTGTTGGTAAAGTTTGCATCAATCATGTCTCAGACGTTCACTATCACGGGTAAGAGCTCCCGCTTATCTGTAGATTTCCACCCACCTATAGAACTAGATCCTCATTCATATTATTCTATCGCACTTGTTGGCTTGCATACGTACAATAGCATTCCGAACATTGAAGAAGGTTTTGATAAATTTTATTATAAAAATGTGAAGGGTGAGGAAGAAGTAGTAACTATACCTACGGGGTCCTACGAGTTGACAGACATCGAGGATTTCATACAAAGTGCAGTTTGTGGGATAGGAGTGGAGCAAGAAGAACGTGACCGGAAATTATCAATAAAATCTAACAACAACACTCTACACACAGAGCTGAAGAGTGATTTTGAAGTGAATTTTATTCCTAAAGATAGTATAAGCGAACTGTTGGGATTCAGCAAAAAGAAATTGACATCTCGCGAACTACACGTATCTGATCGACCTATAAACATAATCAAAGTTCAAACAATACGAGTAGAGTGTAACTTAACCGCAGGAGCATATTATAACAATAAGATAGCTCATACGATATATGAGTTCTCACCTCTTGTACCACCTGGGTTTTCCATTGATATAGAGCCGAAGAATCTTATTTATCTACCGGTCATCAGCAAGACGTCCTTCGATAACATCACGCTGAATATTTTAGATCAGAATTGGAAACCGGTAAATTTTCGTGGAGAAGAAATTATTATACGATTGGAATTGAAAAAGATCGTTAGGGATTATACCTCACAACAATAAATAATAATCCAATACTTACCACCACTCATTATATGAAAGGAATTCAACTGAGAAGGTTGCAGTAGCCATCACTTGAGAACATGGGTTTGGATTTCAGCAATAAAAGACATCTCCATAGTGGTCATCAGTCATTATCTACAACGAGCTCGAGGAAGAAGGTTGCTTCTGCATCACTATCATTGGAAAATATCAATTTTTTGAAGTCTCTTGGTTACAATGTCGGAAAAACTTCAAATATTCAACGAGCCAAACTTCAATGAAGACATCATCCGGGAAGAAACTCATACCTACTATCCACACACAACATCTTTTGGCAACAGCGATGAAATTGAGATATTAATCAATCAACAAGATGTGTTGGTAGATTTGGCATCGTCTGCTTTATTCATCGAGGCAGAATTCCAGCCAGAAGCAAGTGGTGATGGTGAATGTAAACTAACGAATAATTTCGGAGCGTTTCTCTTCGAATATATTAGTTATGAATTGAATGGAAAAGAGATAGACAAAGTACGTGATCCTGGTATTGTCAGCACCATCAGAGCTTATCTAACATATGCCAAACATGAATCTATACCTCTAGCTATTTCTGGATGGTCATTTAAGGATGTATTGAGTTCAGTCTACAATGATAAAATCAATTTATGGATACCGTTGAATTTCCTACTAGGCCTATTCATTGACTATAACAAAGTTTTGAGTGGAAAACATAATCTGCGCTTGATAAGATCTCGAACCGATAACGATTGCTATACTAATAGCACAGGCACGAAAACGGCTAAAATAAATGTGAAGACGATAGCATTAAAAGTGCGACATGTGTTTCCAAGTGATCAAGTTAAATTTCAAATGTTGGGGAATTTGAGTGTTGAGAAGCCTATTTTGTTTCCATTCCGTAGTTGGGATCTGCATGAAAATCCGTTGATGAAGGAGAGCACTCGTGACATTTGGGCTGTTTAAACTTCAATGAATTTGGAACGACCCAGATATGTGATTCTAGCTTTCCAAACTGATCGAAAAAATAATTCTGTTAAGCACAGTGCATATTTCGATAATAAAAACTTGCTAAATGTTAAATTATACTTGAATTCAGAGTGTTATCCATATGAAGCAATGAAATTGAATTTCACCGACCAGCAATACGTGGAAGCATACCAGATGTACTATGATTTCCAGAAATCATTTTCAAATAAAATAATAAGCGAACCCATGTTAGATTATATAGCATTCAAGAATAGAGCAATTTTTGTGATTGACTGTTCAAAACAAAACGATGCTATAAAGTCATCAACAGTTGACGTCAAACTAGAGATGGAAAGTTTCCTGAATTTCCCCAAAAACACCAGGGCTTATTGCATCATCATTACCGATCGTACAATGGAGTATTCTCCGATTACAGGATCAGTTCGGAATTTGGTGTGAAGAACCAGGTGATGAATCATAATGTTATAATTTTAGTTCTAAATGATGTACTATCAAAATGTATCTTTCCCAATAAATTTTATTATTATTATTATATTTGATATTTTATTTCTCAAACGGTAGGTGGTGATGTAAACATCCGACGATCATAGTTTGTAAATGATTGAAACAACTAGTGACGTTATCAGTCAGTTATCAACGTTTGCAATGATATCGAAACGGAGAGTTACCCCCCACCCTCACTATTCACGTTCACGTGTTCTCACGTATGTAAGAGAGAATCATTTCAGAAAATGTTCAGTTATAAAAATGAACTTAGCAGCGTGCGTTCGTGATTCAAATGTGGCTACATGGTCCACCAACAATCTTATTAAGTTAACAGTTAATGAAGTGTGTCTAAAATTTGGGATCGATATAAGAAACGATAAAAGAAACTATTTATTTTGGAATATTCAACTAAACCAACGCGTTCTGATGAATGAAGATCTATTGGATTGGTTAGGTTATCGCGGCAAAAAATATCATGCTAAAAAGGGTGTTATAACAAGATTGTTGAGGAAAAACCCGCATATACACCATTTAGAAATTTGTGATAAGACTGATGCACGAAAGAAATATTATGTTCTAGATGCTATTGATTTCGAATCATTATTGATGCAAATGCGAACTCCTAAAGTCATCGAGTTACGTGAACTGTTTTCGTTAATGAAATTTATTATGATGAAATATTGTGAGTACGAGAAATTCTATGAACAACAAGAACGTCAAAGAGCTGAGGAACGTGAATGTCTTGCGAAAGAACGATCTCAACGCTTATCTCAACAAATTCAAATGAATGTTATCACCTTACGGAATAACATTGCACCAAATATTGTTCCACCTACTATAAATTTCGGAAAGAGACGAAATTTAGGTAATTACTTTTGTTTTTTATAATAAAATTTATATAATATATATTATTTAGGATTATATCGAACATCGAATGATATGAGACCAGAATGGTACCTAATGCGTCGACAGGAGGATGGTTGGCGTGATGCCGACAGAAAATTACAAAATCGAGGAATGCGATTAATACGTAAATGGTCTAACATATCTCATGCTATCGATATTGGTAACGAAGTGAAACAGAATTTCCGCCACGATTTGAAATGGTATGCAAGAGGAAATATTATTCATGCCGCAGAAGAAGAGGGGGGTGAACAATTGATTAGTGATATCAACATCGAGTCATTGATAGAATGTGTTATCAATCACAAAAATAAAGCTTATGAACTAGCAAATGATAATGTCAATATATTATTATAATTATCATTCCTTTTGTTTTATTAAAACACTTATATCTTCATACAATCATTTATTTACATGGTAAATAGCCTTCTTTACATATTTAACAAACATTTTCAACATTAGTACTGATAAAGAAGATAAAATTGCATACAAAATTGCGAAAATTTTAGAAATTTCTTCGTCTAGTGAGGATGATGTACGTGTGGATGGTGTTGATATTGTCTTTTGTATGACCTGTGGTAAACATGATGATTGTTGGAGCAATTGCCATTCAGCCATATCTCCCTCACTCCGATCAAAGAATAAAAGTTTGAGTTTATAATGTATGGTGGTACGATTATCTTGAGGAATGTTGAATGCGAATACCTCTAATTGATTATCGTTGATTTTTCTAAAATTCATCGGAATCCATTCGGTACGGTTACACCCCCCACCACCATCGGTTGCAACATCCTTCAGACAAATATAAATGCGCTCAACGTGTTGGGGAACGTTCGCGTATAGAATACCATTCAGAATTGTGGTTAGAATCACGAAATTTGTTTTTAACATCCCCACTCCCATCATTATCTTCACTTTTTGCACTTGTAAATGTATTCAACAGTCTTATAACTTTTATTTTATCTTCGTAAAAATTCAAGTCTCTTCTTAGTTCATGAACTTTCTCCACAAATTTTCTAAGTATACGTGTGTATTCTTCAAAAGATATATGCATAATGACACATTTACAAACTTACTGGATATCTTTATCATAACCTCCAACTATTCACATTTACACATAGAGTATTATTATTACTCGCATTTCATTCCTCATCTGACCATCATAGTTCGTGAACGATGATGACGTCATCATCGTTCTTAAACTATGGTCGCCGGGGTTGAATCAGTTACTGTCATTGGCTTGAAGCAGTGACGTCATCATCGTTCGTAAACTATGGTCGCCGGGTTGAATCAGTTACTGTCATCGGTTCGAAGCAATGACGTCATCATCGTTCGTAAACTATGGTCGCAGGATTGAAACAATGAATGCCATCCGTGACGTCATCACCGTTGGTAAACTATGATCGTAGGATCTTCAATTCAATAAAATTAACATTCTGCATATCAAGACTTTTCATTTGATACCAATAAAGCTATGGTTGACATTCATAGATCCGTCTTGACAGTTCGCGTGACAGATGCTTCATGGATCCACCACGTCACACCCTCCAAGACGCGACATGACACCTCGATGAAGACCTCACGTGACAGACATCATGACAACTCTTTCAACCACCATGATGCTCTATGGTTTTGAGTTGGGTTAGCTCTGTAACCTTCAGCTCTATGGTACGTGATAGCCACCATGACACCTTGTGACAGACACTCCGTCGAAGTGACAGACACCATATCTCACCGCGTGACAGATCATGTGATTTCAAAATCTTACGAGTCGCATGAGTCGGACGAGTCGAACTGGTGGCGACACCTCCACGAAGCAGTCTTTGTCACGTGGTGGGGACACCTACACGAAGCAGCCTGTACCTTCGGTCCGCCATGACATCTGTCACGTGACACCTACACGAAGCAGCCTGTACCTTTAACTCACATGACAGCTGTCACGTGGTGGTGACACCTACACGAAGCAACCTGTACCTTTGGTTCGCCATGACAGCTGTCATGTGGTGGCGACATCTCCATGGAGCAGCCTGTACCTTTAGCTCACCATGACAGCTGTCACGTGGTGACACCTACACGAAGCAACCTGTACCTTTGGTCCGCCATGACAGCTGTCATGTGGTGGCAACATCTCCATTAAGCAGCCTGTACCCAAGGGTCGCCATGACAGCTGTCACGTGGTGGCGACATCTTCACGAAGCATTCTGTACCTTCGATGACAGCTGTCACGTGGTGGTGACATCTCCATGAAGCAGCCTGTACCTTTGGACCGAAGGTACAGATTACTTCCTAGAGGTTGCGGAACCCCCTCCAGGAAGCAGTCTGTACCTTAGGTCCGTCATGACAGCTGTCACTTGGTGGTGACATCTCTACGAAGCAATCTGTACCTTAGGTCTACCATGACAGCTGTCACTTGATGGCTGCCATGACAGCTGGTCCTTATGGTCGCCATGACAGCTGGTCCTTATGGTCGCCATGACAGCTGGTTCTTATGGTCGCCATGACAGCTGGTTCTTATGGTCGCCATGACAGCTGGTCCTTATGGTCGCCATGACAGCTGGTTCTTATGGTTGCCATGACAGCTGGTTCTTATGGTCGCCATGACAGCTGGTCCTTATGGTCGCCATGACAGCTGGTCCTTATGCCCACCATGACAGCTGGTCCTTATGGTCGCCATGACAGCTGGTTCTTATGGACGCCATGACAGCTGGTTCTTATGCTCGCCATGACAGCTGGACCTTATGGTCGCCATGACAGTTGGACCTTAGGGCCGCCATGCTGCCATGTGTTAGTCACGTGACTCTGTACATGTGACACACTTTTTGAACACACCCTGTATACTCTTTAGAAATAAAATAAAATCCTTATCACCTACATCCTTTCAAAACTGATAAGGACGAGCTCATGCACCGGATGCACATCGACAGCTAGACCGGAAGTGGAGACCGGATATCCTGGTCCCGAAGTAGCCATGTTCATCTACTGGGAGCCGGCACTGGCAATATTCTGGGTTTCTGGCGGGCCACAAACCTGCTAGAATAGCTTCTGACTACGGGGCGCACAATTGGCTCAACTAAGTGGCCTAAGTGCATCAGGGAGCTTAGCCTCCCACCCTCTTTTTTGATGATGATGATGAGATAAAATTGAAGTTATAAGACTGTTGAATACATTAAGTGTAAAAAGTGGATAGGTAGTACACTCATGCACATGTTTTATTGCGTGATTCAACACTCCGACACGTGGTTCAACATTCAGACACGGGTTCAGTCACGTGCTCAGACACGTGCTTCAATACTCAGACACGTGCTTCGATAATCAGACACGTGTTGAGCACGTGCTTCAACATTCAGACAGGTGCTTCAGTCACGTGCTCAGACAAGTGCTCCAATACTCAGACACTTGGTTCAACAATCAGACACGTGTTAAACACGTGCTTCAATTTCCAGATACGTGTTCAGTCACTAGCTCAGACACGTGCTTCACTACTCAGACACGTGCTTCAATAATCAGACACGTAGTAAGCACGTGCTTCAACATTCAGACACGTGTTCAGTCACGTGCTCGGGCACGGGAATCAATTCTCAGACACGTGTTGAGCACGTGCTTTAACATTCAGACACGTGCTTTAGTCACGTACTCAGACACGTGCTTCAATACTCAGACATGTGATTAGACACGTGCTCCAATATTCAGACACGTGCTAAGCACGTGCTTCAACATTCAGACCCATTCAACACGTATTTGATACTTGGTTTTGACAGAAGCGCTTAAACGCGTGATCGGACATACACAATATAACATCATCAACTAGTATATGTACAAATGCTTATTAACATATGTTTCAGTATGATTTCAATTCGCCTTCAGGCATGATGAAGATTGTTAAGCAAAAAGACTCGTTGAATATTATGAATTTAGGGCCAAGCATTGAAAATATTGGACAATCACAACGTCACAGCTCTTTGCTGCCAAATGCTCTACGAACAATAATCTGTGGTCCAAGTTATTGTGAGAAAATAAAGGTGATGTTATCTCTATTGCTAGATGCAAACGGTCTGAAATTTGAAAACGTGTACATCTATTCAAAGTCTTTACACCAACCAAAATACCAGTTACTGAAGGAAACATTGAAGAAAATTGCGAGGCTTGGATATTTTCCATATACTCCGTTCAAGGGTACCACAGGACTGTATAATTTTATATTTTTCAGAGATGTTCTACCTGATACTTACACTGTGGAAGCTGGGAAGAATTACAGTCAAATGATGGAAATGACTAGTGCCCATAGACGTAGTAACGATCCAGCTGATCGAATAAGAAACACTGTGAAATACAAACATGTACTGGAACCTTTGATCAATTCCATGAAAAGACCAAGGTCCAAAACATACACTGGAAATGCATATATCAAAAATGATATGCTCGAATATAACGAGAAACCTATCGAATATGTTCATTGGTATGACTTTAACGAAATTGTAGATAGACTAAGACTACTTGTTGCATCCTCGCATACTGGTAACAATAATCATCACAACGAGATAGTCTCTATAATAGAAGAATTGATAGAGGCTAGTGTAATTGAACAAAAACTGTGTGTAAGACAAATTCATCACAGTTATAAAGATGGTTTCAATGGATAAGATTGACAGAGCCTCCTCTTCCATGTGGATATATGATACAAATATATTTAATAATAATTTCAAACAACTTCACGGACAAGGATCATTCCAAACGAGCGATGGAAGTCATGATATGGAGAATCGTAGATTGTGCAACGTAAAATCACCGAATTATAATGAAGACGCTACAAATAAAGTAAATGTTGATAAATTGATACACAAATTGAATCTTGAAACGGAAACCAGTCTTAAAAATACCTTCAATGTTAGGGTTGATAGTTTGATTAAATATATCAACAAGGATCTGGATGAACATAAATTGACGAATGAGAAGGTTATTCTCAACATTGATAAACATCTGACGGACATTCGGAATAAATATAATGGAATGGAGGCCTAAATAAAATCAGAGTATAAAACAATCAGTGACAGTGTGACGGAAAACAGAAATCGATTAAAAGAGATCAATAACACATTTAACGGTGTGAACATGCGTCTAAATGACATTACTAGTAAAGTGGAGGCGTTAGAACGACGAATGACATCTGTGGAACCTTCTAAGAAGAGACCCTCATCATCCACAACAACAAAACAGGTATCTGTGGTACGTATAACTCCAAATCCTGTGAATATACCCAAAAAATTAATTCTACACTAGATTTCCGCATTGATAAGATGAGTAGAGAACAAGTTGTGCATGAGTTTCATAAGCCGAGTAGGAAGAATTTCAAACGGCGCAGAACAATCATAAAAGGTTTGGATGATTTGTGGCAAATTGATCTGGCTGAAATGGGTAATAACGCTCGTGAAAATTGGGGAGTCAAATACATTTTAGTCATGATCGATTGTTTCTCAAAATTTCTTTGGACTCGTCCGTTGAAAACGAAATCTGCCGAAGAGGTTCGGAAAGCTGTCAGTTCTGTATTGTTAGAAGAACATCGTTAGGCCAGGAATCTGCAAAGCGAGCAGGGAGAAGAATTCTTCAATAAACACTTCAACGATATAATGAAGAAACATGATATCAATCATTATAATACGTATAGTGTGAAAAAAGCAGCCATTGATTAACGTGTCATTCGAACGTAAAAGGAAATGCTCTACAAACAATTCATTCTCAACGGGAAATACAAATCGCTTGATATACTTGAAGAAATCACAGAAAAATATAATCGTAAAAATAGTACTATAAATATGGCTCCAATAAAAGTGACGAAACAGATTGAGAGCGAGATATTGGAGCGATCCTACTCACACATTAAGTTAGCTCTGCCTTACAAATACAACGTTGGAGATGTGGTGCGAATAAGTTAGGCTGAACATATATTTGAAAAAATATGTACGCTCAATTGGTCGACGGAATTGTTGAAAATTATAAGAGTTCACATAACAGCTCCTGTTACATATATTTTGCAAGATATATTGGGGAAAACGATAAGTGGAGGATTCTACGAGGAGGAATTACAGAAAACAAAACAACCCAATGTGTATTTAGTCGAAAAAATATTACGAAAGAGGAGGGGTCAACAGTATGTGAAATGGTTGGGTCTAGATAATAATCACAACAGTTGGATCAATAATTCGGATCTCGTTCAATGAACCCATCATTGACCATTTGGAGATTAGAGAAACAAACAAAAAGCTGGAATATTGTTGACTCGAGGCTATGGATATTATAATAGAACAAAATTCCGTGACTATGAGGGTGAATCAAGAGTGAAGATTATAATATTTGAAAACAAGTATTGTTGAGATTATACTTAAATCTTTTGTATTGGGAAAATTTTGGAATAAATGAAAAAAAATATCACCTCTTTGAATAACAGTGCAATCTTGAATTCTCATCAGTCTGTATGGAAACGTACGTAGGAGAAGGTGTTCTCAATACGCTTATGAGCAAGCTCCCGTTTGAACTTCATATTCCTGGCTATCAATACTGTGGGCCCGGTACAAAATTAGAAGGAAGGTTGAAAAGAGGAGATCCAGGTATCAATCCACTCGATGAAGCTTGCCGCCAACACGATATTTCATATCTGCGGAACGTTAGTTTGAAAGGACGTCACGAGGCGGATAAAATATTAGAGAACGCTGCTTGGCAACGTGTCAAATCTAAAGACACAGGTTGGGTCCGGAAGTGCAATTGTCGATGGGGTGAGAAAAGTTATGAAGAATGAGTTTTATCCAGCCAATCTGAAGAAAACATCTCAAACAGCGTTGAAAGTTGCACGAAAATATTTCAAAAAAGCGGGTGGTCGGAAAAAAGTTCGATAACCTAGAGTAATTCCTATCCCGAAGACTGGAGGGTTCCTACCATTTTTAATACCTCTGTTTGATGGCTTATCAGCTGCTGGAGCATTGGCGGGAGGTGGTGCAGGCATCGCTAAGGCCGTCAACTACAGCAAAGCAGCTCGGAAAATCATGGAGGGAACGGAAAGACATAATAAAACAATGGAAGTTATAGCTTTGGGGAAACAAGGATCTGGTCTATATTTGGAAAAGCATCGCGAAGGTCTTGGTCTATATTTGAATAAACATCCAAAAAAATGTCAGTAAACCTACACAGAAGACCTATAAACGATCTCGATCTACGAGAACTAGCAAAAGCTCTGAAAATTCCCCATTTTAGAGGAGTATTCATGCACGTACAATAGCATCTCGAACATTGAAGAAGGTTTTATTAAATTTTATTATGAAAATGTGAAGGGTGAGGAAGAAGTAATAACTATACCTACGGGGTCCTACGAATTGACAGACATCGAAGTATTCATACAAAGTGCAGTTTGTGGGATAGGAGTGAAGCAAGGAGAACGCGACCGGAAATTATCAATAAAATCTAACAAGAACACTCTACACACAGAGCTGAAGAGTGACTTTGAAGTGAATTTTACTCCTAAAGATAGTATAAGCGAACTGTTGGGATTCAGCCAAAAGAAATTGACATCTCGTGAACTACATGTATCTGATTGACCTATAAACATAATCAAAGTTCAAACTATTGAAGTGGAGTGTAACTTAACCGCAGGAGCATATTATAACAATAAGTTAGCTCATACGATATATGAGTTTTCACCTCTTGTACCACCTGGGTTTTCCATTGATATAGAGCCGAAGAATCTTATTCATCTACCGATCATCAACAAGACGTCCTTCCATAACATCACACTGAATATTTTAGATCAGAATTGGAAACGGATAAATTATCGTGGGGAAGAAATCATTATACGGTTGGAGTTTGAAAAGACCACAAGAGATTGTGGCTCACAACAGTAAATAATAATCCAATACTCACCAGCATTCATTATATGAATAGAATTCATCTGAGAAGGTTGTTGCAGTCGACGTCACTTGAGAACATGGGTTTGGATTTCAGCAATGAGAGACATCTTCATATTGGTCATCAGTCATTATCTACAACGAGTTCAAGGAGAAGGTTGCTTCTGCATCACTATCATAGGAAAATATAAATTTTTTGAAGTTCCTTGGTTACAATGTCGCAAAAACTTCAAATATTCAATGAGCCAAACTTCAATGGAGACATCATCCGGGAAGAAACTCATACCTACTATCCACCCACAACATCTTTCGGCAACAGCGATGAAATTGAGATATTGATCAATCAACAAGATGTATTGGTAGATTTGGCCTCGTCTGCTCTATTCATCGAGGCAGAATTCCATCGAGAAGCAAGTGGTGATGGTGAATGTACCCTAACCAATAATTTCGGAGCGTTTCTCTTGGAATATATCAGTTATGAATTGAATGGGAAAGAGATAGACAAAGTACGTGATCCTGGTATTGTCAGCACCATCAGAGCTTATCTAACATATGCCCAACATGAATCTGTACCTCTAGCTATTTCTGGATGGGCATATAAGGATGCAATGAGTTCAGTCTACAGCAATAAAATCAATTTATGGATACCGTTGAATTTTCTACTAGGCCCATTCATTGACTATAACAAAGTTTTGAGTGGTAAACATAAGCTGCGCTTGATAAGGTCTCGAACCGATAACGATTGCTATACTAGCATAACTACGAAAAGGGCTAAAATAAATGTGAAGAGGATAGCATTAAAAGTGCGACATGTGTTTCCAAATGATCAAGTTGAATTTCAAATGTTGGGGAATTTGAGTGCTGAGAAGCCTATTTTGATTCCATTCCGTAGTTGAGATCTGCATTAAAATCCGTTAATGAAGGAAAGCACTCGCGACATTCGGGCTGTTAGAACATCAATGAATTTGGAATGTCCTAGATATGTGATTCAAGCTTTCCAAACTGATCGAAAAAATAATCCTGTTAAGCAAAGTACATATTTCAATAATATAAACTTGCTAAATGTAAAATTATACTTGAATTCAGAGGGTTATCCATATAAAGCAATGGAATTGAATTTCACCGACCAGCAATACGTGGAAGCATACAAGATGTACTAAGATTTCCAGAAATCATTTTCAAATCAAATAATAAGCGAGCCCATGTTAGATTATATAGCATTCAAGAATAAAGCAATTTTTGATTGATTGTTGAAAACAAAACGATGCTATAAAGTCATCAACAGTTGACGTCAAACCAGAGATGGAAAGTTTCCTGAATTTCTTCAAAAACACCCGGGCTTATTGCATCATCATCAACGACCGTATAATGGAGTATTCTCCGATTACAGGATCAGTCCGGAATTTGGTGCGAGGAACCAGGTGATGAATCATAATGTTTTTATTTTAGTTCTAAATGATGTACTATCAAAACATATTTTTCCAAATAAATGTAATTATTATTATATTTGATATTTTTATTTCTCAAACGGTAGGTGGTGATGTAAACATCTGGCGATCATAGTTTGTAAGCTATGGTAGCCGGTTGCTGGAAATGAAACGAATTGGAACAACTAGTGACGTTATCAGCCAGTTACCAACGTTTGCAATGAGATCGAAACGGAGAGTTACTCCCACCCTCAATATTCACGTTCACGTTCTCACGTATGTAAGAGAATCATTTTAGAAAATGTTCAGTTAGAAAAATGAACTTGGCAGCGCGCGTTCGTGATTCAAATGTAGCTACATGGTCCACCAACAATTTTATTAAGTTTAAAGTTAATGAAGTTTGTCTAAAATTTGTGGTCGATATAAGAAACGATAAAAGAAACTGTTTATTCTGGAATATACAACTAAACTAACGCGTTCTAATGAATGAAGATCTATTGGATTGGTTAGGTTATCGCGGCAAAAAATATTATGCTAAAAAGGGTATTATAACAAGATTGTTGAGGAAAAACCCGCATATACACCATTAAGAAATTTTTGATAAGATTGATGCACGGAAGAAATATTATGCTCTAGATGCTATTGATTTCGAATCATTATTGATGCAAATGCGAACTCCTAAAGTCATCGAGTTACGTGAACTGTTTTCTTTAATGAAATTTATTATGATGGAATATTGTGAGTACGAGAAATTCTATGAACAACATTGCGTGGAACTGTTGAAAACAAAAAATAACCAATTGATACAGTCAGTAGAAGAGTTGAGATCTTTAGTGTTGGCCGTGAAAGAACAAGGCGTGGAAGAGCGTCAAAAAGCTGAGGAACGTGAACGTCGAGCAGAAAATAAACGTCTAAAAGCCGAAACTGAACGTAAACTTGCTGAAGAACGTGAATGTCGTACGAAAGAACGATCCCAACGTTTATCTCAACAAATTCAAAAGAACGTTATCACCTTACGGAATAACATTGCGCCAAATATTGTTCCACCTCTTATAAATTTCGGAAATAGACGAAATTTAGGTAATTACTTTGTTTTTATAATAAAATTTATGTAATACATTTTTTCCTTCAATTATATTATATCGAACATCGAAGGATTTGAATGGTACCTAATGCGTCGACAGGAGGATGGATGGCGTGATGCCGACAGAAAATTACAAAATCGAGGAATGCGATTAATACGTAAATGGTCTAACATATCTCATGCTATCGATATTGGTAACGGAGTGAAATAGAATTATCGTAGCGATTTGAAATGGTATGCAAGAGGAAATCTTATTCGTGCCGCAGAAGAAGAGGGGGGTGAACAATTGATTAGTGATATCAACATCGAGTCATTGATAGAACGCGTTATCAATCACAAAAATAAAGCTCATGAACTAGCAAATGATAATGTCAATATATTGTTGTAAGAATATTAAGTTCTTCTATTATTTCAAAAATAAAACCGAGATAACTATGAAATGCGCTTGTGTTAATGCTTATATGTATGTTTCATTATTCAAGTGTTCATCATCGTTCGTAAACTATGGTCACTGAATTGAATTTGTTTCCATCACCGGTTTGAAGCAGTGAAGTCATCACCATATATCTGAATTATTGTTATCATTCTTTTTGTTTTATTAAAACACTTATATCTCCATACAATCATTTATTTACATGGTAAATAACCTTTTTGACATATTTAACAAACATTTTCAACATTAGTACTGATGAAGAAGATAAAATTGCATACAAAATTGCGAAAATGTTAGAAATTCCTTCGTCTAGTGAGGATGATGTACGTGCGGATGGTGTTGATATTGTCTTTTGTATGAGATGCAGTGAACATGATGATTGTTGGACCATTTGTCATTCAGCCATATCTCCCTCACTCCGATCAAAGAATAAAAGTTTAAGTTTATAATGTATGGCGGTACGATTGTCTTGTGGAATGTTGAATGCGAATACCTCCAATTGATTATAGTTGATTTTTCGAAAATTAATCGGAATCCATTCGGTACGGTTACACTCCCCACCACCATCGGTTGCAACATCCTTCAGACGAATATAAATGCGCTCAACGTGTTTTGGAACGTTCGGGTATAGAATACCATTCAGAATTGTGGTTAGAATCACGAAATTTGTTTTTAACACCCTCACTCCCATCATTATCTTCACTTTTTACAATCAATGTAATCAACAGTCTTATAACTTTTATATCATCTTCGTAAAAATTCAAGTCTCTTCTTAGTTCATGAATTTCCTCCACAAATTTGCGAAGTCTATGTGTGTATTCTCCAAAAGATATATGCATAATGACACATTTACAAACTTACTGGATATCTATATCATAACCTTCAACTATTCACATTGCTACACATAGAGTTCTCAATGACAATATGATGAATAATGAGTAGATATCATTATCATTATTACTCGCATTTTATTCCTCATCTGACCATCATAGTTCGTGAACGATGGTCGCCGGATTGAAACAGTTACCGCCGTCGGTGACTGCATCATCGTTCGTGAACTATGCTCGCCGGATTGAATCAGTTACTGTCACCGGTTTGAAGCACTGAAGACATCATCGTTCGTAAACTGTGGTCGCCGGATTGAATCAGTCACTGTCACCGGTTTGAAGCAGTTACGTCATCATCGTTCGTAAACTATGATCGCCGGATCTTCAATTCAATGGAACATCACTTACTCGTCAAAATTATTATGTATTTTGATACACATAAAGCTATAGTTAGATGTTCTCCCCACCCAATTTGCATGCATCATATTGATTCTACCTCATCAAAAATATGGAAATTAACATTCCGCATGTCAAGACTTTTATTTGATACCTATAAAGCTATGGTTGACATTCATAGATCCGCCATGACAGTTCACGTGACAGATGCTTCATGGATCCACCACGTCACACCCGCCAAGACATGACATGACACCTCGATGAAGACCTCACGTGACGGACGCCATGACACCTCGTTGAAGATTCACGTGACAGCCGCCTTGACGAATCTTTCCACCACCATGACGCTCTATGGTTTCGACATGAGTTAGCTCTATAACTTTCAGCTCTATGGTACGTGATAGTCACCACGACATCTCGTGACAGACACCTCGTTGAAGCCTCACGTGACAGACACCCCGTCGAAGTGACAGACGTCATGATATCTCACCGCATGACAGATCATGTGATTTCAAAATCGTACGAGTCGCACGAGTCGCACGAGTTGGACGAGTCGAACTGATGGCGACACCTCCACGAAGCAGTCTGTACCTTTATGCTGTGACCTCACACGTCTGCCCTGTGATAGTAGCCTGTCATCTCGGATTCGCACTATTCGGACGTGTCGAACTGGTTGTGACACCTCCACGAAGCAGTCTGTATCTTTATGCTGTGACGTCACATGTCTGCCCTGTGATAGCAGCCTGTTATCTTGGATTCGCAGGAGTCGGACGAGTCTAACTGGTGGTGACACCTCCACGAAGCAGTCTGTACCTCATCCGCCATGACAGCTGTGGTGGTAACACCTCCAAGGAAGCAGTCTGTACCTTCAACGACAGCTGTCACGCGGTGGCGACACCTCCACGAAGCAGTCTGCACCTTCGACCCGCCATGACAGCTGTCACGCGGTGGCGACACCTCCACGAACCAGTCTGTACCTTCAACCCGCCCTGACAGCTGTCACGTGATAGTCGCGTGACGTACACCGTGTACATGTGACACACTCTTTATAAGGCACCGGTATATATTCTTTACAAACAACCTGTCCTTATCTCACACACACCTTATCACCTGCATCCTTTCCTTATCACCTGCATCCTCTCAAAACTGATAAGGACAACCTTACACCGGATGCACATCGACAGCTAAACCGGAAGCGGAGACCGGATATCCTGGCCCAAAACTCGCGGAGTTAATCTATTGCAGTATGACATTCAGATCTGAAATAATAACATTCAAATGAATCATACAGCTCATCACTTGGTTCTTTACACTAAATTCCGAACTGATCCGATAATCGAGGAATACTTCATGATACGGTTATCAACGATGATGCAATGAACACGGGTGTCTTTAGGAAATTCAGGATTCTTCCCATATCCAGTTTAATGTCAACTGTTGATGACTTTATAGCATTGTTTTGATTGGAACAATCAATCACGGAAATTGCTTCATTCTTGAATGCTAGGTAAACTAGCATTGACCGCGTTCTGAACGTCTCCGGCCGATTTCGTTGTCTTCGGTCGAATCCACAGAAATTTCTAGAAGCAATCGATCATAACCAAAATATATTTGAATCCTCGATGTTCACGAGCGTAATCACCCATTTCAGCCAGATCCATCTGCCACAAATCATCCAAACCCTTTATGACTGTTCTGTGGCGCTTAAGGTTTTTCCTACTCGGTTTATAAAGCTCATGAACAACTTGTTATCTACTCATCTCATCAATGTAGAAATCTAGTTTAAATTTTTTTTTGGGTATATTTACAGGATTTCGTGTTATTTGTTCCAAATGGACCTGCTTTGTTGTTGTGGATGATGGAGGTCTCTTCTCAGAAGGTTCCACAGATGTCATCCTTCGTTCCAGCTCCTCCAATATCCTACTGATACCATTATGACGCATGTTTAGATCGTTAAGTGTCTTCATAATCTCTTTTAAATCATTTGTTTTTCCCCTGACACTATCATTAATAGTTTTGTACTATGATTTCATATCATTCTCCACTTCCCATTCTTTAATTTATGTTCTTCCAGATTCTTGTTGATATCCTTGATAAGATTTTCAACCCTGACCTTGAAGTTATCTTAAAGACTGATTTCTGTTTTCAGATCTAGTTCGCGACTTAATTCATCATATGTTGATGACCTTACTTGCAGCATCTTCATCATTCCGTGATTTTACATTGCACAATCTACGATTTTTCATGGTAAAATCATTGTCAAAGAACTTGTTTGAAATTATCATTGGATATATTTGTATCATATAGGCCACATGGAAGAAGACGTTTCACCAAACTTGTCCACTGAAGCCATCGTTATAACTGTGATGAATTTGTCTTAACCTACGGTTTTTATTCAATCACGTTATCAATTCTTATATCATAGATATTATCTCGTTGTGATTCTTATTGTTGCTAGCATACGAGGATGCAACAAAACCTCTTGGTGTGTCCACAATTTCACTTACGTCACACCAATAAACGTATTCGATCGGTTTCTCATAATATTCAAGCACATCATTTTTGATATATGAATTTCCGGGATATGTTTTAGACCTAGATTTTTTCATAGAATTATTCAAAGGTTTCTTATTCAATCAGCTGGATCGTTATAACGTCTGTGGGCATATCATTCCCAACAGTTGACTGTAATTCTTTTGTGACGTACCTTTTTACTTTAGTTTCAACTTGGATTTCTCGAGCGACAGATTTTTACTAAGGTTTACTACTCGTCGAGAACTCCTGCTAAGGTTCCCATCACAAGGTCTGTCAAAATGCTATCTATAGATAGTCTTGTCCTTAAGGTAGTAGCTCAGTGAAGTTATGATCAGAGCTCCAAAACGGGAAGAAAGAATAGTATCGAGATTACACTCTATAATGGCAACCGGTTCTGATTAAATTTAGCTGATTTTGAACGGAGGAAGCAGAAATGATTAAACAGAATGTATATTGGATTTATTTGAGGATCCTACTTCCTACAACAAATGAACTGACAAAAATGTTAACATTACTTCATATTCACCCACGGAGAAATTTACGGAAGCTCAATTCAATTTATTCGAAAAAACACTGAATTAGCTGGAGTAATTTCGGCGCGGTCATTTTCATGAGCAATTAAAGCGAATGATACGTGGTTAAATTATGGGAACATAGCGATGAAATCTTGAATAACGGTGGTCTGTCGGCCTTTGATCGTTACGCGCTCGTACAATATAGCCTCTACGTACATTTACAATTTGAACACTTCAATTGAAATACCCTGCCTTATCTAAACGGAAAGTCGCGCTTTGATAATGGTATCTTCCCGGTAATTGTACGAATGCGTTAAGATATAAATTCATAATTCACACAGCAAATGGACGGTTATACTTCTCACTTCCAGATGACACAGCGTGCTAAAACTATAACCACCTCAATTTGCAGTACCTGCTTATTTCCATATGAAACAGGACGGATGCTACTATCATAATAAACAAACATCCACTTTCAGCGCTTGATTGCAGATGGTACAGCGTGCAAACATTGTTGGTGCAACATACTCTCACTTCCGGATGACACAGCGTGCAAGAGTATACTGATATCCTATCTAATTCGGCTCTCACTTCTCTGACACAGTACAATTACTCAATAGTACAATTTCCAGTACCTACACGGTGTTTATTCATACGTTTATTCAAATAAAGACAAGCAAATTCAATAGGAAATAATAAGATAATTACTAATTACTTATTGGCATGTAATATTGTATGACTGCGACTCGAACAAACAACGGAATATCCAATAGTGCAATGTACCAAAACAAATAATAACAAGATAAAATGATTCACAAAATCTCCCCAACATTTCACTCATAGCACGGATTGCTAATGACGGTTGAAAAATATTTTCGGACTTACATAATCTTTCGAAAGATGAAAGCAAGAGAGCGATTGCAGTCAATCTTTTATACTTTTTTGACGTTCTGGCGTGATCACTTCGGTAGTTCCAGCAGGATTTTTCTCTATATCATTCTAAAAATGCATTTTAGTGATGCCATTTTTTCCATCAATATCTTGTACCTAAAATCCTTAGTATCGGTTTTCCGTTTGCATGTAGTTCTTTACACATAAGGTTGCTAAAAGTTTAGTGTGTTAACGCTAACGTTTTACGTTTTATTGCATGATTCATCGAAACGAATACAAAATAACGTTAAGAGTTACGAGTGCATATTGAAATAATTATAATTACTGAAAATTTTGTTAATTTATGCGAGTTTCTGAAATGCTCATCCTTAAACACTCATAATTGAATAAAATAAGCAATTCATATGAAACTGAGCATATTAGATAGATGTGCATTGCATGTTTCCTTCCTAAAATTTTCGGAGATTCATGATTGATAGCTGACAAAATTTGAGCTTACACTAGTATTGAAGTTGTACATTCGGTACACATTGTTGTATGGAGTGTATTCATCTAATTCATGGAATAGTTTTTATCACCGTCAACCATTGCTTACGAACGATGATCACAAAGCCCCTTTTAGTTCAATCCAATTCTTTTCGGTCAGTAGCCTCTTACAATACATTTGTTGTTCATCCAAAACTGTGCATGCGTGGAATCTATACGGATCCAAAATTCTCTTCTTTCATGAAATCTATATAGTAAGAGAGTACGATGACAGGCTGCATCGATCCAACTCAAGTTCGTGCAAATGAGACAATAGCACTTGTTAGTGCAAATACTCAACAAACTTCAACTGTGATGCTTGTAAAGTCGATATCAGATCTTTCAACTAGAACCGGCATATCAAAACTGGAAAACGTGACACGGAAAAAACTGAAAATAGTGTTTCTGATAAGCGTTGTGTGGCTTATAATATTGATGGTAAAATCGGTAGCTGGGCCAGACATGTCGAATTTGAAACACATGTACAAAAGTTTAGTCGAAATATTGATGCATAAGGTGCTATCGCTTTAGGTGCCTATTATTGGAGAACTCATACTATTAGTTTTTCTATAAAAACTAATGTTTGGGGAATGGGCAGTGGTGAATTTATAACAGTGCCTTCAGAAAACAATGAATGGAATCATTTGAAGATTCGTTGTCAAAAGCCAAATTAACAAGACAACAGCAATATCTCAATGCAAAGCAAGTCTTCACATCGATGAAAATTTGAAAAAAAGGATAGATACTGTTCAAAAACCATAATCGTAATCAAATGGCCAGTCCTAAGCCTGTAACAAAGCCTGTTTCTCCCGTATATGAACTGACTCAATTTTTAATAAGGAAACCTACTCGTCCATCAAAATTATTCGCACCGGCTCAGAAAATGTAAACTAAACGATCGAATCCTAAAGTTCAAATTGAAACTCAATGTAGATCTCTGCCTCAATTTGAGCCGTTCCATATGCCTATTCTCGAAGATGAAGAAGATTCATATAGAAGAGTGCATCCCAAAGAGAACAGAATTATCAGTCGATTCTTCATCAACAGTCGAGCACAATTGAGAAATCATTAATACCCGAATCTAGACAAAGTCGTAAGATAGATGGAAATATTCAAAAATGAATAGATTCAGTTCAAAAGCTGAAGACTCTGATCGAATAAGAAGAACGTTAGAACCGCCTCCATTCTCTACTAACCTATTTTCAACTATTCCAATGAATCAGAAAAACTTGTGACTTCGGGGACTGTACATTTCGATCTTCCTTATCGTAAAGTGGATTCTGAAAGGGTTGTTGGAACATATGAACCTGTGAAAGAAAGCAGCTCACCATTAGATGTGCACGGAAATGAATATTGTGAAACATGTAAACAACAACTGAAATGTTGAAATTGGTTACGCCATATTAAATCGGAGAAATATGTAAACAAAATTAAACAAGAAGTGCAGTCACCATTGAGATTAGTAGAAATATCTTCATTTGATGATTCTATTTCCACTGATATTACTAGAGATCATAAATCCTTTCAGTGTTGCAGAATTAGGAAAGTCTGTTCACGTAAAAAACTTCAATAGTACATTATCAGAGTTTGAAGTTGTTCAAGCTTTTACAAATTCCATGCAAAAGTTTGATTTCACCAAACTAGTAAACCAGCTAAAAAAAATTGATAATGTTTTATTATTCAACTTAAGGAAAAAAATGATTTCCAGAAGGTCGATTGAATAAGAATAATAGCAAAATATCGAGGTTGCAATAAACCAATATCGACACCGACTTCGACTAATATAGATGCTTCTAAATTATTGAGAAGAATTGCCGAAATATTAACCTCCGATCAAAATGTAGATATTCTTCAAACAGTATTCCAAGTACAAATTTTCAATATCCAAGAGGTGGTAAAAGGAGAAGAATAATAAACTTGAGAAATGATAGAAGAACTGGAATATGTATAACGGAAATCAGAAATGAGGTGAATCTTTGTGAACCTCGAGCAATCATAGTAGCATTATTATATCAATCTAATAAAATATTAGGTAGAAACCTAACGCAAAATGAAATAAAACATAAACGTATAAGCAGAAGAATACAAAAAATTTAGCAGTACAATTATGTGAACGTTATGACGATTATAATGAAGGATTTACATTGGAAGACTTTAAAAAATCGGAGGAATTTTTGAACATTCATATTAAAATTATATGTGTCGAGAATCTAAACTCCAGGAGGAGAGGAAGAAATCAAAGTATGAAAATTGTGATAGGCCTTATCAACAAACAATGAACATAAATGTACAAATATACAAAGTATACACTTTATATAAAAAGCTGGAGCATAATGAAGCAAGCAAATCTGAAAGTTTATGTGGTGATTGCAATAGGTTCTGTTCAAACGAGAAATGTTTAACTAACCATGGAGAGATTTGCGGCTATATATTTAAATGCACTGAATGCAATAGATTGTGAACAAGATTTGAAGCAAGTGTGTGGTTTCCGTAAAACCAATAAACACCAAAAATCCTGTGGACATGTTACAAAATACATATGATTTGATTAGAAAGCCCAGCAAGACACTGCAATTCATATAGCTAATCTCATAGTAACACATTACTTTGAAGACAAAAAATATCAATTTGAAACGAACGACCAATTCTATAGCTGGTCGATATCCAAAGAATATAAAAATTATACGGCAATCGCACATTTCGCTAAGGGCTGCGACTCTTACTTTATACTAAAATATGGCATGAGTAATATCATCAAACCGTTTACAATCTATACAGGTTCAAAATGGATGCTTCCAGAAATCCCACAAATATCGTTGAAAATAATAGATAGTTCAAATTTTCTTCAATCACCGTTGTCGACTTTCCCAAAAACTTTTCAACTCAAAAAAGGATATTTTCCACATTATTTCAATACACCACAAAACCAAAACTATATCGATGCTATCCCTGCAGTGAAATATTACGATGCAAATTCAATGCAACCACAACAGAGAGAACAATTCTTGAAGTGGCATTCCGAAAAAGTAAATAAGAATTATATATTCGATTTTAGGGAGGAAATTCTTGAGTACTGCGGATCACATGTTGATATATTGAGACAAGGATGCTTAGAACTTTGAAAACAATTTCTAGAAATTGCAAACATTGACGATCGCAGGTGTGTGTATGATGTCAATCTATGGTTCGAAATACTCACCAAATGATAAATTGGCTATAATCAAAAATGATAAAAAAGAAAAGTACAGCAAGGAATAAATAATGTGGTTGGAAATGTCCAAAATGCACTTAACGGAGGAGAAGTTACAATTTGTGGATTTAAAGTCGATGGGTACAACAAAAATGAAAAAACTGTCTATCAATACATGGGTTGTTTCTGACGTGGTTGTAAAAAATCTTCTTCTTCGTATAGGATCAACAATATGAACCATGAAACAGTGGACGACTTGTATGAAAACACAGTGCGAATAAGTAAACAGATTAGAGATGCTGGATATAACCTTATCGAAATTTGGCAATGTGAATGGGTTATATCAAAAGAATACAGATCAATGGGTAAAACATCTCAAGATGTCGTTCAGCCTCTCAATACAAGAGATGCATTCTACGGAGGGAGAACTAACTCAGCCAAATTGACAATTGGAAATGAGAAGATGGGATACATTGATGTATGCAGTCTTTACTCAACATTTCAATATTATGAATTTTATCCTGTTGGTTTCACAACAAAAATTGCTAAGCCGTCTACATTCGATTCATCATGGTATGGGTTGATCAATTGTGAAGTGTTAGCTCCAAAGAGTTTGTATCATCCTGTTTTACCAGTTAGAGAAGATAAATTAACAATCATGCTATGTAAAAAATGTTTTATGATTATATCGCACCACCGAAATGGAAAGAGCTTTCTGTAAAGTTAGATAGTTGTTAACGGTCGTCATATGGGGATCAGCTCTTAATGTTGGGCGTTTTGCCCTAAAGTGACCCGTGGTCCTGATGGAGGCATAGGGGATTGAAATACAACACTTACAGAAGAGTTACTTTACTTAAGGTAGAGCTTGAGGCCATTACGACTTAATGTCTCGCTCTACATAATAATTTGTAAACTTGACTGAAATATCTTATATCGATATCTTATATGAATATGAATGATTGCATGTCCTACATAATCATATATATATATATATATATATATATATATATATATATATATATATATAAACAAGTTTAAAGTTTCTTTGCCTAATTGGCCACTATCGTGTATGTAACTTAAGAGATATAGAATTAAATTTTCTGAATTATGAAGATAACTTAGATAATTTAACGTAGGATTATAAAGATGAATAAACGTAAAAGATTGAACCATAGGCGGGATTCGAACCCACATTTCTGGATTTCTAGTCCAGGGTGTTTACCAATTACACCACTTCGGTCCTGTTAGATTTTTATATTTTTGTAAATATAAACCTCTGAAAGGATAGTAGATCATTGATGAACACAATGCGATTCGATGCCCTACCATCGATCAACTATTCACGCACATTCATCTGAAGTTCAGTCGTTTTTTGAAGTAAGGATTGTAGGTTAGTACTGCTATGGTTGGCAGTTACTTGACAGTTCTTATTCAAATGACAGCATCCCGGTTCTTATATATTTCAATAGAACTGACTGAGAATTGTTCTGGTTAATTATAAACAAGTTTAAAGTTTCTTTGCCTAATTGGCCACTATCGTGTATGTAACTTAAGAGATATAGAATTAAATTTTCTGAATTATGAAGATAACTTAGATAATTTAACGTAGGATTATAAAGATGAATAAACGTAAAAGATTGAACCATAGGCGGGATTCGAACCCACATTTCTGGATTTCTAGTCCAGGGTGTTTACCAATTACACCACTTCGGTCCTGTTAGATTTTTATATTTTTGTAAATATAAACCTCTGAAAGGATAGTAGATCATTGATGAACACAATGCGATTCGATGCCCTACCATCGATCAACTATTCACGCACATTCATCTGAAGTTCAGTCGTTTTTTGAAGTAAGGATTGTAGGTTAGTACTGCTATGGTTGGCAGTTACTTGACAGTTCTTATTCAAATGACAGCATCCCGGTTCTTATATATTTCAATAGAACTGACTGAGAATTGTTCTGGTTAATTATAAACAAGTTTAAAGTTTCTTTGCCTAATTGGCCACTATCGTGTATGTAACTTAAGAGATATAGAATTAAATTTTCTGAATTATGAAGATAACTTAGATAATTTAACGTAGGATTATAAAGATGAATAAACGTAAAAGATTGAACCATAGGCGGGATTCGAACCCACATTTCTGGATTTCTAGTCCAGGGTGTTTACCAATTACACCACTTCGGTCCTGTTAGATTTTTATATTTTTGTAAATATAAACCTCTGAAAGGATAGTAGATCATTGATGAACACAATGCGATTCGATGCCCTACCATCGATCAACTATTCACGCACATTCATCTGAAGTTCAGTCGTTTTTTGAAGTAAGGATTGTAGGTTAGTACTGCTATGGTTGGCAGTTACTTGACAGTTCTTATTCAAATGACAGCATCCCGGTTCTTATATATTTCAATAGAACTGACTGAGAATTGTTCTGGTTAATTATAAACAAGTTTAAAGTTTCTTTGCCTAATTGGCCACTATCGTGTATGTAACTCAAGAGATATAGAATTAAATTTTCTGAATTATGAAGATAACTTAGATAATTTAACGTAGGATTATAAAGATGAATAAACGTAAAAGATTGAACCATAGGCGGGATTCGAACCCACATTTCTGGATTTCTAGTCCAGGGTGTTTACCAATTACACCACTTCGGTCCTGTTAGATTTTTATATTTTTGTAAATATAAACCTCTGAAAGGATAGTAGATCATTGATGAACACAATGCGATTCGATGCCCTACCATCGATCAACTATTCACGCACATTCATCTGAAGTTCAGTCGTTTTTTGAAGTAAGGATTGTAGGTTAGTACTGCTATGGTTGGCAGTTACTTGACAGTTCTTATTCAAATGACAGCATCCCGGTTCTTATATATTTCAATAGAACTGACTGAGAATTGTTCTGGTTAATTATAAACAAGTTTAAAGTTTCTTTGCCTAATTGGCCACTATCGTGTATGTAACTTAAGAGATATAGAATTAAATTTTCTGAATTATGAAGATAACTTAGATAATTTAACGTAGGATTATAAAGATGAATAAACGTAAAAGATTGAACCATAGGCGGGATTCGAACCCACATTTCTGGATTTCTAGTCCAGGGTGTTTACCAATTACACCACTTCGGTCCTGTTAGATTTTTATATTTTTGTAAATATAAACCTCTGAAAGGATAGTAGATCATTGATGAACACAATGCGATTCGATGCCCTACCATCGATCAACTATTCACGCACATTCATCTGAAGTTCAGTCGTTTTTTGAAGTAAGGATTGTAGGTTAGTACTGCTATGGTTGGCAGTTACTTGACAGTTCTTATTCAAATGACAGCATCCCGGTTCTTATATATTTCAATAGAACTGACTGAGAATTGTTCTGGTTAATTATAAACAAGTTTAAAGTTTCTTTGCCTAATTGGCCACTATCGTGTATGTAACTTAAGAGATATAGAATTAAATTTTCTGAATTATGAAGATAACTTATTATTATTATTCATTATTATTATTATTCATCTTTATAATCCTACGTTAAATTATCTAAGTTATCTTCATAATTCAGAAAATTTAATTCTATATCTCTTAAGTTACATACACGATAGTGGCCAATTAGGCAAAGAAACTTTAAACTTGTTTATAATTAACCAGAACAATTCTCAGTCAGTTCTATTGAAATATATAAGAACCGGGATGCTGTCATTTGAATAAGAACTGTCAAGTAACTGCCAACCATAGCAGTACTAACCTACAATCCTTACTTCAAAAAACGACTGAACTTCAGATGAATGTGCGTGAATAGTTGATCGATGGTAGGGCATCGAATCGCATTGTGTTCATCAATGATCTACTATCCTTTCAGAGGTTTATATTTACAAAAATATAAAAATCTAACAGGACCGAAGTGGTGTAATTGGTAAACACCCTGGACTAGAAATCCAGAAATGTGGGTTCGAATCCCGCCTATGGTTCAATCTTTTACGTTTATTCATCTTTATAATCCTACGTTAAATTATCTAAGTTATCTTCATAATTCAGAAAATTTAATTCTATATCTCTTAAGTTACATACACGATAGTGGCCAATTAGGCAAAGAAACTTTAAACTTGTTTATAATTAACCAGAACAATTCTCAGTCAGTTCTATTGAAATATATAAGAACCGGGATGCTGTCATTTGAATAAGAACTGTCAAGTAACTGCCAACCATAGCAGTACTAACCTACAATCCTTACTTCAAAAAACGACTGAACTTCAGATGAATGTGCGTGAATAGTTGATCGATGGTAGGGCATCGAATCGCATTGTGTTCATCAATGATCTACTATCCTTTCAGAGGTTTATATTTACAAAAATATAAAAATCTAACAGGACCGAAGTGGTGTAATTGGTAAACACCCTGGACTAGAAATCCAGAAATGTGGGTTCGAATCCCGCCTATGGTTCAATCTTTTACGTTTATTCATCTTTATAATCCTACGTTAAATTATCTAAGTTATCTTCATAATTCAGAAAATTTAATTCTATATCTCTTAAGTTACATACACGATAGTGGCCAATTAGGCAAAGAAACTTTAAACTTGTTTATAATTAACCAGAACAATTCTCAGTCAGTTCTATTGAAATATATAAGAACCGGGATGCTGTCATTTGAATAAGAACTGTCAAGTAACTGCCAACCATAGCAGTACTAACCTACAATCCTTACTTCAAAAAACGACTGAACTTCAGATGAATGTGCGTAAATAGTTGATCGATGGTAGGGCATCGAATCGCATTGTGTTCATCAATGATCTACTATCCTTTCAGAGGTTTATATTTACAAAAATATAAAAATCTAACAGGACCGAAGTGGTGTAATTGGTAAACACCCTGGACTAGAAATCCAGAAATGTGGGTTCGAATCCCGCCTATGGTTCAATCTTTTACGTTTATTCATCTTTATAATCCTACGTTAAATTATCTAAGTTATCTTCATAATTCAGAAAATTTAATTCTATATCTCTTAAGTTACATACACGATAGTGGCCAATTAGGCAAAGAAACTTTAAACTTGTTTATAATTAACCAGAACAATTCTCAGTCAGTTCTATTGAAATATATAAGAACCGGGATGCTGTCATTTGAATAAGAACTGTCAAGTAACTGCCAACCATAGCAGTACTAACCTACAATCCTTACTTCAAAAAACGACTGAACTTCAGATGAATGTGCGTGAATAGTTGATCGATGGTAGGGCATCGAATCGCATTGTGTTCATCAATGATCTACTATCCTTTCAGAGGTTTATATTTACAAAAATATAAAAATCTAACAGGACCGAAGTGGTGTAATTGGTAAACACCCTGGACTAGAAATCCAGAAATGTGGGTTCGAATCCCGCCTATGGTTCAATCTTTTACGTTTATTCATCTTTATAATCCTACGTTAAATTATCTAAGTTATCTTCATAATTCAGAAAATTTAATTCTATATCTCTTAAGTTACATACACGATAGTGGCCAATTAGGCAAAGAAACTTTAAACTTGTTTATAATTAACCAGAACAATTCTCAGTCAGTTCTATTGAAATATATAAGAACCGGGATGCTGTCATTTGAATAAGAACTGTCAAGTAACTGCCAACCATAGCAGTACTAACCTACAATCCTTACTTCAAAAAACGACTGAACTTCAGATGAATGTGCGTGAATAGTTGATCGATGGTAGGGCATCGAATCGCATTGTGTTCATCAATGATCTACTATCCTTTCAGAGGTTTATATTTACAAAAATATAAAAATCTAACAGGACCGAAGTGGTGTAATTGGTAAACACCCTGGACTAGAAATCCAGAAATGTGGGTTCGAATCCCGCCTATGGTTCAATCTTTTACGTTTATTCATCTTTATAATCCTACGTTAAATTATCTAAGTTATCTTCATAATTCAGAAAATTTAATTCTATATCTCTTAAGTTATATATATATATATATATATATATATATTCTTTTGTTGATATTCTTGAACCATTTGTAATATTTGTATGTTTTCTTGGTATATTGGTTCGTATATATACTGATAATGAAATAAAAATTCTGTTTTGACGTTTCGACAATGTTTATTGCCTTTATCAAAATTGTTAATTGAATTAGTGTTTCCATGTAATTTAGAAAAGAATAGATGATTTCGATTAATGAAATGCGTCTGCAGCCGACTTGTGTTTTAAGATCCAATTAAAACTGCAGAAAACATTGGATCGGTTGTGTGTGGAAGAGTAATGTATGGCTAACTACAATTTGAAATAGATTGAATTTGATTAAATACAAGACATTCAAATATTGTACAATTATAAATATCTATGAATTATTGCATGAATTAGTTATTCTATGATAAGCATTTCAGATCTATCATAACTATTCAAGTTTAAGATAATTCAATGGAATTTAACCTCAAAATTATTACTCTATAGTGTCATAGATAAATAATACTTCATCTTTTTTAGGTTGAATTTTGAATAGACAATGGAAAGTGGCACTTCAAATTAATAAAATTTTGTTAAGTTTGAATTAGATTATTGTACCGTTTCGAAAGATTGGAATCTATTTTGTCATTTACACAATTGTTCTTTTTAATTTGAATAGATTCTAATATCAAACGTTTGTTGTCGTTTGTTTCAATATTAAAAATTTTTGTATTGTTGTAGTCGAAAGTATGGTTAGTGTCTTTTACATGTTCATTGAGCGCAGTTGATGAATTTTTGGTATATTTGTGGCCATTTAATCTTTTTTCGAGGTATTGTGAAGATTGGCCAATATATACCTTTTCGCAATCTTTGCAAGGGATGGAATAAACAGTATGGGTTATTTTTTGAAAGGTACGCTGCTTTTTAATTTTGTAAAGAGACTTTTCTGATTTAAATAACTCTTATGACATATATATATAGGTCATAAGGTTTCACTATATTACAAATTTTCTCTGAAAGTCCACCAATATATGGTAGTGATATGTAATGCCTATCATTAGTTTTCTCATTATTGGTATTGATTTCACCAAATGAGTTATAAAATTTATGAATTTTGTCTTCAGTTATCGAATTTACTAAATCAATGGGATAACCATTTCTTATTAAAGTTTCTTTTGTTTTTGTAATAGATATAGTTCTCAGTTCAGGAGAACTTAGTCGAATAGCTCTATTTATTAGATTTATAATAACATTTTTCTTATATTTTTTAGGTATATTAGAATTGAAATTAGTATACCTTCCTGACCAAGTAGGTTTGGTATACCATTTTGTTAGAATTTTGTTATCATTTGATTTTCTTACTAAAGCTAAATCTAAAAAATTTATTTCATTATGATTTTCTAATTCAATCGTGAATTGTAACTTATGGTGAAAGGAATTGAAAGAATTCAAAAATTCATTACATTTGTTTTCAGGGATTGCAGCAATACAATCATCAACATATCTTTTGAAGAAGGCTATATTATAATTTAGTTGAGATACTACTTTTTCTTCAAGGAATTCCATTACTATTTGGGCTATGATACTTGATATTGGAAAGCCCATTGCACAACCATCTAATTGTTATAAACAATTAGATGGTTGTGCAATGGGCTCTCCAATATCAAGTATCATATCAACCATCTAATTGTTATAAACAATTAGATGGTTGTGCAATGGGCTCTCCGAAATCAAGTATCATAGCCCAAATAGTAATGGAATTCCTTGAAGAAAAAGTAGGATCTCAACTAAATTATAATATAGCCTTCTTCAAAAGATATGTTGATGATTGTATTGCTGCAATCCCTGAAAACAAATGTAATGAATTTTTGAATTCTTTCAATTCCTTTCACCATAAGTTACAATTCACGCTTGGATTAGAAAATCATAATGAAATAATTTTTTTAGATTTAAC